>CAWUFW010001986.1:97500-1297500 GCA_963921515.1 Calotriton arnoldi | reverse complement strand
TGCTTTTTTTCAGGCAGAAGAATCTATTGTCCGATGTTTTGTTGTTTGTCTTTTTTCCCCAGCTCTGTGACCTCAATTAAGATTGTCTCGTTTAGATCCTCCACGATTAGCTGATTTTCAGATATATCCATCTCTGAACCTTCGGAGCTAGAACTTAGCTCATCACGAGACCCTTTATTCCCCGCTTTTACTACTGCCTGACTGTGTTTAGCTTGAGCCAGGCGTCTCTTAGTCTTTCCAGCAGCTGCATCCAATTTGGCAGCTGCTGCCGCCAATTTCAATTGTTTCCTCATTTTGGCAGTGCCACCCCTTTAGTACAACAGTTACAGCCTTAATTGTCTTTTGTAGTATTACTTATTAACAAAAGCGTACTAGGACTTGACTTTTCCTTTTGAAAAAAAAACAACAAAAAAAAACTGCTCACCCAGAGCTGCCTCGAGGAATCTGCAAAAGCGTCTCCTCAGCTCTTTAAATCATTAAAGCCACTCTCCTTCCACAGCCAGATACACTGTATTCACTCAGCAGGAGACTTCCCTTACTGCTTCGCTCCACTTCACCAACAAATATAGCCGATCCCGTCCGGGTGATTACAGGACACCACTGCGGCTCCCGTGCTTTCCTCCTTCTACAAATATAGGCTAGGAACGCCAATGCCAAAAAGCCGCCGTTCGCCATCTGTCAATTTTCATAAGTACCTTCACGCTGGAAATGAAGAACGAAACCTCTTACAAACCGCGATAAATCTTGGCTGGGATCGCGTAACTACTGCTCTTGCCGCTCCAGCGTAAAACACACAGCGTTCTCCTCCGAATCAGCCGAGCTCCATTACTGAGGGGAGGAGCAATGCGTCACCTGGGCTAGGTGGAGGCGGGGTTCTCCTCCATAGCCTCCGCGCGCGGTAATGAATTCTTTACTAAGACTTGCAAGGGTTGCACTATGTGCAGCTCATTTGTGGGAACTGGGGGACTGGTAGCTTTACCCCTAGATGATATGTCACTTGCCTCCATGTTATGTTGTGCTGAAATTTTGTTAGGACATTTAACCTCTTGGAGTATAGACTTTAGGATTGTTGGAACTTCACTGAGCTTATCAATTATTGGTCCACACGCACAGTGGGTCGCTGGCAGCGGGATTGGTTTGCAATTATTCTTTATTATTAATTCCATCATAGTATCAAGTTTTGTGTTAATCCCTGAAATACATGATGCTATGATATTCATCAGATCAATCTGAATATCGAGTTTATCTGATTGCATGTTTAAAACGCTGATTGAATTTTGCAAAGTATTTGTTAAAATAAGGTGCAGGTTTACTAGCTCTTCCCTTCTTATGTATGCTTTATCCTCCTGGCCCTTCCGCTGGGATGCATGAGTTTGATCCCTGAGATTGCAGCGGTTTGTTAGATTTTCTCTATTATGTACCAGGTTTAATTTACTTTGATGTTCATCATATATCTGAATTTTGTTTACTGACTTGTCGTCGCTGCTTGGACACTCTGAGGTGCTAGATAATTCGATTGCTGTTTGCTGTTGTCTTACGAATTGACTTACTTGCTTTTCCATTCTTAGATTGGAATGGTCCACCTGGCCCATCGGCGGGGGAGTAAGAACTAATCTGATCTTTAATTCTCTGTCAGGTGATCGGGCTACCAGTTCTGCGATTAATGTTGAGTCCCTGACACACATGCTAATGTATCAGTCGCGTCTTCTTGTTGCTGTCAGAGTACAGACAAGTTGTGGGTACCTAACATCCTGACATTAGGTGTGAGACCGTCACCCGCAACATCTGCTCTGCCCCATTAATTTTTTCAGGTTTGACGTCTAGTGGAGGATAAAGTGAGCAGAACATGAAAAAGTCACTTACCTTAATGTTTCTTAAACTGTTTACCATGGGTATTTAAATGTTCAGAAACATAATCAAAATGTTGCTGTTGCTTTCTCTCTAAGAAACATTGGATAGACTTGGGATGGGGTGATGCCCTTGACCCCATGCTAAAAGGCATCAATTTACTGTTAAACAAGAACATAATGCACCATCTCAATGTAGCATACCTAAAGGCAATCTCACACAGCACAGTGCATAGAATTTGTAAATTTAGTGCAATATAAAAAATAGTAAATAAATGCATTGATAAAGTAGTGGGGTATGGCCCCCACCTCAAATGTGTCTGTAAAACTGACCCTTTGTCCTGAATTTTTGTCCTGAATTTTGACCCTTTGTCCTGAATTTTTTACAGTCCTGTCCTGAATTTGCCTCCATGCTGATGGTCACCCTGGTCGCCACTAGTTGGTTTTAGTTAGGATTGTGTTTCCATAGGAAATGCCTTTTTTGTGTTGCTAATAACTTCAGTGCTGTTTGACAAATCTCCACGAAACTTTCCAAAAAGTGCTACTTTTGACTAGTTTGCACATGGACTGTTTTGGGGTGATCAGTGTTTTCTCCATTCATTTTTCCATAGGCACTTGAGACACAGCTGCAGCCCAAACCGCTGAACGATTTACACCAAATTTCGCAGAAAGCTAGACCTTGGTTCGAAAAGAGTAATTTTTGTATTTTGGTGTAAATCCGTCCAGTTGTTTTTGAGAAAATAATACTCAAAAACTTTGTATAGCTAGGGACGTGGAGCCTCGGTGGATCTGACAAATCACTTGCTGAGAACAGACTGGCTGCCACCACATCAACAAGGAAGTGGTGGCAGCCATTTTACGACTTGGAACTCAGTTCCCAGTCATACAAAAAAGCAAGACATTTGGGGTAGGGGTCAGGGTTAGGGATACTCTAACCCCCTTGACCTGGTGGTGGGGCCAAAAACAGTTTTTTTTAAATTTTGCCATGAATTCGCAGACCATCTGCAAACCCGCAACAAAAGATTTTTTACAAAAATAGCGGGCTCCCGCGCTGGTTTCTTAAAAACCGCCTGGGGTAGGCTAGGTCCCAGGGGAGCGACGCATAATGTTTTTACTTTTGGAAAGGGGGGCTCGTGGTCCCTCTCCCTGAGCCTAATTTGGCCCCGGGGACCCCATCTCCTAACTATAACTTGCGCCACTATTACTCACACCCCCGCCAAGCAGTTTTCTCATCAATGATTTCATTTCAAATGTTGCAGTCATATTATCAATGATGTCATAAGTGATGTAATATGTGGGGTAAGTAGCAGTGCGTAGTGAGGGCACGGCCTCTCTCCCCTTTTTAATAAAATAAGGCCCCAGGGGTTGGGGTCCCCGGGGCTTATGAAGGCTTGGGGAGGGGGGCCATGCAGCCCCCCTCCCCTTTTGAATAAAATCCAGTCCTGGGGGACGATGTCCCTGGGGCCTGAGATGGCTTGCGTGGACAACTTCCCCTTTTTTGATGAATTTGGCCCCGGGGATTGGTGTCCTCAGGGCCTAATGACGCTCCAGGAGGGTGGCCCCGCAGCCCCCCCATCCTTTGTTAATTGATTTTGGCCCCAGGGGTTGTGGCTATTAAGGTTTTGGGAGTGGGGGCTGCAAGCCCCCTTTCCCTTAATATATATGTGTTGGCTACAGGTGATGGAGTTTCCGGGGCCTAAAGGCCAATCCTAGACTGCACACACCAAAGGCTGTGCGCAGTGTGGGGTTGGCAGCCTGCAAGGGTGGGGTTGGCTTTACATATGAAAATAAAATATTACTTTACAGTAAAAAAAATAGAAGTTAACTGGGAAAAACAAAGGTTAACGTAGCATTATAGTTAGGTGAAATGTTCAGTAACAACTTAACATTTTAAACTCTAAAAACCACAGGAATTCACCAGCTATACTTCTCTCAAGTAACTATAACTTGGGCTCTAAGGTAACTATAACTCGCGCCCTCACGATGCACTGTTAACTACTCCACATATTACATCACTCATGACATCCTCTATGACACCATTGATAATATCACTGCTACATTTGCAATTAAATTATTGATGAAAAAACTGTGCATGGCGGGGGAGCTAGTTACAGTTACCATAGGGGATGAGTTATAGTTACTTCAGATATCTATAAGTAAGCTGTGCCACATGTCTGCCATTAATAAGACTAGGCATGGGGAGTCTCTAGGGACTCCTTTCTCCATCATAAAAACATCCTGGAAGGTGTATCCACCATGGGACAATGCCAGCAAGACTTTTTCCCAGTTAGGTCCTTCATCGAACCAGCTCGTAGAGTGCTGGAGCTGGGCGAACGCATAGTAAAGAAAAAGATCTGGCAGTCCCAGCCTACCTTCAAGCCAGGGGAGCTTCAAAACTTCCAGGCTCACTCGCCTCCATATTCCGGCCCACACCAATGAGCCCAGTAATCTGTCAAGTTGGACGAATGTAGTACTTGGGACTAAGCACATCAAGTTCTGTAGCACAAACAGGCAACGCGGGAGGAACACCATTTTCGCCAGTGCCACCAGGCCCATCATTGAAAGTGTCAGGGTTGTCCATAGCGCGAGAGACTAATCTAGCCCTTTCAATAATTTTCCCGCATTTAGGTCTTATTTGGCTGCAGCATCATTCATCAACCAGATCCCCAGGTATCCAAATAGCTCCAATCCTCGAGGGAGGTCCCATTCAGGGCGTCTCATTCGCCCAAGGGGGACCAGCTTGAAAATAGCCCTGTTTGTGTGCAAACCTGACATCTGTGCAAAAAGGGTGTTCGACAGCGCAGGCTCCAACAGATACTAAGGGGTGTTTCCACCAGTCGGATTTCCCAAGGCCCTAGCCTCGACCACAGCCTGCAGGCCAATGGTCCCACCACAAGTGCAAAAGACACCAGGCAGTTGGGGGCACCTTTGTCTAGTGCCCCTTTCTATCTTCCAGGCCTCTGAGACAATGCCACTGATGCACATTCTAGCCACAGGGTCTGTGCATAGGAGATGCTCCCATTGGATGAACTGCGGTCCAAACTCTATATTCCAGAGGACCTCCCACATGTTTTGCCAACCAACCATATCAAATGTGTTTTCCAATTCCAGAATCACTAGCGCATACGTGTCTTCAAAAGATGCTAACGCATGTAGCACATGATTTAAGCACTAGATATAGTACAAAGTGCTTCTGCCCAGGAGGAAACCCTTTTGGTCTGCATGCACTAAGGTGCCCACCATCTGCAAGACCCTGGAGGCCAAAGCCTTGCACAGTAATTTGAGATAAGTGTTCAGCATGGACAGTGGCCTATGAGGCCAGGTCTGATGGGTCTCTGCACTCCTTTGGGTGAGGACCATCACCGCTTCTCTCAGAGAGGGCTGCAACATCCCTCTCTCTTTTGCTTCCAAGAATACTGCCAAGAACTTTTCCAGTATAGAGGTAGACAGCATTTGCTTCCATGTTTTTGTCCAGGGCCATTTAATCTAAGGTGGCTTTAAATACTTCAAGCTCAAACAGTTTGTCTAAGGACTAATGCTAACCCGCCATAAGGCGAGGCAGCTGTTTCTCAGACAGGTAGCCTTTTTTAGCTCCTCTTGCGCAGTGGCCATCGTGTGGGCGAACCCCGGGCTCAAATAAGCCAAGCAAGCATAATTTATTCTCTCCCTGTCAATAATATCTGGGCCTCCCTCTGCATGTAGCGAGAATATGTGCGGACAGCAGGTCTCTCTTCAACAGCCATGCCAACAATTTCCCAGATTTGTCACCCTCTTAGAACAGGTGTTGCCGGTACTGTGTGTGAGCAAATTTCTCCAATCTCTCCCACGTTTTCCCTTACTGTCTCTTCACTGCAGGGAGCTACTGCATGTCATGGGACAGCAGAGTGCTCCGGTTGTCTTGATGCGCTAATTTGCTTTCCAAGTCAGGATGCCTGCCTATGCCATGTACGTGCAATAAACATTCCTCTCTTAGAGCCACTATATATACGTCCCACTCCATGGCTCTTTTACTCGCAGAGCCTTGATTCTCCTGAAAGTATGATTCAGTTTACTCTCGAATGTGCGCTAGACAAGCAACATCTGTCAGTCCTTCCGTTTGCAAGCGGCACAGTGGTATTTTGGGTCTCTGCCATCCCAATTTCAGTGTCAGGAACAGTGGCGGGTGGTCTGATAAAATCTATCGAAGTAGGCAGATTGTTTATAAATATCAGCGTCCTCTCGGCGCATAAGCACAAGTTCCAATCTACTGTGAGTCACATGAACCGGGGGACAGAAGAAATATGACTTGTCCCCAGACTGCAGGTGACGCCATCTCGCGAATAAATTCAAATCGGCCTATATGCCACTAAGAACAGACTCCATATTGCTTCTGGTCTCGGGGGATGTTCATCCATCTGCCACTTTAATGCACAATTAAAATCGCCTGCTCAGATGAGCCCGATGTTCATACAGGGTGCTATTAGGGTTCTGATGTTATAAAAAAAACAGGCGATAGTCCACATTCAGCGCACAGGTGTTTACCAGACATGTCTTGATCTCATCAAGGACCCCGGTTCCAATCCCATTGTGTCCATCACTACAGTCCGCTCCAAGAACAGAACCCTGGCAGCAATCTACGTCATTGTCCCTCTAGCGTAGTTAAAATAAGTGTCAGTGTACATGTGACGTCAACAGCGTTTCCCCAGCCTCGTGACCTCTGCCCCGAAATCTCTGTATCGATCCACATCTTCACTGGCTGCCCTACTAAAATCAATCCCAACTGTTGATCCTCAACTATAACTCTAATCCCCCTCCCTAAGGGCAGATGCCAGTCCCACCCCAACTGTTTACCCGCCATCTCGCCCACCCTCATGAAGGATTGTACACTTGTCACCCCTTCTCCTCCGGTCTTTTATTCAATCCCAACAGGAAAAGAAACACTATAAGTAATAAATAAACGTGCGGTCCGTCGTCCACCAGCTCCTAGTATGAGGGCATCATTAAACTGAAGTAAGGGTTCAGATATTGCTGGCCCAGGCTGTGGAATTTCTGTAAAAACATTTGTTTTAGTCTGAATGGAGGGCAGTTGTAATTCTAGCACCTCGGCTGCCCTCCAAACCGCAACTTCAAATGAGGCACTCTTTTCAATTGGCGGCTCATGTAGCGAGACAAGTGCTGTCGCAGGAGAGGTATGAAATCCACTGGTTTTCTGTAGATCAAAATATAAATCATCATCAGTATAATGAGGGAGAAGCATGCCACCATCTTAAAAAGTAATATCTTGGGGTTCACCCTGCTCTGGCACAGGTTAAAAGTCAGAACCAAAAAGATAATGTAGCCTCTGCTAACTGCAATGTGGTAGTGGCACAAGATTATAGTCAGACCGCATGACAACAGAATTTGTTTTTGTAATTTCCGAGTGTGACATTGGTCAAATTTAAGCTGATGTCGATTTGGGATTTGACCTGGGTATTGGCACCAGATCCATCCTCTGACGCCTGTGGCATCAATACAGGCATCAAGAACTGCTGTGGATCGCTGGGCCGGAGTGGAAGTCTTCACCGGAGTTGGTACGAGTGAATTAACAGGGCCTAAGGAGACAGACTGAACCAGGGAGGGATCCCACCGGTGGTAACCCTATTTGGGGGCACCTGCAGTTCCGTGGAGCCCAAAGGCATGCCACAATGAGCTGGAAGAGCACTGAAGATTTGCAGCATGGTCCCTTTGTAGGCCTCGATCTGCTGTGGAGGTCGATGACTACTTGGGGCAAATAGGGGCAAGCTGAGAAATCAGTACTGGGACCAGTGACATTGATGAAGTGCGACTTACATCTAGACACCCTTGTGCCTTCTCCCTGGGGTCAGAGTGGCGGGATGAGATCGAGTCCCGCTTCGCAGTTTATGCTTTCATTTGGACTTACCAGAGGACTTTGAGGGAGAAGGGGAACAGTTACAGGAATGGTCCAGTGACTGGGACTCAGTCCAGGCCCATGACTTGAAGCTGGATCTACATGAAGACAGAAGCTTCTTCTTGTGTTCAGCAACATACAACATCGCCTCCCAGGCTCGATTTGCCTTTGAGTGCATGAGGGCAAATCTATCAGACAACTTACAGAAGTCTCCAGAGCCCAGGCACCAAAGACACAGCTTCATTACGGTCCGTGACCGACACCTGCTTCCTCCATCATTACACAGCTTGAGTCCTGCCATTTTCAGTAAAGACTTTGTTCTCTAGCCCACTAAAAAAGTTTTAAAATCATCAGAAATCCCAAAAATAAGGAGCAGAGCTCAAGATCCTGGTCGAAAGGTGCGCAAAGAAAGGAACTGACATCAGCGCGCAAAGTAGTGTTTATATGTGCCTCTACTGCGTCACTTTCGGGTGGTATGGAACCAGAGTGCAGCTGCAAGATGGCATCTAGGAATGTGGGACCACTGCTAGAAAAAAATCTCTAGATCCTGTATGGTGCCTAGGGGACATTCTAAGATGATGAATCTGCGTTTAGAAGTATCCATCAGAATCTTTGTATATGTTTCCCTCAAAGATGAACGCTGATATGAAGCACATAGCAGTGGATTTTATTAGGATTTAGGATCGGCTAAATGGTAGCTTTTGTCTTGGAAGGTTATATTGCCCACTTAGGAATAAATCCATGATATACTGTCACTAGTGTTGTAGTAAGGGTGAAGGTCTTTTAGAACCGTGATGAACGGCAGTCCTGTTCCATTTTCCTCGATTGTTTAATGCTTTAGATAGCTAGCTGTACCTCTTTTTAAACGATTGGGGCTGCTAGAGAGTGAAGGTCTTTTAGAACCGTGATGAACAGCAGTCCTGTTCCATTTTCCTCGATTGTTTAATGCTTTAGATAGCTAGCTGTACCTCTTTTTTAGCGATTGGGGCTGCTAGAGATTTTCTGTGTTCAACAATCGTGGTAGGGACGCAGATCTTAAATCATCTCTTTGCTGTGTCTCCACTTGCTCCACTCTTTATAGCGATTGGGAAAATTGCAGAAATTGGTCTAAGTCTTCCTTGCCTCTGGTGTTGTGGATACCAAGATCATTTTTGAGCTGGTGGATATACCTTCAAATCTGTTGGGCAGGCAACCTATAGAGACGTATCTACCAGTGCTACAGTCAGTGCAGTGGTATCAGAGTCTGGGGGGACGGGCAGAGGGCCAGCCTGCTACACTGCAATGTCTTCAGTTATTTAAAAGGCTACCCTGAGCCCGCTTAGATTTTATTTTGCAACTGCCAGAGGTGGGAGAAGGAGCCTCGCATCACGGAGTGCTAAACAGGACCTTGTGAAGCTGTCATGAGCTAAGATGCTTTTTAACTGGATGAACGCAGTCATTCATTCAAATAAAATACAGCTTCTGCACAAATCTGTACGAATGTAGAGCTCTGTAGGTCTATAGGGCAGCTGCCAGTTACTTCCACAGCAGGTCCGGCATCAGTTTTAGAGAAGCAGTTAGCACGTGTTCGGCAGTGAGAGAGAACAGGTAGCAATCTCAAAGAGCAGCTTGGAACTGGAACTTGCACAGCACTGGTCGAGAGCCAGACAGCATAGTTCATGGATGCGCTCTGGTACAGGAACAAGCCACTGTACTCTGACAACCAACCACACCTGTCCTTTGTCAACTGAATCATTACGAAACCTCTCGAGGCCAAGCACCATAAGCATGTTTTAGGGTTTTGAGGGCAGAAATCTCTTCGCAAACGTGGCAGAGGCCCCAGTATATCAAACTCTCAGTCCGCTGAGCTTATTTAGAGACTGGCTGACCATAAGCTTTCTATCGACGGAGCCCCCGTTTGTTCCTTCGATTGAAAGCTCAGATGGGTTGACGGAGTAGGAGCTGTCTGAGGAAGAGCATTACAGCGCCCACCCTATTTAGGGTGGACAGTGTTATGGCCTTTTTTGTCCATCTGTCACTGCTGGAAAAAAACATGTCAGTGAGGGACAGAAGAAACATCATGACACACCAAACGAGAAAATCCCCAGGGTGTGGGGGGTCAGTGTTTTTCAAAAACAAACTCTCACTTAGGGAGTATTTTTTTGAAAAACAAACAATGTTAGAAATTCGGTGGACGGACATCAAAACTAATGGCGGCCATTCACAAAATTCTTTGTACCTTGAAGGGAACTGTTGTGACGGTGGTTCCTTTCATTTTACAGAGATGACCACTGAGCCAGCAGTCATGTCTAAATCCGGCAGACGTCAGACCTTCAGGGTGGCAGAGGTAATGTCCTCCACTACCCTGATAGACTACTCCATTTGCCAACATCGAAATCGGCCCGCATTGCCTCTGTGACTGAGCCAAGCCTTTAAAACCCCCTACTGCCACAAATACGTGAGTTTTAAGTAACCCTGGGCAAAGCACTACACTACGCTCGCGTAGTTTGCGAAGTTTGCGCTACTTCGCACAACGCGAATTGCACGTAGCACAGTGCAAACACGCGTAGCGTAGCGTAGTGCAGCGGTCATTTTTTGCTTCCTCGCGGTCCTCAACGTCAAGTTGGCGACCGCGAGCAAGCAAAATGACATCCCGGCGAGACTTTTTCCTCGTTCGCGATCAGCAACATCAAGTTGCCGATCGCGAGCGTGGAAAATAAACCTCCGGCGAGATTCTCAACGCGGGAGGTCAGGTTTCTCATTGCGAGTGGTCGCGTATGCTCGCGACCGCTCGCGATGAGAAACTACCAGTCCGCGTTGAGAAAGCTGCCGCTCGAGTAAAAATCTACTCGAGCGGCAGTAAAAGACAGCTCGCACTGTGCAAGATGCCGTTTTCAATGATTGCACAGTGCGGACAAGCATCCGGCACTGTGCAATCATTGCGAACAGCGCACTACGCAGTTCGCGTAGTGCTACGCGTAGCTCGCGTAGTGCGAACTGCACTTTGCGTAGCTTCGCGTAGCGCTACTTCGCGAACTACGCCCAGGCTTAGTTTTAAGCACCCTACTGCTACAAGTGCAATTTAGGACCTCCAGCCCCGTACTACTACAAATTCAATGAAACATGTGACATATTTGTGTATCCCACTGCAGGCGCCCAGGTAAATTTGAGACTTCTCAGTTACAGAGTTGCTGACAGTTTTAAAATACTTCAGTGACTTTGCTCACCCGCTGTCCTCACTTCAGCCAACACTTTAAAGTTCTGAAATAACTAGAAGGACGTGGCAAAGGTGAGAGGAGTTTGTGAAACAGTGCCATCTCTACAAACTCGAATTTGGTCATGGCTATCACAGCCACATTTTCTTTACTGTGAAGAATCTAACTAGGCTCATATGTACAGTCTTTCTGGAATTTAGTCCAAAACACATCATTATGAATGACGGAGTAGATTATTCTTTATGATGGATGCTGTATTTTCCTAGCAGTCGCTGTTCTCCCTCCCGCAGATGTATCAGGCTCAGGAAGGCAGAGTAGTACCTTTTTCGTGTGCTTCTGTGCAGTATGTGAGACCCTCATTACTTTTGATTTCTGCAATAAAGTATTCATATTACTTAGTAAGCAGTACAAAGATAACTGCATCCAGAAACTCAAATATTAGTACTCGGTTTCATCTCATGCCAGATGAATTTGCAGTAACTGTAACTGATCAAAACAAGACATGCTCCCCCGTAAACACTATTTCAGAAAAGTACCTCAACAGAATACTTAACAGCCTATAACAAAATAAGGATTAATTTTTGTATTTTGCCATAAATGTTAGGATTAAAAATATAAGACATCAATCTGATTGACTCTGATACATAATAAAAAATAATTCATAGGCACAATAGAAATGTCAAACACCAGTAGCAACAGAATGGCAAACCAGTCACTGGTTGCTCCTGCTGGCTTCCTTCATGTACATGTTCTTGTATCACATTCTTCCCTGACAGATTGTTAATTAATTATCGATTTTCATAAAACACATATTGTGAAGTTAATCACACGTACCCACTATCAAGTAAAGAGATAAAGCTATTTGCATAGGATAACCCAGTTTGGCAAGTGAGGATACAAGAATTCAGGCACAATTCTCCTCTGGCTGCGGGTGTCTTCAAATGGCCCATCAACAAACTACACAGCAATATCTGCTGCCCAGTTTCATAGTGCAGGAACACTAAGGTGATGTATGGAGGTCACCTGGTGGTGTGCACTGATGCTTTATAGAGAGAATGAGAGGGAGTGGAACTGAACCAGACTGCATCGGAGTCTCTTCTTCTGCCTAGTGATCCCACATTTACAAAAGGTCTCTGGTTCTTGAAAAGTGCTGTGGTAAATCCAGTTCAAGCGTCCTCTAGAAAGTATTCAGCAGATTTATACTACGTTGCAATTGTTTGTGAATGGCAGTCGCAGCCCATATTCTTCTGGCCTCTTGCAGCCACCTGAATGTAAATAGACATCTAGAGGATGTCAGTCCGTGCATGATATGTGGCTGTGAGACCCTCTCAATACCTGATATTGAGTCATCAATCAATCAGGGCATTGTAAGCGCGCTACCCACCTATGAGGGTCTCAAGGCACTGGGGGGGGGGGTCGGGGGGGGGGGTAAGCAGCTCCGTTCAGTCGAAGAGCCAGGTTTTGAGAGTCTTCCTGAAGATGTTCAGAGAGGGGGCGCGTCTGATGTCGATCGGGAGCTCGTTCCAGGTCTTGGCCGCGATGTAGGAGCAGGCCCTTCCACCCGTTCTGGCTCTGTGGATGCGCGGGGTGTCGGCGGGGGCGGCGGACCGGAAGTTTCTCTTGGGTGCATGGAAGGAAATTCTCTTGTTGAGGTATTGGGGTCTGGTGTTGTGGAGGCATTTGTAGACGTGGATGAGTAGCTTGAAGGTTACTCTTCTCAACGGGGAGCCAGTGGAGGTCTCGCAGGTGTTGGGTGATGTGTTCCTGTCGAGGGACGCCGAGGACGAGTCTGGCTGCGGTGTTCTGTACGGTCTGAAGTCTGTGGAGCAGCGACTTGCTGATTCTGGCGAAGAGGGCATTTCCATAGTCTAGTCTGCTGGTTATGAGTGCGTGGGTGACGGTTTTCTTGATTCGGGGGGGGGGGGATCCGTTTGAAGGTCTAGCAAAGGATGCAGAGGGTGTTGAAGCAGGTGGAGGCGACGGTGTTGACTTGTCGGGTCATGGAGAGGGAGGAGTCAAGTACGATGCGGAGGTTCCGGGCATGGTCGGTGGGGTTGGGTGGGCTGCCGAGATTGGTGGGCCACCAGGTAGTGTCCCAGGCACTGGGGGAGAGGACGAGGACCTCTGTCTTCTCTGAGTTGAGCTTCAGGCAGCTGTTGCTCATCCAGGTTGTGACGTCCTTCATTCCTTCCTGAAAGCTGAGCCTGGTGGTGACGGGGTCCTTGTTGAGGGAGAGGATGAGTTGGGTGTCGTCGGCGTAGGAGACCATGTTGAGTCTGAGCTGTCTGACGATGGCCGCGAGGGGGGCCATGTAGATGTTGAAGAGCGTAGGGCTTAGTGATGATTCCTGAGGCACTCCGCAGTTGATCTCTGTGGGTTCGGAGAGGAAGGGTGGCAGTCTGATTCTTTGGGTCCTGCTGGTGAGAAAGAAGCGGAGCCATTCGAGGGCGGTTCCCCGTATGCCGGCGTCAAAGAGTCTGGCGGCGACTGTGCAGTGGAAGACGGTGTTGAAGGCAGCGGAGAGGTCGAGTAGGATAAAGGCCGCGGTGTGGCCTTGGCCGAGGAGGGTGCGGATGCCGTCTGTGGCAGCATGTAGGGCGGTGTCGATGCTGTGGTTGCTTCGGAATCCGGATTGGGAGGCGTCGAGGATGGAGTTCTCTTCAATGAATTTCGTTAGTTGTGCGTTGAAGGTCCTCAGTGACTTTGGCCGCGAAGGGAAGGAGGGAGATTGGCCGGTAGTTCTTGAGGTCCGAGGGGTCTGCAGAGAGTTTCCTGAGCAGGGGCTTGACTTCCAGGCATTTCCAGTCGTCGGGAAAGGTGCCGGTTATGAAGGTGGTGTTGATGGTGCCTCGTAGTTCTGGTGCGATGGCGGCGGCGGCTTTGTGGAAGATGTGCGGAGAAAGGGGTCCGTAGGTGCTCCTGAGTGGATGCCCTTCATGGTCGATTCGGTGTCTTTGGTGGTGGCTGGGGTCCAGGTGGAGATGGTGGGTCGATTGGTGGTGTTGGAAGGGGGAAGTAGTTTCAGAGTCCGGAGTTCACTCGTTGAAGTTGTCATAGAGGGCCTTGATTTTCAGGTGGAAATAGGAGCTGAGCTTGTTGCAGAGGTCCTGGGAAGGGATGATGTCTGAGGCCTCGCTGGGGGGTTTGGTGAATTCTTGGATGATGCTGAAGAGTTCCTTCGAGTTGCCGGCGTTGGTGGAGATCTTTTTCTGGATGAAGATTCGTTTGGTTGACCTGATGAGTTGGTGGTCTTCAGTCATGGCGTTTTTGTATGTGGTCCGGTTTTCCAGTGTTTTTCTGTTTTGGCAATTCTTTTCGAGACGTCTGCAAGTGCGCCTGAATTCTTGGAGATCAGCGGTGAACTAGGTGGCCTTCTTGGAGCGTTGTTTGTCGGGGTTGCGGAGGGGTGCGAGTTTGTCTGCGCAGTTGGAGATCCATCTGTGTAGTTCTTTGGCTGCGAGGTTGGCGTCTGTCGAAGAGGGGGGGGCGTCGCGGTTGAGGGTGGAGTTGAGGTACTCCTCGGTGGCCTTGCTCCAGTTCCTTTGCGCTGGGCAGGGTCCAGGATTGGGGGCGGTGGGTTTGTTGACATGGAAGTGTACGCAGTGGTGGTCCGTCCATGAGGGTTGCGTGGTATGGCTGAAGTGGATGTTGTTACCTCCTGCGAAGATGGGGTTGAGGGTGTGTCCTGCCAGTGGGTGGGGGTGGAGAGGAGTTGTTTCAGTCCGAGGTTAGCAAGGTTGTCTAGGAGGGTGGAGGAGTTGGGGTCGTTGAGGTTGTCAAGGTGGAAATTGAGGTCTCCGATGAGTATGTAGTCCGTGGAGGCGATGGCGTGGGGTGCGACGAGGTCGGTGATGGTGAACGCGGTTCGAGGTCCAGGGGGCCTGTAGGTTAGCGTGCCGCATAATTTGGATCTTGGGGTGGTCTGTATCTGGGGGTGGAGCTGCTCGGTGGAGGACTGGGGGTTGCTCGTCGAGGAGGTGGTGAGTCGGAGGGAGCTCTTCTGTGTGATGGCGAGTCCTCCTACTGGGCGGTCTGGTCGGTCTTTCCTCTGGATCTTGTATCCGTCGGGGATGGCTGTGGCGATGTCCGGGGCGGAGGAGGTGTTGGTCCAGGTTTCCGTGAAGAATGCGACGTCTGGCGAGAGAGTGTCAAGGAGGTCCCAGATCTCTATGGCATGTCTGTCCAGGGAACGCACGTTGAGGAGGATGCACTTCAGGCCTTCGGTGGTGTTGGTGTCTGGCGAGGGGCTGGTGCCCATGGGGGTGCAGTGGGTGGAGAAGGTCTGGCGGCAGTGGCGGCAGGAGAACTGGCCGTGGGTGGTGTTCGGTGTGGACAGCTCACAGTTGCTGTTCCTTCTGGGGTTGTGTGCGGGGAGGGCGGCGGAGTCGTAGCGGTGGATGCTCGGAGATCCAGGGTCCCTGGCGCTGGTCGGGTTGCGGATGGGCACAGACGGGCTTGCCTTTGGCGCACCAGCGGCGTGGCCGCCATGATATAGTGGAGGGGGGAGGGAAGCTCAACTGGGAGGTGGGAGAGGGGACGGCAAGGGAGAGGGGCTGCGGGGGAGCAACGCGGGAAAGGGCAACAGAGGAACGGGCAGTGGAAACAAACAAGGGTACAAGGCACAGTAAATGGCACAGTAAATGGACAATAAAGACAGGGGTACAGTAAACGGACAGAAAAAATAGGGGTACAGTAAAAGGACAATATAAACAGGGGTGCAGTGCTACAAGATACAAGGCTACTTACGAGGAGGTCAGACACAAAAAAACGGGCACAATGATCACCACAAGGCAGAGGGCAACTCCAGTCAACAGAAATAGCAGAGGCAAGGCTTGAACCCCCTACTCACCTCTCAGCGGCAGGGGCACAACGGCGGAGCTGCGGGGGGAGAGAGCAGGTCCCTGACCAGAGGTCAGAGGTCATGCTTGCTCACCCTCGCAGCAGCCACCATGATACAGTGGAGGGGGAGGGAAGCTCAGCTGGGAGGCGGGAGCGGGGAGGCAAGGGGGAGGGGCCGCGGGGGAGCAGCGGCAGGAAAGGGAGACGGGGGAACAGGCAGTGGAGACAAACAAGGGCACAGGGCACAAGGCACAGTAAATGGACAATAAAGACAGGGGCACAGTAAATGGACAGGCTATATCTCTTGCAGGCTATATCTCTTGAATGTCCTTTAAACGTGAGCAGGCATGCTAGGAGTGCAATGCAGACTGCAACAAAACAAGACCATGTGTCAGGAACTCACACAAATCACCAAACACTTCATAAATAGGTCATGCATACATACGTACAAGCACACACTTCTACAATCAAACATGCTTGTATGCCTGATATTATTCACAGCCCTCTCAGGGAGATAGAGCAGGACTTCAAAACATTCTAGGGCAACAGAATGCAGAGTGGTTCGTCGTTGGCTTTGGTCAAGGTCATTGTCTCATAACGAAAACTTCCACAAAGAGATAATTTGGCCACGTCTCACACATGGGCTGCGAACTGGTAAATAAATGAAGTTCAGGACAACATGTGTGGTAACATTGTCTAATACTGAACTCTCATGACGGCAAAAGTTTGATGCTAAGATTAGGCATGTAGGGATCCTTTAAATGCATTAAGTAATATATTATTTACTTTTCTGTGCTTTTACATTTGCTACAGTTTTATTGATTTCTGAGATAGTACCCTTTCATTTATTCTGCGCAAAAACTGGTTGAAAATAAATCCTTAGATTAAATTTAAGGATTACTTGTGTGCAATTGCTTGGAGCAAAAAGTTGCCAGAACTCTCAAAAATAAATCAAAATGCCGGAAAGAAAGTCTCTGATGTGTTTGTTACGTGTCCAATATGCATTGTTTCCAAGTAAGTTTGACAGAGATGCTATTAATACTTGTCTGTTCCTTCAACTTAAGCTGGTAAATTGATATATATCTTTGCAGTTTAGTCAAAAAGATAGAAAGATTGAAAGACATGCTTTAAGACAAATATCTGCACTAGAGTACCAAAATGCTTATTACTTTAAGTCTACCTTGCCTTTGATGCTGTTGCTTTTGCAGAGACTTGACAACATCAGATTGCAGGAATGGAACTGAAACAGATTGCAACTTTTCTATCAGACAGTTCATCATCTCACTTTATCTCTTCAGTTCTCTCTATTCAATGCACAACTAACGTACTTAACAGTTCTACCTCCATATAACACTTGCCTTGGCTCTCCACTGGACCTAATCTCCTTCAACCATTACTGTTATGTAGATAATACACAAATTAGATTTAAATATGAAAACTCCTCTGACTTTAACTCATACTTACATGGACATTGCCTCAAGAGGTCACATAAAGGATAATCTCGAGCCACAGCAAAATAAACGTCAGAAATTGAAATATTCGTATGCAGCAAAAGGATCAAACAGCACCCATGAACAATATCGCCTTAGCAACCAGGCCTACACAAAACAACTCAACCCTAGTGAGGAATCTAGGGGTAACCATGAACTCCTGCCTTTTAATCAAAATCAGATTGGGTTTGTCCAATGTGTTTAAACTGCAAAGTTTGTCACTTGTTTACCTCATATTGGCTATAAAGATACCTCTGCTCGCTTTGCTTGAAATTCTTGACCCACACCACTTGCTGGAAGTGTTAGGCCCCCCACTCCGAAGGCTGGGTCTCGTTGCACCCCGGAGAACCACTTATACGAAACAGCCATGTCCAAACAGCAAATCAGGGCTGGTGAACTACAAGATGTTCTATTTTCATGCAGCAGGTCCCTAAGGGAACTCTCAAATTTGCTGGCACTACAACGTTGACTCTACTACACGCAACTGACACCACCCTATGCAATAGCACTCCCCTTGCAGGGTTTCCCCAAACACACAGCTGCATTTCAGGCACAAGTGCTGACACAGAGGGAAGAGTTAGGAATACACACAATGGGTGACCTCTTTGTGGAAGAAACCTTGATTAGTTTTCTGATTCTAACAGGACCGAAACATAAGCCACAGCCAATTCTTTTTTTTACAGAAAAATCGTACATGATATAAAAACTTGATGAACGCAGACAGCAGTGAACCGGGCGCTCAATCAGTTATCCAGAAACGCATGTTTTAAAATTATATAGTTTAATATCTTATATAAAACATACTTTACGCCCTGTAGATTACATTGGATTTTCCCTATCCCTTGCCTGTCCCTAGATACCAAAAAGACCCGGCTGACATACAGTATATGTTCTGGTCATGTAGTATATTACGAGATTTTTTTTTAATGCGGTCACGCAGGGGACAGCAAAGGTGACTAACAGGTCACGCCTGACCACGGTGGAGGCCTGTTTGCTGGGTGTCTAAATCCAACCAATAACCGCCAAAGTTACTACTAAATTCACTAACCTAGCAATCCTACATGCGAAGAGAGCTATTGTCATTCGCTGGAAGTCCCAACTGACTCCCCAATTGGATTCCTGGAGGAAGAACATGGAACACTGGGTGGTAGCAGAGGGTGGAGTTCTGCGCAGGAAAGAGAGGAGAGGCCTGCACGTGTGCGCGAATATCCCATAGCTGACTATTGGGAGGCGCTGGTCCAAGCATTCAGAGAAAATTGAAAGAATGAGATGCCGTCGTGAAAGGCTCTGCCAGAGACCTGACAACTGCCCTCCTCTGCATGGCATAGGGAGTTGGGTGCCTGGTGGGTTGTGGAAATGCGTTGACTTATTGAATAACGCAAACTGATAAAATTGCAAGCCCTGTCGGCCAGTTCAAGGCACATCGGAAAGCCCCATTTAATCAGCACACTTCAACCACTATTGTCATGCACAGCAGCACAGTGACCCTATGAACATGGTGGAACTTTACAGCTGCCTGAATAATCACCGGAAGTCCAGTGTGGCTAACAGTCTCTTTACAGGTTGAGGAGGGCAATGGTTACCCTCTTTATTGTTAAGAGGTGGTATTGTAATAAACTGCTATGCAACTGCATTCCTGGTTTATGCTGACAGGAAAAATCAATAAAAAGATATTCAAACAAGCATTTGCAATGCAATAGGTTTTGCATTTGGGAGAGTTAGAGCTATTGGGGTAAATGACAATGTCTTTTAACTATGTGTTTTGGTTTACAGTGTTGTGGATGTACGTGGTGTGGAGTGGAATTATGCAGCCCTGCCAAGTACCACGCATCACGCGTTAGACTAACGCATTTCAGTGTGGTGGTCCGCATCACCGCACTGAAATGCATTGTCACGCATTTATAGCACCTTAGCTGTGTGCCGGAGCGCTTCTATTTAGCACCTCCACCAACTGCGCAAAGCTCTTAGGTGGCTGCGCGGCAGACTTGGGGCTAGCTTAGCACAGCTGGTAATGGCTACAATGTTTACAGTTCACTTACGACGTCACGTCGCAAGAGTCTTCAGGCTCAATTTCATTTACGCAATGATCACAGCGCGACGTAATCATTAGTTGGATGCCGCCAGAGAGAGGGGGCACGTGACTCAGCAGCCTGGCCGCCTGCACTAGTCCAGTGCGGGCTTGATGAAGAGAGCGATGTGGTTGAAGTCAGAGTATGTCCTGGATCACGGCGCTACCCGCCCCAGACCGGCCTGGACAATGCCGGGGGAAGTCATTGTGGCTGGCCCCGCCCGATACCGTCATGGCAATTAATTCTGACACAGAGTAAGTGTCACTCACTCTGCTAATATCCTTGGCTTTTCTAAATGGATTTACTTTTAGCAGCGCCTCGAACCTGTAGTTTCAGCTAGAGTTCTTCATTCATTGCAGTCTGGAAAAGTTGAGTTCAGCAAGCGGAGGATCGATTTCCGCAACCCATCTCCCGCAGCGTCTGAGTCTTGCCGTGCATTTTAACAGAATTCATCCCGCGGCTGCTGCAAGTGTCACAGGCTGAGGTCTGCCCTGGTGTTTAAAGGGCATCTGTTTGTCGGTGTTTTCCGCTGTAGCTTTAGGTCTGCACTGGGAGTGACACTTCGGTTGCTTTGGGGATTACACCTCTGTGTACACTGGAGTCTGGCCCGCCAGGCCCTTTAGAGGTTAATTCTTGGCACAGCAAACAAATGTGTAAGGACTAGGGAGAATAATACAAATTTGCATTCAGATGTGCGCCTTTTTTGGGGACCAGAAAGCGGCGAGCAGCAGCGCTGGTACATGCGTGAACGTGTCAGCATGTTTAATCCACAACCCTAAATGAAGAGTAGTGACAGGGTATGAGGTTCTCTGCCACGGGTTGTAGTGGAGTCCGGTCAGACTCCAGGCGTTGGACATGGTCGGCAAGATTGAAAGGACATCCCTCTGTGAGCAGGATATGGAGCAGGGGCGAGGCGTAGGCTGGGCAGAGTTTGATCTCTTCATTGTGATTGGGCCAGAGTTACTCACAAATCTCTGCCCTAGGTACATCCCACCACTGACCACTCTTGTTGGTAATAGAACCAGTGATTTGTAGGCTACAGCCCTGCGGTCCAAAGTTGCACAAACATCGCTGCCATAGGGGTATTACCCCACTGAGCAGTCTGGATGGTATTAAAACCTGTGACTTGCAGGCCCTACGGCCGTGCATCCCAGAGTTGCACAAAAATTCCTGTCGTAAGTACTCAACTGAACACTCTGGCTAATATTAGAATGTGTGATTCTCAAGATGCACAAATCTATAGTCTATATATAACCTCGAGTGAACTATCTGTCCAGCCTTGTATATTTTCATCAAACTTGCGCGTGGTATCCCACTCACATTTTAACCTGCAACATTGATTTATAATATTTTTTCACTTGCTATGTTTATTCGTTTCCCTTTTATCTCTTTTATACGTAGTTACCTTATGGCTGTAATCTCTCATTTCATGTCTTTTTATTGTACGTGATTTTTATCTCTTTTTGTTCTTTTCATTTTGCCATTATTTTCTGCTCTCTAGCTCTGTTCCCTTTGTTTCTCCTTCACCATCATCTTTTTCCATCTCTCAACATTGGTGTATTTATCTTTAAATGTCTTTTAATCAGTGCTTTAAATGGGAAAAAATAAGTGCAGGTACTCATTAAAATGAGCTAGATGTATAGTGAGGGGGCGGAGCTAAAGGCAAGACTTGATGATACTTAACGACTTCTATATTAGTTGCAGCACATACCAAAACACATGAGAAATGTGTTTATATAAACAAAGCAAGTTAACTCATTACACAAAATGAAAGAGATATGCTATAATATGTTAACATTTCCTTTTTTTTGCAATAGTTGCACCTTCTTAATGCCATACTGTTAATTGCTGTTGTTTGGCACAATACTATATATTTTTCAGCACATGAGTAGGAAGAAACTGAAAATACCCCCACTTCGAACCAAAGCTCTTATGGCACAAAGCAAATGAAGCAAATCATCATGACCCTCCCCAGAAGATATCTCTTGCCTCTTCCATAGATCTATCCATTCATCCTACCATTTACCTGCTGATGTCCACCATTTAACCTTTATATTCTGTCGTCTATTCAGTCTTTCATCCATCATTCAGTTTTTCACCATTCCGTCTGTCCACCCTTCATATCCAAACCTATCCATCCATCCAACTCAAAACCTATCCATTCATCCTTTCACTCATCCATCTCTTTATCCACCCTTTCGCTCATTCATCAATCCTTTCGCTCATCTATCCATCAACCCTTTCACTCCTTTATTCCATCCACACTTTCATTCCATCCACCCTTTCACTCAATCCCTCCTTTCACTCATCCATCATCCACCCTTTCATCCATCCTCCCTCCCTTTCATTCATCCATCGAATCTTTCACTTATCCACCCATCATCCGCCCTTTTATCCAATCATCCACCCTCTTTCACCCAGCAATCCATGCTTTCACTCATCCATCCATCTATACATCCACCCTTGCTCACTCATCCATCCACTCACTCACCCACTGAAAATACCCCCACTTCGAACCAAAGCTCTTATGGCACAATATAAATGAAGCAAATCATCATGACCCTCCCCAGAAGATAGGTCTTGTCTTTTCCATAGATCTATCCATTCATTCGTCCTACCATTTACCTGCTGATGTCCGCCATTTAACCTTTACATTCTGTCGTCTATTCAGTCTTTCATCCATCATTCAGTTTTCACCATTCCGTCTGTCCACCCTTCATATCCAAACCTATCCATCTCCAAACCTATCCATTCATCCTTTCACTCATCCATCTCTTTATCCACTCTTTCACTCATTCATCAATCCTTTCGCTCATCTATCCATCAACCCTTTCACTCCTTTATTCCATCCACCCTTTCACTCAATCCCTCCTTCCACTCATCCATCATCCACCCTTTCATCCATCCTCCCTCCCTTTCATTCATCCATCCAATCTTTCACTTATCCACCCATCATCCTCCCTTTTATCCAATCATCCACCCCCTTTCACCCAGCCATCCATGCTTTCACTCATCCATCCATCTATTCATCCATCCATCCATCTATACATCCACCCTTGTTCACTCATCTATCCACTCACTCACCCACCCACCAACCCTCCCTACTATGCTATTTATGAATCTTTGTCGCGGAGCAGACATGTACACACAAAGTGCCACCCATTTTCTTTAAAATACCTCCTGAGAGTGTTTTGATTCTCTCTCTTTCTTTCTCTCACTTTTTTCTTACAAAAAACAGGCATACGAATGCAGGCAAACACACAAACATAAGCAGGCACACAAAAGACTTGGGTATGATGAAAGCCATGTTATACTCTTCACCTACCATGGCTTTTTTAATTGCCACCAGGGCCGGACTGGCCGTAGCCTGACTGCCACTGCCAGGGGACTGCCATGATTCCTGTGTTTGCACAAATGCACAGGATAGTGTGACTGTGATTGACAGCACAGGGCCTGAACGGACCCTGCTGTGTCAAACACAGCGTGATGGTGAGCACCCGGCAATTATTCAAATGAGCCCAGCTGAATAGCTCAGCTGGGGCTCAGATCGGGGATACAGAAGTGGCGCCTTGGCTGCCAGAGACACGTTCCACTCCTGCTCACCAGCACTCACAGCCAATGAGCCTACCTTTTGATGAGTACCAGTACTCTCCTCGGCAGAAGTGAAGTGACGGTACTCAGAGGGATAAATCTAAGAAGTGCCGGTACTCAGTACCGGTGAGTACCGGCCCATTTAAAGCACTGCTTTTAATTCATGCTGTTTTGCCCTTTCTCTTTTTATTTGCTGCCTTTTTCAAACTCGGGCGATTCCTACACTAATTTCATATACTTTATTATATTTTTCGGTCATTTATTGCTGCATTCATTCTTTCATTTCCCGCTGTCTCTTTCCATTGTGTCTTCTTCCTGTCTCTACTTTCTGCTCCTTTGGAACTTGACCTGCCAGTGATTTGTCACTGCTGTTAGTGGTGTACCGTGCAGCAGATCTTGAATTGTAGAGAACACAAACATGGACAGGAGTGCCACAAAAGAAGGTTGGAATGTCACAGCAGACACATAGCTGGGTCAGTGCAAGTGACGCATAGTGACATCTCTATCCACACTCTTGAGATTTTAGGTTTGCTCTTCATACTCAGTAGAGACGCCCAAGAGACCATAGTTGGGGTCCGAATTCTGCAACTGTGGTGCACTTCTTCACAAGCATTTTTAGTTCAATAAACCAGCAATTTGGCATTCATTTATCACTACGAGGCCGTCCTGCGAAGTTAGTGCCCTTCCGTTTCTGGTGTTTTGCAGAAGTTTTAAGATGATCTAAGAGTTTCTCGTGGAACGAATGGGTGTAATTTCTGATATTTATATATTTCCCTTGTCTTCATTGCTTGATTTTGCGTGCGAGAAAGTGTCACTCATAATCATTGAATGTCACTCATAAATACACTGAAATTATGAAAATGTCACACATAAGCAATCTGAAACCTTGGCAGCTATGTGTTTCTGGCCATGCGTGTGCCGTTTATAATTGTTTTCAAAGCACACGGGCTAACCTCATGAAATAACGTAGGATAACCTTAGTAAATCTGGAGGCAGGGTTGTCCCAAAAACGAAAGCCTACCACCTAAATTGGTAAAGTTGGCATGTATGCATCTGTGCAATACATCCAAATTCCCTATATGATTTGCCATCAGCAACACATTGTGCAGGAAATGACTGGGTGCTGGCTAAAATCAGCTTCTCCACAATACGCTAACTGTCTCCTCCCATTCGTTTCATGACGTTTCATCAAACATGACCACAGAGTGCACTTTAAATAAATATGGCAAATGTAACATAGCAGCGAGTAATTTTATAAACAGGATGTCAAGGAAGATGTATTTAAACATACATTTACACTCTTATAACACGTCCCAACACTCCAAAACCGCAGCTGAATATTTACAAGATGCTTGGCACCATGGCCACTGTAAGCGTGTTTAATGAGAATGAGGGCGGGCGCTGTGCAGGGGCTTGATCTACTGAAATAGGGAGTCATCAAACTGGGACGGTGCGGTCAAGCATGTTTGTGGGAAAATTAACAAGATGTCCCCCTCTGTTTTGTCTATTTCTTTACCTTTCGGTTTATATTTAAGACACACAAGCACCAAAGGAACGCATGTGGGGGTACAGTTGTCTGTCGACTTACTGGAGAACACCATCCCCCACCCCTGCCATCTGAGAGCGGGAAACAGAGAGCTGGGCATCGTTTGGCCGTTCACGAGACGCACAACTAATTGCACTTATATAGCGCTTTCTACCCATGACGAGGGATTGAAAATAATGGCTGCTACAGCCTAAAGTGCTTAGGACCCCGCACCAGGATTGAAAGCGCTGTATGAAAATATATACTAAATCACTATAGTGAAATGCCGCTGAAGAATAATCCCCGCCCCCTCCCAAAAAAACAATGCTAACTCGGTTTCCTACCTGCAGCAGGTCCCAGAGTGGCGGCTCCTCGGTTAAGGCAGAGGAGTGTCGCCCCACTGCTTTTTTGCAGTAAAATAAAGAGAAAATAAAATGATAATAACTTGCGGTATTATCATTTCATTTTCTCCTACTTATGCAGCTTTGCGTGAGGGGCGGGGGCAGGGGAGGAGTGGTAGGCAGTGCCCTCCTAAGTGCGCAATGACTGTTTGGCCGGCCCTCTTGGGCTGCCCAAAACAGTCTTGCGCACTTCGCATTTTCTCCATGCAGGTGATGGAGCAGGGGAAACAAAATATTTTTGTGTACCCCCTTGGAAGTTAATGACCCCATAATGATTAATGATACTAACCGTTTGAAACGCATGAACTAATCAACAAATGCACCTTTTTATTAAACAGTACACGTGGGCAACTTGCTGGCATTGCAAAATCTAATTTATTTACAAATGTGAAGCAAAATAATATTAATATTGTGATTTGCGTAGTAAATAGAGTAAATTGCATGATTTTTGTTGCGTAGTAAAAGTGCACTGTGGCAAACAACGCAAATGGTAAGTAAAATGGCTTTAAATGTCGCTTCTGCTAGGTAATACTTAACACGGGTCTTTAGAATGGCGGGTGAAACAGAAAGGCTTATTTTCTATGTTTTAATTTTCGTTGTGTTTGTTCTCATATTAGTTTCGGTCGGGCCTGCTAGGCCGTGCTTCGAAAATGGCCGCTGGAAAGGACGAGATCGCGTGCGCTGAATAAAATGGCCACCGCGCAGGCTCAGTGTGAATGCTCCAGTCACGTGTATGCAGCCTGTGCCCGGAGTGAGAGATGTCAAGGCCAATCTGACCTGCAACAAGGATCGTGCCAAGAGTTCAGCATATATGCACGGGAACGGATGAGAAAACAGAGCGACAGGGGATGAACTAATATGTGACCATCAGAGTTTGTTACAAAATGGACTAACAAATTGGACTACTTTTTGACAACGTTGGTCATAAGACTTAATGTGTGCGTTATTGTCCCCAAACCAGTTCGAACAAGGAGGGCGATGAGGTGACCATCACCACCCCTCCAATGGACCAATTAGCGTGATTTCTGCCCCTAAAGATTGCAACTTTAAGTGTAGCGAGTCAGAGAATAGGGTATAAGAGAGTCTGCTCTTACGTTGTCCAAGGTTGTTGTTAGCTGCTTCCATTCGCTTCTTCTATCCTGATGCTGCGAGAGACTCTGTCATTTTGGACTTCGAACTTTGACTGGGGAAGGAACGAGACCGTTGCGGGAGTTTCCCGGGAAGAGATTGCGTCCCAGGAGGTTAGCGGGACAGTCAGTCAGTTTTTGGGAGTCCATCCTGTGATCTGCAGTTCATCTTTCTTTCCTGATGAACCATTCATGTCATCGCCCTATGGCCAAGGGTAATGAGTATTTTCTATCTAAAGTCTTAATCTGTTACTTAAATGCTTACTGATATAATAAATGTATTTGCCTAATTATGAACTTTACTTATTTTGCTTAAAGAATTTAGATAAAATTATATGCTAGCTCTAAATGAGTCTGTGGTTCTTTAAATAAAATTGTGATTTATAAATGTCAAAGGGTTTAATTGTGATTGAGCTGGTCTTAATCGCCATCAACTGATTCTACTAGTTGGTCCATCGACCGAATAGCGGAGTACCTTGATGTTTAGAACCGACAGGATCCGAAATTAATGTATATAATGTATAGATTTTAAATTCTGTCGTTTTTAATAAGGTATCCCGCTCGTCCAGCAATTCATTTTTCCTTAGTGTTTGATCCAGAACATTTGAATGAATGTATGTATGCGGTGTTATGGGCCCCCCCGACATGAATACCAAGTGATCAAGGTTGTGTAGGTGTTTTTTCTGGATTAGTGTCATAAGGAGAAATTTATATTAGCCGCGCTGGATCAGATTTCTTGGTAGCAGAGTTATGGTTACTATAGATTAGTGTGGTGATTATTGATTATTCATGTCTAACACTCTATGTTGAGTTTGTATTACGTTATGTGTAGTCAGAATTTTGAAGCTTCCGGGAAGTAGGAAGTGGACAGGTGTGGCAAGAGAAGTCACACGGAATTGTGCACAGTCTGATTTCAAATTTGGTGAAAGCACAGGACTGTGTTATGTTAGGGAAATTTCATGCATGAATTGCATTTGAGTGAAATAGCAACAGGTTTTCTTGTGAAACTTTGGCCTTAATTCTCAGGAGCAGTGTAGTCTCCACATGTGTTTTATCCCCAGAGAAACGGGTTTACCTCTTGCTTGAGAGAAGGGTAAGGTAGAGAGAAGTGCTACACTTATCGAACGAAACCGTATTCTTGTAAGTTAGAATAAACTATCTCTTTTTGTTTAGAGAAACAGACAATGGTAATGTGTTTTACGTTGTAACTAATCGATTTAGTTGAAAAGAAAAGTTAAGAAAAGTGCCGATCATTTTTGTAAAGGAGGGGTCAGTAGAAACAGGAGTAGAGCTGACGTCAACAAAAACTGAGCTGGTATTGGCCAGTTGTGGAAGAACGAAGAGCTTCTTGATTGGTGCGTTAGTGTGAGACGCGCTGGGATAGGTTAGTGTGAGAGTGACGTAGAGCTTTCTGATTGGTGCGTTGGTGTGAGACGCGCTGGGATAGGTCCGAATAGCCGAGCAGTAGAAAGAACCGATTGGTGAAGGATTGTGTGAATTGCTTCGGCAAAACAACAGTGAAATGGCTTATTATAATGAATATGATAGAGTGAAACCGTCATGGTTTGCGAAGCTTAAAAATCTTTTTAAGAAAGACAAGAAGGTTGTGACTAGGGAAGGAGAAGTACTTCCTCCGCCGAAAACACCAGCATCTTATATGATGGTGAAATATGGCTATCATACTTGTATTTGGTTGGAAAATTGGGTGAAATATACCAAAGACGATGGAGTATTGGCATTTCCGGAAAATGGTTCATTTAGCACAGCTGTACTTCGAAATTTGAGAGAGAAAATGATGAAACTTGAACCGAGGCCTAGACCGACACAGTTCGAAGCTTTAGGTGACTGGGAAGATGAGATGTATGAAAGGGAAAAATACAGAGGTGGAAAGAATTATAATTTTATTCATGGAAGAGTATGGGGTGTGAGTCATGAAGACAGGATGAGACGATGGCGGTATGCTAACATGACGGATGGTATGTTTCCTACCAGAACAGTTGAAGAATTTACAGGGAAAAAGTGTACGGAGAAAAAGAAGCATGCAGTACCAGAGAGATATGGGTATGGAGTTAGCGACACAGAGGATGAGTTGCTGGAGGACATTTTAAATAAAAGACCCCCTCCATATCAACAGGATTCTGTGGTGGTGACACCAAATGCACCGTCAATGGAAACTGTAAGAAACCAAAGCCCTGAACGATTGTCTGAGATAAATAGTCCATTTAATAAACTAGAAGCACCACAGACTGTGAAACATAATAATGGTAATACAGCTGAATTAGCCAGAACCACAAGAGAGTTGACTGAAAAGATAAGAGAACTGACAAAGAATATGGAAGCTGTGACTGTGCCAGTAACTATAGGGCCAGTAATCCCAGTATTTGAAAATCAAAAGATAGATGAACACTCCTTAACAATTCCATTAAATTCGAGTATGCAAAAAGTAAGAGCAGGGATAATTCCAGAAAATAGAGAGAAAGAAGATTCTGTTGGTCCATTTAGGTCAAGTCCACCTGTAAATTTGACAATTAATGAGAGTCCGATAAATAGGATTCCTATGGGAACTGAGTCAGGAACTGAAACTCCGGAGAGAAGTGTAAATTGGGCAGAAGTAAATAAAACCCCTATGGGTGCGACTACAGAGGAATTAAATGATTGGGTGAGGAGCTTGCAGAAAAAGGATGCTGAACCACAACCTTTGGATGTGATCAGATTAAAGATAGATATGGAGGAATTGGTTCTGGGGACTATTGGTACAGATCGATTGAAGTCCTATCAAGATGATGAATTAATGTTTATGTGTAAAAGCATCACTTGGAGAGCTAGGAACTTGCATGAAAAATTGGAAGAAACAGCGAACGAACTAGGAGTAGAGTTTGCAAAAATTAGAGGATTGCAGAAACCGTACAGGGTAGATTTTAGTGAAAAGGACATAGAAAATCTGAACACTTCAGGACGACTAACACAGATAAAAGAACTGATTGTGTTACTGAGAAAATGGGGAGATGTAGATAAGTGGAGAAGTAGGTGGATAAGGAGAAAGGAGGGAACAACTGATAAAGCATCATTGGCTTTTCCAGTAAAAGAGAAAGAACCAATGGTAAAAGAATGTCCAATGAGAGAAACTCCAGGAGGAAGTTATGTACATGTCCCATGGTCCAGACAAGATATATTGTCATTTACAAATGATTTTCCAAGATTGAGAGAAAAGCCTGTAAAATGGTATAGACAGGTAGAAAGATTTGTAAAGGTTTCAAAAGTATTGTGGAAAGATCTGGATGGACTGTTTGAGATTGTTGTTCCTGCAGATTTATGGACAGAATGTAAAATTACAATTGATTGGCCAAAGGAAGAATATCCTAGAGATGCAAAAACAGGAGGCCCAGGTTCAGAAGTAATGAGAAAATATGAACAGGCAATCACATTTCTGAAAAATAAGATTCCACCAAAAGAAACGGACTGGGTAAAGATTGATAGAACAACTCAGGAGAGTAAGGAGTCTGTACATGCCTACTATGAGAGGTTACTTTTGGTTTTCAAGCAGTATAGTGGTTATGAGAATTTGAGTGAAAAAGACATGAGTCATTTTGTGTATAGATTTGTGTATGGATTGAGACCTGAGATAAGTGAGATGATTAAGCAGCATATGTTATGTTGGCAGAATAGCACAGTAGATGAGGTATTACGGTATGCAAAATATTGCAGTGACGATATTGAGTGTAGACAGCGTAAACTCAAGGAAAAGGCAATGTGGGCACAAGTAAAGGTTGCAGAAAAGCAAGAAGCTCAGATGAATAATCAGTCTAATGACGCAGATCTGTGACTGGGGGTGAATGTTTGCCATTGTGCAACATTCCGTCCATCATCTTGTGTGTTTTGCAATTCACCCCAAGTGGGAAGGGTATGCCCAGACGTGGGTCCCGTGCTCACTGCGCCACTGGAGTCAGGCTATCCTGGCTGATGAGGTCTTAATGCCCGAAACCGGTCCTAGGATGCTTGATTCCGGTCCAGGGAAGACATGGCTTGGCAGTTCGGTCTGGACTGTTCCCATGAGGCACAGGGTCAAGACTGATTTGCATATGGCCATGTCTGAACTGGGGTGGCGTGGTGAAGCAAAATAACGATGGATTTAACCCAGATCTGTGACTGGGGGTGAATGTTTGCCATTGTGCAACATTCCGTCCATCATCTTGTGTGTTTTGCAATTCGCCCCAAGTGGGAAGGGTATGCCCAGACGTGGGTCCCGTGCTCACTGCGCCACTGGAGTCAGGCTATCCTGGCTGATGAGGGCTGAATGCCCGAAACCGGTCCTAGGATGCTTGATTCCGGTCCAGGGAAGACATGGCTTGGCAGTTCGGTCTGGACTGTTCCCATGAGGCACAGGGTCAAGACTGATTTGCATATGGCCATGTCTGAACTGGGGTGGCGTGGTGAAGCAAAATAACGATGGATTTAACCCAGATCTGTGACTGGGGGTGAATGTTTGCCATTGTGCAACATTCCGTGCATCATCTTGTGTGTTTTGCAATTCGCCCCAAGTGGGAAGGGTATGCCCAGACATGGGTCCCGTGCTCACTGAGCCACTGGAGTCAGGCTATCCTGGCTGATGAGGGCTGAATGCCCGAAACCGGTCCTAGGATGCTTGATTCCGGTCCAGGGAAGACATGGCTTGGCAGTTCGGTCTGGACTGTTCCCATGAGGCACAGGGTCAAGACTGATTTGCATATGGCCATGTCTGAACTGGGGTGGCGTGGTGAAGCAAAATAACGATGGATTAAACCCAGATCTGTAACTGGGGGTGAATGTTTGCCATTGTGCAACATTCCGTCCATCATCTTGTGTGTTTTGCAATTCGCCCCAAGTGGGAAGGGTATGCCCAGACGTGGGTCCCGTGCTCACTGCGCCACTGGAGTCAGGCTATCCTGGCTGATGAGGGCTGAATGCCCGAAACCGGTCCTAGGATGCTTGATTCCGGTCCAGGGAAGACATGGCTTGGCAGTTCGGTCTGGACTGTTCCCATGAGGCACAGGGTCAAGACTGATTTGCATATGGCCATGTCTGAACTGGGGTGGCGTGGTGAAGCAAAATAACGATGGATTAAACCCAGATCTGTGACTGGGGGTGAATGTTTGCCATTGTGCAACATTCCGTCCATCATCTTGTGTGTTTTGCAGGACAGACCAAGTCCAAACCGAATATTGGTATGGGAAAAGGTCAGATGTGTATAGAAGAAGCTAAAAAGAAATGGCCATGTCATAATTGTGGAAAATTAGGGCACTGGAGAAACGAGTGTGAATTACCTCCAAGAGTTAATACCGAGAATCAACCATTAAATCCACAGGTGCAAAATGAGGTGAGTTACCAACAGCCGCAACAACCGCAGGTAGTTACTCAACAGTGTCAGGTGCCGCAACCACCTCTTCCAAAGAGTGTAAATCCTCAAAGATACAGTACAGAGGCAGGATTCTACAGAGGAGAGCAGGTAACAAAATTGCAGCGCGCAGCTGCAGTTTCGCAGTATTGGTTACGGCAGGATGGAGATGAATCGGATGAAAGTTTATGACGGTGCCTAGGAGAGGAAGAGGAGTGCGTGCTTGGCGCAACTCTAGAGGTAGATCAGTCAGGTCCATTTGTGGATGGAAAGGTGAATGGTGTAAATGTTACATTCCTTGTGGACACTGGTGCTACCCGTTCTACTGTTAGATCAGTGGAAATTCCAAACCTTCCTCTCTCAGGAGAATACATCCAAGTTGTCGGTGTTTCAAACAGGCAAATTAAAACCCCTCTTACAAAACCAATAGAGGTGGAAATTGGTTCATTCAAAGATATGCATCGCTTTGTGGTGTGTGATTGTAGTCCTGTAAATTTATTAGGACGCGATCTGCTTTGCAAAATGAATTGTACCATCTACTGTACTCCAGATGGTATTGCTTTCCAGACACCAGATGATGATGTTCTGTATAAAATGACAATGGCAGAACTAGAACCAGGAGTGAATGATATGTTTCCTGTGTTTGATGAGGAGAAAATCCCTATTGAATTGAAAGGAATAGTCAGGTCTGATGTGTGGGATTTCACAGGAGAAGATATTGGACTATTGAGAGAAGTTGATCCTGTAAAAATTGCTGTAAAAGAAGGAACGAATTACCCAAATACCCCGCAGTACAAATTAACGCCAGAAATTATTGAAGGAATAACACCTGTAATTAATAAGATGATTGAACAAGGAATTTTGAGACAAATAATGAGCAGTCCATGTAATTCTCCGATAATGGGATTGAAAAAGCCAAATGGAACATATAGAATAGTACAAGATTTGAGAAAGGTGAACAAAATTGTTATTCCTTGCTGCCCAATTGTGCCAAACCCTGCTGTAATACTGTATCAAATCCCTCATGATGCAGAATGGTACACAGTTATTGATTTGTGCCATGCATTTTCTCTATTCCATTGCACCCTGACAGCCAGCCATTATGTGCATTTCGGTTTGGAGAGCGTATTTTGGCATGGTGCCGAATTCCTCAAGGGTATACTGAAAGTCCTTCAATTTTTAATCAGATTCTAAAGAAATCCTTAGAAGATTTGAAAATACCCGAAAAATCTGTGATGGTCCAATATATTGATGGCCTATTAGTGGCATCAAAGACCAGAGAAGCATGTGTTACGGACACCATTGCTTTACTGAATCATTTGGCAGAAGGAGGACACAAGGTGTCCCCATCAAAACTGCAATTCTGTCAACAGGAAGTACAGTACTTAGGTCATAAGATTGAGAAAGGGATGCGAAAAGTGACAACAGAAAGGATAAGGATTATTAAAGGAATGAGAGCCCCAATGACACAAAGAGAGGTGAGAATGTAACTCAAGAAAATTCAGATTCAGATAGAGAGATTGAGGAAATTGCGGAAGAAACACGAGGAGGATTAGACTCAAAATTACAAGCAGAAGAAACACAGGGAAATTCAGATTCAGATAGAGAGATTGAGGAAATTGCGGCAGAAACACGAGGAGGATTAGACTCAGAATTTCAAGCAGAAGAAACACAAGGAGATTCAGATTCAGACAAAGAGACTGAGATCATAAAGTTCAAAGTTAGAGGAAGTGAAGTGAGATCTGAGACAGAATCTGAAGAAAGTGAAGAAGAAAGAAGGCAAAGAATAGGACCAAGAAAGAGAACTTGGAGAGCGGAACGAGGAGGAAAAGAAAGTGAACTGAAAAGGCCAAGAAAAGGAGACAATTGGCCCAACGAAATTAAAAGACTGAGATATAAAATAATAAATTTGAACCAAGACAATGCAGAACAAGTAAATGAAATAAGTCAGAAAAAACAAAGAAAAACGAATGAAAGACAGTTACAAAGACCAAAAAGAGTGAAAAGACCTAACCTGAAATATAAGTCACCTGAATGGGTATACATAGCACTGCCTGACATTAAAGAAGTGGATAGCAGTCACGATAACCCAGACAAAGACTGTGAACAAGTGGGTGAGAGTGAATTGCGCCCATCCTGAGGAGGAGAAAAGAAAACCGGACTAGGCACAAAACTGATAAAGTCTTGAAAAATTTAACGAGTAAAGCGGCAGAAAGTCATTCTGAGGTGTGGAAACATATCTCCTGTACATATATTTAGATAATATTTCAACATGGTAGACACTGAGAATAGAAGATCTAGATGTGAGTTTTTCCGTAGATGGTGTAGGATGTGTTTCTATTGTACAGGTTTACTAATGCTTATTTGGTTCATTTTAGCAATTATAATTCCACTTAGATTAGTTGTAGAGAATACATCTGCAATCATGAATGACACGAATAGTGACAAGAAATCTAACATAAAGAACACTGCAACACTGATAGATAGTACTGAATTTCATAGGGATAAGTCAATAACTGATTTCTCCAAGAATGTCTTCACAAAGCTTTTATATGAATATGTAGAAACAATGGATGTTAGAGATTGTTATGTATGCATGCAGTTACCTGCGTCTGTAACAGAAGGTGTGACGTATCATCACCTTCCTTTGACGTATGGAATAACTTGTAGCGTTTTAGCTAGCTTATTTTATAAAATAGAAAAATTAGAGTATTATTACAATGACACAGATGCTGTTTTTGCTAAAGTTCCCGTAGTCCCTGAACTAAATAAGGTGAAATTTGCAAAGATTTTTGGAGAATTCTTCTTAGAAACGAAGGAATTAACATTAGAATATGCATTTAGACACAATCTTACCTGTAGGTTAAGAAAGGAAGAAAAGGTTTTCTTAGACATGGTAGAAGACCGAAGGTTTAAGTTTCAAAGAAAAGCAACAGGAGAAAAGACAAAAACCCCACCGTGGGCGTTTGAAGAGGGAAGTTATGACAAAGGCGAAACGAATGAAGCTATGGTTTTAGATTGGCCCCAACAGGGAAAATTGTGTATTAGTAGAGATAACACTATGTATGATAACTATTTCGTGGGTTCTAGTGAGTGCCGAGATACATACAAAATTTTAGGGGGATGGGGATTCAAAGGAGGAAAAGATCCAGTATTCCCAGGGATCTATTATATTTGTGGAGATAGAGCCTATTATAGGTTGTCGGACCATTGGTATGGTCTTTCCGAAGATTTTTCATGTGGAAAGAGGAACAAAAGGGATTCACGAGATAGGTAAACCATTAACCCGTAGGAGAAGGGAAAGCTTCTCAGAGATAATAGGTGACATTTTTGGAGCATTGATACCAGCAGTGGGTATATCTTTGAATGCATACAAGATTCGGAAATTGTCTACAGTAGTCGATCGTTTATCAACGAATACTGCTGGAGGGTTGTTGATGGTAAATACCGAAATGGTTGCCATGAGAGCTATGGTAATGCAAAATCGACTTGCCCTTGACATTCTTTTGGCGAAAGAGGGTGGAGTCTGTGGAATGCTGAAGGTACAACATTGTTGCACTTACATTCCAGATAAAAGTCAGAATATACAGAAGTATATAAAGAACATTACTGATTTGCATAAAGAAATTGCCCCACTGGAGGTTGAAGGTGCTTGGGAGAAACTTGGTAAAGGTTTTTCCTCAATAAGGAAATGGTTCACCGAAATAGGTAGTTCTCTAATTGGGAAAATACTAATTCCAGTGACCATAATAGTAGTGATAATATTGATGCTGAGATTAGCATATGTGTGTATTAAAAGGAGAAAAAGACAAAATAAAGCAAAAAGAGAAAATAGAAAAATAAGGAAAGAACGGGAGATGGGAGAGATCGAATTAGAAGAATTTAACGAGAACATGTACAAAAGGTCTAAAAGACAAGATGAAAAGAACACAATTGTCTACAAATGCAAGTGGAGAAGAAACATTTTTCTGATACATTTTGTTGGGATAGGTTTTAGAGGTGATGTTAAAAATCACCAAAGGGGGGAATTGATGGAGCAGGGGAAACAAAATATTTGTGTGTACCCCCTTGGAAGTTAATGACCCCATAACGATTAATGATACTAACCATTTGAAACGCATGAACTAATCAACAAATGCACCTTTTTATTAAACAGTACACGTGGGCAACTTGCTGGCATTGCAAAATCTAATTTATTTACAAATGTGAAGCAAAATAATATTAGTATTGTGATTTGCGTAGTAAATAGAGTAAATTGCATGATTTTTGTTGCGTAGTAAAATTGCACTGTGGCAAACAATGCAAATGGTAAGTAAAATGGCTTTAAATGTCGCTTCTGCTAGGTAATACTTAACACGGGTCTTTAGAATGGCGGGTGGTAAACAGAAAGGCTTATTTTCTATGTTTTAATTTTCGTTGTGTTTGTTCTCAAATTAGTTTCGTTCTGGCCTGCTAGGCCGTGCTTCGAAAATGGCCGCTGGAAAGGACGAGATCGCGTGCGCTGAATAAAATGGCCCCCGCGCAGGGTCAGTGTGAATGCTCCAGTCACGTGTATGCGGCCTGTCCCCGGAGTGAGAGATGTCAAGGCCAATCTGACCTGCAACAAGGATCGTGCCAAGAGTTCAGCATATATGCATGGGAACGGATGAGAAAATCGAGCGACAGGGGATGAACTAATATGTGACCATCAGAGTTTGTTACAATATGGACTAACAAATTGGACTACTTTTGGACAACGTTGGTCATAAGACTTAATGTACGCGTTATTGTCCCCAAACCAGTTTGAACAAGGAGGGCGATGAGGTGACCATCACCACCCCTCCAATGGACCAATTAGCGTGATTTCTGCCCCTAAAGATTGCAACTTTAAGTGTAGCGAGTCAGAGAATAGGGAATAAGAGAGTCTGCTCTTACGTTGTCCAAGGTTGTTGTTAGCTGCTTCTATTCGCTTCTTCTATCCTGATGCTGCGAGAGACTCTGTCATTTTGGACTTCGAACTTTGACTGGGGAAGGAACGAGACCGTTGCGGGAGTTTCCCGGGAGGAGATTGCGTCCCAGGAGGTTAGCGGGACAGTCAGTCAGTTTTTGGGAGTCCATCCTGTGATCTGCAGTTCATCTTTCTTTCCTGATGAACCATTCATGTCATCGCCCTATGGCCAAGGGTAATGAGTATTTTCTATCTAAAGTCTTAATCTGTTACTTAAATGCTTACTGATATAATAAATGTATTTGCCTAACTATGAACTTTACTTATTTTGCTTAAAGAATTTAGATAAAATTATATGCTAGCTCTAAATGAGTCTGTGGTTCTTTAAATAAAATTGTGATTTATAAATGTCAAAGGGTTTAATTGTGATTGAGCTGGTCTTAATCGCAATCAACTGATTCTACTAGTTGGTCCATCGACCGAATAGCGGAGTACCTTGATGTTTAGAACCGACAGGATCCGAAATTAATGTATATAATGTATAGATTTTAAATTCTGTCGTTTTTAATAAGGTATCCTGCTCGTCCAGCAATTCATTTTTCCTTAGTGTTTGATCCAGAACATTTGAATGAATGTATGTATGCGGTGTTATGGGCCCCACCGACATGAATACCAAGTGATCAAGGTTGTGTAGGTGTTTTTTCTGGATTAGTGTCATAAGGAGAAATGTATATTAGCCGCGCTGGATCACAGGCTGCATTGAAGCCCACTTGGAGAACATGCTCAGGCCTCCAGTCAGTGTCTGCGTGCCGAAACACGGTGCTCAGACCAAACACAGCGCTGCTAAGGCAGTGTTGTGATTGGCTGACTGGGGGCCTGGGTGTGCTTCCTGTGACAGAGGGAGGACTACGGAGGAGAGACGCGTTGAGGAAGCAGTGAAAAGGTAAGTTTTTATTTTATTTCTTATACCTGCTTCTCCATGCGTCCTCCACCCTCCCGCCCCCTACCTCTGACCCGTGCCAGCTGCTGCTGAGGCACCCTTTTTGGCTTTAACTACCCCCCCTCCCAGCCCTTCCCCTCCTTTGTGAGAGGACACTGAGCAAATCCAGAAATCCTGACAATGTGTTACGACTTAAAGCTTCACGAAGAGGGGGTGCACCCAGACTGGGTTGGGGGGGAGTTTATCATAGAGGCTGTGTTGACAGTAACTAGAGTGAAGGGCTTTCACGGGCCCTTGACTGATTGTCCTGTGATTCATGGCATTCCCACGACTTCCTAGCGCGTACAATCCTCACATGCACACATGTACGCGCATGTGGAATGCGTCAGCTCATTGCGGTAGCAGGCTGCTGGTGTGAAATGCCCCTTGGGCTCTGTATCAAGAGCCTTCTGAGGTCACTGATCATCCGTTGTGTGAATCATGCATTACATCAAAGTAACAGAAGCTACAGAAATACAGTCAGGACCGGCGTGATTGGACACCAGACCCACAGCGCTGAAAAAGAAAACCAGTGTGTGACAGAAACCTAACTGTGTGGTAGGTTGAATTGTGGCAGAGATTCACTCGCCAGCCACCGTCGAGTCCAATCAGAAGGCAGAGCAGTACCTCCATGTACTGGGAGCAAAAGCAGTTAGTTACCTGTGAATAAAGGAGTTCAGAGATGAAACTGCTCCCAATGCAGCACAACCTAATACTTTCAATATTGAATGTGCTTTATTATGTCATTAGCTATTTTTGGAAAGGGCGCAAACACCCTTAAACGAGCTTCGCTCCGCTCTCATTAAAGGGCCAGACATAGGAGGGTACTGTGACATCTACCAGACGAAAGGTAATGATCGGCGGAAACCCCATTCTTTGGGCAGACTCAGTGTTATCTCTGGCCGCAGACATGCTTTCAGCAAAATCCTAGCATCTGTGAACGGCCCCTGGGACCCGGATACCCACCCCGCACCCACCAGCGCTCACTGCGCCACTCCAGGCCTGAGGAGGGAGGGTGGGATGTAGATGGGTCCAGGGTAGAGGAGCAGTCGAGAGGAAATTGGCAATAATAGCAGTGTGGGCTGTCGGCTGGGCACACAGTGAGGCGACAATGGGCGTGGTTATTAGTGCTCACACACACCACTTTCAAATCCATCACTTCCCAGGTCAAGAATCATTAGAAAGCATAACTGTGACCAGCGCCAGCTGCATCCGCTTTAGGAGCTGGCAGTAAGTTCTTGAGGCCTTGCTTTATCAGTGCTGGGCCGGCGTCTCAGAGATAAAGGCTTCTGTAGATATTGCACACTGTGCGGCTGCTGCATCTAAGCACTTTCAGCCAAGGTACACATCGTGTTGTGAACAAACCTACCATGATAAGCAGGTAAACAGCAGCTGCCACAGCTCGGGGAAACAGGCACCGAAAACATCGAGTGCTCTGGTCAAATGCTCTTAGAGAAAGGACAAAGTAGTACCTAAACAGATGTTACAGTGGGACAAGCGGAAGCCTACAAGTCCTGGGGCGATACTCTGTGAACAACTTGGAAAAAAGAGGGACCAGGAAGCCAAATTACCCACTAGCAAGTAAGGATTTTTACAAGACAATCGACTAGACAAATAACAAGCGATGGGAGGAGTCAAAGCCCACAAAGTACATACAACAGATCATCCTGACAGCACAAACGCTGTATAGGCTTGTCCTAAAAAAAAAATAGTAAAGGGATCATCTACCTCATCATAAGTCCTTGCGGCCTACACTACTTGGGCATGATCACACGAAAGGTTAAATCCCGTACAGTGCAATTGTTCCATTGACCTTAATGTTTTGCAGGCTTGGGACACTGGTGGACACATTCCAGTTTTAGGAACACTGGCTGTAGGTATTTTCATTTTTTTTAAATCTTTTACTCAAGTTGGCAGAGTGACAATAGTGATCCTGACGAATACTTCATCATCTTGTTTAAGGGTATATAGTAGACAGAAACATGTTGACGGGATATCAACTATTGGATTTAATTAAACCCCCTCTCAGCTTTAGACCTATCCTTTAGGGATACAACTAAAAATTCTTATAGTTCCACCAAGAGGTAATTTTAATCACATTACTCACCATTTCACACTCTACACCACACCCACCCACTTTCTCCTATTCACATATGAACATCTCCCACGTACCACCTTCTGAAGTGCACCTCTCTACGTTTACGCAATTGGTGTGAGGAAAGACCCTGTGATGAAGCATGCCATCTTATGGTGGGTGAAGATTTTCATCCTTTATCAAAGGATTTTCTTGTTGTTTCAGTAACAGAGAGACCATTTAGCAACCTGGCCCCAATTGGGCTGCCCAGACCACGTCCACAAGTAGTTTTGTGTTAGAGTTCTTCTGAGAGTCTGCCACAATCACTTGGAGAACCTGACCCAGCTAAACAGGTTCCATATATAGGATGACGTGAAGTTCTTGTGCCAAATGACATAGAAGGAGCTGTTCTTGATTGAGTGTACTTTTACATGAATTTTCCTACTTGTTTGAATTCGGTCTCCAAATATATAAATCTTTATGAATTTTAAGGTTTGCTTTATATTTATCATCATTGAGATCATTTATTCCTTGACTTAACACAAGAATTTTCCATGACCCTTTGTATCATAGGAAACTCATCTTCACCCCAAACCCTGCCTGCTCCACAGTAGGTTGTTGGCCGGTTTGGTACTAAGCTGCGTAGCATCCTAATTGTTTTTGTTGTTTTCATAGAGGAGTCTTTTTTGCTTTTGAAGGTCGCCTCGCCTGTTTCCACTCCTAATCTACCAGTTCTGCCTCCAGTGTCCTCACCTGTCACAGTACCAAACTTAATTGGTCTGTTCGCTTTGGCGCAGATGTGTTGCAGGTGTTCTGCTTTGGCTTCTTGCCAATCGTGCTCTGTGTCTTCTTGCACAGTCCAGCTTTGCAGCAGCCCCACTCAGAGTACCGCACACCACTGGGCTTACACCTGGCCATCTGCTGCCTCAGGTTCCTAGTCTTGTACTATGCTATGGCACCTAAACAGCCACTTCCCGACAGGTACCCCACCACAACTACAGGCTATGCTTATTTTTTCCAGTTATGGGGGCCTTTCTATTTTCATGTGGTTATGACTGGGGATCACTATGCTTTCATAGATCTTTTCATGAGTTGTTTCATAGGTGGCACCCCACACTAAACCATATTCAAAGCACATCTTCAGCTGTACCATCAATGTGTGTGTGTGTATATATATATATTACCTACTGGCGGTCGCCAGTAGGTAGTTATAGTTAGGACCTAGTTTCCATGGGAAAAGCGTTTTTGTTTCCCCAATAACTTTGGCGCCGGTTGCCGAATCTTCGCGAAATTTTCAAAACTAGTGGGGCGCTCCGGTCAGCTCCTGTCTTGAAAGTTTCGGGGTGATTCAGTCAAGCGGGGGCCGAGAAAAAGGGGGTCCCAAACGCGTTTTCCCATGTTATTTTCCATAGGAAACTTTAGACAAAGCTACAGCCCGAACTGCTGAACGGAATTACACCAAATTTGGCAAAAAGGTAGGTCTTGTTTCAGAAAGATCCCTTTTTGTTAAATGGTGTAAATCCGTTCAGTAGTTGCTTAGAAATTAGAAAAAGAAAAAGTTTCGATATCTGGGGCAGCGGTGGGTTCGCGAACCCTCCCGAGCACGAGCTTCACTGTGATTGGCTGCCAACACTCCAAACCAGGAAGTGTTGGCAGCCATCTTGTGACTCGGTAGAACTGAGTCACACACAGTGAAACAAAGATAAAAAACAAGAAAAGGGGGCAGGGTAAAAACACCCTGACTCCCTAGGCCTGCTCAGGGGGTCCCACAAGGACCCCCAGGGCCAAAAGAAAACATTTTCTTTTTTGTAATTTCGGCAGAATTTGCGTTGGGGTCGCGAATCCCACCGAAAATAAAAAATAAATAAAGCGGGGGCTCCCGCGCTTCATTTTAATGAGGCCCCCGGGTGGGCCAGGTCCCGGGGGCATTGCCCAAAAAATAATAGCGGGGGCCCCGCAGCCCCGGGGACCGCCACCTCCCCGGGGCTATGCTGATTATTTGCAGGGGGCATGTGGCCCCCCCGCAGCCCCGGGGACCACCACCTCCCCGGGGCTTATTTATTAAACAATGCGTGGGGGGGGGTCCCACCCCCCCCACGCAGCCCCGGGGACCACCACCTCCCCGGGGCTCCTTATAAATAACAAGGGGGGGGGCCTCGCGGGCCCTCCCAAGCCCCGGGGATCACCACCTCCCGGGGCTTCTTTAAATACGAGGGGGCCTCGCGGGCCCTCAAGCCCCGGGGACCACCACCTCCCCGGGGCTTTGAAACTGAAGGGAGGGGGCTGCGTGGCCCCCTCCAGGAGCCCTCGATGGCCCTGGGGACCACCACTCCCAGGGCCGGCTCCTGCAGTGTCCCGGGTGCCCACCCCGGGACACTGCTGTTTGCTATGGCAGGGCGGGAGCCGTGCGGCTCCCGCCCTGTCATAGCAAACTCTGCTTTGCTTTATTGAAGCGAGAACAGGAAACCTGCTCTCGCTTCAATGAAGCAAAGCAGAATTAGCTTTGAGCAAGGGAGCTGCATGTCAGCAGCTCCCTTGCTCAGCAATGCCGGCTCCCGCAGGAGGCGGGGAGCCGGCGGGACCGTGGGGGCATTGGGGCTCCCCCACGGTCCCCAACACAAAGGGCCGGCCCTGGGGGATGGGGTCCCCGAGGCCAGAAGTGGCCCAGGAGGGGGGCCACGCGGCCCCCCTTCAATATTAAAATTTAAAAATAAATAAATAAAGAGGCACAGCCCCGGGGGATGGGGTCCCCGGGGCCAATAGAGGCCTAAGGAGGGGGGCCACACAGCCCCCCTCCTTTAAAAATAAAAAAAATAAAAAATGTGGCCATGCCCCGGGGGATGGGGTACCCGGGGCCGAAATTGGCCCCCTTCCCGTTTTTTTTTTTTAAATGTAAAAAAAAGAGCAGGCCCTGGGGGATGGGGTCCCCAGGGCCCCAAATAATGTAAAAGAAGGGGGGCCACACAGCCCCCCTTGTAAAATAAAATAAAAAGCCGGCATCGCTGCGGAGGCCCCACCCCCTCTCTGCAGCACTCAGCAAATGCGCCCCCTGGCGCGTTGTAAATTGGGGGATTAAGTCCCCTTCAATCCTGAGGGTCCCTGGGGGCCAACTGGCCCACCAGGTACCTCCAGTAAGCGCCACAGAGCTGCGTTACAGAGAGGTGGTCTGAGGCCATGCCCCTTTTACACCTCTCTGCAACGCAGCTCTGTGGCGCTTACTGGAGGTGCCTGGTGGGCTAGTTGGCCCCCAGGGACCCTCAGGATTTAAGGGACTTAATCCCCAACCTACAATGCGCCAGGGCGTGTTTGCACAGTGGTGCAGGGAGGGCGGGGCCTGACATAGTGTGCTAACGCGCCCCCTGGCGCTTTGTAAATTGGGGGATTAAGTCCTCTTCAATCCTGAGGGTCCCTGGGGGCCAACTAGCCCATCTGGTACCTCCAGTAAGCGCCACAGAGCTGCGTTGCAGAGAGGTGGTCCGAGGCCACGCCCCTTTTTACACCACTCTGCAAACGCGGCTTCTGGTGCACTGCTGGTGGGGCGATGAGGTCCTCTTGTGTCCTGAGGACCTCAGGACACAGGTGGACTTCATCCTCTGAGCAGCAGTGCGCCAGAAGCCGCGTTTGCAGCGTGGTGTGAAAAGGGGCGTGGCCTCAGAACACCTCTCTGCAACGCAGCTCTGTGGCGCTTACTGGATGTACCTGGTGGGCTACTTGGCCACTAGGGACCTTCAGGATTCAAGGGGACTTAATAGGGATGTTATAGTTAGAAATTAGCATTTAAAAAACCATTGAAATTCACTGAAAAACCCATAGGTTTCAGGCACGTTATAGTTAGAAATTAGCATTTAAAAAACCTTACAAATTCACAGAAAAAACCATAGGTTTCAGGGACATTATAGTTAGTTGGACATTTCTCTCGTACAAAACCATAGAAATTCCCCCGTTATAGTTAGCTCAGCTAACTATAACTCGCGCACCCGCAATGCACTGCTGATGACGTCACATATTACATCATTCATGACATGGTCAGTGACATCACTGATGACATCACTGATGACATCTCAAATGACATCACTGATGACATCATCCACGTGAAAATATGATGCACCTCCTCACACTCTAATATAACCTTTGATACAAATTCAAATTCAAAGAAAGCTTTATTCGATTGTTTAAACAGACAATCATAAAAGCACAATAAGAAAATAAGTTACACTGTACATACATTAAAAAATTCATATAAAATTTACATAGACTCCAGTCCAGAAGATTAAAACAGTATTAAACTAGCAAAGGCTAATAATAGAATGATTAAATAAGCATATGTTTCCTTTGAGTCAGAACTTTTCTCAGAAAAATTGTTATCCTAAAAACACTGTGTTCATTGTCTAAGTATTGTAAAGCCAAAAAGCAGGTCGACATTGGCGAAGCCCAGACTGTTTTAACATGGGTAATAGGAGCAGGCTACTAGCAGCAGAAAAAAACCTGCAGAAGAGAGTAATATGAATCGTAGATTGTGGGGAAATATTATCGCAGGGGCAGGGTTGGAGGTCTTGAGACCAGTCATTTAATGTGGGGAAAGTGACCAATCTATGAAAGACTCCCAACCTAAATCGGGTTAATAGGAACCTATCATGAGCACCCGGTACAAAAGTTAAATAGGGTTGAATGTTAAAAGTAGTTAAAACCATCTGATTGTGCAGGACTGTGGGTTTTAAAATCTCAGATGACATTCTAATAGTGTCCAGCAACAGGATGCCCTCTTTTCTTAATTCCTTCCTCGATATTGCCCTGATGGTACTGGGATTAGTAAAAAATCTAAGTGGCCAAGATCTTTTAGAAAATTACGAACATATCTTAGCCATGGTATCCTCATCACGCCTTCCAGTTTCAAAATATCTGAAAGGATATCTCTGTTCAATTTGGCCTCATCTTTAATCCAGAGCCTGTGCCATAATAGCACCGGTTCAAGCCTAATTAAATCAGAGATAAAGGGGAGTCCTAACTCCGCATGACAGATGCAGGCGGAGGAACCATTTGGGATAGATAAAATGTATCTTAGAAAGAAATTTTCTACTCTCTGAATTGGGAGCAGATCAGCAAACCCCCAGACCCCACTCCCGTAGACTGCCGCTGAAACACACTTTACTTTGTAAATTTTAATGAGCTCCTCAGGAGGTCTTTTACCCAGTTTTCTGGCAAAAACAGTTAAAGCAGATGTGGTACGTAAAAGAGCCAGTTTTTTTGTAACAACAGCTTGTGCCCAAGTGTCATTGTAGGCAAAAAGGATGCCCAAATATGAGAATTTATTAGTAACCCCAATCTTTTGCCCTGCCACAAACATGTCCTTAGGTTTCTTAATACCGTGACCGCAGCGCATGATAAAAGTTTTGGATGAGTTTACTCTTAAACCTAAATCTTTCATAAAAAGGGGGAAACTATCCAAAACGCGCTGAAGGCCAACTTGGGTACGAGACATCAGCACCGCGTCGTCTGCGTACAAGAGGGCTGGAATTGGGCGACCAGCTACTTGGGGGAAGTTTTTGTTATCTTTGAGAAGGGCCTCCCCAAGTCCGTTTATGTACAAATTAAAAAGGAATGGGGCCAGGACACAACCCTGCCTAACTCCACTTCTGATTGCAAAAGCATCCGAACACTCGCCCTTCAGACCACAGCGCACACGTGCCTTGGCGTCACTATAAAAACGTTTAAGAAAATAAATAATATTTAAATCAACCCCCATAGCTTCTAAAATAGACCATAATTTAGTGTGGACCACACAGTCAAAAGCGGCTGTAAGATCCACAAATGCTAAAAATAAGTTCCCTTTCTTGGCCCTTGTGTATTTCCCCACCAGGAGAGACAAATTTAGGCCCTGCTCTACGGTCCCCAGACCGGCCTGAAAGATATTGCAGGTCTGATAGAACAGAATTCTCTTCAGCCCAGTCCTGAAGACGCTCCAATACTATTCTGCCCGCTACCTTCGTTATGGCATCCAACAGGGAAATTGGCCTATAGCACCCCGGATCTTGTCTGTCCCCCTTTTTAAAAATGGGCACAATAGTGGATATTACCCAAGTAGGTAGGAAATGAGTGCTACAGCTAGCATTAAGCACCTGTACTAATAGGGGCCCCCACAAAGAGATATTTGATTTAAATATATCTACCGGGACCCCGTCTGGCCCGGGAGCCTTGCCACCCTGGCTTGCCTGAAGAGCCCGCTCCACTTCCTCTAGAGTGAACATTAATTCCTTATTTTGCAAGGGATAATTTAAACCATGAACCTCCTGGACATGGTTATCAGTCGTGTCGGAGTTTCCCTCGCCATTATATACTTGAGCAAAATGCTTAATCCACTGTTCCTCGGTTATGGCTATCTCAATTGACGGGCCAACCTCTCTAGATAAAAAAGGAGCCCTAATTGCCTTCCAAAACGCCACGCTATCTTTGGCTATTGAGGCCGAGTGTAGTGCCTCTCATGCCTCCTTCTTAAGTGTGGCTTTTCTATCCCTTAATGCTTGTTTGTATGCCCCTCTAGCTGACCTTATATCAAGCATATTTCTGGGAGTTTTATGCAGCTCTTTTTTTAACTGAGAATATGCTTGGGTACACCTCGTATCAAACCACCTGTGCTGGGATCCATTACTCTTTTTACGTCTAATAAGAGACTCACTTATTGCATTAGTTATTACTAGAAATGACGCTAGAATATTATCGGGGGCAGCTTTTTCACTCAAGCAAGTCTCTATGTCTAATTTACATTTACCCACCACTGTTTTTATCAGCTTTGCTTGATCTACCATAGCCCAACGAAGGAGTACCCATTAGTGCTCCCAATGACTATATTTTCTAGCAACTGATCGCTATTATTAGTAAATCTAAAAGTTTTACTAGAGGGTAATGAGATAGCCAAACAAAGAGGGAAATGATCACTAAGTGAATTCTCTGAGACAAAGAAGGAATGAAGACTATGTGCATAATTGCTTGATGTTAAAACATAATCAATAGTGGAGTAAAGTCCTCTACCATTGAATGTCCAGGGCAGAGGAGCAGGTTTTGGGCAAAGTTGATTTGCAAAGCCCAAGTCAAAGCTAAAAATAAGCTCATTTAACTGCTCCCCCAAAGCAGTATGACTAAAATGAGATGAGCATACTCCCTCTTCTCTTAAAGCTCCACATAGATTGTCCCCAGGATTCTCACATATCGTACAGTTAAAGTCCCCTACCAGTATTAACATGACATCTTTTATCTTGCTTTTACCTGCTAGTTTCAGCGATTGCGACATATTTGTTATAACAATTCCAACTTTTCCTGGGGAATATTATTATAAAAATTAACCAAGACTATAGAGCGTGTTGTATCTAGATCCATTTTAACTAGTTGATGGTAATCGTCGTTGGCAAGCATCGTTATTTTGTTGGTGTTCATGCTACTCGATATATAAATACACACACCACCCTTAGCCCTACCACTCTGACCATCAACTGGTGGAGTGTGATAGGTCCTATACCCAATCAAATGGATCGCTTCCTTGGTCCATGTCTCCTGAAAACACAGGATCTCAAACTGTAAAATAAATTCCCACCACAGTTGGTTGTTTAGCTTAGAGCAGATACCAGCAATATTCCATTAAACTATATTACAGAGGGGAGGTTTACCATCAACGGAACAATTATTGGGGTGGGTTACCGTCCCCGTTAAGTTCCCCTTTAGATATCTAGGTGGGGAAGAGGCATTTGGAGTACCATGGGGACCAACCTGAGCCTCATATGTTGGGTCCATGAACCCTCGTGCCTCATCTCTGTTACTTCCGATAAGATCTTCATTTAGATGTATAGATGGAGGAGAGACATTTAAAATACCCTGGGGATCAGCCTGAGTCTCCATCTTCGAGTCCATAGGCCCTCGAACCTCGTGTCTGTAACTCCTGGCAGTGAATTTGGAGTGGTCGTCATCATAACCCATCAGTGTCAGTCCAAGTTTATCCCTGGTTTCAAGCCTGCAGGTTACACGACGACAATGGACAAATTTCTCGGAGTCCAGTCAATCAATGTCCTCCAAGGAGTTCAAAGCATCAAAGCGATTGTATACTGGAATAGGGTATCGAGGCTGCCTAGTTCCCATGTAATTCTCTCCTTCAAACGTAAGACCTTGTCGTTTTAAGGAATTAGATGGTCGATAGAAATATCCCAGTGGAAGTATATTTATGTCATTGGGATTAACAGGCCCATTATTGCCCCTTTCTAGGATAGTGTGCACCAATAAAGGTGACCCAAAGGTTAATACAACACAATCTCCTCGTAGTGATTTAACAGAATGACCCACCCACCCAATCCTTCGTACCATTTTTAAATTTGAAAAAAGTTTTTTTTAGACCGGTCCTAGTAGTTAAAAGATGTAAGGACTTGTTCCTTAAAGTCGACCAGTGCTCAAAGACGTTGTGGGGTAAAGGGGGACATTTGCCAAAACAACCGTATACGGAGTTGCTTCTGAGGGCAAATTTAAATTTTGTGATGGACTATAGGGCGTGTCTTGATGTACCGGAGAATCTGTACCTCTCTCTGCTTCTTTGTTACCACCATTCAACCTATCAATCTGTTCTCCTCTTCCTGTACCGAAAGGGTTATTAGGGACTACAGCTGTAGGGCCAATTCTGGGAGGATGTTGACCAGTACAGAGAGGGGCATTATCTATGTTGGGTTTATTATTAGTAGTATTTTCACTCCTGTCTTGTGGATGTTTAATAGGATTAAGACTAAGAGATGATCCGGGACCCTCACCTACTCCCCTGCTAGGCAAAAGGTATTCTCTTGGTTTGGTACTATCTACCAATGTAGCCAAATGTTTACTACTAGCCAGCTCTTCCACCTTGGCTAGCCTAGCTTCTATATTAGTCATCTTTAACATGATGGGCTCCAAGAGAGTTGACATCATCGTCTCAAGTTTGCCCCAATGGTTCCCATCTGGTATACTGTCAACAGGCTTAACTATCTGTTTTGCAAAAGTCAGTGGGCCCTCGTTAAGTTTATCCGTGCCGGTATCAGTTTTCGCCCTCCTACCGTTTGTTCTCTGGACAGGTTTACTCTGTTTTTGGGTGTTTTTACCCTTCCTTTTTTTCAGGGGAGGTTCTGCATTGTGATATGGCCTACATTTAGCCTTTTGCCCTCTAGTGGTGATTATAGACCTAGCAGGACCGGCTTTGGAATCAGAGGGTGAAGGAGAATCAATATCTATTACTTGGTCTGTTGCAGCTTGTGCTGACGTGCTGATCAGCGAAGTAGATAACTCATTATTAATCACCGTACCTGGTTCCATAAGTACGGGCGTCAAAGAGAGTCTGCTTTGGGAAGGAAGAGGTTCTAGGGACAACCTTCGTTCAGTGAGTTTTATTTCATTTATGAGGGCTGATTCTGCCCTCTGTAGAAAAGCATCTAGGGTCCCTACGACACCTCGGTCTTTGCTAAACTTGCGCTTGCTCATATTTGACAGTATCTAGCCACCAGATGTTATATTATGACAGCAATACTGGGGAAATATGCGTTATCAGGCCCAAGGCCAAATCTCTTAGGGGGGTGGCCCAGCCCTGTCTCTTACTGACTCTGACGCCCGGGTGCGTCCCGCGCCGCGGGGGTAGAGGCAGCGCTTTATAGCGCGATGGTCACGCCTCCCCCCACGGCAGCTGATGGTAATTAGGGCGATGTGGTGCACCCTGGGACTCCGAGTCCCACCAGGGTGTGGCGATGATGGCATGATACCCACTGTAAAATACAGACTACCATTTTCGAAAACATCGACACACCAATACCAGTTACTACATACGCACTCACTGATTCCTAGGTCTACACACACATCCACTCATTCAACCATACAATCACTCATACATGCAGTCACTCATCAATACAACACTATCATAAGCAATCATACACCTATACAGACACTCACACACCTAGTCAGTCATGCAAAGAATCAATCACACTTCCATTTACTGACCTATACAGTTATACACACACCACATCACTTATTCAAACAGAAACAAACGCATACTTACTCTTACTCTCTTATACAATCACTGATACAAGTACACACTCATCCATACAGCCACTCTCACAATCACTGACTCTCACGTATAGTCATTTATATACTTCAACTCTCACATACACTGCCTTTTACATATGTAGTTACTTGGACATGTACCATTGAGACATCCATTCACTCACCAACACACCCATACACACACTCACCCACCCATACAGCTGTTTCCACATGCACTCTTGAACCCATACACACAGTGAATCAACCACTCAAACATCTATGCACAGAGTCACACACCTCCCACCCACCCACACACACACTCAGGCACCCATACAAATACTCAGGCAATCAATCGATAACCCATATACACACTCATGTAGCTACTGACCAACCCATGCAGCAGCTTATACAACAACAGACAGACTGATACAGACATTCACACAGTTTAGTCACTAACCCATGCATTCAGTAAGACATGTTTACTCACTCACTTACACAGTCAGTCACGCACCTACTAAATCCTCCATCCACACACTTATACACCCACTCATTCTTCAATACACCTTGGCATATATATATAAAACATATTTAAACTTTACAGAAACACACAGTCACTGGATGATGTCATCAGTGATGTCATCAGTGATGTCATTTGAGATGTCATCAGTGATGTCATCAGTGATGTCACTGACCATGTCATGAATGATGTAATATGGGACGTCATCAGCAGTGCATTGCAGGTGCGCGAGTTATAGTTAGCTGAACTAACTATAACGGGGGAATTTCTATGGTTTTGTACGAGAGAAATGTCCAACTAACTATAATGTCCCTGAAACCTATGGTTTTTTCAGTGAATTTGTAAGGTTTTTAACTACTAATTTCTAACTATAACGTGCCTGAAACCTATGTTTTTCAGTGAATATATATATATATATATATATATACACAAAGGTTAAAGTAACATTATAGTTAGGTGAAATGCTCAGTCACAACATTAATGTTTCAAACTAAAAAAACACACGAAATTCAGCAGTTATAGTTACTAGTACTAACTATAACTTGCGCCCCTGCCATGCACTGCTTGTGGCCTCACATACATCATTCTATGACATCACTGATGAAATTTCTAATGACATCACTGATGACATCCTCCAATGAGTGTGCTAACTTGTTTTATAGTTTACATAGTGGTGAGTAGTAGTCATATTACTTTTCTACCTAATTTTGTACAGCTTGGATTCAGGAAATGTGTGTAAATGTTTACAAAATGCATGTGCTCCTAATACACCATAGCTGTATAGAGGTATTTAACATGTTATAAATTGTTTTATTTAAGAGTAACTCTGTGTGGAGGTGACAGATGATTTGTATTCATTATGCTTCAGATAAGTTATTTGGGTCAACAGGAAATTAATTATTTATTTGAGGGTATGTATGGTAGAATGACTTTATAATACATGTTGTGTTAAGACATTAGTTTAATAAAAATAATGTTTCTTTTTTATTGTAACAAAACAGGAGATGGTTCACAGTTTGCAAAATCTATGTAAAATGTGTGAGAGTATTGAACAGATAAATATTTAATAGAAGTTATTAATTTGCTCAGTCATTGTAACTTTGAAATCAAGACATGTCACCAGCAATCTTTTATTGAGATGTCATTACTCTTGCGAGAGGACTGCAAGACGCTCGCGGGACACTCACGAGATCGTAAAGTTCTACATTTCATTGTCATCTATTGTATATGGTTCTTTATCATATTTTCAGTAATTATTTAATGCTAATCTATAACAGAGTAGGGAATAAAAGATAGTTGGATGTCTTTATTTAGAAGAAGAAGATTCCATCCTTTTTGCTTTATTTCACGATTGGACTTTTGTGAGAGTAGACATATTTGGCGTGCTCTCCTATCCTGTTTCCCTTTCAGCAGAAAGATGTCTTCATCAGATTCAGATGAACAGCCAGGGGCTTCTGCACCAGCTCAGCCATGTCAGCCACCTAAGGAATCCTTGGTGTGGCAGTTGTTTGAAATGAGGCCAGATGCCAAGAAAGTTTCTGCGAAGTATGTTGTGAGAAGTTGGCCTGGTATATGCTGTTCACTAATTAAAGTGGACACCTTGCACCAGTACAATTCGACTCTTATGGTAGGTAGGTTTAAGACAACCTTCATAGAAAGCTATCCTAGTGGTAGCTGTGGAGAGCAGCCTTCAGGCTAAGTCTTGGAGGAATGTAAAGCAGCTTGTTTTACCACACAATCTCTTGAATCACCAAATGAAAAGACACCACACAGGTATATATATCAAATATATATGTATTTATTACTAAACAACTCTCTAGTAATCTCTTGTGAGATTAGAAGACAGGAACATATACATAAATCAACGTTTCACAATAAATTAAGCACAAATATGGCTGGGGCCCTAGAGGCGTACCAGACCATATACTAAAAAAGAGACTTAAGAACAACGACTTGCAAGGAGACAAGGCCTAGGGCCTTCAGAAGTGTTGGGGCCTCACAAAACCACCCAAGGCAGGTAAGTAAAGGACCCACGGGGGACGCGTGCAGTGTGTGAACACAGGCGCGGATCGCCGTAGGCTTCAATGGGGCAAGTCGCGGTTGGAAATTAGGAGTTTAAGGGCACTTCGGGAGTAGCTACAAGCAAGTCACTTACAGGGTAAGTAGTTCTAGGGCCAACACCCACAGGAGCACCGTAGTGCTGGAGTTACCTCACCCAGGGAAGCCGGTCGCATAGGTGTCCTTTGGTGTCGGGTCGCGGCGTCGTTTTCAATTGGAGCCAATGAAGACTTGCTGCTTGTGAAGTCCGAAGAAGTGTCCAGTGGAATCCAAGCCTGGATTCGGAAGAAGGAAGACCTGAAAGCAGAGGGGACAGTGTTCAAAGTCACTGGGCAGTGACTCGGGGCAAGGAAGATGAATGCCCACCGTCGTCGACAGCTTCAGGTCGTTCACGGGTGTCTTGACTCTTCGGCCACGAGGTCCAGGAGGCGTCGACGACGACCAGGAGCTGGATTCAGCGTGTCCCACGAAGTCTGCAGCTGACTGCGGTGTCGGCAACCCGATTGGAGCCAACAAGCCTTGGTAGCAGCAAGTCTCGTGGAAAGCGTAAAAAGTCAATGGTGCAGACCAGCAAGGTCTGGGGAACTCACCCAGCGAGGGTAAGTCAGGGCAGGCCTGGAGCAACCAGGGGAGCCCTTTGGTTCTTTAGAAAAGTCTTCTGGGGACCCAAAAGCCGGCTGGCAAGGGATCGCGAAGACGCCTCGGGAGGATTCCTTCAACAGGGGCCCACAGTCACTCGGGACGGGGTAGGCCTCTGATCTTCGGAGGGATTCCTGCTAGAGGCTGGGACCACACGTGGTCCAAAGCACAGGTTCGTAGAACGTCGTGAAGGGGTTGCACCCGACAATAGTCCACGGTACCCAGGGACTGCGGTTCCTCGTCACTTGTGGGGTCCACTGGCCTCAGCTTCGCTGGGGACTCACGATGGCCTTTGAGAAGTCAGGAAATCCCCGTCTTGGGCTGCAGGGACCTCGGGCTCCAGCGGGAGCGGCGTAGTTTGCGACCGTCGTTTCAGTTTTTGGTGCCTGCCAAGCAGGGGAGTCACTCCTTGACTCCAAGGGAGATTCTTCAGTCTTCCAGAGGTAGTGGAACGTCGAAGGTCCAGGATTCTTCTTTAGAGCGTCGTCCAGGGGTATCTAGTTTGCAATGGCAAGGGTTCCCTACCTTATACTAAAAAGGAAGGAAGGGACTAGCTCTAAGACCCCACCTATGGGAGGGTCAGGGGAGTGGGTGGCTACACCCACTTCCCTTTGTCCAGTTTCGCGCCAGAGCAGGGGCAGGTAGCCCCTGATCTGGTTTGAACTGGCATATGCACAGAGGAGCCTTCTGCTCCCCCAGTGCAGGACTTCAAAGCACTCTAGGAGTGCACCCACCCAGCCCCAATACACTAAACCCTGTCTGGAAGGTGGTCACACCCTCCTGTGACAGGATACCTATTGTTGGGCTTCCTCCACTGCGAGTTTCGGTCATCAGCAGGAGGGCAGCCCAGTGTCTGTGACTGGTGGCATCCATTTTGTGATGCCAGGGCTCTTCAGGATTCTACTGCGTTTCCACAGTAGGTACATGTCTATCCCTCTAGAAGGGTGGAATGCTACCCCCGCCGCCAGAACTGGCGGGGGAAGTAGTATTCCAAGATGTTTGACACCAAACACGACATGTTTCCGTGCAGCCATCCCAAAGTTAGCATTTAACGCAAGGTTATAATGCGCTTAAGAGTATATGGTCAGGCTGCACTACAAACAGCATCAGAGAAGGGTCTCCGAAGGCTGCAGAGGGGCTCTGCTCATGCAGGGGCACCCTCTCACATAGGAACCAAGCACTCTGCCTTCAGGATTGAGAAGGCCTGCCATAGGAGTGACTTATAGGTTTATATGTGTGTATCTATGTAGTGATATAGGTAACCTATATCACAATAAGGGGTGCATGCACCACTTCACCCAGGCTGCAGTAGCAGACCTGTGGTGTCAGATTTAGTCTGCTTCCCAGGGGTGGCATAATACATGCTTCAGCCCCTGGTAGGCCTGTGAAGTACCTATGCCCTTGGCACCTAAGGTACCATATTCTAGGGACTCATAAGGTACCACAGTATCCAATCACTAGTGCACCTAGAGTGCACTCCAAGTCGTTTAGAGAGAACAGAGAGGCTGGGGCCCTGATTGGCAGGGTCCCAGCCTGACTATAGCCAGAAACCAGTGTAAACATCAGAAAAAAAGTGGGGGCAACATAAGAGGCAGATCCTACTCTCCTACATATGTTACCTGTAAACTTTGCAGCAAAGAGTTCAGCTGGGGAAGCAGAAATAAACACTATAGCATGAGTACCACAGGGATGTGGAGACACCACAGATCCCTGCATCAGCACGGGCAGAGTTGGTTTGTGCTGGGGAGCTAGGCAACTCTATATGGGCTTCAACATAATTTGCTCTAGGAGATACTGTGCCTTTGCAGGTTCTCAGTGCCCACGCGGACAATAACCCTGCTTTTTTTTTTTTTTTTTAAATAAAGCACTATTTTGCTGCTTGTGTAAGTAGATCATTGTTTCATCAGTGAAAATCAGGTCTGTCCAGGGGGAGCTTGTCCAAGAGCACAAGTGCCCCCCTGGCAGTATTTTTTTAATTTTTATTTTTTTAAGTTTTATGTAAGTTTTTCTCCTTTTTGTTTTTAAAGAGATGCTGTTGGTGTTTAACACTTCAAGTTGTATGTTTTTGTTGTACACTCTTCAAAAAGAATGTTCATACCCCAAAAATATTTTAAAAGTTTGAAAACACACAGAAAAAAATTATAGTTGTTGAAAGCATGTACTTTTATCACCTATGTTGTTTGCAGTGTTTCCTGTTCCCCCTGCTGGACAAGTTATTTACCTCCGGTAACTCCTTATCTGGTAGAGACAGGATCTAGCCGCAGATTCTTTACCTTAGAATCTTCCCATGGCGCCAGACTGGATCCGGAAATTTTCCCAGCAGTACATCGGCGCGCTGGCGGAGGCCGTTGAGCGACTCCATAGCGACATCGCTTGCCGGATGCGACATCAATGGAATCTTTATAAGCCCTTCCCCGAATCGCCAATGCCAGTTTCTTTTATGACTATTTCGGCGCTAACAACGCGGAGCCATGTAGATAAACAGCCTCTAAAGACAGTGTGCCAAAAGGGGAAAAAGACATATTGACAATTACAGAATGAAAGCGTATAAGTAGAATACAAAGAGGGAAACTAGGAGACAACAGGGCCCTCAGTTCGTAGAGGAGGAGGGTGGGTGGGTCGATAAACAATCTGCAGGTAGGTCCTGTCTCTAACAGATAAGGCGTTACTGAAGGTAACTTGTCCATCTGATAGAGACACCTGGCCACAGATTTCTTATCTTAGAATCAAATACCCAAGCAATACCATCCTCGGATGAGGGGCTGCGAACGGACCTCACCAAAGATACCCAATTGGAGAAGGCAGCCCAATGATAGAAAGGGACTAGACAACCCGAAAATGGCAAGTAATACAAGATGCTCACCAAGAGGACCGATCTCCAAGAAGTACTATGGTAGCCCAAGGGAGTAGAAAGGTATAAGACCCCAAGAACACTGTATGAAACTAGGAAAAGAGGCAGCCCAAAGGGAATGCAACCTAAGATCGGGGAATGCAAAGGGATCAAGGACAAGAGTTCACAAAGGCCAGGCACAAAACAAATGGATGGAGCATATACAGCATGCTCAGCCACAGCAACATGGACAACAAAGAAAAAGCACCCACCAAACGTCGGGGAAACTATCCTGAGAAACAGAATTAAAAAAAATAGACCTCCAATGATAGAATGATGGAGAAAAGAGAGCGATAACAATGAATGCTGAAGAGCATCACTAGAGAACAGCAAGAGCGGTAAAAGAAACTGCCCTTACATGGAGAACCTTGAATGTACATAAGGTATCCTCTGAAGAATGTAATGGAGGCGCTCACTGACAAGAAGGAAGGAAACAGACAGGTGCAACCAAGAAGGCTGAACCAGGTCACCAATAAAGGACATGCACTATACTGGAGACCAGGCGATGAATTTATGCAATAAATAAATACAAATATATATATATATATAGACGCCAATGCACGCAAGATACAAGATAGACCCAAAATTACCTATCAGAGAGGTCGTAGTCTAAGGGACATGTTGGTACAGAGCGATATAACTATACCCAGACAGATTAAAGAACACAATCTCCAAGGGTTCTTTCCGTGTGGACATTGTAAGGCATGCAGGAATAGCCTTATGCATAAAGAATTTGTGACTGCTAACTGTAACGTCACAAGATCCATCTCTCAGTTCCTCACATGTAGCTCCACATTTGTGGTCTACATTTTGGAGTGCCTGTGTGGACTGCGGTATGTGGGCAATACCACACAGATGGTGAAAAAGAGTGTTGGAACACATGTGGGCCATCACTAACAACAACCCACATTATCCTGTCGCAAGGCACTTTTGTCATAAGCATTTTTCAGACAGTTCTCTGTTGCCATACTTTGCTATTGAACAAATATCAAACAATATACGGGGAGGAGACAGAGTACCTAATTGAGGAAAAAGGAATCCAGGTACATTATTGATTTACAGACAGCCCTGATGGGGTCAACCTGGATGAGCAACTGGGAGTACATTTGAAAGAGGGCAGCTAATCTTGTTTACCCGTTCTCCCCTTGGCACTCTGGTGTCCTAGAACCATCTCCCCCATCTTTGGGTGTGTTTGCATTTATGCTTGCCACATTCTTTCCTTTTTCTGCTGTGCTCCTACCCTCCCCTGTTTATTTTCCTTTGCTTAGTGCCTTTGTTTGAGGTATATGTATTTGCAATTTGGAGGTTAAGTTTCCACAATGTGTTTTTAACACTGTTTTGTTATTCTTTTTTAAATTTTTTATTCTAGGAGGAAAGGAAGGGGCTTACCTGACTTTGGCGGGACTGGCATATGGGTTCCCTACCCTTTTCTTCAATGGCACTACTGGGTTGAGCACTGGCAGATAAGACTTGAGTGCACTTGTTTATTAGTTTATACTTAGTTTTTGGATGCCATCACTGGACTGCAATTTTGTATGTAATTTTTCTCTCTACATTAGTATCTATGTACTGATTATGGTTCTCCATTTATGACTATGGGACTGTTTACATGTTATGTTCTCCCTACACCTTTTAGGATGATCTATCACATTATCATTTCTTACATCTGACTATACATGGATGTATCTACAAGTGGAGTCCTCTCAATCTTTGTTGACGTTGGGGTACATTGTTGGTAGGGTATTTTCACTCTGCACCGATGTTCAGTCCCAACCTCCATGGGGCACTAGAACCGTTATTTTCCCCTCCTTCATTGTTTTTCATGATCATGAGTATGTCTACACCTGGTAATTACTGGCACAGATATTTGGTGTTAGACATTACGTAGCTACATTGCGTCTTCTCAGGGGTGGAGGTGGGGGGAAGTGTCTGTCCCACCTCTTTCCAGTGGCTCTTGCCCCAAGATTAGACTTACTACAGACTATACCACATGCACAGTATTCTTCTTTACCGCTTGTGGCATTGCTATGACAGATCTTCCATGCTTCTCCTGGTCTGGCTTCATTTACCACTGGGTTTTGCTCCAGCGACACAATCCTGTCTTGTGCAGTTTTCTTGGTCTGTTGGCTTGGAACCGGTCGGAGATTTATACTGCGAGAGTAGGACACAGCACGACTGTATCATGCAAACCGCACCACTATGAGTTCCATTTTGGATCCAAGTTAATTTGTATATACATAGTCTCCATGCTTGAACTTCTGGTCTGTTCCTCAATTCATTATTATCCTGTGTTTCGTGCTGCATGTACATGTTCCTAGTTGTAACCGAGTATGCACACATGTTGCAGCATTTGCCTGCAATACTCTATATGACCTTTCAAAATGGCCCACATTGTTGAACATTGTTAGAAATGGGGGTCTCTAGTTGGCAGAGGTACGTACCTTTGTCCAAATAGGGACCCTTTTAATAACCTCTGCTCACCCCCTTGGTAGCTTGGCACGAGCAGTCAGGCTTATCTTAGAGGCAGTGTGTAAAGCATTTGCACATAACCAACAGTAATACAGTGTAAGCACTACAAACGGACACCACACCAGTTTAGAAAAAGATCCAATATTTTTATATACTTAAAACAAGACCAATACGATAAAAAATCCACAGTACAGTACTTTAAAAATCTTCAATTATCACAGTATCCTTAAAAACAGTTCCTGGATGTCGATAGCTCCGTCCGGGGCTATCACGGCGTCGTGAACAAACAAATCCAAACAGTTCTGGCTGACCGCGGCGTCGCTGGTCAGCTACGGTGTCGGGAAGACCCGCAAACAGTACCTTTCAGAAATGCAGGGCGTTGGTGACCTCTCGTTGAGCTTCCGAAAGTACGGCGCCCGCAGGCGACGGTTACGGAGGTCGATGCAGGAGTCGTCGGGCCCTTGAAGACACGCGCGTTGCAGATCGAACTCCTCGCGGTTGAAGTCAGGAGCGCTGGCTTCAGCAGGCGTCGGGTGCTGCGGTGTGAAGTGCAGCGGTGCGGCGTGCGATGCCCTCAGGTTGCGGTGCGAGCAGCGGCGCGGTGTCAGATGGCATCGTCGGTGAGACCCGGGTCGCGGTGCGAAGTGATGCGGTGCTCGTCGCTGTGCTGGCAGGTCACAGTGCTGAAGCGCTGTCGTTGGCTGACGAACTGGAGTCGATGGCGCCGGCGTCGGTAGACCAAAGCTGCGGTGCGGGATGAGGGCGGTGCGTCGTGTAACTTTACGAGCGGTGCCCTCGAACCACGGTGCAAGCAGCGGCGTCGATTTCGGCGTGGAGCAGCGTCGTTGTGAAGCAAGGCGGTGCGGAGTGCGGTGCCCACAGGTCGTGGTGCAAGCAGCGGCTCGGTGGCGGCATCAGCAGGCGTCGTCGGTGAGACCAGGGTCGCGGTGCGGGGTTGCGGCGGTGCCTTCAGGACACGGAGTCGGCAGCGGTGTCGTAGACGGCGTCGGGTTGCTTTTTCTTCTGTTGCAGCACAAAACACACAATTCCCAGTGCTGAGGGCAGAAGAGCTTGAAGTCTTTGCTGTTCCTGAGACTTCTTGAACAGGGGGCAAGCTCTACCTCAAGCCCTTGGAGAAACTCACAAAAATAGATTGCAGAAAGTTGTCCAGTCCTTTCACTGCCCAAGACAGAAGCAGCCACTGCAGGCCAACACAGCAAAGCACTCAGCAAAGTGGTAGTTACTCCTCACAGCTTCTCCAGCTCTTCTTCTTGGCAGTCTTCTTGGTCCAAAAGAGTTCTAAAGTTCAGGGGTTTGGGCTCCACTTTTTATAGCCCAAAATCCTTTGTTCTCTCAGGCAGAGAGTGTCAGTGCCCAGCCAGAACCGGTTCTGCCCTCTCTGGTGTGGCTTCCTGGCAGGAGGTGTAGACGGCATTGTCAGAGGCAGACCAGGCCCATTCAGGTGCAAGGAAATCTCCTCCCCCTACTCTAAATGCAGCCCAGGTCTATTCAACCCTTTCCTGACCCATCTAGACTATCCGGAGCCACTCCTGCTCCCCAGCCCCTGTCATCCAAAGCCCAGACAGTCAATCCACAAACCCAGCAGAGGCCTGCTGGATGGCTGAGCAAGAAAATATCTTCTTTCTAAAAGTGGTATTTTCAAACACAGAATATAAAAATCACCTTCACTAAAAGATGCATCTTTAGATTCTGAGTTCAGACATACTAAACTTTACTATCCTATCTTCCTCCCGGGGTCAGTTATGTTTATAAGATGTTATAAACTAACTACCCATTCTGGCCTATGGGAACAGATAGCCTTGCAATAGTGAAAAACGAAATTGGCAGTATTTCACTATCAGGACATGCCACACACATCAGGGCATGTCCTACCTTTCACATACAATGCACCCTGCCCATAGTGGTACCTTGGGCCTACCTTAGGGGTGACTAATATGTAAAAAAGGGAAGGTTTAGGGACTGGCAAGTGGGTGCACTTGCCAAGTCGACATGGCAGTTTACATGCCCTGTCACAATCTGTGCACTTTACAAGTAAATCAAATATGCCAATCATGGAAACACCAATCCATAACACAATTTACACGGAGAGCATATGCACTTTAGCACTGATCCGCAGTGGTAAAGTGCCCAGAGTCCTAAAACCAACAACAGTAGGTCAGGAAAAAATAGGAGGAAGAAGCAAAAAGTTTAGGGATAACCCTGCAAAAAGGGCCATCTCCAACACAACCCCCTTCCAGCCTAAAGCCAGGGTAGACCAATCCATATCTCGATGGGCTTCCCTGCTTGGGGCGACAGAACATGGAACCTGGCCCGCAACAGCAGGGTTTTATTCCCGTTCTACGCTTTCCTGAACCTAGTTGGATCCCTCTGTCCATACTCTCAGGGCCTACTAAGCTGACCCATGGGGAACCCTTCTCCTCACCTGTGGACCCCATCTGTGCAGCGCCTAAACTTACTTTGTTCACAGATGTGTCCCAACAGGCAGACAGTACCCACATGGCCAACACAGTGGTGTGGCCCAGTCCACCCCTGGGGTGTGACTCCTGTCCCCCTCCCATGGGCAACTCTGTCCACCAGGACAGCAAGCCACAGTGGCTACAGACAGTGGTCAGTGGAGAGACCCAGGCTTTATGTCTCTCAGGGCTCTCTAACCTCTGTGGCGTCAGAGAGTGGGGGACGGTAGCCCAAGGTGCCTGGCACCCTTTGTCCACTCTCCCTCTTGTCAGGCCAGGGATGACATCCTGGCACTGACCCACCAACCCAGGGCCTGTACCCGGTGGCTGGACTGGAGACTGGGGTGGGCTTTCCCACCCCCGGTCCTCCTCATTGGGGCTCCGTACCTTCCCACCTGGAGCGGTACCCCCTTCAAGAATTGTCAGGGCACCTGTGGCAGGTGTCCTGCACAATTTGCCCACCAGTTATGGGGTGCTATCCTGAAACTGGTACCAGCCTAGGGTCTGTACCCTGAGGCTGGACACAGGACTGGGGTGGCCTCTCCCCCACCTGGTCCTCCTCCCTGGGGCTCCGTACCCTCCCACCTGGAGCGGCACCCCCAAAAGACAAACCGGTAGGGGCACTGTTAGCAGTCGCCCCTTCCTCCAGGTCAGGGGGGACACCCTGAACCTGGTCTTCCAACCCAGGGTCTGTACCCTTAGGCTGAACCTGTGCCTGGCAACCCAGGACTTCCGGGGGAGTACACCAACCAACCACCCCCCTCCCCCAGGGAAAAACACTCCTCATGAGTTGTGTGAGAGTCTGCCTGGCGCAGGTCTCCAGCCTCCTGTCCACCTAACAGAGCATGAAGACCCCCCAGGCCAGAAGTGGCCTCACCAGGGTCAGCACTGGGGTGCTTTGACCTCAGAGCTGGCAACCTCTGACCCACTGGTCCTTCCACTGGGGATGGCATCCCCCCCTCACCCTTTTCTCTGGACTCATGCACCCTCCCAACTGGAGCGGTGCTGCCAGACACCAGAACCGGTGGGATGCTCGTTACAGCAGTCCCCCCCCCCAGTTCCCCAGACACTAGGGGATCCCCCTCAACGGGTGGCCTTCCAGTACAGCCTACCTGGTGTTCCCTCATGGAACCACCCAGGCTCTGGAACCGGGTTTCGGGCACCTTGGGCAGCAGCCCATTCCCACTCCTTCTCCGCGGAGACAGGACGTGAGTCCCTACACCCTTCCCACAACACTGGGACCTATCTGGGCTACCACAAACCTTTCCCACCACCCTCGGCTGGGAAATACCTAAGCCACTTCCTTCAGGATCACCCCCAGATGCTTCTCCAGACCCTCTGGAATCCACCAAAAGGTCTGCCTCCAGTGCAAGCTCCCTGGGGTTAGAGAACTCACACTCCACTGGGTGTTGGCTTAGCTCTGGAAAACAGGGACTTAAAATATGCTCACCGACAGTTGAATCACAAAGCCCCACACAGGTGTTAACCAAACTACCCTTCACCCAACCATCCAGTGCCTCAGAAAAGTACCCCACATCATTCTCACAAGACTGGTGAGACAGTGTCTCACTGTTGCTGTCCCTCAACCCATACTCTTCTGGCTGGTCTCCATACTCACTACCAGGGCTTCTATCATGGGGGGACCCCTCTCCCTGCACCTCTCATCTAGAGTCAGTAGAGTGTTGTCCCACTACCAGGAATATGATCCCCTGTGCCAGTTCCCCAATCCACCTCAGGGACACTGCGCACCACTGGAGAAACCTCACAATCCTGAACCCCCTGGTGTATGTCAACCCCCTCCTTGAAGCAGGGCCCCAAATATGTGTGTGTGTGTGTGTACCTCACCCTCAGTACTGGACACTACATTTTTGCTGCTACCATCTGAGCTTGGCCTAGCCCTACTGGCTTCCCAGTCCAGCTCCAGTTCTCTCATTTTAAACTCATAGTCTAACATCATCCTTTTCTCCTCCATTGCTAACTTAAGCTTCTCCAGTTCCACCGCAACTCTCCTTGCTTCCCGCCTGTCCTCCAGCTCCTCTGGGGACAAGGCACTGCTGCCTGGTATAGAGGGTGCCCCCCCTCCCAAAAGCACATCCACCCTTGGAATAGGCTCCTCTGCCTCCATGCCAAGATCCCCAGACAGCTCACTTGCATGTCTGGCTGCTACCCAGGCCCTCAGCGCCTTTGTAGCTCCTCTTTTCTGGTCAGGCTCCTGATTTGGATTTTGAGGTTTTTGCAGATCGCCTTCAATTCCTTAACATTGTAGGTTTCTAACCTCTCCTCCTCAAAGGCCACTTCCAAGGATGCAGCAGATGATGCAATTGGTAAATGGTAAATAAATGTTTATTGTCTTAGTTAATTAAAACCATAACAATTTTTATCACATATGTAAACAACGATAAAATGTTGTCATTTTCCTTAAAACACTTTACATTTTCAGTTATAAATATACAAAAGTATACAAGAGTACTTAGCTTACAATAAGTGTGTTCTGCGTGTTAATTGATGAATGATTCTCTGTACAATCAAAGAGTTACCTTCCAGACTTAATTCTAAAATGTCAGATAGTCTCATTTGAATTTCGTGGAACGCAAAGTTTTTTAACATATCGGAGCGATAGCTAACTGTTCTGTTTTTAATGCCCGTTCGTGAGAATCAAGAAACTTTATCAATTGACAGTTCATTAGAGTGTCAGTCGGATCCAGACCTGCTATTATAGCCGATCTGCATGTCCTTATTCTTCTGGTGTTCAGCCCATTCCTTAGGAAAGTGACTCGTGCTGTGCGAAGTTTGGGACATATGCAGATTAGGTGGATGAAGTCCTCTTTGTTGCTGCCCCAGAGCTGGCATTCTGTCTGCCCTTTATGGACCCAGGTTGGCTGATCTGCAATGGAAGGTAATTTGCCGAAGCGACGGGCCATCAGGTGTTGTTTTCGATGGATCGAGAATGTAATGTTTAGGTATGGTGCCGGCGCAAGGATATTATAGTTATTGATCACCATCCATGCATGTGTTCTCTTGCTAAAGATGTTTTTGTCAATTATCAAGGAGTGAAATTTTGCTGATTTGTTTATAGCTTGTTTGAAGGATGGATAGGGAAGATTGGTGTTCCAAAGCTCACCTGTGCTAGTTGTTAGTAATGCTTTTTGGAGATATTGATTGTAAGGTGATTTTTTTTCGTTTTCTAATTCGGCCCACAGGGCTTTGTTCAACACAGAGTCTGCTTTGTTTTGTTTCAATCGGTACCATAACTTAATAGTTGCATACATCCTCCCCAGTGTTTCATTTATTAAGCCAAATTCGAGTCTGACCTGCGCTGGGGATGCGGACTGATGTATCTGAAAAACCTTTTTATATGTTGAGACTAATAATTTGTTCAATAGTTCAGAATCTTTACCGTGTAGCGCAATACTGGCGTATGTTAATGTTGGAAGCATTTTAGCCGTTATCACTGCAAGCAAAGGTTTATACAATGGCCCCTGCAGTTTTTTTGCTAGGGTCCTGAAGGCAAACGTCAGTGCATTTGTTCTCTGTAGCATATAAGCTTTCTGCTCTCTATGGTTCTGCCTATTGACCATATAAAAACCCAGGTATTTGTAGTTAGAATCTTCCTCTAGCAGGTTACCTTCAAGTTGTATGTTCTGCTTGGCCGTTGGATAATTAGTGATTAGCATTTTCTTGCTTTTCGATGTATTAATTTCTAGCCTGTTAGTTGTTATATAATCCAACATGCCTGTGAGTGACCTGCGGAGGCCGATCTTGGTTAGGCTCATCTGCGTATGAGAGATGCGATAGAGATAGCGTTCCCAGTTGGGGTGGATGGAAGTTGATCTTGTCAAGCTGGTGTGCCAGATCCGCCATGAAAAGATTAAAAAGGTGCGGAGCCAGCACGCATCCTTGTTTTTGACCTTTAGTGGTGATCACCTTTCTTGTTAGTCTTGGGCCATCTCCCAGCTTTGCTCTCATCCATGTGTTGGAATAAAGAAGCAGTATTCCTCTGAAAATTCTCTCAGGAATTTTCCATGCTTTCAGCTTTCCCCATAGGAGGTGACAATCCACACTGTCAAATGCAGCCTTGAGGTCTATGAGGCAAAGGTGCAGTTGTTGTTTTCTCCGTTTATACTTGTCTGCAATTAAGAAAAGTGTTAAAATGTTTGTGATTGTCCCAATTCCTTTTCTGAAGCCCGTCTGGTTGATGGGGATCAGATTGAGCGTGTTTGACCAGATAGTCAAGTCTTCCAGGATCAGGGATGCATAGTACTTTGCTTCTACGTCCAGTAAAACGATTAATCTGACATTTTCCCAGTCTTGTATCTTAGTTAGACCAACGTTTTCATTTTCTATTTTGAGCCTTTGTAATTTGATTTGGAGCTCCTCTATTTTCTCCTTTGTCCATTTCAGCTGTTTCAGGTCAGTTGAGAAAATGCATTCCTCAGTTGCCTGATTGGTCTGGTGTTTTGGTAAATTTAGATTAAAGTAAGTATGTTGATACGCATGGTCGCTCCTGGTGGTAAATTCAATAAAAAAATCAAGAAAGAAAAGGCATTAGTGATAATGAAATTGCCATGTAGTCAAGCCTTGATCGCGACTTCCCTCCAAAAAAAGAACGTTTTGGCGGGGTGTCTTCCAGTGTTCTGCCATTTATGACTCTCAAGCCCAGGTATTCGAGCGTTTTCACCAAGCGTTGCCCTACGAGATCGGGGGGAGGCGTCTTAATTTGAAATTAGGGTTGTACGTTCCAGCATTTGTTATCTGCAGCTAGTTTCTCATCCTTGTCTGGGGTGAAGATTAAGTTTGAATTGAAATCTCCTGTTACAACTATGTCCCAGGACGGATTCGCACCTCTTATGTTGGAGATTATGGCTGTTAGCAACGCGTTGTGGGCTTTTTTCTTTTGCGCCGTTGGATGTGTATACGTGTTAATTAATAGTACAGTTCTTGGTTTCTCTTTCGCCAGTAGCGAAAATTTTATTAATTGCACGTTAGGTCCAGGGGGAGCTATCTGCTCTGATAAGATGTTAATAGCTGTGGACACATAGACTGCAAGGCCCCCTTTTGGACAACCGTGTCTCCTGTGTTTCTCGGCTGGTGTGTAAAAATGTGTAAATCCTTTAAGAGGCAACTCTTCCAGATCCCACGTCTCCTGAAGCACAAGTTACTAACTTGTGTAACGATATATCTGTAAGAGACAGTAGTTAGTGACAGATTCCTTACCTTAGAATATCCCCAGGCGTCAGGCTGGATCCGGAAAGTTTTTGCGTAGCAGTACCCCTGCGCGTCGGTAGGTGGCGTCGTGCGGCTCCGCGTCCGCCGTCGGCGTCGTGATCGCCGGGATGACGTCGCGGGCAGTACTTAGACGCCGCCCCTGCGCGCTGACGTCAGTTCTGTACACGACTTTCCACGCCAGGAACGCAGAGCCATGCAAGAAGCTGACATAGGTGTCTGAAAAATACTAGGGCCCTGAAAGGGATGTCCTTAACCCTAGAAATCAGTTCGCAGAACGGGGAGGATGGGTGGGGCGGTAAGGAATCTGTCACTAACTACTGTCTCTTACAGATATATCGTTACACAAGTTAGTAACTTGTGCATCTGAAAAGAGACACGTTAGTGACAGATTCCTTACCTTAGAATAGATACCCCAGCAATACCAACCCCGGTGGTGGGTCTGCGAACAAAGATCAGACAAGGAAGTCCCGGAGGACAGAACGGCCAAAGAAGCCGTCCCTCCGGACCTGACTGTCAAGGCAGTAATGCTTTGTAAACGTGTGCAGCGAGGCCCACGTAGCTGCCTGACAGATATCCTGCAGCGGAACACCGCGGCCTAAAGCCGTGGTAGCAGCCGTTGCCCTGGTGGAATGGGCACGCAGCCCAACAGGAGGCTCCTTCTTAGCCAAAGAATAGCAGGCTTTGATACACAAGGTTACCCAGCGGGAGATGGTTCTCTTGTGCACCGCCCGACCTTTTTTGGCGCCCACGTAGCCAACAAAGAGCTGGTCATCCACCCGGAAGTGTTGTGTGCGGTTGATATAAAAGAAAGCGCACGTTTTGGGTCCAGACGGTGGAGACTCTCTTCCTCTCTGGAAGGATGCGGAGGCGGAAAGAAGGTGGGCAAAGTGATGGTCTGCCCAATGTGGAAGGCAGTAACCACCTTTGGCAAGAAGGACGGACGCGTCCTAAGAACAACCTTGTCTGGATGGACAGACAGAAAGGGAGGTTTGCATGATAGAGCCTGGAGCTCACTCACCCGCCGAGCGGAGGTGATGGCCACCAGAAAGGCTGTCTTCAGAGTCAGAAGACGAAGAGGACAGTTATGTAGAGGCTCAAGGGAGCGCACATGAGAAAGGTAAGAACCAAGTTCAAGTCCCACTGAGGCATCACAAACGGAACAGGAGGGAAGAGGTGTGTAATGCCTTTTAGAAACCTGTTAACAACAGGGGACTTGAAAAGGAGGGCTGATCAGGAAGCCTGAGGAAGGCCGAAATGGCACAAAGATAGCCCTTGATGGTACCCAGGGCAGAACCCTGTTGGGCCAGGGAAAGAAGGAACAGAAGAACCTCAGAAAGAGGGGCAGAGAGGGGATTCACAGCCTTTGCTGTGCACCATGCCACAAACTTGTTCCACCTGCAGGCGTATACCACCTTAGTGGAGGGACGCCTGGCTGCCAGAATCACATTACAAACTTCGGGAGGCAAGTCGAAGGAATCAACTGCCGCCGCTCAATCTCCACGCAAGCAGGTGGAGGCTGGACAGGTTCGGGTGGAGGACCGTCCCCTGCTGCTGCGACAGAAGATCCTCCCGAAGAGGCAGACGGATCGGGGGATCGGCGCTCATACTGAGTAGCTCGGGATACCAAACTCTTCGAGCCCAGTCCGGAGCCACAAGGATGACTTGGGCCCGGTCGGGCCGAATCTTCTTCAACACTCTGGGTAGAAGTGGTATAGGCGGAAAGGCGTACAACAGACCGCAACACCACTCGCGACGAAAAGCGTCGCCGAGCGAGTGCCGCCTTGGAAATTCCATCGCGCAGAACTGATGACATTGCGCGTTCTCTTCGGTGGCGAATAGATCTAACCAAGGCTCTCCCCACTGTAGAAGAGTCCTTGCGCCACTTCCGAGTGAAGACGCCATTCGTGATCCATCATGCACCTGCGGCTGAGTTCGTCCGCCCTGGCGTTCAGGGAACCTGCCAGGTGTTGAACCATCAGGAACATGCCCTGATGTTCCAGCCATGTCCAGAGGCGCAGAGCCTCCTGACAGAGGGTCCACGGCCCCACCCCGCCTTGTTTGTTGCAGTACCACATGGCGGTGGTGTTGTCTGTGAACACCTGCACTACCTTCCCTTTGACAGAGGGATGGAATGCCTTGAGTGCAAGTCGGATCGCCCGGAGCTCCAGAAGGTTGATATGGAGCCGGGACTCCGCCGGAGACCAGAGGCCTCTGATCTCCGCCTCTCCCATGTGACCGCCCCATCCCAGAAGGGACGCGTCCGTCACAACTGTGTGCTCTGGCTGGGGAAGGGAGAGGGATCTGCCCATGACCCATTGCGGGTTTGAGATCCACCTCTGCAACTGTTTTGCAGTCCCCTCCGAGATCTGGACGTGATCGGACAGGTTGCCCTGGTGCTGCGCCCACTGGAACATCAGGTCCCACTGCAGAGCCCGCATATGCCATCTGGCATGATCGACCAGCAGGATGCAGGAGGCCATGAGGCCCAGCAGCCTCAGGGTCATCCGTACCAAAACCCAGGATAAAGGCTGAAAGATCGGAATCATAGCCTGAATATCCCGGACTCGCCGTTTGGGAGGATAGGCCCGAAACTGCGTCGTGTCCAGAACTGCTCCAATGAAAAGGAGCTGTGGAGAAGGAATCAGATGCGACTTCGGCACATTGATGGAGAACCCCAGCGAGTGCAGGAGTTCGGCCGTAGTCTGGAGGTGGGAGACGACTGCCTGGGGCGAGCCCGCCTTCAGCAGCCAGTCGTCGAGTAGGGGAAGACTGGAACCCCTGCCCGGCGTAGATGAGCTGCGACCACCGCCATCACTTTCGTGAACACCCGAGGGGCACTGGTAAGGCCAAAGGGAGCACGGTGAACTGAAAATGCTCGAGGCCTACCGTGAACCGCAGAGTAACGCCGGTGGGCCGGCAGGACGAGGATGTGGAAATAAGCGTCCTGCAAGTCCAACGCTACCAACCAGTCTCCAGGGTCGAGGGCAGTCAAGACCTGAGCTAGGGTGAGCATCTTGAACTTCTCCTTCCGGAGGAAGTGATTGACGTTCCGGAGGTCCAAGATAGGACGCATGTCCTCCTTGTCCTTTTGGGCACCAGAAAGTAGTGGGAGTAGCAACCACGTCCTACTTCTGGGGTCGGAACATGCTCGATGGCCCTCTTGGCCAAGAGGGCCGTGACTTCCTTCTGCAGAAGCACCAAGTGATCCCCTGACATGTGGTGGAATTGAGGTGGCATGGCTGGGGGGTGGTCTCGAAGGGGAGGAGTAGCCCCTTCGGACAATGTCCAAGACCCACCTGTCCGAGGTGATGGCACGCCAGTGGTGAAGGTGATGGCGGACCCTGCCCCCTACTGGCGTGCTGTGCACCTGAAAAGAAGGACTAGGAGGGCTTGGAGGCCGCAGACGGGACGGAGTTGGTGGCCTGACCCGCACGCTGGTTGCCCGAACCGCCACGGCGGTAGCCACGTCCTCGGCCATGCGAAGACGCTTGCTGCGCGGGCCGTTGGCTGGGCGGCGGACGTGACTGGGCGCCCCTTCTGTGGCCACAAAAGGGGCGAAAAGCAGAGGTTAGCGGAGGGCGCACAACAGAAAGGCCCAGGGACTTGGCAGTAGCCCGTGAGTCCTTAAAACGCTCCAGCGCATGGTCTGCTTTGGAACCAAAAAGACCGACTCCATCAAAGGGCATGTCCATGAGTGTATTCTGGACATCAGCCGAGAATCCAGTTGTTCTCAGCCAGGCGTGGCGACGCAGCGCCACCGTCGTTGCAAGCGATCTGCCCAGCGAGTCGGCGGTATCAAGGCCACAACGGATGGTGTACTTTGCCGCATCCCTTCCTTCCGCAATGGTGCGGGAAAGCAGTGTCTGGACCTCCTCAGAACACTGGGGCAAAACAGTCGCCACCGAATCCCACAGGGAGTGGGTATATCGGCCCAAAAGGCAAGCGGTGTTGACTGACCGCAAGCCAGCACTGGAGGAAGAAAAAGCCTTCTTTCCAAATTGGTCCAGGCGTTTGGATTCCCTATCCGGATGGGCGGTAGGGAAGGCGGTTTGGGAGGCAGAGGCTTGGACAACCAAGCCCTCGGGGGTGGGATGTTGAGAGAGAAACAAGGGGTCGCCCGGAGCAGGGCGATGGCGTTGGTTCCTATCCACAGGAGCCCCTGTGGTGGGCTTGGACCAGGCGCCCAAAAGAACGTCAGTCAGTGCATCATTAAACGGCAGCACAGTCTCCGCGGAGGAAGCTCCCGGCTGAAGCACTTCCGTCAGGAGATTAGTCCTGACAGCCACAGTAGGCAATTGGAGGTGCAAGGCTCCTACTACGCAACACCGTTGCGAAATTTGCTCCCTCCTCTGTAGCCACGGGAGGAGACAGCATGCCAGTGTCAGGGGAAGTGTCTAGACCACTGGCATCCCCAAGTTCCTCTGCCCAGTCCTGATCATACTCACACTGTTGTGTGAGAGGGTCTTCCGACCCCTCCCAGCTCTCCTGGTCCTCCTCTGGTTCAAAATATGGAGGAGGAGGGACATTTGGGACCCAAGGTCTCATCGGCGCCGGAGCCGGCGTCGAGCGACGTCGGTCCGGCTCCATGTCCGGAGCCGGAGAGTACCGGGGAATGACGCCGCCCGGAGCCCCGGGCGGCGTCAGGAACGGCACCGGGGACATCGGCGCCGGCGTGGTTAGGTCAACCGGCATCGATGGGGGTTGCGGTACCACCGGAGCCGGGATCGAGGCCGGAGCCGAGGCCGGGATCAAGGCTGGCGGGACAGGCGACGCCGGGACCGGAGCCGTCGGCGATGCCGGAGCAACCCCATCAGGGCCCGCGGGGCCCGAAGGCGCACCGGAGGGACCTTGAGGCCCGAAGAGGCGGGCCATGGCCGACAGGAATTCCTGTATTTCGGCTTGATTCGCCCCCGAACCCGGAAAGAACGGGTAATGCGGGGGCGGCTCCACAGAGCACGTCCGGGGCCGCGGGGCGGGACGGTGCCGTCAGGGGCCTCAGCCGAGTCGCGAGACCGGCGAGGCGAAGTCTTAGAGCGATGATGCTCCTTAGACTTTTGTGCTTCGACTTACCCGAGAGCGCGAAGACTTGGACTCCGACGACCGGCGGGGACTCCGCGACCGGCCCCTCGACCTCTCACGGGACCGGGGCTTGGGGCGGCGCGGAGCCGACTGCCGGACCTCGAGTAGCTTTCGAGACCGCTCTCGCAAAGCCTTCGGGTGAAGTTTCCGGCAGTCAGGGCACGACTTCGTGTCGTGGTCTCGGCCGAGACAGTAGAGACACTCTAAATGCGGGTCTGTGATCGACATCATTCGACCACAGACGTCGCATGGCTTGAAGCCGGGCATCCCTATCGACACCTAGGAGTCGAGAAGACTCGAAAAGAAACAGTGAAAAATTCACCAAAAAAGTAGTCAAAAATTGACTAGGGCACTGTTCTTCCCGGATCTGCGCTTACTGGCGCGGAAAAAGAAGAACTGACGTCAGCGCGCAGGGGCGGCGTCTAAGTACTGCCCGCGACGTCATCCCGGCGATCACGACGCCGACGACGGACGCGGTGCCGCACGACGCCACCTACCGACGCGCAAGGGTACTGCTACGCAAAAACTTTTCGGATCCAGCCTGACGCCTGGGGATATTCTAAGGTAAGGAATCTGTCACTAACGTGTCTCTTTCAGATAGATCTTTTTGTGGACAAGTAGGAGAGTGTGTGCAAAAAGGTGTGTCTTGTTACCGCAATTCCTGAGAGATCCGGGAGTGTTGTGTTCTGGGGTGTCTAATCATTGGTTTCTCCGTTTGTGAGTAAGAGAGCTAATGAGACACTATAGCTAGTCGGTCCTGGGCTCGTGGGTACTAAGGCGGTAGGAAGGCTTAGCCACTATACACCAAGGTCCCATAATCCTGCGCATAGTTCTGCGTATGTGCAGAATCCCTGCAACAATGGGTGTACATAGTAGGGTGTGTGGCGGGACTGGCCTCTCCACTGAGACCTCTCTCTCTCAAATGACAGATGTGCGCAGTAGGGTGAGGTCTCACGAGATAGTAACATAAAAAAAAAAAAGAATTAACTTGCCACTCATCACAGTTTTTATGTCTTACACACTTTCTCTAAAAAACAAGGGCCACAATATGCATTCCTACTAATGGAGTGTATTGAGAACTCGCCTACTCCTTTTTTAGTATTCACGATCTCGCAAGAGCCCCACAAGATCGTAAAAATTAGTTCAAAACGATATACATTTAATTTCTTCACAGTAGTTATACCTTATACACCTCCTCTCTAAATCTATGGGGACGGAATACCTTTCTACGGCCCCCTTATATAGCTTTTTTACTTCATTTCCACAACACCTCCAACAGCCAGCCAATAAGAGCGTTTGCTCTCGCAGGACTTGGGGGAGCCTCTTGCTCCCAGGAGAGCGAGTGGGCTCACAGGGAAAACAGGCCCTGTCGACCAATAACAGTGGTCCATTTTTAATGTCGTGCTCTTGCGGGAGGCTTGCACGACTCTTGCGAGCTCAACTGCAAAAATATACAATTATTTTTCACCCTTAATTTCGAAAAAACGACTGAACAAACTTACACCAAATCACAAAAGCACAACCTGGGGAGCAAGATCTAGCTTACTGAAAAATGTGGTGTAATTTCCCTCATCATTTTTTATTGTAGCCCTTCCTAAAGAAGTGTAGGAGGCTGGCTCACTTGTGTAAGTGTAGCACCCTGCACTAAACCAGGCAACCCTTATGGTGATTTTAGTGGTCTTAGATAACTTCAGAAAGCTCTCTAAGTGGTAGCTGTGAAGAGCAGCCTTCAGGCTTAGCCCAGTAGTGTAAAGCAGCTTGTTTTATCAGAACTTAATTTTATTGTATAGGTTAAGTGAAAAAGAACCACACAGTACAGTTATAAAAATATGTATTTATTATTATCTCATACCCGGAGATATAACACTATGCACATAATACTTTGCAATAAAAACAGGTAAGTAGCACAAATACACAGTGGTCGCCAGGGGGAGACCAAACCATATACTAAAATAGAGGTATGCGAATCACGACTCAATTCAAGACTGGACCCAGAAGACGTAAAAGTGCTGGGGACCCAAGGAACCACCCAAGGTAAGTACCCAGGAACTCCACGGAGGCCGTGTGCAGAGTGGAAACACAGCTGCGTGCTCAATTCAAGTCAATGGGTAAGTTGCAGTTTAAATTTTAAAGAAGAAGGACCCTTCCCAATGGACCCTGAGGAAACCCTGTGGAAGACAGAAGGTTGGAGAGTCACCCCACCCGTGGATACACTAGAAACCAGGATACCTACACCAGGGAAGCTGGGTGCATGACGTCGGAAACCGCAGTTGAACCCAATGGAGGACTTCAGGAAGAGGCAGCTGACGAAGAAGGTTAAAGTGTCCGGTGGAACCCAAAGGTGTATTCAAGTTGAGAAGTAGCTGCAAGCAGAGGGGACAGAGTCTATGCCACTCAGGAGTGACCAGGAGCACCGGAAGACGAATGCCCACCGATGTCAGGAGATACAGACGAGTTGACAATGACCTTGGAGCTGCAGCTGTGTAGACGCTAAGGAAGACCAGGGCCATTCATAAGCTGTCCCACGCCGGATGTCGAGACCAGCAGGGTCCAAGTGACTCACCACAAGCAGGGGAGCTGGAGTAGGCCCAAGCAATCAGGGGTGCCCACTGGAGTCAAGGAAGACCCTCAAGAGGACCCACAGGCCAGAGGCACAGGAGTCGCAAGAGTACCTTGAGCAGCTCACCAAAGATGCAGGCCCACGGTGCAAAGGTTGTGGTGAGGACGAAGATCTTGACTGCAGAAGATGCTTGAGGCTGGAGCTTCTTGGAGCCCGAAGATCTCTGGTGAAGAGAGTCAACAAGCCTTGGCAATGGCAAGTCGACGCGGTGCACAGGGGTTCGATTCCTGCTGTTCCGACGAGGGATACTGGCCTCAAACTCTGTGAGAAGACAGTGCAGGACTCGAGGGAGTTGTAGAACCACCACCCATGTTGCTGAGCCTTACGGAGTCCGTGAAGCCCAGGATCAACAGACCGGTCAGTTGTGCTGTGGTGCCTGCGGATGCAGTGAAGTGACTCCTTCACTTCAAGGGAGATTCCTCCAGGTGTCTTGGATGTTCACAGGCCTTGAAAGGATCTTGTATGGAGAGCGGGCATGGACATTGCAACAGACTTGCAGGACGAAGAGACATGGAGCAGCAGGAGTCTTCCCGGTTTCAGTCTCGGTGTCCAAGGCAAAGTTCAGCGAAGTCCATAGGGCCCAGACGGTCGATTCAGGGGTCCCTCCCAGAAGAGGGGTCGGACAGTGGGGAGGATACACCCATATCCTTTGTCCAGTTTCGCACCAAAGAAGGAGCCAACGGCTCTCTGAGCTGGTTTGAACTGGAGTATGCACGGAGGGCCCTAAATGTGCCCTTCAAGCAGACTAATTAGCGCTGGCAAGGGCCCCTATCCTGTCCTAATACACTAAATCCTGTCTGAGAGGTGGTCACACCTCCCTATGACAGGATACCTATTGTCCTGCCTTCCTCTGCTCGAGCTTGGCTCAGCAGCAGGAGGGCAGAATCGTGTCTCTGGTCGGGAGCAGCCATAGTTTGCTGTCCAGGTCTAGAAGACTGGTACCTGGAGCACTGAGATCCTCCTGGAGGAGCTTTACAGTGCATGGAATCATACCTCCCACACCGTTTATGGTGTGGAGGTATGATTCCAACATGTTTGATACCAAACACAACACGGTTCGATCCAGCCAGTTAAGAGATGGCCATCGCGTAATAATGCATTGCCACTCTAGGTATCATAATGGCTGATGCACTTACAACCCGGGAGAATGGACTCCAAAGTTGTAGGGGTGTTCTGCTCATGCAGAGACACCCTCACACTTGGAACCGAGCACCCTGCTTTCAGGATTGAAAGGCCTGCCTTAGGGGTGACTTATATGTTTTAAGTGCAGTGACCTCAGATATAAGAAAAAGTATATCTGTCATAAGTGGTGCTAGCACCAGCTTACACAGGCTGCAATGGCAGGCCTGTAGTCACAATTTGAGTGGTCTCTCATTGGTGGCATAATACATGCTTCAGCCCATGGGAGACCGCTGGTGTACCTATGCATTGGGTACCTTGGTACCATATACTAGGGACTTACACAGGTACACCAGTAGCCAATCTGGAGTGTACCTAAGGACTCACCATGTCCAATTTAGGGGAGAAAGCACAGAGGCTGGGGTCTTGGCTAGCAGGATCCCAGCCAGATTAGTCAGAAACAGCATAACACCAGGCAAAAAGTGGGGGTAACCATAAATGCAGATCCTACTTTCCTACAAGAAGTCTAATGAAAATTAATGGTGATTTTATGTTCTGGGATCCCCCTTTTTTTCAGCCCCCCACATGACGGATCACCCTGAAACTTTGCAGGAAGGAGCTGAGTTGGATGAACTTTTTTTGGAAAGTTTTGTCAAACAGGGCCGAAGTTATTAGCAAACCAAACAATGCTCCGTCTATGGAAAAGCAGACCTAACTATAACTACCCAGATGCGACCGCCGCTAAATAATATATAGATGCACATTTGCAACATGTAAACTAATCCACATATGAGTAGGTATGTAAATCTTGCATGGCTTAACAATGATGTAAATCGTCATCTGATGTGCTTGGTCTCAGTCTCTGTGATGTAGTTCAGACTTCACTTCACCATGTATACATTTGTTCCTGTTCAAGCTATAAACATCTAGTCATGGGTGTTCTGTGATAATAAACTGGGCTGTCGTGCCCACGATCACCCACTTATTCAACTGTCTGCATATAAGACACTCTAGTCTGAAATGTAATATGTGGTGCTCCGATAAATTAGAATAGTCTGACCCAAACAGCAGAAGGCAGGATGTCCTTTTGGGTGTGACTTAAGAAAACTTAAGCTGAGTGTCAGTGAGCACCTGATCAAAAAATCATATACATGGAGTGACTTTGGGTCTGTCCTCTTCACAGTTTCACATCAGCATTTTCTTGGTCAGTGGTTATACAACTGGGTGAGCTCTTTCTTGTCAGCTTTTGTTTTAAGAGCTCTTAGGTCAGCCCCCTTCATCTATTTCATTGTTGGAGTGTCACATTTTCAATCATACCACAATACAGCGTACATAGAAAGGGGCAATGGGATAGCCCCCTTCAGACACTGTTTGTTTGCTTCTCATTCACAGCCCAAAGGACAGTCATTCGGTGACTGAACAGTGCATTGTGGAGGAGAACACCAAAAGGCAAAAAGAGTCCACCTTGTTATTACCTGAAATCACAGCCGCAGTAAAGGAATTTCAACCTGAGATGGGTCATCGGCGAAAGCCCTCTCATATGCCTTTCTCAGTGAAAGTGTTAGAAAAACTAGTCAACATACAGCTGTCATTTTTTTCTGAAAAACAACAACCTCTTGGACACTCTTTATTCAGTGTTCAGGGCTGCCCACAATACTGAAACAGACCTACTGGCAGCCACTGATGATATTCATCGTATGGTGGATCAGAGCTTGACTGTCGCAGTAATTCATTTTGATCTCTCCTTGGCCTTTGATACAGTCTCCCATGCTGTCTTAATAAAGTACCTGCATGACTCCAGCATCTGCATCGATGCCCTCAAATTGATCAGATCTTTTCACTCTGAGAGGTCGCAATCTGTCTTTCTTCCACCTTTTCTTTCTATCTTTACTCAGATGCTTTGTGGAGTACCCCAGGGCTCATCTTTGAGCCCTACCCTTTTCAATGTATGCATGTCCCCCATCACCAAAATCGTCAGATCTCACATCTTCTAAATAATTTATTACGCTGACTATACCCAGCTCAATAATTCCATCTCTGACAACATCACAGCCACCAAAATTAGCTTCAGCGCTGGCATGCTCCAACTCTTGAACTGGATGCGAACAATGGCCTTAACCTGAACGTCGATAAAACCGAAGTGATGCTGTACAGGAAAAATACATTATTATTGGGTTGAAAGCTGGTGACCCTCGGACTCTCATCCCAGTATCATCGCAAGAAATCTTGGTATTGTACTGGACAACAGACTGTCCATAGACGACCAAAGCAATTCAGTCTTTGGATCTTGTTTTGGTGTTCTTAGAATGCTTTAAAAAGTCTTTAGAGGGATTCCCAATATAATCACGTAAATCTGTAACTCAGGCCATTGTCACCAGCTGACTTAATTAAGTGATTGCTCTAAATGTCGACATCCCAATTCCCGACTTACCTAACCAAAAGATCAAAGAATCCAAAACATAGCTGCTCGGTTGGTCCTGTTTGGTGGTGTACTTGTCTTTGTAGAAACCTCTTTTATTAGAAGGAAAGAAGGGGCTCAAAGGAAATCCAACGCAAGCGACGAGTGTATGAAATATCCATTATGTGCTTCTTGCTTCCGCTGGATGCCATACGCTGCCCATCACTGCATGCCGCTTGTCGGAAAACTGAGCTGAGGAGGAGGAGGCAAGGTATCCGAGGACTAAGCTAGGGGGCAGGAGTGCCTGGAGTGCTTGTGCCCTTTCACGGGTGGTCCAGCCCCTGTGATCCGTGTCTGCAGCTCCTCCACATGGCAGAGTAGCTTGCGAAAGAGGGCAGCACTGGCTCAGTCTTTGTGCAGCAGCTGGAGCTGCTTAACCCTTATACCCGCCGACTCTCAGCCCCTCGGCCGCTACGAGCCTGCTGTGGAGACCTGTGCAGACCCCTCCAGCACCAAAGCGTTGTACGCTGCTCCCCTGGCCATCTGGGACTGAGCCGCTAAAGAAGAGCAGAGGAGGCGGGGATTGAGGTCAGGCGGTGCCGGAGGAGCAGCGGGGTTGTGGCAAGGCATAGTGCCTGGGGTACTTGTACCCATTAGCGGGCACCCAAGCTGCTGTGACTCATGTTGGGTGTCCGCCACATGGCAATGCGGCCCGCAGAAAAAGGCGGCACTACTAGTGCGGGCAGCCTATCTGTCGCTCCTGCCACCCCTAGCCCAACACGAGCCTGCAGCATAAACCCCTCGAGCCCCTCAACTGACACACACGGTGCACTATATGGCACTCAAATGGCGCTTCAACAGTATAAAGATCCTTACTGTGCTCAGAGCCCGCCTAGCTACAGGAGAGAGCCGCCAGCCCTACTGCAGGCCATGGTTCAAAACTGCAATTATAATTTGGAGACTGTGGTGAAAAGCTGGTAACATCTTTGAAGGGTCTGAAGGGCCTTTGGTGCCCAGGAGCTAGGAACCTGACAAAGGGGAGCAAACCCTAGGCCACGAGCACTGCGCAATGCACAGAGGCGGCCAGTGTTAGGCCGGTGCAGCTTGTGCGCATTGGAGTGTTGGTCCCCCACCAACAACAACCGCAAAACCCTGTGCCCTATTAGCCACTCTGCTCACCGCAACTGCAATTTCCTGTGTCCTGTAGGCCTGGTTAGTAGAGACTCATCAGCAGACAACCACTTGAAAGATCCCTTTCGCATTCAAGGAGCCTGAGAAGTAAAAGTGCGTAGGATCATTCAGCAAAATACTTCAGGCGAGCCACACCCCAGGGCTAACCCCTGTGCATTTTAACTCCTCTCAACTCCCAGCGGTCCTGCAAAAGGCTTTCAAAAAGGTCTGAAATCCGTGAAGGGCCCATCATGCAGCTAGGACATGAAAGGGTGCCACAATCTAAAATAAGAAGGAAAAAAACTCCAAATCCGGTTAACAACAAAAAACATCAAGGCAAAACCAGTTTGGGAGTATCAGTCGTTAATCTCACCAGTGGCCCGCATGTTTGAAAGATCTACAAATATACCACAAAAATGTTACTTTCTAAAGGACCCAGTTGGGGTAATTTTCTCCACCCCAGTTGACATGAATTTCCTCCCAGCACCAATCTTACCGACCAAAAGTAACAACAGTGTGTTCTACAAGCCAAACCAGAACTCTGAGCCCTGTATGTGGACCACGGACTTAGCAGTAAAGACCAAGCAGGAGGAGAACAAAGAGTCTGCTTGGGGCTCGATAACAGACCTGGAGCTACTAGCACTGAAGTCACTATCACCACAAACTTCCCCCGTTCAATCGACATCACAAACGCACCCCAGACCACTATTAATAAACAGCGCCCCACTATCAATCGAGGTTAGGGAAAAAAATCAACCAAGAGCAAAACAGCCTAGAAACCCAGCCGCATCCGGAAGTGCAATCCCCACTCTACCATATAGCAAATGGCCCACTGGAGCATCAATACCCGTACCACCCACAGTTAATCGGAAGCTGAGCGACCGGACGTCACACGAAGCAGACCACCCAGTGTTGCATAGAGCGTGCACTGAATATTCAATGAGGTCCGGGAGAACAAGGGTGCCTCTCCCCCCAAGGCCGGATGGGAAAAAAGGGACGTCACGACCCACTACTCAACCCATCTCACAAGCGCCACTAATTGCAATTGAGTCAGAATCGAAGGACACGGCGAGGATAAGCACGGAGGGGGCAGCACAGAAACTCTATGCATACAAAATGTTGTTTTCTGAAGGATGACAGCTCCACCCTTTCCTCAAGCAACGCTGCTCTCAAAGGGCTGCAGACCCCTCTTAAGCCCCTACAGCTGCAGCAGACTTTACAGTCTCCACAGCCCCAAGAGATGGGCAGTCAGCCGAACGGAGACCTCACCTGCCCTCTCTCTTGCAATCAACTTACGACAACCACTACGATACTAACCACCATGGACCAAATCACGCCACAGTCCGAGCACACAGGCTCCCTGAGCCCAATTGATGACCAAGCAGCAAAAGAACAGAAGGTGGTTTATCTTCAGCATCCTCACTAGCATCTCCCCCAGCCGACATGCCCTCACTGCTATCAACCCGGCCCAATGTCGGAGCCCTCTGGGGGCAAAGACTAGGAGAGACCTTAAGCACACACAATCCCAAAGAGACTCTAAACAGCAAGGGGAGGGTGCAGAAACACCAACCAGAAGAGGCCCTCACCTTATTCCACAATGAAAGTATGGCCAGCTTGGTTTCCGGAGCCCGGTCTGCTAAGAGCTAATGCTTGCACACAATCTTGGGCCCAGTTTCCCACTAGCGCCAACCCACGGCTCCCAGTCTTGGTCCACCCAGAACACCAAGAGTAGGGGCTGGGGTCCATCTCATATCTGGACACACAAGAATGGGAAGATATGCTGGCCTCCTACCCACAGGACCAGCAGCATATGGCCTACCCCGCCGAAGGGTCCAGAGAAGGACCTGAACATCATGGGGAGGGACCATATCCCGCAGGGGTGTCGAGTCGCAGCCTGGCAATGCATGGGCCTCTCTCTTGAATACCATGCAGCTGTCTGTGGAGGCCCTCCAGTACCAATCGGACAAGATGGACATTCAGCTGTCCCTACTGAATACTTTGGAGTTGATCGTCACTGGTATTGATGAGAAACTGGGGGACCTCAACTGCCTTATAAAGAGAGCCCAGTCTGAGGCGCAAATGAAATGCGGATGCAGCCCGATCGTGGACAAACTGTCCACTCTCCCCCCCATGCTCTGCGCTGTTCTCATGGAGCTAAAGAAAGAACCCACAGTCACTTGTAGTTCACCCTCACTGGGAAAGAGAACACACACAGATCCAGAACTGGGACTGTCTGAAAGGGCAAATAACCTGTGGCAGTGCTCAAACCATCAGCCGGAGAGAACAGGCCCCCCCACTACTCCAGGCCACAAAGGAACCCCCAATGTAGCACCTCCCCGCCAGCAGTAACATTAAAACCTAAGTCCAATTCAAAGCAACGACGTCAGCAAAGAAGGAAAGGCCAGAACCAGAAAAGGCTAACAAATCAAACAGCCTTCTAACCTAATTTCTGGCAACGAGATCAATCAGAGACCTCACCCTGTGACTCAGGTACCCAAATTCGGGAATTACAAGTATCTAACAGTCAAATTAGGCCAGGAGGTATGTCCCCCTACCAAAATGCCAGGAGCACAGCCACCTCAGTCACCAGGACATTACATCACTCAAGAACTTCCACAAAGAGATAGGAGTCATCCAAATAAAGCACAAGGAAACACCACTGGGTCGCTCACTCAGGCCACCCCCCAATCCCTGATCCATCCAGGCCCTGCCCGGGAGGAGCCTTCGACCAAGACTGCGACGGGGAACGCCAGCGATCCCAGGCCAGCAGCGGAGCCAAGCAAAAGCTCAGGCTGTGTGCAGACAGACACCACGGGCTGGCCCAGCACAAGCATTCGCATCTTCGTTCAAGACCCAGTAACGGATAAAACCACAGGGAGCAGTTGGCAGCTGCCAGCCCAGGTCCAAATGCCAGATGAAACGCTATCCTCTGAGCACTCTCAGGGCCGCCCAAAACTGACTCTGCAACCACAAAGGCAAGTCCTGAAAACTCTAAGGAGCGGGAGCAAACCCAGCTAGATGGTCACCGATTAGTCACCCAGCACTTCAGGGGGCCACTCCACCCAACAGTCTCCTTTAAACACGCAGCCTGATACAAACATCTAACTCCTTAAGCCTGAATACATTTCCAAAGGGAACTAAGATGTTCTGAATAGTGGAAACATCCTGAGGTTATTATCATCCACCCCAAACCTAGCGGATTTAACTTCAACTCATCTACTCTCAATAGAGTTCATCCACCCTGCAGCCCCTTTGGAGTTTGAAGCAACCAAGGCGACCTGGAGAACAGCAACAATAGCTCGAAAAGAACTAGCTGAGCACCGTACCTTTAAAGCCTGGGAAATAAACATTTGCCCTCACCAAAACCCAGGCTATCCTTCTCCTCTGCTTTGGCCCACTCAGGGCACAGCTGCGGCTAGCCAAACAAGGCGTATCCGCTCAGTGGGGCTCTGGGGCACTCACCACAAAGGAGGCCGGCACCAATCGGCCAACAAAGCTGGCCCCGGACAGCACCAGGACCATAAAGCACGCATCCCGACCTCAGGTGGATTTCGAGAACTATAAATGCCCAACCTGGCACTCAATGACAAGATCCACAGGAGGGGGCAGATATCACTGACAGCAAAACCACCCTCCGTCTCTGCTCATGGAACGTTAACGGACTGGCAAGCAAAACATCTAATCCAGAGTTTCTGCAAAACCTAAAGTCTTTTAATATAATAATGCTGCAGGAAACATGGCAGGCAGAACCATTCCACCTGCAGCTGTTTATGTGCTTTGTGGCGCCAGCAGCAAAGGGAGGGAGGTTTGGACACCTATCAGGGGGACTGGCAACCTATATATTCACAACTTGCACAATTTCAGCAGAGCTAGTAGATTCCACCTCAAAGGCCACCATCACTGTCAAGACCACCCTCGCCCTTGAGGGAACTCAGGAAGAGGCAGTAATAGTCAAGGCTTACATCCATCCAAAACGTAAAGTAAAAGACTCTGAACATCTAATTGACCAATTACTAAAGAACATAAGTAAGATGGACACGCCAAATTTAATTCTCTCAGGGAATCTGAACCACTACCTCCTAGGTACATCGTTGGAAGACAAAGCACGGAGCCAATCCCTACACTGCAACATACCAGTACAAAGAGGGAACTCCCACGGTAAAATGAACAGCACAAGCAGACTCCTACTAGACGATCTAGTGCACCTCAGGGCACTCAATGGGAGATTCCCTGAGGACTCTCCGCCAGTGGCCACCTTCTACTCTCCCTCATCTTGTTCAACACTTGACTATACTTTTGTTAGCTTCTCGCTGTTTCCTTGCATCGCTGCATTCCGCTTAGGGGACAAGGAAGACAGTGACCATCGACCGCAAGAAATACTCTTCTCAGCAATCGCACCCCCACTCAACTTCCCGGTGGAGGTCCCGGACTCCATTTACACAATCAACTTCAAGAGAATTAAATTTGCGGGAGCAACCATAGAGACCCTGTCATTGTCAGAAATAGACTTCCTACAAGCTCAAACAGGAGAATCAAACAGTCTCATAGTCAGATGAGAATGTTTAATTGCCAGACTAGCACACCTTCATGCCATGTCACGCAAAACAAACCTTCACCAGGACCCCAGCAAGGAAAGTAGGATCTCGATTGCCAAATGGAAACAACTAAAGCAATTCAAAAGAGCCATAAACAGCACTCTAAGGGCCATATGTAGGTGGGCCAATACCGGTCGGTAACGGCCGAAAATCAGTAAATTTCCCGTTACCGACCGGTATTTAGCCCTTTGCGATGTAGGTGGCCGGATTTAAGGAATCGATAATTTACCGATTCGTTATTTTAAGGAATCAGTAAATTACCGATTCCTTAAATCCTATGTAGGGAGCACTCAAGTGAGTGCATTATTGTGTTAAGGATTCGTTATTTACCACCAACTACAGGTTGGTGGTAAATACAGAATACCTTTTAAAAAGCAATTTCGTGCTTTTTAAAGGTGCCATGTGGCAGACACACATGCCCTTAGGGCATGTATGTGCGCCACATGTGCACACATGCACGATTCAGGGTGCAACAGGGTGTCAATTTGACACCCTGCCACCCTGAATATGCTCCCCTATTACCGATTCGGTATTTACCGAATCGGTAATAGTGAATGGCTTCCCATTCATTCCTATGGGCCTCGAGGCCCATAGGAATGAATGGGAAGGTATTCCTTATTACCGATTCGGTAAATACCGAATCGGTAATAACGAATATTACCGATTCGGTAAAATTTACTGAATTTTTACCTACATTCTATTTACCGATTCCTAAATACCGAATCGGTAAAATTCGGTATTTAGGAATCGGTAAATAGAAATTACCTACATATGGCCCTAAGATCTCTGCGACACAAGCCGGGGAGAACAACCCTCCATACACTACTCCAACATCAAAGAACCTCACTCAAAAACCTGAAGTGCGAAATCAACAGAGCGCAGGAGGATGAGGCTTGGGCAAAGCTACTGCATAACATTAACAGCAATGACAGTGTATGCTTAAGGGGAACGGTCAACAAGATAACGTGGCCGCACCACAGGGGAATTGCATCTCACTTGTGTAGGAGAGTAGGATCTGCTTCACATGGGTACCCCCACTTTTTGCTGATGCTTCACTGTTTTTCGACATTAGTCTGGCTGGGGCCCTGCTAATCAGAACCCCAGCCTAGCTGCTTCCTCTCTAAAATGGTTTCCATGTGCCTTAGGCACATCACTGATTGGGATCTGGAGTGCCCTTATAAGTCCCTAGTATATGGTATACTATGTACCAAGGGCATAGGTACCTCAGAGGCCTGCCAGGGGCTGCAGCATGTATTATGCCACCCCTGGAAGGCCATCCAAACTGACACCACAGGTCTGCTACTGCAGCCTGGGTAAGGTGGTGCCAGCACCCCTTACTGTGATATAGGTTACCTATATCACTACATACTTACACATATATAAACCTATAAGTCACTCCTATAGCAGGCCTTATCAATCCTAAAGGCAGAGTGCTTGGTTCTTATGTGAGAAGGTGCCACTGCATGAGCAGGGCCCCTCTGCAGTGCCCAGAGTCCATTCTCTGGTACTGTTTGTAAATGCGGTTAAACCATATACTCTTAAAGTGCATTATATCCTCGCGGTAGAATGCTAACTTTGGAATGACTGCATCAAAACATGTCGTGTTTGGTGTCAAACATCTTGGAATACTACCCCCCGCCAATCCTGGCGGCGGGAGTAGCATTCCACCCTTCTAGAGGAGAGACATGTTCACACTGGTCTACCCGGTAACTTCTTCCTAAAGCCCTGGCATCACAAAATGGATGCTGCTGCCACAGACACAAGTCTGGCCTCCTGCTGCTGGACGAAACTCCGGCAGGGGAGGCCTGGACAATAGGTTTCCTGTTGCAGGGAGGTGTGACCACCTCCCCAGACAGGATAATGTGTATTGGGGCTGGGCGGGAGCACCAACTGGGTGCTTTGAAGTCCTGCACTGGGGGCACATTTGGTGTCCCTGTGCATACCCCAGTTCAAACCGGATCAGGGGCTTCCAGCCCCTGCTTTGGCGCGAACTGGACAAAGGAAAGGGGTGTAGCCACCCCTCTGCCCTGACCCACCCATAGGTGGGGCCACAGAGTAGTCCAACCCCTATCTTTAGTATAAAGGTAGGAACCCAGTCCTTAGGACTTTAGATTATCCCTGGACGAAACTCTGAAACAGAATCCTGGACCTTCGACGCTCTACTCACGATTAGAGGACAGAAGAATCTCCCTTGGGGTCAAGGAGTGACTCCCTGCTTGGCAGGCACCAAGAAGCATCTGTCCGGTCTGCATTTCTGAAGCTCCAGTCGGACGCCGAAGTCTTCGCATCACCAGAGGTGGATTCTCAGACTTCCCGAGGCTACCCTGAGTCCCCAGCAAAGCTGAGGCCCGTGGCTATCGTGGGTGACTTGAGACCGTGACCCCTGGACACCGAGCACATTTGCAAGTGCATCCTCTTCTGGGTCTCCCCCGAAGTTGTGCTTTGGGCTCCGAGTAGCCCTAGCCTCCAGCACCACCTGCACCGAAGATCACTGGCCCCCACTCCACGAGTGTCCTGTAAGCCAGATCCACGTGCGGCGTCACGAGGCTCCTTCGCGGTCGCTAGCCCGTTGGCTAGTAGCCCTTAACGAAGGCCAATCTTTTTCTAACTTGGCATCCTGGTTGCTCCAGGCCTGCCCTCACTTACCCTCGCTGGGTGAGTTCCCCACACCTTGCTGGTCTGCACCATCGACGATCTTCCTCTGCATCGAGACTTGCCGTTGCCAAGGCTTGTTGGGTCCAATCCGGTCGCCGACACCTCAGCACTCGACAGACATCGTGTACCAGCCCGAATCCTGCTCCTGGTCGCCGACAACGCCTCCTGGACCTCGTGGCTGAAGAGTCAAGACGACCGTCAACGCACCTGAAGCACTCGACATCGGTGGGCATCTGTCCATCGCCTTCCTGGTCACTGGCTAGTGACCCAGACTCTGTCCCCTCTGCTTTCAGGTTCTTCAGAACTCCGATCCACTCTTGGATCCACCCGGACACTTTTCTCTTGGTCGCCAGCAGCACTTTGCAGCAGATCGCCATTCGAATCGACGACGAAACCCGACCCCGAAAGGCACCTATGCACCCGGCTTCCCTGGGTGAGGTAACACGAGTACTCCGGTGCTCCCGTGGGTAGAGACTCTTCAAAGTCCTAGATCTCCAAGGGTTTTGTCCTAGTCCTCTTTTAAGTGTCCCTTTTCTCTAATTTCCCGATCACGACTTTCTCCATAGAAGTCAACGGCGTATCGCGGGTGTGTATTTACACTGCACGCGTCTCCCGTGGGTCCCCTATGTCACTACCTTGTGTGGTTCCTTGTGGACCAAGCACTTCTAGAGGCTCTAGGCCTAGTGTCTAGTTCAGTCGTGGTTCTTATACCACTTTATTGGTATATGGTTTGGTACGCCCCTAGGGCCCAAACGTGTATTTGTGCTATTACTGTGTTTAAATAACTTCTAACTTATGTACTTCGAACTCTAGCCTCATAAAGAGACTAGAGGGGTGTGTTTAGCAATAAATACATATATTTTGAATATATACCTGGTGTGGTGCTCTTTCATTTGGTCACTCAAGAGATTATAGACTGGTAAAACAAGCTGCTTTACATTCCTTCAAGACGTAGCCTGAAGGCTGCTCTCCACAGCTACCACTAGGATAGCTTTCTTTAAAGGTTGTCTTTAACCTAACTCCAATAAGGGTTGTTTGGACTGGTACAAGGTGCCCACTATAATTAGTGGACAGCATATGCCAGGCCAACTTCTCACAACTTTCTGGAGGCGACCTGGGTAAACTTTCTAAGGGACCACTTCAACCATCAAACAGCGCAGAGTGCAATAATCCAAACAATCAGGGAAACGCCAGGGTACCCCACCACAGGATTCCCACTAGAGGGAGATAACGTCATACCCACGCTACTTGCAGCTGACGCACATGAGTATGACTCCAGGGCTTCAAGCATACACCTGATAGGGCAACAAATCGCGAAAGGAAGGGGCCCCAAGCCCTAATGGCATTCCACCAGCGCTTTTCAAAAAAAGGGCGAAAGACTGGGCAGGAATCTTGGAACCTCTTTTTCTTGAAGTTAGATCCCTTGATATAGTTTCAGCTTCATGGAACGGTTCAACAATCTCCCCAATCCACAAAAACGGAGACAAGTCACTACAGGAAAACTACTGGTTGGTGGCCTTGATCGACAATGAGGCAAAATATTTTGCAGATACTGTGCTAGCGAATCTCACATCTTGGGCAGTGGAGAACGCAATAATTCCGCTCAACCAGACAGGCTTCTGTAAAACTTCAGGCGTGACAACAAAAATCTTGGCTGTTTCACTACTCATAGATGCGGCAAAGCCCTCAAATCTGCTGTTACACCTCTGTTTTATCGTCTTTAGCTCAGCCTTCGACCATGTAGACAGGGCAAGGCTGTGTGGGGAGCTGGCCCGCTGGAAAATTCCTCACGCACTACTAAACATGTTGATACTTCTCCATACGGACACATGGGTACAGGTGAAACTAGGAGCAGATATACACCTTTCCAGATGAGTACCAACAACCAAAGGCCTGAAGCAAGGGTGTGTGCTCGCTCCTACCCTAGTAATTTCTGGCATACTTGACGCAGGAACTCAATACCAGCAATTCCCACACCCCTAGGCTGGGAGGAAAGACCCTTATCAGCTTCCTGTATGCTGACGACGTAGTCCTGGTCAGCCACACCTTAACACAATGGAGGATTATGCCACAGAGGACAGTCTGAAGGTCAACTATGGAAAAACACAAACAATGACCATCAACAACAAGAGAGAAAGGCCATGGACCTGACACCTGGGCAAGACATGAATAGAGTCAGCAGACAACTATAAGTACCTAGGCATCATTATTGACAAAGAAGGTCTCTAAGCCTACCAGGAAGAAGTAATCAAAAGGAAAGGGCTGGCACTACCAGTAACACTAAAAAAAACTCAAATCAAAACTGACGGGGCCCACACTGAGCCCCCTCAGGAATGCACAAGCCAAAATTCTTCCAACAATCACCTATGGCAGTGAACCAATATGAGGCAGAGGCGCCAAGATACTGCATAGCACCTTAGTCAAGGCATACAGAATTATCTTCAGCTTCCCAAATTACACCTCACCAGTTCAGATTCGGCTGGAGTTCAGCCTATTAAAACAGTCCTTGGCCACGCATGGAGCTTACATAATCTGCTGGAATAAGATCAGGAACGCCATTCCAGATACTGTAAACCACCTATTACGGCAAGAACTGCTACAGAGAGACACATCACCTGCAAGAAGCTACCTCCAGGAGTCCCTGGCAACAACTGGGCTGTCACATCTCTGGGATGCACACATCTATGACACAGCTTGTTAAAAACTAGTTTGGAAAGCAATAAAACAGCTATCACTTGTGGAGGATAAGGCTACTTTTTCAGCTTGAGCTCAAGCCTGGATGACCCTAAACAGGTAAAGAAGTCGCCCCCCCTCAAATATTTTAACCATGGCTACCCTAGAACTATTAAATCAAATTTCCTGGGGCATCGCCTGGGTATACTACTGTGCGCCTCCAATTTTCCACCTTGGTTGAGGGACCCGACTCCAACGTCCTGCCGTCTATGCGGCAACAGAACAGGAGACCTTTTACACCTACTATGTACCAGCAAGGATTTGCTGGAGGAAAGGAGGCAGCTGCTCAGGCCTCCTTTTAACCAAAGGGGGAATTGTTCGCGGAGGCAAGCAGTGCTGGCCTGCTTCAGGCCTGGGGACCCGCAGCTAAACTGCAGGCTGGTAAAATTCCTCACGCTAGTAGAAAAGAAAATGCCACTGAACGGAATAGGTGCATGGACGCACCGGGCCCTGCAGAATCTGAGGCATCGGGATGCACTGCTCGCTGGCCCCGCACTCGGAATGATAACACCAAGGACAGAGTGAACACTGAAAGCAATATATTACCTACCAAACCCTTGGTCCAAGAGTACTGCTGGTTTTCTTAAACAACTTTGTTGCACAGCATTTCTGTATTTTTTTTTTTATAGATCGTTGTGTATGTTATGTAACCTTATAAATAAAATTAATATATAAAAAACCTTTGTTGCACAGCACATGCACTTAGAAAAAACTTTTAATGATAAACTGCCCAACACTTATATATATAATTTTATTTAATGTACATTTATGGTTTTAATGTCGTTTGATTATTATGCACTGGTTTTTATTGACTATGCAATCAATTTAAACTTGAACTTGATGGTAAAACTATTGGCCAAGGCATACCATGAACACTTTCCCAACCTTAGTCCATTGCCCGTCAGTCACAGAGGGGGCCCAGCTCATGGACTAATTTACCCCACTAACTTGCACCGATTTTTTAATTAAAATGTTTGGGTCTTGCTATGGACAGCTTTAGCCCAAATTCTCCCAACTAACAGTTTGCTTTGTCAAAGCATGGCACTCCTTGAGCAGGCACTGCTCCCAAACTCTCCATCCCGGTCAGACCACCTACGACCACTCTGTAGCTCAGTTGGGCCACTAATTTGATAAAAAGTCCATAATATTTAACTGGAGCATCAACAGTCAAGCCCTGGAACCAAACGGAGCTCACCTTGACCCACACCTAACTTACAGAGTGGACAAACGAAGGATGATTTACGTCCCTGCAGCTTAACCCCAACAGTGGTCAGATAACGCCGCTGGAGCCCCCCATGTCGAACCAATAACTCAACCTCTAATCCCCAAGTTACACAGTCCAAAGCGGACACAGGCTCTCAAACAGGTTCACCCATATTATACAAGAGCCTGGGGAAAACTCAGTTGAATCCTCCCAAATTCCGGGCCCCCCAGCAACAATAGGACCTGGGACATTTTATAGGGATGGGATATTTTCTTCAGAACATCTCAGCTGACAATAGACGCCCTACCATACCAGTCAAACAAAATGGACTTTCAAATGGATCTGCTTAACATTATGGCTGAATCAGTTTCAGGAATTGATCAGAAGCTAGCTGACCTAAATAAACAAATAATCTGGGCACATAATTATGCCACCGCAACCAGTATAGACAGCACTTGCACACCAGTAGTCAGCAAGCTTGCATAATCCCAGCCACCTTAAGAAGATCTAAAACTGAACCTCAACAATCCTTTTTGCAAAAAGCACTCCCAACCATTAGCGCAACAGTGTTGGGGAAAGTGGTAGAAACAGTGACCCCATTAAAACTAACATCAGTCCATCTGGAGACGAGGAAGTCTGCCAATGCGCAACTCTAATGGAGGTGGCAGGTGAACTTGCGATAGTCAAGGTCACCCAAAGGGAGGGCTACTCCAGCAAACCTCAACCTTCCCACCAAGCTCCACCGGAGACAGCAATGACAAAGAAACAGGAAAAAACAATGAAAGGCTAGAAAAGAAAAGAGAAGCAGCTTTGTAATCGTCCCCTGCACAAGCGCAAACAAACCAGCTGAGAATATAACTGAACTGTCTGAAGAGTCTACGCAAACGGAAAGCTACGACAGCAAGGAACCGTCAAGGAAAAGCAAACCCTACCCTTTATTTGATGACTTAAAAAATAATAATAATAAAATCTGGAAAAACGGCCTGAAGCAGCCTCATTCTCAAAGCTGGTGAGGAGGGTAATCTAGTGGGGATTCCTGCTTCCTAGGACTCTGGCCCCCTTGTGGACCTAACTCAATGGGATAAAAGTCACAGGGAGGAGGCTCAACCTCACCAAGAAAATATGGCTAATAACGGTCAAAACCAAGAAGCTTTTATATCCAACACAGACCAGGCTCCCCCCTTACTCTTACTCCTTCAAAGAGCGATAAGCTGCATGGTCAGCACAAATCCGGCAGTTCAGTGGTATCCACTAGCTGCTACCAGCCTCCAGACTATAACAACTGATCCTCTGCAGCTCCCAGAACAAAGTGGTAATGGCCCAGCAAAACCTGCCCTTGACAACACTGTCCAACTACACGGAACCCTACCCAACAGTAACCAAATAGTTTTTACCCCAGAATATCAGTCTAGGGGGAGGCACAACATTCTTAACCGTGGTATGATCCTAAAACTACTACAAGCAGTCCACATCCTTGAGAAAATGATCACGGATCACACTGAATCAGTCAGTTCCTCGTACCAATTGAAGACACCTCGTGACCTCAGCCTCAAATCTGCTTGCCAGGAAAGTCTGCCAGGAAAAAAAGCAGTGCTTCCTCACCTGGGGAATCAAGATTAGCATGAACTGTACGCAGCTTACCCAGCTGCGCTTGCCTCCCAGAAGGAGGACTCCCTGTCACATGACCTAAAAGACAACAAGCAAGCATACTCGATCGTTAGGAACCCCATCTGCAAATTGACCCCACCTGCTTCTCTGACATACAACACACACTTCCCAACAGACAAACGCAGAGCTGTACGACTAAACCTAGGCTGGCTCTCAGCAGCCCTGCACTGTGGTAAACAATCCTGACAAGTTAAAGTGCAAAGACCCCAGTACTTCAAGCATCTAACTTAATGAAATCTCTGAGCCTGTGCTCATGGAATATAAATGGCTCGCAAACTAAAAGCCACAGCAAGAATTTTACAACTCTCTCGAGGGAAAATCAGATCATTTGCTTACAAGAAACCTGGGCAAGATGACCGTTCCCAATTGACGGATTCGCTGGTTACTTTAGCCCAGCACTCAAAACAAATAAGTCTGGTCGCCCAAAGGGGGCTTGGCTACCTATGTAGTTGTAGCGCTTAAGATAGAAAGTGAACTGGTGAAATCAGTGACGACAACATCCTAATAGTCAAACTGCAGAAGTGGCACAAAGAACCTGAAAGACCTATTCTACTAATTAACCTATATATCCATCCAGATCAAGGAAGTTGATATCATCCAAATTGCCAAATATTTTATAAGCCTACAACGACTTCGAATATCTTAGTCACAGGCGACTTTAATATGAACTTACTGTGGCCCTTCACCCGAGACGAGCAAATTACACAACAGGATCATCTCTAGGCCAACCCTCATCAGTCTGTTAGAACCACAAGCAAAAGACCCCGGCACGCAAAGGCTCTGGCACTGGTAAATGACCTCAAGTAACTTGGGTTAAGAATACTGAGTGGCAGATACAAACACAACACCCCACCAGCGTGGTTCTACTCCTCAGCTGGTTCGCACTCTACAATTGACTTCACAGTAGTACCTCTGCCCCTACACCGTTTAATCACATCATACCAGATTAAAAAAACGGAAGACTGTGACCATGGGCAACAAATTATGGAGATCAACGCCCAATGTCTCTCCCATCAGAAGGCAAACCTCCTGGCGGGGGAGCTTGAAACAAACTACAGGAAGCTATACTGGTCCGAATACACTATAGGATCTATTGGGGAAACAGCTTTAGCCCTTGCCAGGCACTGCTTTAGTAATGACCTTCTATCCCGATCTCAAAGTGGGCACTCTTTGCAGACAAACTACTGAGCGATCACTCATCACAAAGCAGACCTAGCACACACCAAGCCACAGAATTCCCACAAGACCTAAAAAGAATTCAAACATCTGCCTCTTGTCGTGCAGCAAGGAAGAATCGCAACCAAATCTGGAGACTGGCCAAGAAGCAGCCAGGAAACCCGGATAGCCAAGCGAACTTGAAGCTCATAAATAAAATTTACTGGAAGATGGTTTGGGAGGAGAAAATAAAAGCAAAATAAAACTTCTGGGCAAATGCATTACACCTCAGCAAAAAGAAAAACTCTAGAGACTTTTGGAGGATGGTCAATAATTTGAACAGGGCTCCCACTACTGCCTCGAGTTCAAACCTAGCAGAAACTAGCTGGGTTAACTTCTTAACACTTTAAACAATCCCCAGAGGTCACTCTACCTCTTAACCACAAGCTGAAAATTGCAAATTGTACTACCCCCACAAGCTTGGACGATGTCGCGCTCATCTTTTCTGAAGATCAAATATGTAAATCATTCCAGAAGTGCAGGCAAGATGGGGCACCAGACCCAAATGGCATCCTACTACACTGTGTTAAACAAGCCCGCCTTTTGAGCGGCCAGCCTGACGACAGTTTTTAACAGCGCCCTGCGACAAGAAACTACTCCGGATTCATGGAAAGGCTCCATAATAACCCCAATTTTTAAAGGCGGTGATCGCCACCAGCCAGAAAACTAACGCTTAATCACCCTTTTAGATACTGAGGCCAAGCACTTTGCAGGTCTTCTACTGGCGGAATTACTGCTTGTGGCAGAAGAAAGTCACATTGTGTCCCCCTCCCCGCCAACAAATCAGGGTTTACACAAGGGGCTGGCAATGCAACAACATTCTGTCACTATCGGTAATAACAGATAAGCTTAAGTCGAAAAAACAACTGGTCTACCATTGCTTTGTGGACTTTATGGCTGCATTAGATTGCGTGCAGCACAACCTCCTCTGGCAAAAACTGGGGCATTGCGGCTCACCTTCTAAAAGCAATACAGTTGCTATATACGGGCACCTGGGTATGAGTGAGAATCGAGGACGGCTCTTTCCTGTCCAGAAAAATAGAAACCTACCAGGGCCTAATGCAAGGATGTGTTCTTGTGCCGTAACAGTTCAATCTCTTTCGGCCGACCTGACCTTGCCTTGGAAGCTGTAAACACTCATGCACCCAAACTAGAGACATGCACATCTCAAACTTTCTGTATGCAGAGGACGTGATCCTCCTTAGCCAGACAAAAATAGGTTTGCAACGCCTCGTTGATTAATTATCTCAATATTCAATAGTCAATGGCATGTAAATAAACCAGAAGAAAACCAAGGTCATGGAAGTGAGTAACAGGATTCAGAAAAGACACAAATGGCACTTACAAGGCCAACAACTGAAGCCGGTGAAAGCTATAGATACCTAGGAGTAAATTCAATAACGAGCGCCTTCCACCAGCACAGGCTGGACCTACTAAGGAAAGGTAGTGCCTTGCTTCTCGCCTTCTGCACCTTACAGAGAATGTTGGATGGCCCAAGCTACCTGCCACTGCTGAAGATAATAGCCACAAAACTTACACCGAGCATCTCTTACAGAAGTGAAGGCTTCCGAGGTAGAGGGGCAACAATTTTAAATACGATCTCCATAAAAATATTCAGATTGCTTTTTCGTCTCCATGCAAATGGCTCGCGGGCCCAGATATTGGTTGAGTTTGGTCTAACAAATCAACTAACAGCAAGATAAGGGGCCTATATCAAAGTATGGAAACGAATAAAGCCTTTGTCAGCAAATTAACTGTGCCAAGCTCTCTGTCAGGAAGTACAAACGAGTGGAGATGCTCCCTCTCGCCGGTATCTAAACCTGGCCACTGACGATCTGGTTGTCTGGTCATTATGGGAAAGGTCCCTGTCTCCAGACTCATTTAAAAAAATGATTAACGGCGTGACAAAAAAAATCACTGCGCTTAAAGAAAGAGTCCTTATCATCTAGATCTCATGCCTGGATGATTTTAAACTAATATAAAATTCTTAAAGCCCAGCCTTATCTGGAGGCCTGGTGGTCCAGGCACCCAAAAGTCAACTTCATGAGATATCGCTTTGGCTTTCTTCCAGGCCAGGCCCACAGTGTGTCCTGGAACCTAGACATCAAAAAGGCTTGCTGCAGACTGTGTATATTTAGGGCAAAAAGGCTTGCTGCAGACTGTGTATATTTAGGGCAGAAAACATTGTTCATATAATGTGTGCGCGCCCTGGCCTACTGAGAGAAAGGAGGGTGCTGTTAAGAGCACTTTTTAATTAATGCAGCATCCGCACCTGCAGGCAGGCTGTGATTGCATGTTTTAAAGCAACGGACACCACTCTGAACTATCGTTTTACAAAATTCTTAAAGCTTGCGGCAAAAAAAATTAAAATTGTGAGGTTATGCTGCCCTAAGGTTACTGTTGTTTAATGGATCTTCCACTTTCATTCAAGACCATCGCAATGGTCATAATGGTATTTTCAAAAGTACCACTTTTTAATGTTTAGGTGGGTCTTACGGAACACGGCAGTAGCTGTTTTCAAATGCGACAATGCAAGCAATAGTTTTTAGGTCGAGCCTAGCAGTGTGCATGCGCTGCTCTGCGAGGCTTCTTGTATCTACTCTGTGTGGGTCTGACTCCTCCCACACATTGGATTGGCTTTTGTGTGTGTCTTTCTATAATGAAAGCACGCAAATGGCTAAAGGTGAGTGCATGTCCCACCTCTTTTGAAATGTTCACTCCCACTGCGTTTTGCCTCGGGAGCGAGCAGCGGCGTACAGGGAGGCAGCTGCAGAGCCTCCTTGTTTGTTTTCATTTCTCGGTTAGTTTTTTTTAACCAGCACAACAGGCCTTGCGGCCACACGCCTTTCTTTATGCGGCTCCCCATATTGAAGTTAATAAACAATTGCCTTTTTTTTTTTTAAAGCGCGCGATGTAGCGCTTTACATTGAATTATTTTTTCTTTCAATAGGTGCGCTCGTGCACTAGGTCGCTCTGGACTGAGCTCCGAAGCTGCAGCGCCGTTACCCACTGTGACGTTGCTGGCCCTGCTCCGCTCGACCCCCCTTGAGTTGGCTCCTCTCTCCTCACACCTCTCTCCTCCTCCTCGGCTCAGCGCAGCTCGGTGCTCGGCACTCTGTCCTGCGTCCGTCTGCATTAACCGAGATTTGCTCAGACCCCAAACCTTCTTATTTATTTATTTTTATTTAATGCGATTTTATATAGCGCGAACATTACCCGAAGGTGTCAGAGCGCTTTACAAAAGAACCAGTTGCGTTACATAAGGACTTTGGATTACATGGGTTACATAGGAGATACAAACAGAAAAAAAAAAAATTCAAATGTACAAGGTGTAAAGTCACTCAAGGAAGAGATATGAACAGGAAAAAATTGCACATGTACAAGTTGTAAAGTCACTCAAGGAAGAGATACAAACAGATAAACTCTAAAGTCACATAGGAATGGTAGGAAGTACAAAGGTCTACTACATATACTAGTGGTTAGAGTTCTATATATACAAATAGTAAATTCACACAGGATTACATTTTAACAGCGATTAGGCTTGGACAATTATATAATACATATATACATATATATATATATATTTAAGGCAGTCCAGCAAAAAGAGAAAAACGATCGAGGATCATCAGGAGGAGTCGGGAGGGAAGAAGGAACGGAACAAAGGTCAAACAAAATGGCGGGTCCGGGTCGTGGGTATAGACGGAGACCATCTCCAAAAATGGCGGGATGCACAAAAGTCACCAAAGACAAGAATCCAGAAGAGGAACCCAGAGAGCAGGATTCCATTGCGTAGAGTCAGAGGGGGGACGCAGCCACAAAACCAAAGGCGAACAGAAGGCTGTAAGATGCGTGCAAAGGCTCTGGCCGGGGGATGATCAGGAGGGGTGAACCTGGGGAAGTCCGCCTGGGTGCCAGGGCCAGCGGTCCCAGCGTTCCCAGACCTCCATTACATGGGTACAAGTTTAAGCACTTGTTTACATACTTCCAGAGACTCCGCCAGGGAGCAGGAAGAGGTGACCGGGTTATATTGTTGCTGTAGGGCTCATTCACTCTGAGCTGCCTCCCTGATATCAGCCCTCGGACGGGCAGGCCGCTGAGAGGGACGCCTTCGCTGTCACTTGAGATAAATTGCTGACTCCAGCTCGGTTCAATATTTATTGAGAAAAAAAAACACCACTGTGTGAGCCTTGACTGGTCACCTCCATGGCAACAGCGGCCCGTGTGGAAGTGATCTAAACTCGCACATACACTCTGTGATAATAATTGATGGACGCCAGCATCCGTCCGCGCTCCCAGCACATATTTTGTTTTCTTAAAACATGGCTGAATTCAGTCCTTGCGTTCTACAAATGTGCATTGCAACTTGCAGAGCAGGCCAGGAACCTGCTACGAAAGCTACTGCATTTTCGAGGCTAATTTCCATTGGACATCAAGGGAGTAACGATCAATAGAGCAGCAGGGCGACCAGAGTGAGATGCTCACTTCACCCCAATTAATGGCTTTTTTTTTTTGCTACCAAACCCGAGGATGGGGGCCCGTTTTCCTTGATTGCAATTCGTCTCATTGCACCCATGCTGCACACTGCTGGACACACAAAAGTGCACAAGGAATTCCTGCTTAAATAGAGTGCACTCCTGTATCTTTAGACACAGTGCAGTGTGGTACCTATCCACTAGTGGGCTTCAGCACACCGTGAGGACTATAAAGGGCTATATGACTTAAATGACAATGCTTTGTGTGGGTTTTCATGTCTGTTTGTGTTTCAAAAACGTACATTGCTAATTCTTCTAGGTGCGAAGCAAACTTGCTTTGCTGCTGACCGTGCAATACTTATTAGTTTTTCTTGGATCAGGGGCCATCAGAGTTTTAAGGAAGGTCTCTTAGTAGGTGAGTGGACTGCGAGCATGTGGGGCCAACACAAAAAGGTCAAGAGGTCGCCCAGGCCATTACCTCAAAAGGGAAGAGGCACTTACACAGAACGACTCTCTTATCTTTAGACTCAAGCTTCGGTGCCGCTGAATTCTGCCTAACAATCGTTCATTAGTGCACAGACTTGGTAGTTTTGGAAAAAATGAAGTTGCGTGAGCGTTTATCAGTTGGGTGGGTTTTTGTTTGCTGCTCGTATGGTGGGTAAACTGTGGCAGGGGTCATTTCCTCTCAGTTATGGACATCAGTGAGATGCAGTATTTATGCAGTGTCCTCAACCACAGAAGTGACCAAGTGCATTGGAGTGTTTCACATAGACACCTGGTACATTACACAAGGTCATATCATGCTTATCGTTTGTATGCATTTATATTTATTGCACTTTTTTGGGGTTAACAAGACTTTTGCGTGTGTATTTTAGTAGCTAAAAGGAACCGCAGGCTGTAAAACTCCGAAAGTCTTGGTTGGTCAAATATGCTGTTTTATCACACTTGTGGTCTCACTCTGGCGTAAAACCTGCTCAGTGAGCCTTCCAGGGCCTCCAAGGCTAGTGTAAAAGGAATGAGTTGGTGAGATGTTGCAGCTAAAACGACTGTAATCTCAATAAAAGTTATCTTGCTCCATGTATGTTTCTAGACCTGCGCTGTCCTTTTCTATCTCAGTGCATTATGGGTGCTATAGTCTGGTGTTGATAACGATTTGCAACAGAAAGGGACAGGTCTGAAACACTGTCCTGGCAGAGCGAGTCAAGTCTTGGGGAGATACCATAAGTGTGTATTTAATTATCGAGTGCTTTTCAAGAGGGACACGTTATACCTTTTTCTATCCACACAGCGCTCCAGGTCCCTAGGGGGAGTCTGGGGAACAGAGCTATAGGTCCTGATCACAAGGGGCTTACTTCTCAAGCCTCGGAGAGAAGATAACGTATCATTGGTTTATGTATTTATTTATTTAATGAGTTTTATATAGCGCTGGCTAGACCCGGAGGTATCAGAGCGCTTTACAAGAGTATCAGCGAGTTACAAGTTACAACGAAAAAACAAAATATTGCACAGTGATACAAAGTAAAAACAAGAGTAAAGAACATGAGTTACTCGAGGAGGCAGAATGACACATGATGAAGCAAAGTTACACAGTGATATGACACTATTAGCGCAGGATAAGTAGAGACAAAAACATCCTAAGGGGCAGAGAAGGAAGGGTGAAAAACAGAACGGAAGGAGTAAGGCAAGCAGATCAAGACAGGAAAGTGAGAGAGAAACTAAAACGGAGAAAGGACCAGGGGTCCAATAAAAAAAAGAGCATCGCAAAAACAACTAGAACAAGTTCATGGGGAAAAGAAGGAGGAGGGGGGAAATCAAGGGTGTACAAATGATCAGTTCGGAAGGACAAGCAGCGGAAGATAGCACATCAGGGGGAAACACAGTAAAAAAGAATAGAGATGAAGAGTCAACGAACAGGATTGGGACCAGGAAACACAAACATCACAGTCCGGATCCCATAAAGTCGGATCGCAAAGGTAGGGGGAGTCTCCGAGGGTGGGTGAAAAAGCGAGCCTCGCGGAGATTAAACACAATGAGGAGGGGAAAGGGAGAGTCAGGGAGGGGTAGACATGAAGGCCGCGGTCCGACAGGCCATATAGGGAGAAAAAGAACCAACGGCATGCTCTGGCACGGTGATCGGTTGCTGTGATAACCACAGTCCTCTGACAAGTCCCTCTTTTAGTCCATATTAAAGCTGTCCCACAATCCTCCGGTGGCCTTACTACAACCCTTTACTCACTCAGCAGCCAGTGCCCGGCTGCTTATGACTCGCCCCATGACTGTGGCTTTATTCCTTCTTTTCAGTCACATAACTGGGACAAACATGGTCATGCGGCGTGAGTTGCTATTGGGAAACAGTGACCTGTGTACCCTGCCAGTCTGGCCTATGTCATCTTTTCCCTGTGCTTCACACAGGCCTGTATGGTAGCCCCTTGTTAACAAGATAAGCTGACAGGATAACTCACCAAGGCAGAGATGAGCGTCTGGGTCACCTGCAGGCCTCGTGGTTGCATCCTGGTCACATAGCTACAGAGTCCGATGTGCATCTGTTACACAGGTTCCTTTCCTACTGAAACAGTTTAGTGAGCCTGCTGCATTGATCCTTGTGTATTCTAGACACCTGTGTGCTTCTCCCCTGAGTCCCTCCATGATGACCTCACACGTGTGTGCTTCTTCCAAGTCGCTTTCTCGCCCTTGTGCTTCTCCCCCTCAGGCTCTACATCTCTCTTTCTCTCTCTCCGTCTCACCCATTTGTTTTTCTCCTCCATTCCCACTGTGCTTCACATATCTCTCTCTAGGTTTTGTTTGTTTACCTCACCTAAGCCTTTGATGTTGCTTCCTCCCACCCACACCCTCCATATTGTTTCCTCCAACCCACACCCTCCATATTGCTTCCTCCAGCCATGCCCTCCATTTTGCTTCCCCCACTCACTGAGTTGCGTACCCTACTCGTGCTCTCCATGTTGCTCGTCTCCACCTGCCCCCACCATGTTGCTTTCCCCACCCGCGCCTTCTGTGTTGCTTTTGCTGCTGCCATGTTGCTTCCACCCCTCAGTTGTTTTAGCCCAATGTTCTTGCCAAGTTAATTACACCACCCCCATCTTGCTTACGCCACCCTCATGATGCTTCCCCCACCCTCTTTCCAAAAAACCAAAACACCTTCATGAATATTTTTTTTTTTGCTAATCTAACTCATGTGGTTCGCGCTACTACAAAACGATGTGGCTGGCCGTCACGGTTTTTATTTCTTATTTAGCCATGCTGCACAGCATCAGGGATGCCATACATCATGGCTAAAACCCATTGACAAAGCCAATAGCCATTGCACACAGGTAATCTTCCTCTTCATCACTGTATTTTCTCTCAGTCCTTCTGCATGTACTTAATTCCGTCACCTGCCCTTTTTCTCGCTCTCTCTGTCTCTCTCACACACACACACACACACACACACTCTCTCTTTCCACCAATCCAGCATCTGAAAACAACAAATACTTTTGGGTAAATTCAAGATGAGGGGAAAAGTTAAAAAGGCTGCATTGCTTCTAGAGAATACCTGAAAGGATTTTAGAGTCGGTCATTATTCAGAAATCAATTATCGTTTTTGCCAGTAAACTTAAAGACTACAATATAGGGGACAAAAGAGACCCATTTCTGTGTCTGTTTTATTTCAGACTGCATGAGCCACTGTTTAGTAATTGTACAGCTCTTCAATCCCTGACAGCACAGCACCCAGGATAATGTGCTGCATGGCTAAACACTTATATGGTCCCAAAAGCGAGACCTATTTGCTATGCCAATGCTTGTTAATAACAAGGCACAACACAACTGTTTCCTAGCTGCTGTAAAGGTCAGTTAAGAACCGCAGATGGCCTAGATTGCACTTTAAAAGCACTTTGCCTCTTGGATGGTACTTTCATGACAGTCCAGTACAGTGGACCATTCAGCATGCACTTCAAGATTTGATATGCACTTCATCTACACGTTTGCTCCACTTTTAAAACAGAAGATGGCAACCCTGTAATAGATTCACAGTGTTTCTATCCCTGATCTTGTCTATCATAAACATTTTTCAAGTCTTAATCTGTAAATGGTTTGCAAATTTTCATTTTAAGACCTGAAACGCACTTTAAATACTCGTGGGCACTCTTATGCAACTTTTAATTACAACTGTTGATTCTAACACGGCAATCATTGTATGGTGCTATTGCAATCAAAGTTTCCTTTTAATATGTTTTATAATGTTTTTAATGTTGCAGTGGTTTTAATTAACCAAGCAATATCAATACACTTGAAACTTGGTCCTCAACCTGCCTTATAGACCTCTATATCACCTTATCCCATTGCTCTCCATTGGGTCCCTGTCCAGAAAAGGCTCTTTTCAAGCGTATTTGTCATGCTTACAAGGTAATTCATAACAGTCCATGGTATCTTTCTAAAATAATTTCTTTCATAATTCCACTCAGCTTCTCCACTCATGCCACCAGCACCTTGCCACTGTTCCCTGCATTCGCCTCACCAGATTTGGAGAACGTCCCCATCAGCTGGAACAAGCTCCCCTGCATCTGCGACTGATCACCTCCCTTTCTGCTTTCAAAAAGAAGCAGAAAACCTGGCTATTTTAGCCCTGTCTGGCATACATTTATCTATGCTAGGAGATCTTATTAGGGTGAGAGAGACAGCGCATTAAAAAATGTAGTTAATATAACATAACAATTGCTTTTAACCAGCACCAACATTGCCCCTTTCCTTCTTTCATTTTGGCAATCATCTTAAGGTGTCTAATTTTATGAATCAACACCCAAAGGATGTCTGTCTGAAAAGACAAATCTCTAAATCTAACCTAATAAACAAAGTAGACACATACATATATCAAGTGACCGTAACTCCCAGTCACAGCAAATCAAGGATACACATGGTCTACCATGTGTTAGAAAGACCTTGGACTAGTCAATTATTAACTTTGGGGATGAGCAGACTATTCATTTCAGTATTTCAAGATTTCTGTCAATGTTTCTTTTAAGGGTGCTGGTCACATGCACTATTCTTTACTCTAGAACACATACCCTAATGGCACCAGTTAATACATACTAGGTCTGCTGGTGTAGTATTCAAGTGCCCCCCAAACACACAGAGTTGATAAGCACATTGTGTACCATTCACAACCTGCTGCCCTTTCCATTCATTTTGAAATGTCAATGTGCAGCAGTGCCATGGTCACTCATTTTATTCAGGAGGTGTGAGTTGTCCCATGGCATAAATGTGCGTGTTAAGAAGTGTAACGGGGTCCGCAGCCAAAGTGAACATGAAATGAATGGTAAACAAGCATAGCGATCATTTGAAGTAAGGTACATGTCGATGCCCCAGGCTATAATAGACATTTGTTAGTGTGTTGCAGGGATTCTGCGCAAACACAGAACTATGCGTAGGATTATGGGACCTTAGTATATAGGGACTGAGTCATCTTACCACCTTAGTACCCATGAGCCCGTGACCGACTAGCTATAGTGTCTCACTTGCCTTCCTACTCACTCACAGAGCAATACGTGATTAGACATCCGGACTCTCTCAGGAATCGCGGTTGCAAGACACACCCTTTCGCTCACACTCTTGTACTTGTCCACAATAAGATCTGACAGAGACACAAACAACTAACGTGCTCTAGTATGCAGTATACGTGCCACAATAAGCAGAAAAATTCATAACACAAATACCGTCAGATAGCAAGTAGTCAGTAAATAATAAAAGGAGCTGTCATAGTGAAAGACAGTGTATCCTAACCTCCCTCCCTCCCTCCCCTTGTATAGAAGCAGGATGATTATATTTTAGAAGATCTCTGGGCATTATCTGCAGACCCCGTACCTCAGTCTATAGATGGTAGATCTACATCATAGGCGCTGTCATGCTCTTCTCCTTGGAAAGGCAAGTGTGTGCTACCTATCTGTGTGTTCCAATAAAACCAAAGTACATATCCCCAAACAACAGCTGCATCTGTATGTTTTGTCTAGGTGCTAGGTCCTGAGCAGAACAGAATAACAAGGGGCATTGTTGTTCGACCTTGTTCACAATGTTCAGACTAAATCACAGGAACATGCGAAGTGTGAACACAGCGGTAGGTTCTCATGTGAAAGTATCAAAAGAGGCATTTGCAAAATAAACTCGTTTAGCAATGTGTGCAAAGCAACGGGCAGTCTACAGCGTGCTCATGCTTACTTTGGGAAGACGACAATTTCCCATGGGCCACGTGACATCCTCCCCTTGGTCAGGACGTTGGCCCTGGACTAATACAGAAGTTACTGGTAAGCAGTTCCAAAGTGTTTCCATCAGATGATAAAGTGAATTCAAAGTTATAAAGCAAGACTGGGACAGAAAGAAAAAAGAGGAAGAAAAACTTTGTAGGCGAAAATATATCCAATTACAGCGCATCATCCGGGCCGAAAACTTCGCCTGACAAGTGAAATGCCATGAGCTCCAATAAGGCGTCAGAACCTTCCAGAGTAAAAAGCGATACCATCCAATTAAGTAATTCAAAGGGACAGACGTGCTCCTCATATCCAGAGGCCGCAGGGAGCATTCCAGGGCAACCTGTATCGATTTCCATGAAACTCTGATCCAAGGGGCGTTGTGCATGGGCACAGGGACTCACTTCGGCCACCGGCCCCAATGAAGGATCGTACACAAGACGCATACCCATGGAACAGTCCTGCCTATGGGACATCTATGGACCTATCAACAGTTCATAATCCAGGGCAGAAGTGACGTAGTGGATAGGCAGATGTCCAGGGCCCATTGAAAAGGGCACCGGATGCAATAGAACCCAAGTTGCATGCAGGTGAAGTAGGCATAATGGAAGGTCAGCTAAAAGTAAAAGTCAAAAGCTTCCAATGGCATTAAACCAAAAAGTTGCCGCATCCGATCATGTTACAGCTGCAACTGTGCCTGGCTGGGCAGTACCACAGATCGAGCAGCCATTGCGGAACAGCAATAGAAGTAGAAGAACACTACAAACCAGGAGGAGCAGCAGAGAAAACCCTCTGAATACGCTGGAAAAAATAGAATGAATAAAAGCAGGTATTACTCCAAATATAGTCTGAAACAATGTGAGAAGGCCGGATCCCAAAACTTTAAAAAAGTGGGCTAGGCCTGCCGTATAAGAAGCATTAAAGACTTGGTGAATTAATTCCCCAAACTGTAGGGGGAGATTCGTGTTTAGCAAAGACTGAATTTCACTAGATGTTCTTGCCACCTGCAACTCAGTGGTCTCACAAGCTGACGTGAGAGCCACTTCTTGTTGAAACAATAGCGCTTTAAGTCTGCTTAGGTTATTGACACCTGTTTTTAAAGTCGGAATGGAAGGCCACAGCAAACTATCTACACTCCAGTGTGTGTGGGGGAGGGAACGGGACATTGCTGCAACAAGTAACCATTTGTGAAACTGTTATTATGTGCAGGATGCCTGCCCATAAACCGCGAGAAAAGGACAAGGGAACCCAACTCACTAAGGAACCTGGGTGGGTAAATTATTGTCAGAAACAGTGGTTCCTGTGGAATAATAGAATCATATATAGATAATAAGATGCACAATCGCAATGGAAGGGTTAAAATGATGTCAGAGGGCGAAGAAACCACATACACCTATGGTTTTGGTTTGATACAATCGTATTTTATATTTCACAAACAAAATTCTATATACAATGAAAAAGAAAAATGTGCGTAGTGTCCCCAGTGAGAAACAGGAACCTAAAATATTGGTGACATAATTGTGACAGTATTTTACAAGGTTTCCAAGGTATTCAAAAAAGTCGACCATTTAGTAACTCAATACACAACATACAGCAGCTACATACAATAATACGCGCTGTGAATGGTTCGCTTTCTTTTGTTGCCGACGACGTTTCGACCCTATACGTGATCTAGGGTCTCATCAGGACCACCATATTGAACATTCGTGATTCACAGGTCGGCGCGACAGCACCGCTTGTGATTAACACCAACTCCAGGTAAAATCAGTCCCCAGAGGGACACATTTTATAGAACCACACCTAAAGTGTGCAGGCCCCAATTGTTTCCCATTCTTAACAGAGTTCCTCATCACCGTCTTCATACACGTCTCTGTGTATCATCAACACAGTAACAATGCTCAGCTACCCACAGAGTGCCAGCCTTCACTCTCACTTGGGGTAACGTTTCCTTAGTATGTATTATCATTAGTACAGATAGCCCTTACAGCACCTTTACCATCTTGCCTGCCGTCCCTATACTTAATATTCTTCTCTTTGATTTTCTTCTCACATAATCAGTACCCGGCTGGGGGTCCTTGTGAGTATCTCGTTTTCCTTTTTCTCCATCACCCACTGTTGGCACGTACACCTCATGCGGCTGTGCATTCTACCCGTCAGGTACTCTTGAATTTTATGACCTTTTATCCAATTGGTCGCATTTGTGCCGGTACACGGGCCATATGCTTATTTCATAATTTTTTTCTTTTCCTAGATGTCCCTAAATCCATAGGTCCTGATGAGACCCTAGATCACGTATAGGGTCGAAACGTCGTCGGCAACAAAAGAAAGCGAACCATTAACAGCGCGTATTATTGTATATAGCTGCTGTATATTGTGTATTGAGTTGCTAAATGGTCGACTTTTTTTAATACCTTGGAAACCTTGTAAAATACTGTCACAATTATGTCACCAATATTTTAGGTTCCTGTTTCTCACTGGGGACACTACGCACATTTTTCTTTTTCATTGTATATAGAATTTTGTTTGTGAAATATAAAATACGATTGTATCAAACCAAAACCATAGGTGTATGTGGTTTCTTCGCCCTCTGACATAATTTTAACCCTTCCATTGCGATTGTGCATCTTATTATCTATATATGATTCTAATATTCCACAGGAACCACTGTTTCTGACAATAATTTGCCCATAAACCGCAGCAGTTCTGATTGTTGAGAATAAGATAACTTCTGTTAGAAAGCAAAGTGAGAGTTGGAATAATAGTAAGAACCGAGGTTCCTTTTAAAAAACAAGCCAAATTAGGGTCTGAAACGTTGCAGGTGCCGTGAAGCTTTACTTGCTTACACACAAGGGAGTGGCCGACCGTAGAGTCACAATCCTCCCCTGTAAGGAAAACTTCCTTTTCTGCACCTTGACGATGGATTAAGAATGGCAGTGACCACAATTCATGTATGTAACTGCTCCCAAGCGGTTCATATCTACCTACAGGATAGTGTTTCATGCAAGCTGGAAACTGGAAAAGTGAGATGGGCAAGGAACTAACACCATTTATTAAGCATACTGTGAGAAGTTGGCCTGGTATATGCTGTCCACTAATTATAGTGGGCACCTTGCACCAGTCCAAACATCCCCTTATTGGAGATAGGTTAAAGACAACCTTTATTGAAAGCTATCCTAGTGGTAGCTATGGAGAGCAGCCTTCAGGCTAAGTCTTGAAGGAATGTAAAGCAGCTTGTTTTACCAGTCTATAATCTCTTGAGTGACCAAATGAAAGAGGATCACACCAGGTATATATTTAAAATATATGTATTTAGTCTTAAACACACCCCTCTAGTCTCTTTATGAGGCTAGAGTTCGAAGTACATAAGTTACAAGTCAGTTATCAACAGTAATAGCACAAATACACGTTTGAGCCCTAGGGGCGTACCAAACCATATACCAATAAAGTGGTATAAGAACCACGACTGAGCTAAACACAAGGCCTAGAGCCTGTAGAAGTGCTTGGCCCTCAAGGAACCACCCAAGGTAGTGACACAGGGGACCCACGGGGGACGCGTGCAGTGTGAGAACACAGCCGCGAGCCGCCGTTGACTTCTATGGGGAATGTCGCGGTTGGAGTTTTAAAGAAAAAGGACACTTAGAGGATGACTTGGAGCAAACCCCTTTAGAACTAGGTTGTTCTAGAGTCTATACCCACGGGAGCACCGGAGTACTCGAGTTACCTCACCAAGGGGAGCCGGGTGCATAGGTGTCTTTCGGGGTCGGGTCTCGTCGTTGTTTTCAATGGCGATCTGCTGCAAAGTGCTGCTGGCGACCAAGTCGAAAGTGTTCGGGTGGATCCAAGGTTGGATCGAAGATCTGAAGAACCTGAAAGCAGAGGGGACAGAGTCTGGGTCACTAGCCAGTGACCAGGAAGGCAATGAGCAGATGCCCACCGATGTCGGGTGCTTCAGGTAGGTTGACGGTCGTCTTCACTCTTCAGCCACGAGGTCCAGGAGGCGTCGACGACGACCAGGAGCTGGATTCGAGCTGTCCCACGATGTCGGTCGATTGCTGAGGTGTCGGCGACCGGATTGGACCCAACAAGCCTTGGCAACGGCAAGTCTCGTGGAAATAGAAGAAGGACGGTGGTACAGACCAGCAAGGACTGAGGGACTCACCCAGCGAGGGTAAGTCGGGGCACGTCTGGAGCAACCAGGGAAGCCCAAGCAGAAGAAGAGTTGCCTTCGAGAGGGTCCACTAGCCAACGGACTAACGACCGCGAAGGAGCCTCGAGACGATGCACGTGGAGCTGGCTCACAGGACACTCGTGGAGTGGAGGCCAGTGATCTTCGGTGCAGTCGGTGCTGGAGGCGGGGCTACTCGGAGCCCAAAGCACAACTTCATGGGAGACCAGGAAGAGGATGCACTTGCAAAAGTACTCGGTGTCCAGTGGTCACGGTTCCACGTTACCCACGACAGCTACGGGCCTCAGCTTTGCTGGGGACTCAGGGCAGCCTCGGGTAAGTCTGGAAATCCACCTCTGGTGATGCAAAGACTTCGGCGTCCGGCGGGAGCTTCAGCGATGCAGACCGGACAATTGCTTCTCAGGTGCCTGCCAAGCAGGGGAGTCACTCCTTGACCCCAAGGGAGATTCTTCAGTCCTCTAATCTTAAAGTAGAGCGTCGAAGGTCCAGGATTCGGCTTCAGAGTTTCGTCCAGGGTAATCTAAAGTCCTAAGGACTGGGGTCCCATACTTATACCAAGTTAGGGGGTTGGACATACTCTGGGGACCCACCTATGGGAGGGTCAGGGAAGAAGGGTGGTAAGACCCATTCCCTTTGTCCAGTTTCGCGCCAGAGTAGGGGCAGGTAGCCCCTGCAACCGGTTTGAACTGGCATATGCACAGGGACACCAAATGTGCCCCCAGTGCAGGACTTCAAAGCACCAGAGGGTGCTCCCGCCCAGCCCCAATACACACTACCCTGTCTGGGGAGGTGGTTACACCTCCCTTCGACAGGAAACCTATTGTCCAGGCCTCCCGTGCCGGAGTTTCAGTCAGCAGCAGGAGGCCAGACCCGTGTCTGTGGCAGTGGCATCCATTTTGTGATGCCAGGGCTTGGAAAGAAGTTACTGGGCAGGCCGGTGTGTACATGTCTCTCCTCTAGAAGGGTGGAATGCTACCCCGCTGCCAGAACTGGCGGGGGGGTAGTATTCCAAGATGTTTGACACCAAACACGACATGTTTCCGTGCAGCCATCCCAAAGTTAGCATTTAACACGAGGTTATAATGCGCTTAAGAGTATATGGTCAGGCTGCACTACAAACGGCATCAGAGAAGGGTGTCCGAACGCTGCAGAGGGGCTCTGCTCATGCAGGGCACCCTCTCACATAAGAACCAAGCACTTTGCCTTCAGGATTGATACGGCCTGCCATAGGAGTGACTTATAGGTTTATATGTGTGTATATAGGTAGTGATATAGGTAACCTATATCACAGTAAGGGGTGCATGCACCACCTTACCCATGCTGCAGTAGCAGACCTGTGGTGTCATTTTGGCTGGCCTTCCAGGGGTGGCATAATACATGCTTCAGCCCCTGGCAGGCCTCTGAGGTACCTATGCCCTGGGTACATAGTATACCATATACTAGGGACTTATAAGGGCACTCCAGATTCCAATCAGAGATGTGCCTAAGGCACATGGAAACCTTTTTAGAGAGGAAGCAGCTAGGCTGGGGTTCTGATTAGCAGGGCCCCAGCCAGACTAATGTCGAAAAACAGTGAAGCATCAGCAAAAAGTGGGGGTACCCATGTGAAGCAGATCCTACTCTCCTACACAACCCCCCCCCAAACGTAGGGACATTAAACTAACCTTGTCCAGTTGAGTCTTCATGTTCTAAGTAGAAGTACCTAGAGAGTCCATCTGCATTGGCGTGGTTACTCCCAGGTCTATGTTCCACTGTAAAGTCCATCCCCTGTAAGGAAATGGACCACCTAAGCAGTTTGGGGTTTTCACCCTTCATTTGTTTTGGCCATAAGAGGGGCTTATGGTCTGTTTGAACAAGGAAGTGAGTACCAAACAAGTATGGCCTCAACTTCTTCAGAGCCCAGACCACAGCAAAGGCCTCCCTCTCAATGGCTAACCAACGTTTCTCTCTAGGGGTCAGCCTTCTGCTAATAAAAGCTACTGGCTGATCCTGACCTTCATCATTCAATTGTGACAGTACAGCCCCTACCCCCAATTCAGATACATCTGTTTGGACAATGAACTTCTTGGAGTAATCAGGACTCTGTAGAATGGGAGCAGTGCACATGGCCTGCTTTAGGTCATCAAATGCCTTTTGACAGCTAACTGTCCACTGAACCTTATAGGGCATTTTCTTGGAGGTTAAGTCATTCAGGAGTGTCACTATTGACCCATACCCCTTGACAAATCTCCTATAGTACCCAGTCAGGCCTAAAAAGGCTCTCACCTGAGTCTGGGTAGTTGGAGCAGTCCAGTCCATGATGGTCTGGATCTTGCTCTGCAATGGTTGAACCTGGCCTCCACCCACAAGGTGGCCCAGGTACACAACCTGACTCTGCCCTATCTGGCACTTTGTGGCCTTGATAGTCAGGCCTGCTTTCTGCAGGGCCTGCAAAACATTTCTGAGGTGGACCAGGTGATCATCCCAGGTGGAACTAAAGACAGCAATATCATCTAGATATGCTGCACTATAGGCTTCCAGACCTGTAAGGACTGTGTTCACCAACCTCTGAAAAGTGGCAGGTGCATTCTTCAGACCAAAGGGCATTACCACAAATTGATAATGCCCACTAGGGGTTGAGAATGCTGTTTTTGGCTTTGCATCATCAGCTAGCCTGATCTGCCAGTAGCCAGCTGTTAGGTCAAATGTGCTTAGATACTTGGCTGATGCCAAAGTGTCTATTAGCTCATCTGCCCTGGGTATTGGATGGGCATCAGTCCTAGTGACTGCATTGAGACCCCTGTAGTCCACACAAAACCTCATCTCTCTTTTCCCACCACTGGTGTGAGGTTTTGGCACAAGGACCACTGGACTAGCCCAAGGGCTATCTGAGGGTTCAATAACTCCCAAATCCAACATCTTCTGGACTTCTGTCCTGATACAGTCCCTGACATGGTCAGGTTTCCTATACATTTTATTTTTAATAGGCAGACTGTCCCCAGTGTCCACTTCATGAGTGCACCAGGTGGTCTGACTGGGTGTCAGAGAGAACATATGCCTGAACTGATTGAGCACCTGTCTGCAATCAGTTTGCTGCTGGGCAGTGAGGCTGCCTGCCAAGGCTACACCATCCACTGACCCATCATCAGGGTTCTGTGAGAGCAGGTCAGGGAGTGGGTCACTCTCTTCCTCCTGTCCCTCATCAGTAGCCATGAGCAAGCCCATGTCTGCCCTGTCCACATATGGTTTCAATCTGTTTACATGGAGAACCCTGTGGGGACTCCTGGGTGTTCCTAGGTCTACTAAGTAGGTAACCTCACCCTTCTGCTCAACAATGGTATGGGGTCCACTCCATTTGTCTTGGAGAGCTGCTGGGGCCACTGGCTCCAACACCCACACCTTCTGCCCTGGCTGGTAAACAGTCAGTACAGCCTTTTGGTCATGCCAGGCTTTTTGCAGTTCCTGGCTAGCCTCAAGGTTTTTAGTTCCCTTTTTCATGTACTCAGCCATCCTGGAGCGGAGACCAAGTACATAGTCCACTATGTCTTGCTTTAGGGGCTTGAGAGGTAACTCCCATCCTTCCTTCACCAAGCACAATGGACCCCTGACAGGGTGACCAAACAAAAGTTCAAAAGGGCTGTAGCCAACCCCTTTTGAGGCACCTCCCTGTATGCAAATAAAAGGCAGGGCAAGAGTATGTCCCATTTTCGCCTAAGCTTTTCTGGGAGCCCTTTAATCATGCCCTTTAAGGTTTTGTTGAATCTCTCAACTAAACCATTGCATTGTGGGTGATAGGGTGTGGTGAACTTGTAAGTCACTCCACACTCCTTCCACATTGCTTTCAAGTATCCAGACATAAAGTTTGCACCCCTGTTTGATACAACCTCCTTAGGGAAGCCCACTCTTGAGAAAATTCCCAGGAGGGCTCTTGCCACCACAGGTGCTGTAGTGGTCCTAAGGGGAATAGCCTCTGGGTACCTGGTGGCATGATCCACTACCACCAGGATAAACCTGTGCCCAGATGCTGTTTGGGGATCCATGGGACCAACAATGTCAATCCCCACCCTTTCAAAGGGAACCCCCACCACAGGTAGTGGTATCAGGTGGGCCTTTGTAGTGCCACCTGCCTTGCCACTGGCCTGGCAGGTTACACAGGAGCGACAAAACTCCTTGGTGTCTTCAGACATGTGGGGCCAGTGAAAGTGAGGGACAATTCTGTCCCAAGTCTTGTTCTGGCCCAGGTGACCTGCTAAGGGAATGTCATGGGCTAGGGTCAATAGGAAGCCCCTGAACTTCAGAGGTATAACCAACCTCCTGGTGGCACCAGGCTTGGGGTCTCTACACTCTGAGTACAAGAGTCCATCATCCCAATACACTGTATGGGGACCACTAGCTTTCCCAGCAGCCTCAGCAGCAGCTTGCTGTCTGAGGGGTTCAAGAGAGGGGCAGCTCTGCTGCTCCTGGCTCAGATCTGCACTGGAAGGGCCCCTGTCCCTAAGAACTCAACCTGATCAGGCTCAAACTCCTCTGGGACAGTTCCTTCCTCAGGACTGAGATCATCTCCCTGAAGAGACTGATCTTCCTTCTGAGCCAAGGGGGAAGGCACTGCCTTTACCCTACTACTCCTCCTCTTGGATGGCACTTGGTCCATTATTCCAGAATCCAATGCCTGTTCAGTGTTAGACATTTTGGCCTGTGACCTGGTCACAGCAAACACATCTGCAGGGATGCCCAGCATTTCTGCATGGGTCCTGAGCTCCACTTCTGCCCAAGCTGAAGTTTCTAGCTCATTGCCAAGCAAGCATTCAACTAGTAGGTCTGCACTTACCACAACCTTCTTAAGGCCAGTTACCCCTCCCCAGGAGAAGTTAACAACTGCCAGAGTATGGTCTGTTCTGACATTGCTAGCATTGGTCACTTGGTACATTTCACCAAGTATAATCTGCCCAGGATCCACAAGATATTGTGTCACCATGTTGACACTTGCTCCTGTGTCCCTAAATGCCAAAGCCTCTTTTCCATTTATTAATGGCTGTTGCCTGTACTTGCCCAGATTACTGGGACTCACAGAGGAGGTCACATCCATGCCTCCATCAAAGACTAGGACAGCCTGAGTGAGTTCTTCTCTGACTAGGTAAGAGCTCATCTCCTTACCCAGGGTCAACCCTACTAAACCCTTGGCTTGTGTAGTCCCACCACCATCTGTAACTGCACTAGGGGGAACAGGTGCCTTAGGGGCATTGGTGGGGGCTGGAATAGAGTCTTTGGACTTGGTGCAATCACTGGTCCAGTGGGTCTTTTGCTTACAGACCTTGCACCATGGTTTCTTTTGGCCCTTCCCTTTGTTAGACTGTGAATCCCCACCTGAAGAAGATTTTTGGGGGCCTTGTGAAGACTTCTGGTCTTTACCCTTCTCCCCACCCTTATCAGAGTTCTTAGAATCTTGCTTCTTTGGGTCACCACCTTGGTTCTGTACCTTCTGCCTCACCCTGGTTCTGACCCATTTGTCTGCCTTCTTTCCCAATTCTTGGGGAGAGGTCAGATCAGAGTCCACCAGGTACTGATGCAACATCTGATTTGGACAGTTATTAAGAATCTGCTCCCTCATGATAAGATTGTATAATCCTGTGAAGTCACATACCTTACTGCCCATCAACCAACCTTTCAGAGCCTTAGCAGAACAATCCACATAGTCTACCCAGTCTTGAGTCTGTGCTTTTGGGTATCTCTGAACTTTAACCTGTATTGTTCAGTTGTTAGGCCAAACCCTTCAATCAGAGCACTCTTCAAGACTTTGTAATTGTCAGCATCCTCTTCTCTTACAGTGAGGAGCTTGTCTCTACCTTTGTCTGCAAAGGAGAGCCACAAGATTCCTGCCCACTGCTCCTGAGGGACCCTCTGTACTTTACAGGCCCTCTCCAGTGCAGTTATCCATTTGTGGATGTCATCCCCACTCTGGTAGGGAGGGACAATCTTGCTCAGCTTTCTATGGTCATAAGACCTTTCCCTATCTCTGGGGAAATTGCTGCCACCATGGGACTCTAGTCCCATCTTTTTACTCTCTCTATAGAGATCTAGGGACTCCCTGTCTATAGCCAATTGCTGTTTTCTGAGCTCAAGCTGGGCTTGTTCATACTGAAGCAATCTCTTTCTCCTCTCATGAGAGGATTCCCTCCTATGAGAGGAGACAGAGGTCCCTACTGAGGTGTCAGAGTGGTTAGACTCCTGAGAAGGAGATCTAGCCCTTCTTGGCACACTCTCAATTCTTCCTGGGGGGACAAAGGGGAGGTCATTCTGATCCTCCTCCTTATCCACAGGAGGAACTGGATTTTCCAGGTCAAGGTCATTGTCACCTTCCTGGCCAGTTTCAGAGGGGGGGTCCTGGGTTTCTTCACCCCTGACCCCTTCCTCATTTTCTGCCCCACCCTCTCTGCCTACCCCTTCAGACCCTGGAGGTCTTTTGAGATCATCAGACCGAAGCACCTCTCTGAGGTGTTGGGTGCTGGCACTTTTGCCTGTCTTCAGCTTCCTAGTACTGCACAATTCTCTCAATTCCAAGAATGGGAGATTATCATACTTGGAGGGAAGAAGCCCACTGGCTTCTGGCAAGGACTCACTGGTTCCTGGCTTTGAAGACATTATTAGTGAGGTGTGGTGTATGCACTACCTACTCTAGTGTGGCCTACTAAACTCTCTTGAGTTGCAGAAAGGGTGTGCTATCCCTTAACACACAACTAAGTTCAGTAGAACTTACTGTATCCTAAGCTTGTTTTATATGTACCTAAGGTACCCTTAGTGGTTTTCAGTTGATCAATTCAATTGAGATTATCTGGTAAAACAATAGCAAGCTGGAATCCCACACGCTGCACACCAATGTGAGAAGTTGGCCTGGTATATGCTGTCCACTAATTATAGTGGGCACCTTGCACCAGTCCAAACAACCCCTTATTGGAGATAGGTTAAAGACAACCTTTATTGAAAGCTATCCTCGTGGTAGCTATGGAGAGCAGCCTTCAGGCTAAGTCTTGAAGGAATGTAAAGCAGCTTGTTTTACCAGTCTATAATCTCTTGAGTGACCAAATGAAAGAGGACCACACCAGGTATATATTTAAAATATATGTATTTAGTCTTAAACACACCCCTCTAGTCTCTTTATGAGGCTAGAGTTCGAAGTACATAAGTTACAAGTCAGATATCAACAGTAATAGCACAAATACACGTTTGAGCCCTAGGGGCGTACCAAACCATATACCAATAAAGTGGTATAAGAACCACGACTGAGCTAGGCACAAGGCCTAGAGCCTGTAGAAGTGCTTGGCCCTCAAGGAACCACCCAAGGTAGTGACACAGGGGACCCACGGGGGACGTGTGCAGTTTGAGAACACAGCCGCGAGCCTCCGTTGACTTCTATGGGGAATGTCGCGGTTGGAGTTTTAAAGAAAAGGACACTTAGAGGAGGACTTGGAGCAAACCCCTTTAGAACTAGGTTGTTCTAGAGTCTATACCAACGGGATCACCGGAGTACTCGAGTTACCTCACCCAGGGGAGCCGGGTGCATAGGTGTCTTTCGGGGTCGGGTCTCGTCGTCGTTTTCAATGGCGATCTGCTGCAAAGTGCTGCTGGCGACCAAGTCGAAAGTGTTCGGGTGGATCCATGGTTGGGTCGAAGATCTGAAGAACCTGAAAGCAGAGGGGACAGAGTCTGGGTCACTAGCCAGTGACCAGGAAGGCGATGAGCAGATGCCCACCGATGTCGGGTGCTTCAGGTAGGTTGACGGTCGTCTTGACTCTTCAGCCACGAGGTCCAGGAGGCGTCGACGACGACCAGGAGCTGGATTCGAGCTGTCCCACGACGTCTGTCGATTGCTGAGGTGTCGGCGACCGGATTGGACCCAACAAGCCTTGGCAACGGCAAGTCTCGTGGAAATAGAAGGACGGTGGTACAGACCAGCAAGGTCTGAGGGACTCACCCAGCGAGGGTAAGTCAGGGCACGTCTGGAGCAACCAGGGAAGCCCAAGCAGAAGAAGAGTTGCCTTCGAGAGGGCCCACTAGCCAACAGACTAGCGACCGCGAAGGAGCCTCGAGTGCACGCACTTGGAGCTGGCTCACAGGACACTCGTGGAGTGGAGGCCAGTGATCTTCGGTGCAGTCGGTGCTGGAGGCGGGGGCTACTCGGAGCCCAAAGCACAACTTCATGGGAGACCAGGAAGAGGATGCACTTGCAAAAGTACTCGGTGTCCAGGGGTCACGGTTCCACGTTACCCACGACAACTACGGGCCTCAGCTTTGCTGGGGACTCAGGGCAGCCTCGGGGAAGTCTGGAAATCCACAGCTGGTGATGCAAAGACTTCGGCGTCCGGCGGGAGCTTCAGCGATGCAGACCGGACAATTGCTTCTCAGGTGCCTGCCAAGCAGGGGAGTCACTCCTTGACCCCAAGGGAGATTCTTCAGTCCTCTAGTCTTAAAGTAGAGCGTCGAAGGTCCAGGATTCGGCTTCAGAGTTTCGTCCAGGGTAATCTAAAGTCCTAAGGACTGGGGTCCCATACTTATACCAAGTTAGGGGTTGGACATACTCTGGGGACCCACCTATGGGAGGGTCAGGGAAGAGGGGTGGTTACACCCATTCCCTTTGTCCAGTTTCGCACCAGAGCAGGGGCAGGTAGCCCCTGCAACCGGTTTGAACTGGCATATGCACAGGGACACCAAATGTGTCCCCAGTGCAGGACTTCAAAGCACCAGAGGGTGCTCCCGCCCAGCCCCAATACACACTACCCTGTCTGGGGAGGTGGTTACACCTCCCTTCGACAGGAAACCTATTGTCCAGGCCTCCCGTGCCGGAGTTTCAGTCAGCAGCAGGAGGCCAGACCCGTGTCTGTGGCAGTGGCATCCATTTTGTGATGCCAGGGCTTGGAAAGAAGTTACTGGGCAGGCCGGTGTGTACATGTCTCTCCCTCTAGAAGGGTGGAATGCTACCCCCGCTGCCAGAACTGGCGGGGGGGGTAGTATTCCAAGATGTTTGACACCAAACACGACATGTTTCCGTGCAGCCATCCCAAAGTTAGCATTTAACACAAGGTTATAATGCGCTTAAGAGTATATGGTCAGGCTGCACTACAAACGGCATCAGAGAAGGGTGTCCGAACGCTGCAGAGGGGCTCTGCTCATGCAGGGGCACCCTCTCACATAAGAACCAAGCACTTTGCCTTCAGGATTGATACGGCCTGCCATAGGAGTGACTTATAGGTTTATATGTGTGTATATAGGTAGTGATATAGGTAACCTATATCACAGTAAGGGGTGCATGCACCACCTTACCCATGCTGCAGTAGCAGACCTGTGGTGTCATTTTGGCTGGCCTTCCAGGGGTGGCATAATACATGCTTCAGCCCCTGGCAGGCCTCTGAGGTACCTATGCCCTGGGTACATAGTATACCATATACTAGGGACTTATAAGGGCACTCCAGATTCCAATCAGAGATGTGCCTAAGGCACATGGAAACCATTTTAGAGAGGAAGCAGCTAGGCTGGGGTTCTGATTAGCAGGGCCCCAGCCAGACTAAAGTCGAAAAACAGTGAAGCATCAGCAAAAAGTGGGGGTACCCATGTGAAGCAGATCCTACTCTCCTACACAACCCCCCCAAACGTAGGGACATTAAACTAACCTTGTCCAGTTGAGTCTTCATGTTCTAAGTAGAAGTACCTAGAGAGTCCATCTGCATTGGCGTGGTTACTCCCAGGTCTATGTTCCACTGTAAAGTCCATCCCCTGTAAGGAAATGGACCACCTAAGCAGTTTGGGGTTTTCACCCTTCATTTGTTTTGGCCATAAGAGGGGCTTATGGTCTGTTTGAACAAGGAAGTGAGTACCAAACAAGTATGGCCTCAACTTCTTCAGAGCCCAGACCACAGCAAAGGCCTCCCTCTCAATGGCTAACCAACGTTTCTCTCTAGGGGTCAGCCTTCTGCTAATAAAAGCTACTGGCTGATCCTGACCTTCATCATTCAATTGTGACAGTACAGCCCCTACCCCCAATTCAGATACATCTGTTTGGACAATGAACTTCTTGGAGTAATCAGGACTCTGTAGAATGGGAGCAGTGCACATGGCCTGCTTTAGGTCATCAAATGCCTTTTGACAGCTAACTGTCCACTGAACCTTATAGGGCATTTTCTTGGAGGTTAAGTCATTCAGGAGTGTCACTATTGACCCATACCCCTTGACAAATCTCCTATAGTACCCAGTCAGGCCTAAAAAGGCTCTCACCTGAGTCTGGGTAGTTGGAGCAGTCCAGTCCATGATGGTCTGGATCTTGCTCTGCAATGGTTGAACCTGGCCTCCACCCACAAGGTGGCCCAGGTACACAACCTGACTCTGCCCTATCTGGCACTTTGTGGCCTTGATAGTCAGGCCTGCTTTCTGCAGGGCCTGCAAAACATTTCTGAGGTGGACCAGGTGATCATCCCAGGTGGAACTAAAGACAGCAATATCATCTAGATATGCTGCACTATAGGCTTCCAGACCTGTAAGGACTGTGTTCACCAACCTCTGAAAAGTGGCAGGTGCATTCTTCAGACCAAAGGGCATTACCACAAATTGATAATGCCCACTAGGGGTTGAGAATGCTGTTTTTGGCTTTGCATCATCAGCTAGCCTGATCTGCCAGTAGCCAGCTGTTAGGTCAAATGTGCTTAGATACTTGGCTGATGCCAAAGTGTCTATTAGCTCATCTGCCCTGGGTATTGGATGGGCATCAGTCCTAGTGACTGCATTGAGACCCCTGTAGTCCACACAAAACCTCATCTCTCTTTTCCCACCACTGGTGTGAGGTTTTGGCACAAGGACCACTGGACTAGCCCAAGGGCTATCTGAGGGTTCAATAACTCCCAAATCCAACATCTTCTGGACTTCTGTCCTGATACAGTCCCTGACATGGTCAGGTTTCCTATACATTTTATTTTTAATAGGCAGACTGTCCCCAGTGTCCACTTCATGAGTGCACCAGGTGGTCTGACTGGGTGTCAGAGAGAACATATGCCTGAACTGATTGAGCACCTGTCTGCAATCAGTTTGCTGCTGGGCAGTGAGGCTGCCTGCCAAGGCTACACCATCCACTGACCCATCATCAGGGTTCTGTGAGAGCAGGTCAGGGAGTGGGTCACTCTCTTCCTCCTGTCCCTCATCAGTAGCCATGAGCAAGCCCATGTCTGCCCTGTCCACATATGGTTTCAATCTGTTTACATGGAGAACCCTGTGGGGACTCCTGGGTGTTCCTAGGTCTACTAAGTAGGTAACCTCACCCTTCTGCTCAACAATGGTATGGGGTCCACTCCATTTGTCTTGGAGAGCTGCTGGGGCCACTGGCTCCAACACCCACACCTTCTGCCCTGGCTGGTAAACAGTCAGTACAGCCTTTGGTCATGCCAGGCTTTTTGCAGTTCCTGGCTAGCCTCAAGGTTTTTAGTTCCCTTTTTCATGTACTCAGCCATCCTGGAGCGGAGACCAAGTACATAGTCCACTATGTCTTGCTTTAGGGGCTTGAGAGGTAACTCCCATCCTTCCTTCACCAAGCACAATGGACCCCTGACAGGGTGACCAAACAAAAGTTCAAAAGGGCTGTAGCCAACCCCCTTTTGAGGCACCTCCCTGTATGCAAATAAAAGGCAGGGCAAGAGTATGTCCCATTTTCGCCTAAGCTTTTCTGGGAGCCCTTTAATCATGCCCTTTAAGGTTTTGTTGAATCTCTCAACTAAACCATTGCATTGTGGGTGATAGGGTGTGGTGAACTTGTAAGTCACTCCACACTCCTTCCACATTGCTTTCAAGTATCCAGACATAAAGTTTGCACCCCTGTTTGATACAACCTCCTTAGGGAAGCCCACTCTTGAGAAAATTCCCAGGAGGGCTCTTGCCACCACAGGTGCTGTAGTGGTCCTAAGGGGAATAGCCTCTGGGTACCTGGTGGCATGATCCACTACCACCAGGATAAACCTGTGCCCAGATGCTGTTTGGGGATCCATGGGACCAACAATGTCAATCCCCACCCTTTCAAAGGGAACCCCCACCACAGGTAGTGGTATCAGGTGGGCCTTTGTAGTGCCACCTGCCTTGCCACTGGCCTGGCAGGTTACACAGGAGCGACAAAACTCCTTGGTGTCTTCAGACATGTGGGGCCAGTGAAAGTGAGGGACAATTCTGTCCCAAGTCTTGTTCTGGCCCAGGTGACCTGCTAAGGGAATGTCATGGGCTAGGGTCAATAGGAAGCCCCTGAACTTCAGAGGTATAACCAACCTCCTGGTGGCACCAGGCTTGGGGTCTCTACACTCTGAGTACAAGAGTCCATCATCCCAATACACTGTATGGGGACCACTAGCTTTCCCAGCAGCCTCAGCAGCAGCTTGCTGTCTGAGGGGTTCAAGAGAGGGGCAGCTCTGCTGCTCCTGGCTCAGATCTGCACTGGAAGGGCCCCTGTCCCTAAGAACTCAACCTGATCAGGCTCAAACTCCTCTGGGACAGTTCCTTCCTCAGGACTGAGATCATCTCCCTGAAGAGACTGATCTTCCTTCTGAGCCAAGGGGGAAGGCACTGCCTTTACCCTACTACTCCTCCTCTTGGATGGCACTTGGTCCATTATTCCAGAATCCAATGCCTGTTCAGTGTTAGACATTTTGGCCTGTGACCTGGTCACAGCAAACACATCTGCAGGGATGCCCAGCATTTCTGCATGGGTCCTGAGCTCCACTTCTGCCCAAGCTGAAGTTTCTAGCTCATTGCCAAGCAAGCATTCAACTAGTAGGTCTGCACTTACCACAACCTTCTTAAGGCCAGTTACCCCTCCCCAGGAGAAGTTAACAACTGCCAGAGTATGGTCTCTTCTGACATTGCTAGCATTGGTCACTTGGTACATTTCACCAAGTATAATCTGCCCAGGATCCACAAGATATTGTGTCACCATGTTGACACTTGCTCCTGTGTCCCTAAATGCCAAAGCCTCTTTTCCATTTATTAATGGCTGTTGCCTGTACTTGCCCAGATTACTGGGACTCACAGAGGAGGTCACATCCATGCCTCCATCAAAGACTAGGACAGCCTGAGTGAGTTCTTCTCTGACTAGGTAAGAGCTCATCTCCTTACCCAGGGTCAACCCTACTAAACCCTTGGCTTGTGTAGTCCCACCACCAACTGTAACTGCACTAGGGGGAACAGGTGCCTTAGGGGCATTGGTGGGGGCTGGAATAGAGTCTTTGGACTTGGTGCAATCACTGGTCCAGTGGGTCTTTTGCTTACAGACCTTGCACCATGGTTTCTTTTGGCCCTTTCCTTTGTTAGACTGTGAATCCCCACCTGAAGAAGATTTTTGGGGGCCTTGTGAAGACTTCTGGTCTTTACCCTTCTCCCCACCCTTATCAGAGTTCTTAGAATCTTGCTTCTTTGGGTCACCACCTTGGTTCTGTACCTTCTGCCTCACCCTGGTTCTGACCCATTTGTCTGCCTTCTTTCCCAATTCTTGGGGAGAGGTCAGATCAGAGTCCACCAGGTACTGATGCAACATCTGATTTGGACAGTTATTAAGAATCTGCTCCCTCATGATAAGATTGTATAATCCTGTGAAGTCACATACCTTACTGCCCATCAACCAACCTTCCAGAGCCTTAGCAGAACAATCCACACAGTCTACCCAGTCTTGAGTCTGTGCTTTTGGGTATCTCTGAACTTTAACCTGTATTGTTCAGTTGTTAGGCCAAACCCTTCAATCAGAGCACTCTTCAAGACTTTGTAATTGTCAGCATCCTCTTCTCTTACAGTGAGGAGCTTGTCTCTACCTTTGTCTGCAAAGGAGAGCCACAAGATTGCTGCCCACTGCTCCTGAGGGACCCTCTGTACTTTACAGGCCCTCTCCAGTGCAGTTATCCATTTGTGGATGTCATCCCCACTCTGGTAGGGAGGGACAATCTTGCTCAGCTTTCTATGGTCATAAGACCTTTCCCTATCTCTGGGGAAATTGCTGCCACCATGGGACTCTAGTCCCATCTTTTTACTCTCTCTATAGAGATCTAGGGACTCCCTGTCTATAGCCAATTGCTGTTTTCTGAGCTCAAGCTGGGCTTGTTCATACTGAAGCAATCTCTTTCTCCTCTCATGAGAGGATTCCCTCCTATGAGAGGAGACAGAGGTCCCTACTGAGGTGTCAGAGTGGTTAGACTCCTGAGAAGGAGATCTAGCCCTTCTTGGCACACTCTCAATTCTTCCTGGGGGACAAAGGGGAGGTCATTCTGATCCTCCTCCTTATCCACAGGAGGAACTGGATTTTCCAGGTCAAGGTCATTGTCACCTTCCTGGCCAGTTTCAGAGGGGGGGTCCTGGGTTTCTTCACCCCTGACCCCTTCCTCATTTTCTGCCCCACCCTCTCTGCCTACCCCTTCAGACCCTGGAGGTCTTTTGAGATCATCAGACCGAAGCACCTCTCTGAGGTGTTGGGTGCTGGCACTTTTGCTTGTCTTCAGCTTCCTAGTACTGCACAATTCTCTCAATTCCAAGAATGGGAGATTATCATACTTGGAGGGAAGAAGCCCACTGGCTTCTGGCAAGGACTCACTGGTTCCTGGCTTTGAAGACATTATTAGTGAGGTGTGGTGTATGCACTACCTACTCTAGTGTGGCCTACTAAACTCTCTTGAGTTGCAGAAAGGGTGTGCTATCCCTTAACACACAACTAAGTTCAGTAGAACTTACTGTATCCTAAGCTTGTTTTATATGTACCTAAGGTACCCTTAGTGGTTTTCAGTTGATCAATTCAATTGAGATTATCTGGTAAAACAATAGCAAGCTGGAATCCCACACGCTGCACACCAATGTGAGAAGTTGGCCTGGTATATGCTGTCCACTAATTATAGTGGGCACCTTGCACCAGTCCAAACAACCCCTTATTGGAGATAGGTTAAAGACAACCTTTATTGAAAGCTATCCTCGTGGTAGCTATGGAGAGCAGCCTTCAGGCTAAGTCTTGAAGGAATGTAAAGCAGCTTGTTTTACCAGTCTATAATCTCTTGAGTGACCAAATGAAAGAGGACCACACCAGGTATATATTTAAAATATATGTATTTAGTCTTAAACACACCCCTCTAGTCTCTTTATGAGGCTAGAGTTCGAAGTACATAAGTTACAAGTCAGATATCAACAGTAATAGCACAAATACACGTTTGAGCCCTAGGGGCGTACCAAACCATATACCAATAAAGTGGTATAAGAACCACGACTGAGCTAGGCACAAGGCCTAGAGCCTGTAGAAGTGCTTGGCCCTCAAGGAACCACCCAAGGTAGTGACACAGGGGACCCACGGGGGACGTGTGCAGTTTGAGAACACAGCCGCGAGCCTCCGTTGACTTCTATGGGGAATGTCGCGGTTGGAGTTTTAAAGAAAAAGGACACTTAGAGGAGGACTTGGAGCAAACCCCTTTAGAACTAGGTTGTTCTAGAGTCTATACCCACGGGATCACCGGAGTACTCGAGTTACCTCACCCAGGGGAGCCGGGTGCATAGGTGTCTTTCGGGGTCGGGTCTCGTCGTCGTTTTCAATGGCGATCTGCTGCAAAGTGCTGCTGGCGACCAAGTCGAAAGTGTTCGGGTGGATCCATGGTTGGATCGAAGATCTGAAGAACCTGAAAGCAGAGGGGACAGAGTCTGGGTCACTAGCCAGTGACCAGGAAGGCGATGAGCAGATGCCCACCGATGTCGGGTGCTTCAGGTAGGTTGACGGTCGTCTTGACTCTTCAGCCACGAGGTCCAGGAGGCGTCGACGACGACCAGGAGCTGGATTCGAGCTGTCCCACGACGTCTGTCGATTGCTGAGGTGTCGGCGACCGGATTGGACCCAACAAGCCTTGGCAACGGCAAGTCTCGTGGAAATAGAAGGACGGTGGTACAGACCAGCAAGGTCTGAGGGACTCACCCAGCGAGGGTAAGTCAGGGCACGTCTGGAGCAACCAGGGAAGCCCAAGCAGAAGAAGAGTTGCCTTCGAGAGGGCCCACTAGCCAACAGACTAGCGACCGCGAAGGAGCCTCGAGTGCACGCACTTGGAGCTGGCTCACAGGACACTCGTGGAGTGGAGGCCAGTGATCTTCGGTGCAGTCGGTGCTGGAGGCGGGGGCTACTCGGAGCCCAAAGCACAACTTCATGGGAGACCAGGAAGAGGATGCACTTGCAAAAGTACTCGGTGTCCAGGGGTCACGGTTCCACGTTACCCACGACAACTACGGGCCTCAGCTTTGCTGGGGACTCAGGGCAGCCTCGGGGAAGTCTGGAAATCCACAGCTGGTGATGCAAAGACTTCGGCGTCCGGCGGGAGCTTCAGCGATGCAGACCGGACAATTGCTTCTCAGGTGCCTGCCAAGCAGGGGAGTCACTCCTTGACCCCAAGGGAGATTCTTCAGTCCTCTAGTCTTAAAGTAGAGCGTCGAAGGTCCAGGATTCAGCTTCAGAGTTTCGTCCAGGGTAATCTAAAGTCCTAAGGACTGGGGTCCCATACTTATACCAAGTTAGGGGGTTGGACATACTCTGGGGACCCACCTATGGGAGGGTCAGGGAAGAGGGGTGGTTACACCCATTCCCTTTGTCCAGTTTCGCGCCAGAGCAGGGGCAGGTAGCCCCTGCAACCGGTTTGAACTGGCATATGCACAGGGACACCAAATGTGTCCCCAGTGCAGGACTTCAAAGCACCAGAGGGTGCTCTCGCCCAGCCCCAATACACACTATCCTGTCTGGGGAGGTGGTTACACCTCCCTTAGACAGGAAACCTATTGTCCAGGCCTCCCCTGCCAGAGTTTCAGTCAGCAGCAGGAGGCCAGACCCGTGTCTGTGGCAGTGGCATCCATTTTGTGATGCCAGGGCTTGGAAAGAAGTTACCGGGCAGGCCGGTGTGTACATGTCTCTCCCTCTAGAAGGGTGGAATGCTACCCCCGCCGCCAGAACTGGCGGGGGGGTAGTATTCCAAGATGTTTGACACCAAACACGACATGTTTCCGTGCAGCCATCCCAAAGTTAGCATTTAACGCAAGGTTATAATGCGCTTAAGAGTATATGGTCAGGCTGCACTACAAACAGCATCAGAGAAGGGTCTCCGAACGCTGCAGAGGGGCTCTGCTCATGCAGGGGCACCCTCTCACATAAGAACCAAGCACTCTGCCTTCAGGATTGATAAGGCCTGCCATAGGAGTGACTTATAGGTTTATATGTGTGTATATAGGTAGTGATATAGGTAACCTATATCACAGTAAGGGGTGCATGCACCACCTTACCCAGGCTGCAGTAGCAGACCTGTGGTGTCATTTTGGCTGGCCTTCCAGGGGTGGCATAATACATGCTTCAGCCCCTGGCAGGCCTCTGAGGTACCTATGCCCTGGGTACATAGTATACCATATACTAGGGACTTATAAGGGCACTCCAGATTCCAATCAGAGATGTGCCTAAGGCACATGGAAACCTTTTTAGAGAGGAAGCAGCTAGGCTGGGGTTCTGATTAGCAGGGCCCCAGCCAGACTAAAGTCGAAAAACAGTGAAGCATCAGCAAAAAGTGGGGGTACCCATGTGAAGCAGATCCTACTCTCCTACACATACCGCTGAATCTGTTTCTGCTACCGTAAATGGTAACTGTTCTAGTTTCTCAATGTGCAACATAGTGTACGTTGCGTCTTTCATAGACATCAGTTTTTGTTTATCTGTCAAACTGAACGGTAAAAACAGTGCGGAAACATTCAGGTAATCCCATGGTACTCTCCCATTTTCAAGTGTCTGTAAGGTCCAACCAAATTTGCGATAGTTTCCAAAATTTATTATAGGCTGCATAAACAAAATGTTTAGTGCGAGGGGATTTTGGACCTAAAAGAAAATCTGAAAGATCAATGTCACCTGCCTGAAGGAAAAGATGGGTCTTCACAGATGATAGGGTGGAATGTTCCAACCATTGTTGACATAATTTACCAACCGAATAAGTGGTAACTCAATCAATCATAAACTTTATTTCGTCATTATGACCATTAAAGTGCAAATGCATTCAGTACAAGGAAACAAAAGATACAAATGCATACCAAAATTTGTTAACAATTTAAAAAAGTTTCAGATTGTTTAGTTTAAAAAGCTACTTTAAAAAAAAAATCCTTGAAAAGCACCTTAAATTAGGACAACAAGAGCCATTACCACGATGGAAGTAGGCAGCATGGCCCACCCTGCTGTCTATATATTAGGACAGGCACTAAAACCAGGACTAAAATACATATTATCGATTTTAAAAAGAGTTATAAATCAGCGGAATAATCCTTCACTAAAAGGTACAGCAATTAAATTTTTATCACAGACCTAATAGCCCACATTCTCCCTAGGAACTTGGCAACTGCGCAAGCAACTAAGAGAATAGATTCAGATTTTAAAAGGCGCAGCGCTACACAATGACAACGGATGCCAAGCCGCCTACAGACAGGAATAAGCCAGTTGGCTCTCAGAGATCGATAAATGGGACAACCAAAGAAGATGTGACCAATTGACTCAGCAACAAGGGGGCAACCTGGGCAGGAAGGCAATAAGGTGGAGGACTGTCACCAGGAGGCTATAAAAGTGTTCACTGGGAGGCAGCCAAATCTGAATTGCATATAAAGCTTCCTACAATAGATATAGAGAGAGACCCCTTCAAACACAAAGGGATTAGAGTACCATTTCATATTAATTGTATTCCGAGTCGATTTCAGTAACAAAAATGTGGGACCACACACTGTAGGGTTCCTCTCGCTAATAAACGCGGTGAGCTTAGGACAATATCGTTACAGCCTCATCCGTCCTTCCTGTCGTCTGTTGTTTTTTTATCGTATTTTTAAGCATATTATGTTTGTGTTATGAAAAGATTGTGTCACATGATTTGGGACAGTTTTTTAATTATGTATATTGGATACTAAGGTTTTAATAAAAATAGTAATTGTCATATATTTGTAGTTGGATTATTAATATCTTTAGACTTGGTGTGGAATAATAGGAGTGTATTTTCAAGACAATACCTGTTCCTAGGTATACATTAAGGGATAGTATATCTTTATCTATAAAGCTTCCTATCCAGTGGGACCACAATAGTCTCCAGATATTGTTCATAGACGCCTGCCAGTTTAAATTCCATAAAATCCATTGTAAGACAGCCCCTTATTGAGTAAGAAGTAGAAGACTGGTCCACCCAATTCCAATATTGCTTCTTGACAAGGGCTTTGCTAGGCAGTAATGCTGGGTCCACTATGTCCCACGAGCCCTCCAGCCCTATAGTAGTCAGCAGGGACTTCACTTTGGAAAGCCACCCGATTTTCTTAAAGCCCTCAAGGGCACTTACTTCTACAAGGGTGGCAGCGTATGGGAGCAGCTTTGGCATTGTTTTTAGGCACAACCAAAACAATAAGGGGCGTAACTTGGACTTGTCAGCAATAGAGGTTTAACCCATGTCCAACCTTAACGGGTGGAGAGGGGTACTCTGAGGAAGTGAGCATAAAGCTCTCAAATATTTGTTCTCCATGATGAGAAGATCATCAATTTTTTCAAAACCCCAGAGTTCCACGCCATACAGTGCTGAACCCACTGCCTTATGGTCATATATGTGTAGAGGGGCTGCTACAGGTCTGCTGTGTGAGATCTTATGCTCTTTAATTAGGACCCCAGTAATCTATCTGTGCTGGAGAGTCCGCTTCCTTACATGGGGCTTCCAGGACAAATCCTCAGAGAGAGTGATCCCCAGATAATCAAAAATACTCACTCTCTCTAGAGAAATCCCACCCATTGTTAACAAGCCTTTAAAAGATTTGTTGGGGATTCCACATTAGGAGTTTGGGGCCAGATGTACGACCCTTTCATTTAGCGCCTCGCAATTTGCAACACATTGCGAGTCGCAAATTGCGAGGCGCTAAATGAAATGTACAAAAGTGTGTTTACACTGTTTTGCGATTCCCAATGGGGTCGCAAATTGCGAGGCTCATTAATATTAATGAGCCTCTCGCAATTTGCAAACCCATTGTGAATGCCAGCCCTCCCAGAGATGGAGGCCTGTTGGGCTCAGTAGACCACCATGTCTGGGACTGAATGAATGAATGAATAATTTTTATTGTATCAATTAACAAAAATTGTTACAAAAATTCCAATAAAATCTCAACAAAACTTACCTATTTCATATAAATACATGCCTAGTTAAGTAATATCATACATGTTCGCTAAATAAAATATATATATATATACATATACATATATATATTTACTTTCTTTTTTATGTGCTATACTTAAAACAAGATAAAACCAATAAAATAGTATAGGACCAATGAAACAATTCAATACTGATGGATCCTTCCTATTATATAGTGGTTTTGTGACAATCTAGTGGACCACAACTTAGAAGTGCATTCATCATGAAATTAAGGTATTAGCTTATGTCTGGGACTGCTTTTTAATAAAGCAACTTTTTTTTTTTTTTTTAAATGCAGCCCGTTTTCCTTAAAGGAAAACGGGATGCATTTTAATTTAAAAAAAATGAAACGTTTTCGTTTCATTTTTTAAGGGCAGGCAGTGGTCCCTGGGACCACTGCCTGCCCTTTAAAAATTATTTTGCATGCATTTGCAAAGGGGAAGGGGTCCCCTGGGGACCCCTTCCCCTTTGCAAATGCATTACCACCTACTTCAAGTAGGTGGTAACTGCGAGTGTTTTGCGACCGCAATTGCAGTCGCAAAACATTAGTACATTGTTTTGAGACTCGCTATTTGGAAGGGAACGCCCCTTCCAAATAGGGAGTCGCAAAACCTATTTAGCGAGTTGCAAAAAAATTGCGACTCGCTAAATAGGCTATGTACATGGCCCAATATGTTTTTGCATTCGCAAACCCGTTTGCGCATGCAAAAACGGGTCGTACATCTGGCCCTTGGTCTTTGAGGTGTTAACCTCTAGGCCTCTCATTGCACAGTGGTAACTATATGTGAGTGCGGTAACGAAGATCAGGCCTATTTTGGGAAAACCTGTCCCTAGCATTTATAAAACGTAAATGACGAGCATTGGTATTTGTAGGCCATAACACCCAACCCTCCGGATTTATCACAGAGAAATTAAAAGTGCCATTTTGTATCATACCAGTTAATACTTCAATTGTATAGTTAGTATGTGTGTGGCACGTCTCATATTGAGCCAGAGACGGAATGGGGGAGTATTCAAATTTTTAGCAGTGGCTAAACCGAAACAGGTAGTTTGTTGGACCGTCTGATTTAAAAATATTAGTTGAGACGGTATTAAACATGCACGATGCAAGGACGCACTGCCTTGTGCTTGACACATTTTAGTGCCACCAATGGACTTTAGGTCAATAGTGTCCTTTCAATAATCGTAACCTTTCAGGGACAGATTTGCTATGAAGGATGAGGCATAAATTAATTTAGTCTGTGTAAGCATATATTTGTTCAATGTGGGGATATTCAATTTGAAATAGTATGAGGCTGGGTCAGACAGTTTGTAACCAGAAAAATATGTAAATTTCTTTTTCTGTGTAATGGAACTTATTTTAGTTGGTGTTGGGCAATGTTCCTATTGTGTATAATTAAAAGTGGGTCGCTGAGTACTGGTTTTGTGAAGAAAGTGATGTCCATAATATTGGTAACAAAATAAATCTGCATAATTTGCTGACTTTAAATATAGATCTTCTGTATCAAAAACAGTATAATACTGCAAATCGGAAAACAATGAATTTACCGCACTGACATCCCAATCATCTGAATGCATTCCAGGTACAACATCATCTCCTAAGGAAACATGGACATATGGAATTTGTAGGGTCTCCGTAGGACCATATACATCAAATGGCACCTTGTCCCAAACAATGCCATCAGCGATCAGGACTGCTGAAATATTAACAATAGTCTGGTCTTGTTTCATTTTATGCGAAGGAGTGTGCGGGCCAGTACGCCGTCAACCAGTTCCACAGCAGAGCGTTCAGGCACGTAGTGGCCATTAATCAAAAGGAAAAAGACAGTCCCTAACCCAATCCACATGAAAAGGAACACCATTGACAACACAATCCAGATGTAAGTCCATGGTGGGACTAGGTAAGTTCTTTTCAACCACGAGATGAAAATATAAATCCGTGTAGGAGGCACAGCTATAGACGAAGACAACGAAGATGTATCCAAAGAAAAGTTATCTTGGTTAATATAGTAACTGCTGGAGCTGAGCTGAAACGATGGAAGCTGGTCTTCGTTAGAAGCTAAATGTATTATAGTTTCTGAGATATCAACCATAAGTTCAACTGGTGGGGAAGTATACTTGTTTTCCACAATTGTAGACGTTGAAGGCAAAATAGGCAATAAATCAATTGAAGACTCAATCTCTCCCTCCAGTTGTCAGGGAGATTCCAGAGAAACAGAACTCAATTGATGAAGTGGAACATCCTGCCGCGGGATGCTTGTAGGCATACTATTATGTATCGACCATATGGTGTAACTTGACATGTTCAATTGAAATGAACCTATTGTCTTTGCATCCAGGTAGCGGAGGTAAGATTTTAGTTTGGGTGCCCTTCAAACCAAGGACCGGAATCGGAGCACGGTATGTTGGACCAATTTCTTTCTTTTTTGCCACTTTTTCCTGGACCAGATCACCAACTTTAGGAAGCCAGCCGGAAACATGGACTAGCACTGCTGCATCTGTTGTCGAAGGCAAATGGGTTAGTGCTAGAGCATCTCGATTCTTTTGTAGATCCGGTAACATAGCACAATGGTTATCTACGTCAAATGTTGCGTCAGCCGCCACAACGTCTAGACCATCAGGGTCTGGCACAAACATCTTAATGCCAAAGAGGATTTCGTATGGGGTCCGCCCACCCAGAGATCTTCTAGGGAGATTATTTAGTGCACGTTGAACCCCATAGAGAGGAGTCAATCTAATTCCCTTGCTGTTAAAGATTGCTTTAAGTCACGGTTCATCCGCTCCACAACAGAGTTGCCCTCAGGCTGATATGGAGACGAGAAATGCACCTGAACCCCCATCGACTTCAATGAATCATGGTAAGCCTTAGAGGAAAATCCGGTCCTTGGTCAGAATGGAAGGTGCCACAGGCATAAGTCCCTACAAAGACATGCAAATCTTTTATAACAGTAGGAGCGTCAGCACAGCGCTGTGGCCAAACGCAGAGGAACCTAGTGCATGAATCCACTGCAACCAAAATATATTTGAACGCATTGTCTGATGTCAAAGGACGGCAGTGATCAAGATAAATACAACCAAACGGTTGATTGGAAATGAAAAGTTGAGTATGTGGGGGATGTGAAACAGGAGAAGGTTTAATCTGTTGACAAATGTCACAGGAAAGAACATATTTGCGTGTTTGTTGGTATAAGCCTCGCCACCATTAACGTCGCTGTAAAAGAGAAATTGAGTCCGTCACTCCAGCATGAGCGGAAGTCATTCCTTCATGGGCAGCCACAATCAATGAAAGTCTGCGGTCCTCGTTGGGAATCAATCGATCACCCACCTAGGGAATAGTCACAAACGGAACCTGATCAGTGGTTAAGTGATGGGAATAATGCAAAAGGAAACCCTGGGGAAACATTGTCCCCAACTTCGTCGCAGCAACAGCTGCTAAAATATCATCAATTTTAGTCATGGACCTTGTAACAGCTGCAACGGAGCATGTGGCTACTGCAGACTTGGATGCTTCATCAGCCATAGAATTACTCACAGCGTGTGCTCCCACACTGTGATGGCCTAGTGTATGGATACCATGTGTGAGTGGCAGATGGTCTTTAAGAGCAGCCACCCGGACCCAAAGCGTTTTGTGCTTTATTGCGCTACCCTTAGAATCACAAAAATCATTCTGTTTCCAAAAGAATAAATTGTCACTAAAGGACTGTACACAGTAGAAGGAATTGCACACTATAACAGTAGGTACTTCAGGATCAGCAAACTCAAGAGCAAAGCATGTAACTCGGCCAATTGTGTCATGCAATCCCCAAGAGATTGTGTGTGAACCAAGGACGACTTAAAATCACCGTCCTCTATCGTGCCTGCCACAATAGCGCAGGCTGCAGAATAAGCATGTTTAGAACCAATGGCCGGCTGTGTAGAACCATCAGTGTAAATGATAGATTTGTACTGATCAAGAGGGAGTAGGGGCAAAGGAAGAGGATGAACATGTTTATATTGTAAAAACTCTTCTGTCTGCAAAGAAGGATCAAAGACGAAATTGACATCAGCCGACATCAACGGACCAGCACATTGTATCCAACGAGGATGCAGAGCTTTTGAATTTGGTACACTCGCCTTCGTGACAGCTTCTAAAGCAGGCACGGGCGAACCCATGAAAATGCGTTTGGCTTGAGCCAGAGAGCGTTCCTTCAGGATTGCCATCTGTACTGCTGTCAAAATCTTTTCAGTAGAAGAAAAACGCATTTCTGCAGGAGTATACAAATGCGATTTATACGCAATGGGAACCGTGACCCCCTCATTAAAAGTCACGCAAGTGAATCCTAATGTTCCTGGTACAATCCTAATGACCAAATTTGTGGTATTGTCTCTAGTTAACAAGAATTGAGTTGCAAGCAAATCAGACTCCAAAGACCGCAGCACTGCGGTGTGTTCCGGAAGCCAACTAGAAGACGAAAAAGAAGGTTGCATCAACGCGTATAGCGGTTTGATATACTGGGCATAATCTGGAATGTAGGTTCTGCTGAAATTCAAGAAACCCAGCAGAGACTAACTTTTTGAGGGTAGTTGGAGCTTGCAATTGAGTACATTTCTCCAAAACGTGGGGTGCTAACCCCCTACCCTCATTACTCAGTTCGTAACCAAGGAAAAGAACTGCCAAAAAAGGCAATATGCGATTTTGCAAAATTGAATTTGTAACCTAAAAAAGCAAAATGTGTAATAATGTGATCCACGCGCATGAGATGAGGATTTAGTTCATCATCCGTCAAGTAAATATCATCGACATATTAAAAGGCATCAGGGTCGATTTTATGTAAAATCGACAGAATGCGTGCTACAAAAACCCTGGGGCTATTCTTATACCTCATAGGCAATCTTGCATAACGTCTCTGATTGCCGAGAGCACTGAATGCGGTCAAGTCACAGCTTTCTGGAGCCAAAGGGTAACTGAAAAATCCATTGGAAATATCTAACGTAGTTATGAATTTCTTTCGAACAATGTTATTCACTAACACAGAACTGTGTGTATTTTGGACTGCAAAGGTACTAACATGACAGTTCAAATATCTATAGTCTAAAACTATGCAACATGAACCATCCGGTTTCAATATCAGAAAAAGAGGATTATTCATAGACGAGACACAGGGTTCAATTACACCCTGATATTCCAATTGAGTCAGGATGTCACTAATGGACGCTTTAGCATCCATTTTAATGGGATACTGTGGTTGGGGCTAAGGTGTAGATCGTAAAGGAATAACATGCAGCGGTGAATCTTTATCCCAACCCACCTGATTGCGATATAAAGCAGGAGCCAAGGCAATAGCCCACTCTGAAGCATAAGCTTGTTTAGTCTCCTCTGGGACATATTGTGAAAAAGACTGCAGAATTACATCCTTGCCCCTACGGGAAGCGAGGACAAAAGGGGGAGGCCAATCAACCTCCGCAAGCAAAATGTCATAGGAAGACGTCAAATTGTCCCAAAAGACAGAATTTACAGTGCGTTTTATATCACCTTATACTTGGTGGTCTACTTCATAAAGTCTATAGGGTGGGGCTACGCGGGTCAACAGCTATGAAAGTGTCAGTTGCTTTCGCCTCCAGACGCTGGTGGAGTGTCTGCCGAACTATGGTAACATCCGCCGCATTGTCAAGGAGAGTCACTGCCCAACTCCTGTCTAGGAGGAGAGTTCTCACCGTCTGGGGCATACTTTGCAGTCAAAGAGGCAACTTTTTTCTTCTGAAATGGGGCTCGATATTGAGGTGGTTCCTCCTGGTTGACTTTCACGTCAATCTGTCGCTGCGGGTCTCACCTTTGTTGGGTGGACTCGCCCTGTCTGCGATCCTGTCGTCCCCCTCCGCCAAATTGTTGATCCGACGATTCCTGATCGGAATGAGGAAAATGGGGATCAGGAATATGGAACCTCTCAGGTGTTTTAATTTTAGAGCGGTCACGTAAATCATATCTATGCTCAGAAATGTCAGGTGGAGGCGAATCAGCACGGGACCTAGGCTTCTGCTGCTGCATAATTTGTTCAATGCCTTTTTTTCAGAAAGACTGGATGACACTCCTAGTCTGGAGGAGGTTTACTCTGTACTAGTGTAAATGGTGTGACTCCTAAATTATTGCGTCCTAGAGATGTATAGACATTCACAATAATAATCGGCAACTGTTGCTCCCTATCAGCGTCTGCCACAGCCCCTAGGCGTTAGCGCACCTGCAAGCAAACCGCTTCACTTTTAATATTAGCCAGAATCATATCGGAGACAATAGGGAACATACCCACTAATTTCATCCCCAAATCCAGGGCTGGACCAGCCCCGTGTTCATCCTGTACATGTTTTAGAACGATCAGCAGAACGCTCATGGAGGGGTGCCAAAGCACAGTGTATACACTGAGGCAAACACCGTCCCACAGGTGTTGCAGTCCGCTAAAGGAGGAATCAGACCACTCGCAAACACATAGTAAGGATCCTGTGTTTCTCAACAGGACTAGTGTGTGGAAAAACAGGATCAAGCTGTTCAATTTTCTGAACTGTCCAGAAGGGTAGGTCCTCACGATTCTGAGGACGTTTGGCCATCACAAAGTTAATCATGACGGGACTAATCACAAGGCCACCGCCCTGCACAGGTGCAGAAGGCGCAGCTCCAGCCGGAGCCACTAAAAAGGAATGAGAAACAAATTGTATGACTCGTCTATAGAGCTGAATAACTTGCGCATATAGCAAATGAAGCTCCACCACAGTAACATTTAGGTAGTTCGGATGCGGTGTGAAACCAGCTAAAACTGGCCAAGAAGCCCAATCAATACTTAAGGGGCCCACACGAACAAAAGAGACAGGGTGAGGAAGGGTGCCATTAAACCAAATAGTATGCTCCCAGGTCGTCAACAGAACTTCAATCATCGCGTAAGGACGATACGCTGCTTGCAGGAGTAGCGTCCGTGTAAGCATGGAAAAAATGATTATTTGCATCCACTGCAGGAAAGGTAACCTAGGAATAAAACACCCCGAAGCGGTATGCTGGATCCGCCTCGACCAAAAAAGATAATGGTAGCCCCACATTGGGGACCCCATGCTGCATCAAATGGTGTGTAACCGCCGCCCGGGTAATGTATTGGAATAGCGACAGGTTGTGCCATGTCGTGTGTAAAAACTAAACAAAACGGTAGCGCAAAATGGGTCTAAAAACCTTTTAAAATTCAAGCTTGAAAAACCTGAAGAAATAGGTGTACCCTACAACCGCGGGAGGCCAAGCCCTCCCACCACGGACGTCTCCGGAAACCGGTGCGAGGGTATTGTGGACGAGCTCAAGTGCTACTCAGGGGTCCCGTGAATAATACCAGACCAAAAGTTGGCGCCGCCATGTTGCAGGGATTCTGCGCAAAAACAGAACTATGCGTAGGATTATGGGACCTTAGTATATAAGGACTGAGTCATCCTACCACCTTAGTACCCATGAGCACGTGACCAACTAGCTATAGTGTCTCACTTGCCCTCCTACTCACTCACAGAGCAACAAGTGATTAGACATCCCAGAAAACAACACTCCCGACTCTCTCAGGAATCGCAGCTGCAAGACACACCCTTTCGCTCACACTCTTGTACTTGTCCACAAAAAGATCCGTCAGAGACACAAACAAATTTAAAATATTGATTTTAACTAACGTGCTCTAGTAAGCAGTATACGTGCCACAATAAGCAGAAAAATGCATAACACAAATACGTCAGCATATCAAGTAGTCCGTAAATCATAAAAGGAGCCGTCATAGTGAAAGACAGTGTAGCCTAACCACCCTCGCCTTGTATAGAAGCAAGATGATTATATATTAAAAGATATCTGGGCGTTATATGCAGACCCTGTACCTCAGTCTATCGATGGTAGATCTACATCATAGGCGCTGTCATGCTCTTCCCCCTGGAAAGGTCCCTCACCAAATGTGTGCTACCTATCAGTGTGTTCCAATAAGACCAACGTATGTATTGCCAAAGAACAGCTGCATCTGTGTGTTTTGTCTAGGTGCTAGGGCCTGACCATAACAGAATGACAAGGGGCATTGTTGTTCGACCTTGTTCACAATGTTCAGATTAAATCCCAGGGACCTGCAAAGCGTGAACACAGCAGTAGGTTCTCATGTGAAACTATCAAAAGAGGCATTTGCAAAATAAACTCATGTGGTAACGTGTGCAAAGCAGCGGGCAGTCTACATCGTGTTCATGCTAACTTAGGGAAGACGACAATGTCCCCATAGGCCACGTGACAAGGGTTCTTTCCTAAGTGTTGCCATATTTATTCTTGACGCCTTTTAAGTTAATAAATTGTTTTCGTATTTATTCTCAGACTGTTTTAAACTCCAAACCAATCTTCCTCTCTCTCCCCTGCATTCCCTTCCTCTGCCTCATTCTCACTCTTCTCTCCATTGTCTCTTGCTTTCTCACCCCAATTTACTTGCACTCTTTTCTTCTCTTCCCTCCATTTTCTCACTTGTGCCCTTTACCTTCTTGCTCTTTCTCCAATTTGCAAGAAGTATGGTTAAAGCAAATAAGTCTGGCTTTAACATGCTAACATATGCCAATAAATTTGGATATGTCTTTGTTTACATGCATGAACACATTAAAGCCCGACCTTCTACCTTTGTCAATGCTTGTTTTAGTCTCTAATTGAGTTAGTCACAGCTTTGAGAGCTGTTACTTGTCTGTTACCTCTCCCGAACTGTTCATACCATTGCACGGACATTGCTTTTACTACCTGTCTTAGGCCCCGATTACTAGTCTGAATTGGGGATACCACTATGACAAGTAGCCTGCTATTCCTGCACCGACGAGACCAATTTCCCCACGCTGAAACACACCTGGTATGATCAGAGATGGGTGAGCCAACAAATTATTAGCGAGAGCAGAGTGCATTGCAAGAAAAGGCTCTGCTCTGGCTCTAAGAGACGTGTGCGATCCGAACCCTGAAAATAATGGGCCTTCAAATTGTGCAACAAACATCATGTTAGAATATGATCATTTGTTTTCAAAATCAAAGAAGTTTATTTCTTCAATACACAGAAGCATTTTCCTTTAGTACATCAGATTATATCACTGCATTGTGAGGCATTTATGCAAAGTAATAGCAGAGGAAGTGAGAGAGGACTTGCACCACCCAGACCAGAATCCATCTGGACATGTGCCCCTGCTAGATGAGGGGTCTGCAGTAATTTCGGGCACTACTTAAGCTTGCGGGTCCTCCCGCAGTGTGAGATGCCAGACAGGGCTTGGACCACACAGTCCAGAATCCATCTGGACATTGTCCCTGCTGAAGGAGGGGTCTGCAGAAATTGTGGGTGTTACCTAAGCACGCTGGTTCTTCCGCAGCCCTTGAGGTGCCCGGGCGAAGACCGGGCATGTCTGCACCCAATTGAGACTGGTCTGGGCCACCTCTCTTGGTTGTGTGATCCAGTTTCTCCGACTATGGGTAAGCACAAGTCTTTTTCCAATCAAAATTATATAAAGCGCCGCGTAATGGCTCTAGTATTATGGCCTTTCTCACCTCTGCTGTTGGTGCAATTACAGACGAAATTACTCTGTGGAAGAGGAGTTAGGGTGTGGTAGCCGTCCTCATAAATGACACCAAATGTGACCAGATTCTTCCAAACGTGAAGTTTATTGATAACAGCGGAGCTGCGACACAGCACAGCCTCACACAATAAATATCGGGCTCCAACTCTCACCCGTTCACACCAACATTCCCCACAGACTCGTACAGCATTCCATGGAACACCGATGAGGTGTTCCCTGGACCCTGCAAGTACGACTCACAATACTACATAGGGCTGTTTACCCAGGTTAACAGCTTGGATGGGGTTACTGTTGGCATCTTGGATATGCCAGTAAAACCCTGTCACAACCGTTGAATGGTCCCAAGATTACTTCTTGTCCTTAATCGGCGATGGGTGGTAATACTCATACTACTATGACAGTGGTGCACCAGCCCTGTAGCAGTGGGACTGTTGTCTCTCCTCCCCCTGTTAAGAAGAAAAGAAAGATAGATGGCTCTGTAAAAAAGGTGACTGTAAAATGATTATCAGGACGCGTGGGGTCGCCTACGATGCTCAATAAGTCCTTGGACATTTTACATGATAAACTTTCTGAGACTGGAATCTTTGGTGGTTAACTCTTAAGTCATGTAACCACTCCATCTCTGAAGCACATAAATGACTTTGCCATACACGGAGCTCTGTAATACACGTTTTTATTCTTCGCCATGCAACTGTTAACTGAACATACTGTGTCATAGACTTTATTGGCCACACCCAAATACCTCCGAATTGATTACATAACTTTGTAAGGAGTCCACCTAGGACCACAAGGGTCATGCTGCACATGGGCACACTACACTAGACACTTACCAAGATTGAAAATTCCATTGCTAATTTACCTGAGCTTGTTAGATCCCTTTTTAATGCACAGGCTCCTGTCAGTCCGACATTTTTAGAGAAAAATGATTGCCCTGATTCCAACTTGTCTGGGGTTCACCATCTGTTATCTGACCCTTCTTGACCACCCAAAAGTATGGTGCGTCCTGTTGGCTCGGGTGGGAGGGGGGTGACAAGTGTACAATCCTTTATGAGGGTGGGCAAGATGGTGTTACACTTGGGTGGGCCAACAGTTGAGGTGGGACTGGCATCTGCCCTTAGGGATGACATCTTTGAGAGGGGATGATATATTTAGCCTTTATGGACCTCAGTTCGACATTTGAGTCTGTAAATCGTTCCAAATTACAGAACATCATGACCGAACTGGGAGTTAGCTTTCTCAGGGAACTTCACTCTGAGGTAACCACCAGTGTCAGATTTGGACCAGGTGGGGGGACCACATAGGCGTTTAGATTAGATAGAGGTGTGTGACAGGGGTGTATCCTGGGCACCTTTCTTTTTTCACTTTATATATAAAAGGCCTGGAAAAACATCTGCTCAGCTATGATACTGACCTACCACAGATGGGAGAGTGTCCTGCCCAAGCATTACTATATTCGGACAACGCAGTCCTTCTTGCAAGGACCGCAATAGGCCTTCAGTGACTACTAGATCCGTTTTGTATATTTATGGCTAATTTAAATCTGACAGTCAGTCAGGGAAAAGCACATATTATGATTTATGGTCCATACAAGTAGAAAGTGAGTTATGAGTTTGGGAGTGCACTCCGGTTTAGACAATATTATCCTGTTTTTCAAATGACTCCTTATATAAGTACTGGTGCAGCAGCGAGACACACGTTGTCAGCTCGTGTGTAAAACTCCAATAAGTTAAGCCAAGTACATGTACCCGGGTGCGCTGCGCACTATTCACTGAAGGACACCTTCCTTGTTTGAAACACTCTTTTATAAGAACATAAGTTTTAGTTTTCAATGTACTTCACATACGTAAACACAAAAATAAACATGATCTATACATTGTCATAATTTGAAAATTATACAAAGACCAAATGCATTTTTACAATGATATAAAGCATTTCATCATAACACTGATTGTGTGAAGTTTGCTAATATTCAAGATATCGACGGCTTGTTTGTGATGGAGCCCAATGCATTTCGGGACCTGCCAGTCCCTTCGTCAGGGGCCAATCTAAAACAATAAAAGATATATTCATTTCAGTATGCGGATAATTCTCCGAAAGTCCAATACCTGTCTGTAATATCACAGTTCATATGAATACCCATAATATCAAGTTACTAGACTGTTCGATCTGTTTGATTGTTTCTAACACAAATGCAAAACCCACCACCTCACCCAAGTGCTGAAAAGATCACTCGAGCTTGTTAACTCTTGTTTAACATGTGTCCCACACATGTCAGTGTCAATACGTGGTCAACAAAACAGTACCTTGTATCAGGTCCTTTGAAGATGCAAAACTCTGGAAACCTAATGAAAAACATACATGAACCTTTATAATCCCACTGAAAGGTGAGTGACAAAATCAAACCAATCCTTTCTATTATTGGCAATGTGGAACATGCTCACCAGAAATATACCGAATGGCTTCACACTGCCGCTCTTCTCCGTAATCTAGTGATCTGATCTCTCGCAATCAAAGATCCACCATCCTGTAAAACAACCACGCAGGCTGTAAGGAAGACTGTTCCTGCCCACACATTAACCACTCGCTCATAAAACCATGCCTCCTATTCTGCCTCTTACCAGGTAAATTCACCGTAACCACACGACTGCTCCTTCCTGCTGAGACGCCACGATACTCCTCCGCCTACACGAGGATTCCAAATACCGGTCAATCGTGAAAATAAAAAACGGACTGCTGCCAAAAAAGTCGAAAATCGGTGAAAGCTAGGCCGCACACTGAAATGCATATATCTTTTATTGTTTTAGATTGGCAGGTCCCGAAATGCATTGGGCTCCATCACAAACAAGCCGTCGATATCTTGAATATTAGCAAACTTCACACAATCAGTGTTATGACGAAATGCTTTATATCATTGTAAAAATGCATTTGGTCTTTGTATAATTTTCAAATTATGAGAATGTATAGATCATGTTTATTTTTGTGTTTACGTATGTGAAGTACATTGAAAACTAAAACTTATGTTCTTATAAAAGAGTGTTTCAAACAAGGAAGGTGTCCTTCAGTGAATAGTGCGCAGCGCACCCGGGTACATGTACTTGGCCATACAAGTAGAAAGCCACCTCATACACTATTTATGGTAAGAAAATTATTGCTGTGTCATCGTTCCTGTATTTGGGTGTTTTATTTGATGAAAGCCTTAATTGGGGTCCATTAAGTAGGGCTAAAGCTGCGGCCTTAGTGAGTAGTACTGAGGCTGTTTTCAGGTTTGCTTCTAAACTCAGCAGTAAACTAGTTAAAGAGCTCTTTATGATTTACAATGCAATATGCTGGTCAATTGCTACTCATGGGACTGCTCTCTGGGGCACGAGAGATCATTTACCCATACAGAGTGTTTAGAATGGTTTTATAAGAAGATTGTTGGTAGTTCCCAGGACTACTGCTGCCTACATCTGCCGTGCAGAAGTTAGACTTGATTATATTAATTACTTGATCAAGCTTCAGAGACATTTTCATGGTTAAAGATATGGAGCAAGACAGAGACTACTTTTAATAGATTAGGTTTAACTGACTGTTTAAGATTGGATAAGACCCTAAATATTTCACGGCTGTCATACATCAATAAAGCCAGTTGTACTTAGAACCTGCCTGACTTTTTGAGAAATCTGAGACCCTTTCTATCAGCCATATAAAATCTTTGAAGGCAACTTTCATGTACTATTCTAATGCTGAGAGATTGAGCAGTGAGTCTAGGAAAAACAGTCTCAAACTTATAATGTGATATGAACTTCTCCTGCCATTGAACCATACCTTACCTGGATCCTGAACAAGAATGACAGATTTTTGCTGACTAGATGGAGGCTGAACATTGTAGATTTGTTGGTGGCCTTTCCAGTACTGGGCTGTTATTTTAGGAATTTGCCTGTATGTCCTTGTGACCGTCTCTCTACACAAAGCACCTTTTGCTTTTCTGTGAATTTTATTCTTCACTGAGGAAGTGTTAATTTATCACTGGTTTAAAACCAGCAAATTTTAGGCACTATAGGATTAGAACAGTGTTTTTACAATCTGTCTCGTCATCTACTTTGTGTTTTGCAGTAGCAAGCTTTTACAAAGTGCCATTTGTTACAGGGTAACCTTGCAATGCTGAATTGATATGAAATGTGATTTCTATTGTCATGAAAAGTGCAATTGCTCGACCTAGGTTTTTTAATTAATTTCTTGTCTTATGTTTTTTTCACGGATGTGATTTTAAATGGATTCTGTTCAGCTAAAACCCTTTTTATATGTAGTTGCACCTTATATGGTCATTTTTGTTTGACCGAATAAAGAAATTCTGACTCATAGAACAGAGATCGAGTCTCATTGTGCAGAATTTTAGGTGGATAACCTAAATACCCAAGCCTTTATACAGGCATTTGCAGAGTCAATTAATGATGCAAAGATTCATATTAGTGAGCCTGAGAAAAGTATAGCTGAAAAAGAAGAAGGAACCACAGAGCTGCACAGACAGCTCATTGATAACTCGGAGCAACTGCAAGAGATTTCATCAAAGATTGAGACTTTGGAAAATAGATAGTGGTGTAAGTGATGGAGCAAGGTCTCGTAAGAAAGAGACTTGCTCGGAAGCAATCCTCTCGTTTAACTCATTAACAAATTACTAACCATGTTTTTTTTAAAATAATTAATTCGCACCACATGAACACGCGGGTTAGCGAAGCTTGCTTATGTGTGTACTAATGCGGATAACAATGAAGACGGACTAATACCGCTTTAAACGGGAAAAACTGTTCTGCGCATACGTCAACTGCATCTACGCAGTATGACGACGTAATGCTTGGAGGGAAATTCTAGCGCATGAGCAGAAGACACTAAAATGGAGTCTTGAAGACTCGCGTGCATGGCATCTGCTTAGCTGAAATGAAAACAGGCTATTTTACTAATGCTAATGCGGGGAAAGTATTAATAAGAAAAGGGAAACAGAGTAGAGGTGGGTGGTATACAGTGAGACCATTTATTTTGTGAAAGTAACATTTGTCTTTTGACTTTATTATTAGTGCGCCTTTGGGCCTCTCTTGTATGACCGGACTGGATGAAATGACACAATGCCTGCGCATGCTTACTGAATGAAGCCATGAAGGTCAATGACAGAACATTTGACCGGAAGCCAAATTGGAGTGCCATACCCTGGGAACGGATGGTGAAAAGTTCAGCAATGAGAGGTTCTATTCTTTGTAGTGTTATTAATGTTTCAAATAGATACATGTGGTGGATGGGAATAAAGTTTTGAATAAAAAATTAAGGGGATGGGTTTGCGAACAATGGTTTAACAGAATAAAGTGACATGTAAGCATGGTGTGATGGAGCTTCCCCCCTTGCCTGACCAATTAGATTTCGTATTTTTACGATATTGAAACTTTAGTGGGTGGAACGTGAAGAAACGAAGGTATAATTAAGGTAGCTTTAGTTAGTTATGCAGAAGAGGCAGAAAATGCAACGCGCAGAGCTCGAGATGCTGTGAGTCGGAGATGCTGTTGCGGGGAGAGATGCTGATGAAGAATCGAATGCAAAACCTGAAGCAGAACTTTCTATCCTAATTAATTGGGTTAGATCAGAAGATCGCGGCAGAATCTCGAGGAGGAAGAGAGTGTCAGAGAGGGGTGCGGCGCAATCGTCGGTATTCTAGAGAGGTCAACTATCCTGTCCTGAATCCTGTCCTGAAGTCTTTGTCTCCTGACCTATCCTGGGGACCCTCACCAGCCCTTTGGCCAGGGGGTTGGTCTTTCACACCATTCTTGGTAAATATATTTTCATGTATTTTGTAGGTGTATTTTTCTCTCTGTCCTCTCCCTTTCTGAGCATTTGTTATTGTATGAGTCCGAAGTATATGCTTGATGTTTAATCATTTGAATTTTCTCTCCTAAGAATGATGGTGACTGCACTGTACTTTTGAGATGGTTCACATGCATTTAATTTAGATAAAGATTTTAAAACTTCCTGAGTCTGTGATTATTTATATCAAAATAAAGGAATAATTAAGGGTTATGTTAATTATCACCATCAATTAGTTCAACTAATGGTCCATCGACCAGAGGAAAGAACTTTTTGATCAGTGAAAGGTTAGTTAGAAAAGTTAAAATAACTAATCCTGAGAAATATATAAAACTTCCAGCGGTTTACTCAATTTGTGTGTTTTATGGGCCCAGCTGAGTATATGGTAGTGGAGTATCTGTTGTTGGTATACCGCTGGATCAGTTTTCTGGTAGCAGAGTTATGGTTATTATTGACTAGTTTGGTGATAAATATTGATTATTGATTTATGTCTAACAAAAAGAGTTAGTGTTTTGTTTTATATGTTGTCCAGAAATCCCGGGAAAATGAATAGCGGGTGGTGACAGAAGCCATACTGCAGTGAGGTTACTCGTCTGTTGGAATAACACTGAGAAGCTACGTAGGGCTGGCAGTGTTAAACTAGGGACTATTTAGTATAAAAGTAAAGTGTGAACGATAGCAAAAGCGGTTTGCTGGTGAAACTTTGGTCTCATTTCCCAATACGGGTGACACTGGGGAAGTAACAGGTTCTCCTGAGCTTGAATGAAGAGTAAACAGGGGTTTTACTCGCAGTAGAAGAAGAGTAATTTCTGAAACTCAAGAATAAATTGAAATCTATCCTTTTGTTTAGTGGAACAGACAGAGTAGCGAATGTTTTTATGTTGTTACTAACGGGTTTATTTAGAAAAGTAAAAGAAATAAGTTTTCGTATTACCTTGTGAAGGGAGGGTCAGTCACCGGAGTTGCACTGACGTCACAGAGAGCCGCGCTGGGATTGGTTGAAACAGCGGGCGTGTGACAGAAGCAGATTGTAAAGGAGGGGTCAGTAGTAAGGAGCAATACTGACATCATAAAAGACCGCGCTGGCATTGGTCAAACCACGAGCGTGAGCCTGAGTCTGATTGGTTGATAGATAGAAGTAGCGTTAGGATTGGTCGGAAAAGAATTGTATGTTGAGTCCTGATTTGACTGCGGGTGTGTGTCGTGCTGACATAGGACGCGACGTAGGTAATAGAGCTAGAAGATATACGGAAGACTCTTTCCTATATCGACCGACTGAAATGTTCGGAAGACCAAAGAAAATGACGTTAATGAAGAAAATTAAAAATGTCTTTAAGAAAGACAAGCCTGTAATCACTAGAGAGGGAATTCCTATTCCGCCACCCAAAACACCTTCTTCCTTTATGATGAGGTAGAAAGGATATCACACGTGTGTATGGTTGGAAAATTGGATAGAGTATACTAAAGGTGATGGAGTTTTGGCTTTTCCGGAGCATGGTACTTTTGATTTAAAGATACTTCAGAATTTGAGAGATCGAATGAATATGCTAGAACCGAATCCTAGAATGACACAGTATGAAGCTTTGGAAGAATGGGAAATTGAGGCATTGGACCGTGAAAAATACAGAAGTGGTCGGAGATTTAGAGGATTTTTACCTTGATATCTGTATGAATCAAGTGGAGATCAAATGAAGCGCTGGAGAAAAGCTGTGGTGACCGAGGGTTTATATCCAGTATTAATGGCTGAAGAACAGTTAGGAGGAAAGTGTAAAGAAAAAACGAAACACATGAATATGACAGGATATGGCGAATCAGATGATGAGCTATTAGAGGATATTTTGATTAAAAACCCTCCACCGTACCAAGAAGCACCTAGTAAGGTTACCCCGAGTGCACCAGTGATAGGAATGCCTTTACCCCACAAATTTTGCATGATGCGTCACCTAATAGGGTATTGCAGGATAATGAGAGAGAAGCTTTAAATAAAACTAGAGAAGAATTAGTTCAGAAAGTAAACCAATTGAATTTAAATGCTGAAGCTTTGACAGTACCAGTGACTATTGGTCCTGTAATCCCATTATATGGAGATAAAAAGACTTGCCAGAAACCTCAAACTGTGACAATTCCGTTAACTAGTCCTAGAAGAGAAGTAATAATTACAGATGATCAGGCCAGTGAAAATGAATCAATTATTTCATTAATGGATCTCCCGAATGTAGAACCTTTAACTGAAACTCCGAAAATAATTATACCTGCAAATTTGAGAGAAAAGAGATCTTTGGTTCCTATAGGAACTGGAGGTTCAACAGTAGTTACCCCTGAAGATATAGAGAGATGGGCACAGGAAATAGACAATCGAAACCCAAAACCAAAGATTCTAGATATCAGTAGATTGAAAGTAGAATTGGAAGAAATGATAACTGGCAATGTGAGCCTAGAAAGACTGAGCGTTTATAATGATGAGGAATTGTTATTTTTATGTAAGAGTATAACCAGAAGAGCGAGAGTATTTCATGAGAAATTAATAGAAGTTGCTTCAGAAATTGGAATAGATACAGGGAAATCGAAATTATTGCAAAAACCATATCGAGTGGATTTTACTGACAAACATTTAGAAAGTATAAATGCTTCTGGTAAGAGACTACAGATAAAAGAGTTGATGAATATTTTGCGAAAATGGGGAGACATTGACAAATGGAGAATTAGGTGGATAAGGAAGAAAGAGGAAGTACAAGCAAGAGAAGCATCAGCTGCATTTCCAGTGAGAGAATCAGATAAGGTTGAGAAAATGTGTCCAATGAGGGAAGTTCCTGGTGGTGGATATGTTCATGTCCCTTGGAGTAGACAGGATATTTTGTCATTTACGAATGATTTCCCCAAATTGAGAGAAAAACCAGTTGAATGGTATAAACAGGTGGAAAGATTTGTGAAGGTTTCAAAGGTTCTATTGAAAGATCTGGATGGTTTGACATTGTGGTACCTGCTGATTTATGGACAGAGTGTAAGATCACAATTGATTGGCCAAGTGAGGAGTATGCCAGAGACTCGAAGACAGGAGCACCCTCAGAGGAGGTGATGAAGAAATATCATCAAGTAATTACTTTCCTGAAAGGGAAAATCCCTCCTAAAGAGACAGATTGGGTAAAGATAGACAGAACAACTCAAGAGCCAAATGAGTCCGTACATGCATATTATGAGTGGTTGTTACAGGTGTTTAAACAGTATAGTGGTTTTGAGAACATTTGTGACAAGGATATAGGACATTTTGTATATCGGTTTGTGTATGGTCTGAAACCGGAGATTAGTCAGATGATTCAGCAGCACATTTTGTGCAGGCAAAGCAAGACAGTTGATGAGATTTTGAAATATGCTAAGTATTGTGGAGACGACATAGAAGCAAGGCGTAGAAAACTAAAAGAGAAAATGATGTGGGCACAAGTAAAATGAGCAGAACAGGAGGATAAATCAAATATTCAGACTGATAATCAGATAAAAGAGCAGAGTCAGAATGATCAAGCGACGAATGGTGGTAAAGTAAGAGGACGGATGAATAGAGAGGAAGCGAAGAAAAAGTTTCCTTGTCATGCGTGCGGAAAGATTGGACATTGGAAGAACGAGTGTAAGAGTATTCAGAATAATAATGGGCCAAACCAAAATTTAATTCCACAGATGCAGAATGAAGTACTTATGAATCAGCTGCAGCAGGTAGTTACTCCACAGTATCAGGTGCCACCAGTTACTATGCCAAACTTTGTGAACTCACAAAAATACAGTGCGAACACCGGATTTCACGGAGAAAGTGGTAAGAATAACAGAGTGGTTTCACAGTATTTTTTGCAGAATGATGAAGAAAATTCGGACTAAGTGTAATGATGGTGCCTGAGGGGGGAGGAAGAGGAGTGCGTATTTGGCGCATCCTTGCCGGTAGATCAGTCAGGTCCATTTGTTGATGGGAAAGTTGAAGGTAATGACATCACTTTTCTATTGGATACTGGTGCTACCCGGTCTACTGTGAGAACAGCAGACATCCCAAACCTACCCCTCTCGGGAGAATCTATCCAAGTTGTAGGAGTGTCAAATCAACAGATTAGAACCCCAATTACAAAACCAATGGAGGTACATATCGGAAATTTTAAAGAAATGAATCGGTTTGTAGTTTGTGATTCCAGTCCAGTAAATCTGTTGGGAAGAGATCTACTGTGCAAGATGAATTGCACGATCTATTGTACACCAGATGGTGTCGCTTTCCAAACCCCTGATGAAGACATAATATATAAAATGATGCTAGCTAAGCAAGGTACAGAAGTAGATGAGATGTTTTCATTGATGACAAAGTGAATTGCCGGAAGAGTTGAGAACCACAGTGAACCCAGAAGTGTGGGATTTCACAGGAAAAGACATTGGGCTGATGTCAGATGTAGATCCAGTTAAAGTGACGGCGAAAGAAGGTGCAGTTTATCCAAACACGACAGTACAAAATGAGTCCAGAAGTGAAAGCAGGAATTACCCCAGAAATTGACCGAATGATTAAACAAGGCATTTTAAAAGAAATAATGGGTAGTCCTTGTAATTCGCCAATAATGGGACTCAAAAAGCCTAGCGGAAAATACAGGATAGTACAAGATTTGAGAAAGATTAACAAAATTGTAGTGCCTTGTTGCCCAGTAGTGCCAAATCCAGCAGTGATCCTTTATCAGATACCCTGGAATGCAGGCTGGTTTACAGTAATTGATTTCTGCCAAGCATTCTATCCTATTCCTTTGCACCCAGACAGCCAGTATCTTTTCGCCTTCCGGTTTGAGGATCGCATTTTGGCATGGTGCGGAGTTCCTCAAGGGTACACAGAGAGTCGCTCAATTTTCAATCAAATACTGAAAAAGTGTCTGGAATCATTAGTTATGCCCGGGAAATCAGTTCTGGTTCAGTACATTGATGACCTATTGGTGACATCAAAAACACGAGAAGATTGTGTCACCGATACAATTGCATTACTGAACCATTTGGCCGAAGGAGGACACAAAGTGTCTCCAGAAAAATTGCAGTTCTGTCAACAAGAAGTTAGATATTTAGAGCATAAAATAGAAAGAGGAGTTAGAAAAGTGACACCGAAAAGAATAAAAATAATCAAAGAAATGCAGCTACCTCAGACGCAAAAGGAGATGAGAATGTTTCTGGGAGTGGTTGGGTACTGTAGGCAGTGGATGAATAGCTTCTCCATGTTAGCAAAGCCATTGATACAATTAACTCGGAAAAGAGCAAAAGACCCCATCGATTGGAATGATGAATGTTTGGAAGCCTTTGTGAAATTACGAAATTGTTTATGTGAGGCCCCTGCCTTGGGCATGCCTGATTATTCAAAAGAATTTGCGTTGTTTTGTTGTGAGAGAGAAAATTGTGCACTTTCAGTTTTAACACAGAGACATGGACTGAGCCGACGTCCAGTGGCGTATTTTTCTGCCACCTTGGATCCAGTGGCTTCGGCCTTACCCGGCTGCTTAAAAGCAGTAGCTGCTACTTGTATGAGTCTGGAGCAAAGTGAGTCAATAGTGATGGGACATCCTGTAAAGGTTTACGTTTCACACTCAGTTGAGATTCTTTTGACGAGAACGAGAACACAACATCTCACTCCTAGTCGGCTGACTACGTATGAAAGGGTGATTTTGGGAGCACAAAATGTGACAGTGATAAGATGTACGATAATGAATCCTGCCACATTATTGCCAGATCCATGTTGTGAAGAAGTGAAAGATGAAATTGATCATGATTGTCTGGATGTGACTGAATTGTGTACTAAGCCCCGCCCAGACATAAAAGAAACACCATTGAAGGAAGCTGATCATGAATTGTTTGTGGATGGGTCTTGTCTGAGAACTGAAGGAGGAGGATTAAGTGCTGCATATGCTGTATGTAAAATAACGGGGGTGGTTGAAGCATCCTGTTTACCGGGAGTCAAGTCTGCACAAGTAGCCGAATTGGTGGCCTTAACAAAGGCATGTAAAAATGGGAAAAATTGGAGAATAACCATATTTACGGACAGTCAATATGGTTTCGGGGTTGCGCATGATTTTGGCCAACTCTGGATGCAGAGGGGATTTCTGACTTCTTCAGGAACAATAATGGTAAAATAGGTAAAAATGTAAAGGATTTGTTGGAAGCATTACAATTGCCAAATGAAGTAGCAGTTGTTAAATGCGTTGCACATCAGTCAGGAAATGACTATGTGGTGGCCGGAAATAGATATGCAGACCGAATTGCCAGATACTGTGCAAGAAATACAATGTCAATTAACAGAAAAATTGAAACTGGTGAAACCAGCTGCCAACTTATGTTTTTCTCAGTTCCAGAAACATGGGATGAGGTCAGACAGTTGCAGGAAGAAGTTGAGGAAAAGAAAATCTGGATAAAATCAAGTTGTACAAAAAGAACAGAAGATGAAGTGTGGGTGTATTTAGATGGTAGACCAGTCATGCCAGATTGTTTGCTCTCACAAATGGCAAGAGTATACCATGGGACGACAACACATTGGTAGGGATTCGATGATCAGATTATTCTGACAAAGTTGGTACAAACCCAAAGTTTAGGGTAGTCGCAGAGAGCCTTTGCCAAAGATGCTTAATCTGTTAGCAGCAAAACCCAGGCAGGAAGATAGTGGTCAGTTGGGGAAAGATTGGAAAGGCAGAAGGACCCTTCACCAGATTGCAGTTAGACTTTATTGAGTTGCCTCCTTGCAACGGATTGAAGTACGTACTTGTCATAGTGTGCCTGTTCTCGAGATGGGTAGAGGCATACCCCACTAGAAGAAACAACAGTCTTTCAGTTGCTGAACTACTATTGAGGGAGTTGATACCTCGCTTCGGTTTTCCAGTCACTTTGGAATCAGATAGAGGACCTCATTTTAACAATGAGATAATTCGATTAATCTGTGCTGCATTTAATATTGAACAAAAACTGCACTGTGCTTATCGTCCAGAGGCTTCTGGAATAGTTGAACAGCTAAATGGCACAATCAAATCAAGATTAGGGAAGGTGTGTGCATCCACAATGCTGAAATGGCCAGATGCATTACCTCTTGTACTGATGGGTCTCAGAAGTATTCCTGACAGAAAAACAGGATTGAGTCCACATGAGGTACTCATGGGAAGGGCAATGAGACGAGCATTTATTCCTGGAAATAAATTAATGAATATAACTGATGATCTGGTATTGGGCTATTGCAAAGGATTGGTTGAAATGGTGCGTTCTGTCTCTCACCAGGTTGGAGAGGACGCAGTTGAAAGACAGCCAGACCAAGCACATGATTTTAATCCTGGAGATTGGGTGTTAGTGAAGAAACACGCAAGGAAGTCGTGCCTAGCGCCCAGGTGGGATAAACCACGTCAAGTCATACTAGTCACTACCACAGCAGTGAAGTGTGCAGGTTTACCCAATTGGATTCATGCTAGTCATACCAGAAGAGTTCCGAGCCCATCTGAACAACAAGAGCAGCCACTGACTGAACAAGCTGAAACGTCTGAAGTTGAAAGCTGTGAAGCTGAAGAATCTAGAGTGATAGATTCTGAAAGACAGCTATATGACGAACAGCCAAGTACAAGTCAGGAAGAGTGGATACCAGTAATTGAAATACCCGATGCTGCTGTCGAAACAAGAAGAACAACTGAATTAAGGAGACAGGAAGGTAGAGAGGAGAAAACAGGGAAAGAAGAATACACTCAGGTAAAAACAAACAAAGACATTCAGAAACCTGAGCAGGGAGAGATAGATCTAGAAGAACAAGTTCAGGCAGAAGAAGAACAAATTGAAATAAGACCTGAACAGGAACAGATAGATCTAGAAGAACAAGTTCAGGCAGAAGAAGAACAAACTATAGTAAGACCTGAACAGGAACAAGTAGAAGAAGATCCGAATACAGAAAATACAGAACAAAGACAATTAGAAAGGGAAGAAGAACAAGAACAGATTGTGCCCAAATTAAGTGAAAATAAAAGAACCTTAAAAGAAGACAGAGAAGGTGAAAGTGCAGTTCAGGTCAAAAGAGTTAGAAAAGGAGATAATTGGCCAGGAGGAGTAAAGAAACAAAACTTTTATCTAAGAAAATCAGAAAATAAACCAGAGCAAGTAAATGAAGTCACAAGTCAGACGCAATCTAAACAAACCTTAGTAAAGCTTACACGAAGAAGCCCAAGATTGAGAATTCTGAACAGAAAATACAAGGCCCCTGAGTGGACCTATGTGATACTAGAAGAATTTGAAAACTTAGATTTACGTGAAGAATCAGAAAGAGTTCATGTTGCACAGATTGATGAAAGCAAATTAAAACCTCCTTAAAATAAAAGAAAATTTAGACAAAGAAAGAAAAAGAGAAAAGAAATTTTCTCAGATTAAAATGGCAGAAGTTGAAGACACTGAAAGACCGAAACGAAGTTTAAAAAGAAAATGTTTGAGATTTTGCTTATGTAGTATTTTATTAGTAGTATTAGTATGGTTATTTTTAACAATAGGAGTACCTTTATTGATGGAAACAAGTAACAAGAATAGTACAATTATTAATGAGAAGGTAGATAGAATAAAGGGAACTAAAATAGAAATAGGGGTAGAAGATGAGATAAACTATCATAATGAATCAGAAAATGATTCGTCTTTGAATGTGTTTACTAAATTGTTATTTCAGTACGTTAATACAATGGAGATTAGTAATTGTTATGTTTGTATGAAGTTACCCTCATCAGTATCAGAAGGGGTGACGTATCACCATATACCTTTAACATATGGTGTATCATGTAGTGTTTTATCAAGTTTATTTTACATAACAGGGAAACTTCAGTATTTTTATTCAAACTTAGATGTAGTATTTTGAGAATTGCCTATTAGAAAGAATATGAATCCTGTGATTAGTAGTAGAAATGCACAGTTCATGGGTGAATTCTTTTTAACAATGAGTTCAATAGATATAGCTAAAGCACACAAGGATAATTTAACATGTATATTACGTGAAGAAGAAAAAGAATTTTTGAATTTAGTAGAAGAAAGGAGACCGGATTCAACAAAGAAAGCTGCTGAACAGAAGTCCCATGTACCTCCGTGGGCTGAAAAAGAGGGAATTTATGCAAAGGGCGAAGCTCATGCTGTGATGTCCCTAGACTTTGTGAAAAAGGGAAAATTCTGCCTCCATAGGTTAAAGACAGATTATAATAACAATTTCATTGGTTCCAGTGAATGTGAACACAACTTCCTAATTCTAGGAGGGTGGGGACTAAAAGGGGGAACTGATCCTGTATTTCCAGGAATTTATTATGTATGCGGGAATAATGCCTATTATAGGTTGCCTGCAAGATGGTACGGGAGCTGTTATTTTGGAATAGTTTTTCCAAAAATCTATCATGTGGACAGAATCAATGGAAGATCTAATGGACTAACACGGAGAAGAAGAGCTAGTTTTTCTGAAATAGTAGGTGATATATTTAGTGCATTGATACCCTCAGTTGGAGTCATTCTAAATTCGCGTACAATTTGCAAATTATCAACCATAGTTGATCGTCTTTCTACAGATACTGCAGGAGGATTCTTAATGATTAACACAGAGATGGTTGCAATAAGGTCTATGGTTTAACAAAATCGTCTTGCTCTTGATATTTTATTGGCAAAAGAGGGCGGAGTCTGTGGTATGTTGAAAATTAAACATTGCTGCACTTATATTCCGGACAAAAGTAAGGAAATTAAAGGGTACATTAGAAATATTACAAGAATGCATAATGACTTGACCCAACTGGAGGTTGACAGTGTATGGGGAAGATTAACATAGTATAACATCAATAGGGAATTGGTTTACTAATTTTGGAAAAAGTTTTCTAGGTCAAATAATATTACCAGTAGTTGTGATAATGACAATAGTTATGATAGTAATGATCACATGCAAATGTTGCAGAAGCAAGGGAAATTAAAGGATACATGTAGAAAGGGAAGGAAAGGGAAAGAAACGAAAGAGAGAATATGAAGAAATTCAGCTAGAAGAGATGAAAGGAAAGCTATACAAAAAGATGAAAGATTTGGAAGGAAAAGAAGTAACTGACGAATTGATGAAAGAGAAAAGAGAAAACTGAGATGTGCTAAAGTTGGCATCTGGGAAAGGCTGGGTAATTTTGTGATGGCTCAAAATGCCATCACAGAGGGGATTGATGGAGCAAGATCCCGTAAGAAAGAGACTTGCTCGGAAGCAATCCTCTCGTTTAACTCATTAACAAATTACTAACCATGTTGTTTTAAAATAATTAATACGCACCACATGAACACGCGGGTTAGCGAAGCTTGCTTATGTGTGTACTAATGCGGATAACAATGAAGACGGACTAATACCGCTTTAAACGGGAAAAACTGTTCTGCGCATGCGTCAACTGCATCTACGCAGTATGACGACGTAATGCTTGGAGGGAAATTCTAGCGCATGAGCAGAAGACACTAAAATGGAGTCTTGAAGATTCGCGCGCATGGCATCTGCTTAGCTGAAACGAAAACAAGCTATTTTACTAATGCTAATGCGGGGAAACTATTAATAAGAAAAGGGAAACAGAGTAGAGGTGGGTGGTATACAGTGAGACCATTTATTTTGTGAAAGTAACATTTGTCTTTATTATTAGTGCGCATTTGGGCCTCTCTTGTATGACCGGACTGGATGAAATGACGCAATACCTGCGCATGCTTACTGAATGAAGCCATGAAGGTCAATGACAGAACATTTGAACGGAAGCCAAATTGGAGTGCCATACCCTGGGAACGGATGGTGAAAAGTTCAGCAATGAGATGTTCTATTCTTCGTAGTGTTATTAATGTTTCAAATAGATACATGTGGTGGATGGGAATAAAGTTTTGATTAAAAAATTAAGGGGATGGGTTTGCTTACAATGGTTTAACAGAATAAAGTGACATGTAAGCATGGTGTGATGGAGCTTCCCCCCTTTGCCTGACCAATTAGATTTCGTATTTTTAGTGGGTGGAACGTGAAGAAACGAAGGTATAATTAAGGTAGCTTTAGTTAGTTAGTTATGCAGAAGATGCAACGCGCAGAGCTCGAGATGCTGTGAGTCGGAGATGCTGTTGCGGGGAGAGATGCTGTGAGATGCTGATGAAGAATCGAATGCAAAACCTGAAGCAGAACTTTCTATCCTAATTAATTGGGTTAGATCAGAAGATCGCGGCAGAATCTCGAGGAGGAAGAGAGTGTCAGAGAGGGGTGCGGCGCAATCGTCGGTATTCTAGAGAGGTCAACTATCCTGTCCTGAATCCTGTCCTGAAGTCTTTGTCTCCTGACCTATCCTGGGGACCCTCACCAGCCCTTTGGCCAGGGGATTGGTCTTTCACACCATTCTTGGTAAATATATTTTCATGTATTTTGTAGATGTTCTTTTCTCTCTGTCCTCTCCCTTTCTGAGCATTTGTTATTGTATGAGTCCGAAGTATATGCTTGATGTTTAATCATTTGAATTTTCTCTCCTTAGAATGATGGTGACTGCACTGTACTTTTGAGATGGTTCACATGCATTTAATTTAGATAAAGATTTTAAAACTTCCTGAGTCTGTGATTATTTATATCAAAATAAAGGAATAATTAAGGGTTATGTTAATTATCACCATCAATTAGTTCAACTAATGGTCCATCGACCAGAGGAAAGAACTTTTTGATCAGTGAAAGGTTAGTTAGAAAAGTTAAAATAACTAATCCTGAGAAATATATAAAACTTTGACAAACTCCAGCGGTTTACTCAATTTGTGTGTTTTATGGGCCCAGGTGAGTATATGGTAGTGGAGTATCTGTTGTTGGTATACCGCTGGATCATAAGAACCTTTGAATTCTGGGTATTATAGAAGCACAGGTGGGATCTGACATACGCAACTTTGTCATCAAACTTTTACAGAAGGCTTTATCCAACCCCATTGATTAGGATTTCGATACACAAATACAACTGGGGTACCAATCAATGTCCATTTAAACACCTCTTAGACCAGGCCACTGCCAATGCAGTGTTAGGGTATACATCAATATGTCTTTCTTTACCAATGCAAGCAATATATATGAAAGCACACCCAACCTCTCCTATCAGTGTGGGTGAGGTAATATTTAACATTTTTTGTTCGATCTGACTTTTGTAAAATCCCTTCAGAGCAGAGGTGGAGACTCTGCAAGCTGATCTCACCTCTACAGGATCTAGGAACACAGGCCTTTAATCAAGAACTGTCTAGGCTCAAAATTGTATGGAATGGTCGAACTTTGTTCTGTAGGACAAAGAATGAAGGAAAATAATTGATAAAACAATGGTATGAAAAGCAGACAGAATGCTGAAATTAAAATGAATATGATTTGAAAATCTAGTGGGAAGCTGAAACCAAAGTGCAAATGATGCAGTGATTAATGATAGTCAAGGCTGTGTACCAGGCTAGTAGATTAAAATACAGAAAGTAATCACATATTAAAGGGTTCTAGGGATATTACAGGTTTGTTCATAGGAGTATACATGATTGTGTATGGTTATAGATGATACAGGCATTATAGGCCGGGTAGGGAAACAATATGCCATCTTTCATCGACGGCAAACGGGAGTATTTTGCCAGGGGTGTCGATGGGGGGTGGCCGGAGGTCATTGGGGATAGAGAAGGGGTATTGGAGAGTATGATGGGACATGGGATGGGGGATAAGAGAAAATATGCACTACAGAGACACCAAGGCCATGGGGGGCGCCAAAGAGCCCAGCAGCAAGATGGCCACATTTCTGTGGGGCTCTGCTGGCCGAGACTGGAATCTGCTATTAATCCTGCGGGATAGGGCTCAATACACCTGCATGCACATTGAGGGGAGCTGCTGACTGACCTGGGAGCCTCCCGTGGCCCACCTCTGCTTCATATCCCGACGGCATTTGGCAGGTGAATGCCCATATTTGTGGCCTGCTGCGGTGTGGGGTCGGACCGTGGCTCCTGAAGCGAAGTACCGGGGCGGCCTTTTCACCAAGGCCGCCCTATGGACGCACCTGCTCACATGGCCCGTGTGTGGTCCTCGGCAAGGTGAAGACCGAAGAGGTTTTAAGAAGCTGCTGGTCCGCTGCCGGATGGCAGCCGGCGGTAGGCCCCGGGGAGAATTGTGGGCACTTGTGGAGTTCTTGCGTCCAGGGCATTTCCTTGTCAGTGGCCGCAGCCTTGGAGAACCGATGGGGCCGGGCTGAGAGAAGCCGCTGAGGATTATGCCAGCGATAGCACGCTGCTGACAACGGGAGAGTGCTGGAGGAGATCAGGCTGCCTGTGGGAGGCATGTGTGTGGCCTACCCTGGATGCATCTACTGTAAGACTCACATCTGAACTGCTCTCCCAGTACCTAGACTCCATACAACTCCTTTGGCTTGACAACGCTCACAGGCAGTACCTTGATGTCCTCTTTTCCATTGAAGACACAGAACAGATAATGAGTAGTATGCCAGGTGACAAGGCCTTCGGCGCTGATGGTAAAACCCCCCGCTTCTATAAGGAGTATTCTCGTATATTAGCCCCTTACCACCTGAACATGTATGAAGAGGCCATGGAAATGGGATGCGTGCCATCTTTCATCTGCGAAGTATTACGAATCACTATCCTAAAGCCTGATAAAAAGCCCACCAGCTGTGACTCCTACAGTCCTAGCCAACGTATACAACAAAATATTGGCCAAGCTGATAGCCACCAGACTCCTCCTTCTCCTTCCTGCTATTGTCCAACCCAACCAGTCGGGCTTCATACCCAGATGTTATACCACCCACAATCTTTTTGTGCTACTACTCTCCTTTGACCCCCAAATGCAAGCCGCAGCTATTTTTTTAGACATGTCTACAGCATTTGATTTGCTTGAATGGAAATATCTGTTCACACTCCTGAGCCCTATCAGCCTCAGTCGCCAATTTCACTCTTGGATCAGATTATTGTATACTAAATCCACTGCCAGAGTTCACATTAATGGAAATGTGTGCCACCCTTTCCCATCGACAAGGGGACCAGACAGAGATGCCCCTAATTGTCTTTACTATTTGCTATTGCCATGGAACCCCTAGCTGCTAGGCTCCGCCAACATCACTCTGACAAGGGACTCAATTACACAACCCAACTGCTGGCAGTTTCTATGTATGCAGAAGACGTTACACTATGTATCCGAAAACCTGCTGAAAACACTTTCTCAGTGAAATTGCTCGATTTGGAGGCCTGGTCGGTATCATGGTCAACTGTCCCAAATCAGTAATGTTTCAACTTACAGTGGTTACCACAGCATTCAAGATGGAATTTCTACTTGAGTTTGAGGTGCCACAGTTACATACCTCGGCATAGGGCTTGGGAGGGACCTAGATGACATCCTCCATAATAACTACGGCAGAACGATCCAGTGGCTAGAGGACAGACTTCCTGCCAGGACTAAACTGCGACTCTCCATGGCAGGATGGATCGCCCTTACAAAAATGGTTGTCCTCCCCAAGTTCCTCAAACTGTTTGTAAATGTGCCAATCCCCCTTACCAAACACTTCTTCCACCAAATCGCATCAGCCTGGGATGGGCGGGTAAGCAACCTCGGCTCTCTTGGGAGGCGCTCACGCTTCCCTTCATCCAGGACGGACTCTGCGCTCCTGACGTGGAATTATATTAGTACTGTTCCAAAGCAAATTTGCACATTATTAGTACCGCCTGGCGCTATTCCAGCTATATGTGGCTACTGAAACAGATAATATCGCACCACACCCACTCAACACTTTCATATGCTCTCCTGCCAAATGTCCTACATGTGAGATTGATTCCGCCGGCTCTGCTGTGTGAGTCTGGGACCACTTGCGGAGGCGCGCTGGGCTCCCCTCGCTGTATGCAGGCAGGATCCCTACATTATATAATCCAGCGTTGTCCCTCACAACAGATCCTTGACTTTGTCTCCAACTGAAAAGTCTTCAGCTGACCACCTATGGAGATTTATATCCAGACAGTCAAAGTCAAAAATAACTTTATTCGGCACCAATACGACAAAAGTTTAACAAACAGACATTGCAAGTTAAAATTTACATATTCTTATTAATAAAATCACATAAATTAAAACATCATCAACCATAAAATTTCATAATAATTATGATTACACAGTAAAAAATATTTTCTTTCCTATTTGTATACTGTTAGAACTGGGGGTCTCTAGTTGACAGAGGTAGGTACCTTTGACCAAATAGGGACCCTTGCTTCTAGTCAGGGAAAGGGGGTTACACTCCTGGATAACCCCTGCTCACCCCCTTGGTAGCTTGGCACGAGCAGACAGGCTTATCTCAGAGGCAGTGTGTAAAGCATTTGTGAACACATTCAGTAATACAGTGAAAACACTACAGATGGACACCACACCGGTTTTATAAAAATAAGTATTCTTTATATAGACTTAACACAAGACCACAAACGACAAAAATCCACAATACTGTAATCAAAAATAATACTTCAAGATGGTAGAAATAACTCAAAAATAGGTTATTCACTTAAAAGCAGTCTTTAGCAACAGATAACCCCAACTGGATTTATCACGACGTCGAGGTCAAAGAAATCCCAAAGTACGGCGCAGACCGCGAGGTGCGCGGCGTCGGGCCCGGAGTCAAAACAGACCCACAAAGAACAGTACCTTGGAAAAGCGAAAACAAAGACAGCTCATGGCGTCGGGGAGATGCGGCGTCGTTGGCGCTGTGCGGCGTCGGTTCCTTGCTTCGGGGGAGGCGATGCGTCGGGTCCTCGATGCTTGCGCAAAGCAGGGGATGAGTCTGTTCCTTACCGGAGAGGAGGTGACGTCGTGATGGCGCCAAAACCACGTTTCCGTACGAGGTCGCAATGTCGATGGATTCTTGACCACCCACGTCGAGGATCGGCTCCGCGATGATGTCGGCTTCGGAGTCGATGAGGCACAGCAGCAGGCGTCGGGCCTACGTCGCAAGTCAGAGTAGCGCTCACGGCTTATGGCAGGTTACGATGTCGCTCGCTGGCGTCGATGTGGCACGCGGCCGGCGTCGGGTCTACGGTGTAAGTCGGAGCAGCGCTCACGGCTTCGATGCAGAGGACGACGTCGCTCGCCGGCGTCTGTGTTGCAATTTCCTTCTGTAGCAGCTAGAACAGCAAGTTCCAGATGCAGGCAAGCAGAAGGGGTGAAGTCTTTGTATCCCTGAGACTTCAGACAGGAAGCAAGCTCAATTCAAGCCCTTGGAGAAATATTCTGCAAGATGATGAAAGTTCTTTGAAAGTTCCTTCTCCTTTCCTTGGCAATTTAGAAACCACTGCAGGCCAACCCAACAAAACAGCACACTGGCAGTCCAAAACTCCTGCAGCTTCCTTGGTTCTTCTCCTTGGCAAAGGTTCGTCTTGATTTCCCAGAAGTGATCTAAAGTCTTGGGGTCTGGGCCCCAATATTTATACCAGCAAATCCTTTGTCCTCTGAAGGCAGAGGGCCCTGTACCTAGTCCAAACCAGTTCTGGGTGCTTCTGCCAGTGCACACCTTCTTCCTTTGTCAGTGTGGGCCAGGGTCATCAGACGCACCCCAGGAGGTGGAGCCAGCATTGTGGAAGGCCGGCACAGCCCTATTCAGGCCCAGGTGCTACTCCTCCCACCACTCCCAATGCAGTAGGGTCTATTCAGCCTAGTGCTGACTCACCCTGTCTCCTGGAGCCCCCCAGCCCCTGTCACTCACAAAACCAGACATACAATACACAAGCTAGCAGAGGCAGGCTGGATGGTTAGGCAAGAAAATACCTACTTTCTAAAAGTGGTATTTTCAAACACAGAATGTTAAAACCAACTTCACTAAAAGATGTATTTTATCATCCTGAGTTCAGGCATACTAAACTGGAATTTCTACCATGTTCCCTGGGTCAGTTAGGATTATAAGATGTTATAATCAAACTGCCCATTCTGGCCTATGGGGACAGGTAGCCTTGCAATAGTGAAAAACGAAATAGGCTGTAATTCACTATCAGGACATGCCACACACATCAGGGCATGTCCTACCTCTCACTTACAATGCACCCTGCCCGCAGGCCTACTTTAGGGGTGGCTAACATGTAGAAAAGGGAAGGTTTGGGGACTGGTAAGTGGGTGCACTTACCAAGTCGACAAGGCAGTACCAGACTGCACACAAGCTCTGCAATGGCAGGCCTGAGACACACTTTCCAAGCTGCTCCGGTGGGTGGCACAACCAGTGCTGCAAGCCCAGCAGCAGCATTTGATTTACAGGTCCTGGGCACACGCGGTGCACTGTACTAGGGTCTGACAGTAAATCAAATAAGCCAATCATGGAGTCACTAATCAATACATGAATTTTCAATAGGGAGCACTTGCACTGTGGCACTGAATAGCAGTGGCACAGTGCCCAAAGCATCTAAATCAGCAAAACATATCAAAAACAGAGGAGGCAATCAGTGAAAAATGGAAGGGAGACTCACGCCAATGGAACCAGGTCTAACACGTGTCCCCTCCAGCTGAAATGTGGGGAGAACTACACTAAGGCGGAAAATCTGGACAGACCATCAGCACTGGCGTGTTCTGTACCAGGGCGGTGTTCCACCGTGAAGTCCATCCCCTGTAGGGAAATGGACCACCTCAACAGCTTTGGATTCTCACCCCTCATCTGCATCAACCATCTGAGGAGCCTGTGGTCTGTCTGAACCCGGAAGTGAGTCCCAAACAGGTATGGTCTCAACTTCTTCAGTGCCCAGACCACAGCAAATGCCTCACGCTCAATTGCACTCCACCTCTGTTCCCGTGGAAGTAACCTCCTACTGATGAAGGCTACAGGTTGGTCTAGGCCCTCCTCATTAATCTGTGATAGAACAGCCCCCACACCATGCTCTGAAGCGTCTGTTTGGACAATGAATTCCTTTGAGAAGTTGGGCGCCTGAAGCACGGGTGCGGTGCACATGGCAGTCTTCAGGGCGTCAAAAGCCTTCTGACAGGTGTCAGTCCAGTTCACTTTCTTGGGCTGCTTCCTGGAAGTCAGCTCAGTCAAGGGTGCAACGATGTTGCCATACCCCTTGACAAACCTCCTGTAGTACCCCGTGAGTCCTAAAAAGGCTCTCACCTGTGTCTGGGTCTTGGGGGGTTCCCATGCCAGGATGGTATCAATCTTGGGTTGTAGGGGCGCCACCTGGCCGCTCCCCACCTGGTGCCCCAAGTACACCACAGAACCCTGCCCGATCTGGCACTTACTCGCCTTGATCGTGAGGCCTGCCTTTCGCAGTGCCATCAACACTTCCCAGAGGTGGCGCAGATGTTCTTCCCAACTGGCGCTGAACACTGCAATGTCATCCAGGTAGGCGGCACTGAAATCCTCCAGTCCAGCCAGCACCTGATTGACCAACCTCTGAAAGGTGGCAGGGGCATTCTTCATCCCTAAGGGCATAACCTGGAATTGGTAGTGCCCATCTGGGGTGGAGAATGCTGACCTCTCCTTGGCCCCATCAGTTAAGGCGATCTGCCAGTACCCAGACGTCAAATCAAACGTGCTGAGGTACCAGGCAGCCCCTAACCGATCAATGAGCTCATCAGCTCTGGGGATGTGGTGCGCGTCAGTCCTGGTGACTGAATTGAGTCCTCGGTAGTCCACACGGAACCGGAGTTCGGGGGTGGCACCAGGCGCGGCAGCTTTTGGGACCAAGACCACTGGGCTGGCCCAAGGGCTGTTAGAGGACTCAATCACCCCTAAGGCAAACATCTTGGAGACCTCCTCCTTGATGTGAGCTCTGACCCTGTCAGTCACTCTGTAAGCCTTGTGCTTCACAGGCGGACTGTCCCCAGTATCCACGTCATGGACGCACCACTCAGTGACACCAGGAACCAGGGAGAACAAATCCGAGAATTGTCCCAACAATTGGCGACAATCTTGCTGCTGTTCAGGGGTCAGTGTGGCAGAGAGGCTGACACCATCCACTGACCCATCTTGCTCTGTCGCAGACAGGAGGTCAGGAAGAGGCTCGGTCTCCTCCTCCATTCCATCATCTGTTGCCAGGAGCATCCCCACTTCAGACCTTTCTAAGTGGGGCTTCAGGCGGTTAACATGCAGGACCCGCAAAGGGTTCCTAGGAGACTGCAAGTTCACCAGGTAGGTGACATCACTCTTGCGCTCCACCACCTCAAATGGTCCGGTCCACCTGTCCTGGAGCGCACAGGGCTCTACAGGGGCCATGACCCAAACTTTCTGACCAGGTTGAAGCTCAATCAGAGTGGCATTCTGATCGTACCACCGCTTCATTTCCTCCTGGCTGGCTTCCAGATTCGCCTGAGCGAGTTCTCTGAATCGCCTAGTCTGGTTCCTGAAGGCCAGCATGTAACTGTATACATTCTGGGGAGGTTTCCTGGGAGATTGCTCCCAGCCTTCCTTGACCAGACTCAAAGGTCCTCTTACCGGGTGACCATACAGCAGTTCAAAGGGACTGAACCCTAGGGACTTCTGTGGCACCTCACGGTAAGCAAACAGAAGGCATGGCAAGAGGACGTCCCACTTACGCCTCAGAGGTTCCTCAAGACCCATTATCATACCTTTGAGGGTCCAGTTGAATCTCTCAACCAGCCCATTACCTTGGGGGTGGTAAGGAGTGGTGAACTTGTATGTAACAACACACTCCTGCCACGGGGACTTCATATAATTATATATGAAGTTTGTACCACGGTCTGACACCACCTCTCTGGGGAACCCCACACGGGAGAAAATCCCCATCAGTGCACGTCCCACCACGGGGGCCGTCACTGTCCTGAGAGGGATGGCTTCCGGGTACCGGGTAGGATGGTCCACCAAGACCAGGATAAACCTGTTGCCCATGGCTGTCTTGGGGTCCAGAGGCCCCACAATGTCAATGCCCACCTGTTCAAAGGGAGTACTGACTACAGGGAAAGGTTGGAGAGGAGCCTTGTGCTTCCTTCCACTTTTCCCACTTGCCTGGCAAGTTGGACAAGTCCTACAATGAGTATCTGAACTCTTGCGCATCTGGGGCCAATAAAAGTGGGTGACCAGCCTTTCAAAGGTCTTGTCCTGCCCCAGATGTCCAGCTAAAGGCACATCATGAGCCAAACCCAGTAGGAAGGCTCTGAAGCGCTGGGGTACCACCAGCACACGGGCTGACCCAGGCTCAGCAACCTTAGGCTCGCTATACAGGAGGTCGTTCTCCCAGTAGATCCAATGTGATCCAGACTGATCACCTGCTGCCTGGGCTGTGGCCTGTTGCCGCACACCCTCAAGAGAAGGGCACTTCCTTTGCTCTGCACAAAATTCCTCCCTGTAGGGGCCTCCTTCCTGCTGCCAATGGGTCAGCTCAGGCAGGTCCCCCAGTTAGGCCACTTGTTCCCCTGTAGGTTCCAGGGCATCCCCCTCAAGGTCTGCCTCCTCCTGGACCGTGGGAACTATGGGGGCCGGTTTCCCGCGCCCCCTACCTCTTCTCTTTAAGGCAGGGGTCTGGGACATATTTTCAGGCACCAGAACCTCTTAAACACCCTTACTGGCTGCCATAGACCGAGTGGTCACACGCCCACTCAGGCAGACCCAACATCTCTAAATGAGACCTTCTCTCCACCTTAGCCCAAGGGGAGTTCTCTAAATCATTGCCCAACAGACAATCAACAGGCATGGCTGCCCTCACAGCTACTTGAAGAGTACCCGAGACCCCCCCCACTCAAAGGGAACTTGAGCCACCTCAAACTGAAATGAAATGAAATGAAATTTGTACTTGTAAAGTGCACTTATATCCCCAAAGGGGTGTCCCGGCGCTGTACGCATACCGCTGTGGAACCCTTCCTGGCTTTTCCCTGTGAAATGTCCACTCCTGGGCACCTCCAAGGTGAAGCCAGGCATCCCAGCGCTGTTGGGGCCGTTGTGGAGATTAAGCAAGCTATTGCCCAGAGTTGCAGAGTGGGACCCATGATTAGAATAGGCACCGAGGCGAGAATTATCAGGTCCGAGGAAATTGAGCCCAAGACCCGCCGAGGCGGGAATTGAACCCTGGTCCCGGGCCAGATCTCTGCATTAGGGTCTGCCGCTCTAACCATTGAGCCACACTTCTCCACTGGCTCTGCGAGTTGTCCGCGGCAACTACAGGGAAGTATGTATGGGGGATAACCTGCTCTTTGGACACCAGCCGGCAATTGACAGCTGTCACACTAGCCCCGGTGTCTATTAGAGCTTCCACCCTATGGCCATTGATGGTCACCCACTGCCTGTACTTCTTAGTGTTATCAGGCAGCTGGGTCTTAGGGACCATCTCAAAGTCTCCTAAAGAGACAAGGGACATCTCTGCGGGACCCCACCCACCTTGGACACCCATCTCCCCCCCCCCAGGGCTACACTCACCATCTGACTGGGTGGTGCACGAGGTGGTGCTTTGGAATCCCACATGGGACACTGTGCATCATACCAACGGTGGCCCACTTGACCACACGTAAAGCACTTGTAGGGGCCCCTCTGACCAGGTTTACCTGTCAGGGCCTCTAGCTTCTTCTCAGGGGGAGGCTGGGAACCCTTCCCTTGGTTCCCTTGGGAATTACTTTGGGGCCCTTTCTGGAACTCCCTCTGTTTACCCTTGTCCCCCCCACTCCTCTGCTGGGGACCCTGCCCACCTTTGGCGGAGTCTCCCACGTGACCCTTGTGGACCCGGGTGCTGACCCAGCAGTCCGCCTCCTCAGCAAGCTTCCTAGGGTTAGTTAACTTGCTATCAATAAGGTGCTGGCGTAGCTCTGGAAAACAATTAGCAGACAAGTGCTCCCATGCAAACAAATCATAGAGCGCTTCAAAAGTATCCACTTTGCTACCCTTCACCCAACCATCCATAGCTCTGCAAAAGAAAGATACATATTCTACCCAAGTGGTTGCCTCCAGTTTCTTACAATTCCTGAACCTCTGTCTATAGAGTTCTGGGGTCAAACCATACCTTGTCATCAGGGCTTCCTTCATGTGGGCATAAGACATCCTATTTTCACTGGGTAGGTCTAAAAAAGTATCCCTCCCTTCACTCACAAAGCGGCCCCACAACCCAGCTCCCCAATCCTTCTCAGGGACCTGGTGGGCCAACATTGCTATCTCATAGGCTGCAAACCACTGACCAATATCTTCCTGTCTATGGAATTCTTTGATGACATCCTTGGGGATATGGACTCTGCCTTCTGCAGGCACAGATGGTGCGCTGCCACCAGAGGGATTGATTTCTAAGCCTTTTGCTTTGAGCTCTAACTCCCTCAACATTCTCTCATGTTCCAATCTCATTCTCTCTCTCTCCAAGGACAACCTGCCATTCTCTAGGTCCCTCTTACCCTCCATCTTGAGCCTGGCCATCTCCAGCTTGTGCACCCTATCTCTCTCCCTGTCTTCCAGCTCTCCTGGGGACAGGCCTTTGGAAGAGACGCTACTGCCAGGCGTGGATGGTACCCCTTCCCTGGCTGGAACCAATGGCCTATCCAGCTGCCCATCTGCATCCCCAACTGGCTCCACCACTAGTTCAGGGGTATTTCTTGCTTCCACCCAGGCCCTCAGTGCCTTTTGGTATTCATCCTTTTTGGCAATGGCTTGGGTAGCACCTTTAAATTTTTTGCAGAAGTGCTTCAGCTGTTTCACATTGTAGGTTTCCAACCTCTCTTCCTCAAAATCTAGATCCATAGATGCAAAAGATGCTGGTCTGCTCATGGCAGTAAGAATTGGCAGTTCTCAGAAAAAATAACAGTCCAAGGAAAAAAAAATTCTACCAAAAAAGTATGTGGTTGCGTTTGGTCTGCACTCCTAGTAGTGTACACCAATTACTGTATATGAGTCACAAATGCAAGTCCAGAATCCTCACCACTGACCACCAAAGTTAGAACTGGGGGTCTCTAGTTGGCAGAGGTAGGTACCTTTGACCAAATGGGGACCCTTGCTTCTCGTCAGGGAAAGGGGTTTACACTCCTGGATAACCCCTGCTCACCCCCTTGGTAGCTTGGCACGAGCAGACAGGCTTATCTCAGAGGCAGTGTGTAAAGCATTTGTGAACACATTCAGTAATACAGTGAAAACACTACAGATGGACACCACACCGGTTTTATAAAAATAAGTATTCTTTATATAGACTTAACACAAGACCACAAACGACAAAAATCCACAATACTGTAATAAAGAATAATACTTCAAGATGGTAGAAATAACTCAAAAATAGGTTATTCACTTAAAAGCAGTCTTTAGCAACAGATAACCCCAACTGGATTTATCACGACGTTGAGGTCAAAGAAATCCCAAAGTACGGCGCCGACCGCCGTACTTTGGAGTCAAAACAGACCCACAAAGAACAGTACCTTGGAAAAGCGAAAACAAAGACAGCTCACGGCGTCGGGGAGATGCGGCGTCATTGTCGCTGTGCGGCGTCGGTTCCTTGCTTCGGGGGAGGCGATGCGTCGGGTCCTCGATGCTTGCGCAAAGCAGGGGATGCGTCTGTTCCTTACCGGAGAGGAGGTGACGTCGTGATGGCGCCGAAACCACGGTTCCGTACGAGGTCACGATGTCGATGGATTCTTGACCACCCACGTCGAGGATCGGCTTCGCGATGATGTCAGCTTCGGAGTCGATGCGGCACAGCAGCAGGCGTTGGGCCTACGTCGCAAGTCGGAGCAGCGCTCACGGCTTATGGCAGGTTACGATGTCGCATGCTGGCGTCGATGTGGCATGGCGGCCGGCGTTGGGTCTACGGTGTAAGTCGGAGCAGCGCTCACGGCTTCGATGCAGAGTACGGCGTCGCTCACCGGCGTTGGTGTTGCAATTTCCTTTTGTAGCAGCTAGAACAGCAAGTTCCAGATGCAGGCAAGCAGAAGGGGTGAAGTCTTTGTATCCCTGAGACTTCAGACAGGAGGCAAGCTCAAATTCAAGTCCTTGGAGAAATATTCTGCAAGATGATGAAAGTTCTTTGAAAGTTCCTTCTCCTTTCCTTGGCAATAAAGAAACCACTGCAGGCCAACCCAACAAAACAGCACACTGGCAGAGGGGCAGTCCAAAACTCCTGCAGCTTCCTTGGTTCTTCTCCTTGGCAAAGGTTCGTCTTGATTTCCCAGAAGTGATCTAAAGTCTTGGGGTCTGGGCCCCAATATTTATACCAGCAAATCCTTTGTCCTCTGAAGGCAGAGGGTCCTGTACCTAGTCCAAACCAGTTCTGGGTGCATTCTGCCAGTGCACACCTTCTTCCTTTGTCAGTGTGGGCCAGGGTCATCAGACGCACCCCAGGAGGTGGAGCCAGCATTGTGGAAGGCCGGCACAGCCCTATTCAGGCCCAGGTGCTACTCCTCCCACCACTCCCAATGCAGTAGGGTCTATTCAGCCTAGTGCTGACTCACCCTGTCTCCTGGAGCCTCCCAGCCCCTGTCACTCACAAAACCAGACATACAATACACAAGCTAGCAGAGGCAGGCTGGATGCTTAGGCAAGAAAATACCTACTTTCTAAAAGTGGTATTTTCAAACACAGAATGTTAAAACCAACTTCACTAAAAGATGTATTTTATCATCCTGAGTTCAGGCATACTAAACTTGAATTTCTACCATTTTCCCTGGGTCAGTTAGGATTATAAGATGTTATAATCAAACTGCCCATTCTGGCCTATGGGGACAGGAAGCCTTGCAATAGTGAAAACGAAATAGGCTGTAATTCACTATCAGGACATGCCACACACATCAGGGTATGTCCTACCTCTCACTTACAATGCACCCTGCCCGCAGGCCTACTTTAGGGGTGGCTAACATGTAGAAAAGGGAAGGTTTGGGGACTGGTAAGTGGGTGCACTTACCAAGTCGACAAGGCAGTACCAGACTGCACACAGGCTCTGCAAAGGCAGGCCTGAGACACGCTTTCCAAGCTGCTCCGGTGGGTGGCACAACCAGTGCTGCAAGCCCACCAGCAGCATTTGATTTACAGGCCCTGGGCACACGGGGTGCACTGTACTTGGGTCTGACAGTAAATCAAATAAGCCAATCATGGAGTCACTAATCAATACATGAATTTACAATAGGCAGACCCCCAGGATATTGCGGCATAGATTTGCAAATTTAGCGGCATTATTGCGGCACTTCATTTTACTTGAAATCATTCCTTTTCAGCCTTAAATCAGTGTAAACTGATTTAGCAGAGTTTTCCACTGTGAAATAGGCATATTTAAGGTGTTTGTTGCTCTACAGAAGCACAGCTCCAATCTGCACCTCGTGGAGAGGGGTCCCTATTTCTCCCTGGGGTGTTCTAGCACCCATGTATTCACCCCTGCTGAGGCACCGCTGCCTCCTGGACCTGTCCAGAATGTGCTACACCTGTGGGCCAAGAGGAGTGTTTACCTCAGGGCCAGAGTGAGTGTTCTTCTATACCAATCTGCACGTCTCCATCTGCACATGACTTAGGTTTGGAATGAAGTCCGCAATTAAGTAACAGCAGAGGGGTGTGTGCAGAGCTTTAAGTAGGTTGAAAAAACTGGGGGGTCTCTCATAGGGGCATGGCCGATGTAATTAAGGGCCTGGCTTAAAACACAAGCTTAAAATCTGAACTTAGTATAGTGTGCTGCCCCGAATGGTATTTTGCTGCTTCTGTCCATTCATCCAGATATATAACACAACTTAGCCATGCAATTGATGACCTGCATATGTCTGCACTCCAGCGCTCCCTTCTGATAGATAATTTGCCGCAGAAGGTTCCCATGGCTGGAAACTGACTTGCTCTCTCATTAATCGAAATGGGAATTTGTAATACGAACGTCGCCTCTCACAGCTTGGCCAGAAGGAAGCAGATATTGGACGGCGGCACGTAGTGACGTGTGTGCGCACAGCCAATTAAAGGGCATTGTTTGTTTTGCTGTCTCCCGGTAGACACTTTTTTGTAAATATCGCAGCCAAAATTGTATATATTGTGGCCATTGCGCTAGTCAGATGATTTCGCGATTTTTGCATGAATCGTGAAATGCTGGAGGGTCTGATAAATATATGAGAGAAAGAGGCCATGTGAGCTGTGGTATGCAACCCTGACACCCAGCACTACTCATGCAGCTGAAAAGTATTCAAGACGCTCATCCCCACTATGATGGGAAAGGGAGAACCCCTCACCTGTTCACCTTACAGTGCCAACATCTTCCCCAAAGCAAGGGTTTACGTCTCCCCGCCCTGTGTCAATGTTACATTGTGTCTCTATGTGACCAAGCATATAGTGCAAGATTATACTGCATTCAATGGCCTTGGGAGGAATGGGGCCCATCTGAAGGGTTTGGGACCCCTGAAGAGTTGTCCCCTCTCATGTTACGCCCTTGCTCAGTCCTTTGGGCCTTTCAGAGGTGCTGAACTTTGTCAAACTCCCATAGTCACTGAACAGAGCAGTCCACCTTCTGACAGCAGCAAAAGTCAGACTAATACCCCCTAAGCCGAGGGAGTGGGGGAGAGGTATTTCTCCCCGTGCCTAAAAATGAATGTGTCTTTCTGTAATGCAACAAGTGCTCATGTAAAGGGCTCGGATACCTTCGTGTTGAGTTTGCGCTATATAAAACTGCAACAACAAAAACAAGCATTGGCATAGCCAAAAGGTCTCACCTTCGGGACCTTATAAGTGTTTGGCCATGCAGCACATTATCCTGGGTGCTGTGCCACCTGGGATTGAAGAGCTATACAAACCTAAGGTTGCAAGATAGAATAGAATTAACACACCACTGAACGGCGGTGCTCACATTTCATTTTTATATGCCTTTACTTAGGCAACACTCCCTTCCAGTAAAGACAACAGACCTGGGCGTAAGTTTCTATACGTTGTGCTGTCCGAACAAGCTGCAGGACCAGAGCACAACAGACTGCCACTAGAGAAAAAGCAAACAAATCCAAAAGAAGGTTGACTGGAGACCACAAGGCACCAAAAAAGTGGATGAACTAGCAACAAACAGCACACTGGCTAATGCCTCAAGTAGGAGGTTTCACATTTTAAAAAATCAATTAACTAGGAAGAGAGGGAGAATGCAGGGGAGGATATTTACCAGATGCAACCCACGTATATGAATCCTTAAATGTTAACGCTTCAACAAGCATGTGCAAGGTGAACAAACACTATAATCAATTTGAGATTTACCGTATGTTTAAATAAAACTAAAGACTGTAAACGAGAAGAGCGAAGGTGGTAACAACATGGAAGACGTGAGTGAGGCGAAGCATTCAAAGTTTCGTTTTACAACTTGGCAAATATAAATGTATGCAGATGCATGTCTCGCAGACAGCACATGCATACTGCCTAGGCTCGACCTCACAACATAGTTTCCTGTTTGCATTTCTGACTCAATGCCAGCCTTTCACTTTCCTCTGAACTAACAGTCACAGACCATGTATATTTTAGCTCATTATGTTCCACTAGCTAATGTGGTCATCTCCCTGGCCAATCATCACAGGCCCGCCATGCCCTGCCGTGCTGGATTGGTTGGAAGACACTTGAGGTAATATAAAAGAGCGAACAGCACCAGCAGCCATAACAGGTTGGGAAAGCAACAGTGCCAGCATTATGACAGTCCTGAAGCAGTCCATCTTCTAAGTTTGAGGTCTTGCAGCTGGAGTCCCTCTTCCATGTCAGATACCTAATAACAGTGATTTCTGTTTTGAAACGCAGTCACCAGTTGCACTGGTATGTGCTGCTTTTCCCCCGTGTAATTGTTCACTTTCAAACATCAGTGAACTTCATGTGCAACAAATGATGACAATTAGCAATCTATGTCGACATTTTCTGCTTCTGTAGTAGGCTTCAGCAGGCAATCTAAGAAGGTGACATTACAAACACAAGAGACTGTTCTCTTTTAAAACCATATGCAGTGTGCACACATTAGACCCCCGGGAGTTGACGTTATATAACCAGAAGTACACTGCAAAGCACCTCTCCGCTCGCATCGCTGCTTGCAGCGCTAGGAAAAAGACGACATGCCTTGTGCTTCTTAAGCCTCAATTGTTAATGCAAGATTTGTACTAGCGAGGTGTCCGTAGTCAGAGATCTTTGTGTATTGCGCTAACAGATGTGTCAGATTGAAAAACAAACCCTTTGTGTCTGGAAGAAGGGATGTGACTCAAACATAAGCAGGAGCAACTTTTGATAACCTGAAAATCCCCCCATAGGCAAGTCTGTCAGTGTTTGTGTGCAGCCTCCGGTCACAGATGCTGAGCGTTAAGCCCGTCCTCCCTCACAGGGATGCAACCTGCCCCCCTCTCCCACTTGGGCAATAGTCTAATGTCGATAATCACTCAAAACAGCAGTTTCTCACACGCATATTTTTTTCATTGGCAGCACAATGAAAATAGCGAACTCATGGCTAACAGATGACAAAATAAAAGGCACACAGCTGCCGTACTTAAAGATAAAGCGATGCGGCAGTCAGCTGATTATAGCAATGAAGCGCAGCAGCAGCCACGCTGATTAAAATAAAAATGTAACATGCGGGCGTGTGCAGTAAAAAAGAAATACGCGTGGCCTCCCGAAACAGCCGCCATGGTTAAAGATGAAGCGGGGCGGCCGTGAAGGGACGCCGTGCTAATGCAAGGAAACTCATGAATGCGTGTGAAGATAAAACAAAAGGAAGTTTGTTTAAACATGCTCCTGGTTGGAAAATACAAGCGCGATGTCCATGAAGTGGGTGCTATGCTGATACACAAGCCCAAGGCAGACCCCGAAAAAATAGTGCACATGAAGGAACGTAAATTAAACAAGCGCGCGCGCCTCGCGCAAGTAGGGGGAGGGGGGGGAGTGCGGCCCAGAGCAGGCAGCGTTTACCTTGCGGGAGCGAGCGCGATAATTGCTAACACATGGTGCCGCTCGCTCCCTCAAGGGAATCGCCAAACGTGCACGTGTTGCCATTCAAAGCAATGCAACGCGTGCACGTTTTTGCCTGCAAAACCGGATCGATTTCAAAAGGTCTTTTTCCTATGCAGCGCATGCGTGCTGCGTAGGCGAGACCTAAAAAGACCTTCAATGAAATTCAAACGAAGCAGGAAAAAAGTGTTTTGTTGTTATTGATATCCTAGTAATCTAGCCTGCAAGAAGCCAATTAATTTTTAAACGCACGGATAATATCCAACTTTTGTTACATAGCCTTTGGTAGGGGCATGAATATACAAGGGCATTTATTAGCAGGTTTGAGAAGTCAACATCAAACGAACTTATGAACTGCCAAACAAGGAACCAGCAAGCTGCCACAGACAAGTATGGCAGACTGAACCGAGCCTTGTGAATGGGAACGTTGTTTTTGCCCTTGTGCCTTTCGAATTTTGCAAAAAAATGATTTAAGTGGTTTCCTGTGGTGTAGAAAGGAAAATGTATGTGCATACAGTAAGTATGTTGTCGAGGTAATGCGGACGGCTGCAGCTAATGCTGCAAACTGCAGGAAGCTTGAACACAACTAAGTCATGCCAATCCGGCCAGAAACAAAAGGCTTCTATATACGTATATAAATATAAAACTACAAATCATAAAGGTTGGTTTGTGTTCTTGACACTACCGCAATTAGGCCCAATTACGTAGATTTTCTGATGGTTTTCTGACAAATGGTCATCCTAATGAGCTATGGAAGCAAAATTCGGTAATGCAAAAGATGGCGAATTGCACCACATAGCAGTTTGTGTTTGAAGATTAACTGTTTAGCATTCATCTTTTTTGGCCCTACTAATTTATTTGATTCGACTTGAAACATAAGTGTTTGTGCACGTGAAAAAGTGCAGCTGCCAAAAGATTAACCAGCTGAAGACTAGTGTCAGCGTTAATTTCGCTCTAATAAATGACTCCCCGACTCTCTTTAGAAGTCTGTAATCTATAAAGGGAGCTGGTGACCTATGATGGATAGAACAGAATTGTGTTTGCAAGCATTGACTTCAACCGTCGAATTAATTTGCTGCAGGTCAGATGACAGGATTAGCTAAAGGCCGCGATGTGGTTTGAATAAAAATAGCTTCAGAAGGGCCCACTGACAAGACTGTACTTTTCGCTTATTCCCTAATGCCGGCCGCAGTAAGAAGCAGGCAGGTATTACAGCTGTACGGCGCCACGTAGTGACGTATGCGCGTACAGCCAATAAGATGTTATCATTTTTTTTTGCTGCTTGCCGGAGACCTTTTTCGCGGCCACAAAGGTAAATATTGCGGTAATCGCGCTCCTATGCTGATTTCGCGATTATTTTGCAAATTGCAAAATGCTGGAGGGTTTGAATAGGGAGCACTTGCACTGTGGCACTGAATAGCAGTGGTCCTAGGATGCTTGTTTCCGGTCCAGGGAAGACATGGCTTGGCAGTTCGGGCTGGACTGTTCCCATGAGGCACAGGGTCAGACTGATTTGCATATGGCCATGTCTGAACTGGGGTGGTGGAGTGAGCTAAAGAATGATGATGGATTAAACCCAGATCAGTTGACTGGGGGTGAGTGTTTGATTGGCTCAAACGTTCCGTCCATCATCCCCTTTTGTATCGCTTTGGTCGCCCTAAGTTGGCGGGGGTATGCCCAGACGTGGGTCCCTTGCTCACTTTGCCACTGGATTCAAGCAAGCCTGGCTGATGACGGCTGAAATGCCAGAAACCGGTCCTAGGATGCTTGTTTCCGGTCCAGGGAAGACATGGCTTGGCAGTTCGGGCTGGACTGTTCCCATGAGGCACAGGGTCAGACTGATTTGCATATGGCCATGTCTGAACTGGGGTGGTGGAGTGAGCTAAAGAATGATGATGGATTAAACCCAGATCAGTTGACTGGGGGTGAGTGTTTGATTGGCTCAAACGTTCCGTCCATCATCCCCTTTTGTATCGCTTGGTCACCCTAAGTTGGCGGGGGTATGCCCAGACGTGGGTCCCTTGCTCACTTTGCCACTGGATTCAAGCAAGCCTGGCTGATGACGGCTGAAATGCCACCGGTCCTAGGATGCTTGTTTCCGGTCCAGGGAAGACATGGCTTGGCAGTTCGGGCTGGACTGTTCCCATGAGGCACAGGGTCAGACTGATTTGCATATGGCCATGTCTGAACTGGGGTGGTGGAGTGAGCTAAAGAATGATGATGGATTAAACCCAGATCAGTTGACTGGGGGTGAGTGTTTGATTGGCTCAAACGTTCCGTCCATCATCCCCTTTTGTATCGCTTTGGTCGCCCTAAGTTGGCGGGGTATGCCCAGACGTGGGTCCCTTGCTCACTTTGCCACTGGATTCAAGCAAGCCTGGCTGATGACGGCTGAAATGCCAGAAACCGGTCCTAGGATGCTTGTTTCCGGTCCAGGGAAGACATGGCTTGGCAGTTCGGGCTGGACTGTTCCCATGAGGCACAGGGTCAGACTGATTTGCATATGGCCATGTCTGAACTGGGGTGGTGGAGTGAGCTAAAGAATGATGATGGATTAAACCCAGATCAGTTGACTGGGGGTGAGTGTTTGATTGGCTCAAACGTTCCGTCCATCATCCCCTTTTGTATCACTGAATAGCAGTGGCACAGTGCCCAAAGCATCTAAACCAGCAAAACATATCAAAATCAGAGGAGGCAATCAGTGAAAAATGGAAGGGAGACTCACGCCAATGGTACCAGGTCTAACATATACTATAATTCATAACGCTTTTTAATGGCCATTGCAACTTTAATAAAATTTGAGACCGCAATACAAATAACAGAAGTGGCCAATGATTGCCGATATTGGAACCCATCAACATATGTACAGGCCGGATATCCCTTAAAAGTGGTGCCAAAAATGTTCCCCTTGGTTCCTTGTAAAGCGAGCAAAATAGGATAAAGTGCAATGTGATCTGGGTTGTCCTATTGTCACAAGCACAAGAAATAAGTTTGTCTGCCCACCCAGATTGTCTTGGAAATGCCACTAGAAAGTGCAAAGTGCCTAGACGAAATCTAGTTAAAAAAGTTTTTATCTGTACATTAATAGTAAAAGTTAAATAAAATTGCTGTTTGGCAGTGGGCGAGCAAATGGGACCTGTCGCCTCAGATTGCGTGTGGCGCGCGGTTGCCCATAAATGATGCACCTCTTTTATGATGGCCTTAGCGTTTATTTGGATACTCGTTGGATTGTCGAAGTACTCTCCCAAGCCAATCTCAAAAAGCCTTTTCCTCACAAATCGAAGCCAGGGGATCGACAGTGCGTTGTCCAAATTGGTACAATCTTCAATCACCTCCCTAGAGAACAATAGTTCCTCCGACAACCAGATTTTAACACATAAGAGCAAAGGGGAAATACCAATACGATCTTCTACATATTCCATCCTCAATTCTCGGTGACAAAAAAGTGTGGGGGCATTATTTGGGGTCATCAATAGCTTTTTTTATAAACTTGTTTTCCATAATTTGTAGAGGGCGACTTTTATGGTGGCTCCAAACCCCTGCCCCGTAAGATGCAACAGATAAACATTTTGCTTTGTATAGAGTAACTAACTCGGTCACCAGCTTGTGGCCTAGCTTGCAGGCAAAGCGGAAAAGCCCCTCCACAACCCTGATTGTATGCTGAGCTCTTGCAATGGCAAGTGGTTCCCACTTTATCTCATTATTAAAAACGTTCCCTAAATAAGTAAAAATTTTCACCTTCTTAATATCGTTACCCCTTACAATAAAATTTCTCGTTTTTGTCATTTTTGGGCCACATACCATAACTTAAGATTTTGTCAAAATTAACCTTCAGGTCGAGGGCCGACATAAAATCCGTGAAGGCGTCAAGTGATTTTTGTAGGCTATTGGCCGTCAAAGCCATAAGCACGGTGTCATCCGCGTAGGAGAGTAGCGGGACTAGTTTCCCCCCAGACAGTCACTTCATTTCACTGCAGGGGCTTTACGAACTCCTGTATTATAGACTTGGGGCCACTTGCAGCGCACTACATGTCCCACAGGTCCTTTTACTTCCAAATCAGTGGAGCGTGCATTACATTCCACTTGCACGTCGCACAGCAATGTAAGAATTCCTGAAGACTCTGATTCATTCAATGTTCCATTTTAATCATATTATTATCCATGATGTATTGCACAAGTTTATCACATTTTTTCACCAGTTATGTTCGAGACTTTGTAAATCCCATTTGTTTCAAATGCTGGGGAAATGCCTATCCAGGCCTTTTTGGAAAGCACGTGGGAGTACGCAGCCCCATTCATGATTACCCAATGCATTTCAGGCAGAGAGCAGCCCTTCTTCAGGGACCATAACTAGGTGTGCATACTATCACATTCATAAGATTGTAGTTTTTTTTGCCACATGTCCTTTTGCCACATTGAAGCTGCTACTCGCACAAAACAAATCACTCGTCTTTACACTGCCATGCAGGCAGAAGCCCCGGTATGCTCCTCACAGCCTCAATTGGAGTGGCAATTGGAGTGGCAGAGAAAGCTCGTACCCCCTCCTTACAGAAAAACAGTGGAAGTATTGCTGTTCCCAGATAGCGGCCTTCTCGCCAATTATAGATTGCAACTCAATCAATCAATCAATTAAAACTTTATTCGGCCACATTCTGGCCATAAAAGTACATTTTACATAAAAACACTTACATAGAAGATTAAAATACACAAAGTTAAAATAAATTCAGAATACAAGGCATATTCTAGCGACCCGGGTCATAATTGTTAACCCACCATATTATTTCTTCTACGAATTGCCCCTGATAAAAAACGTGCAACCCCGTAACAAACAAAGGGGGAAGAAAGCATTTGTAGATAGGTCAATGCTGGCCTAACTTGTGCAAAATGGCAATCTTTTAAAAGTGGTAGAATATATTTAGCTCGAAGTTCGGTATAAAAACCACAAAAGAACATAAAGTGCAATAGGTCTTGTTCAGAGACGTTATCACATGCACATGGTTGCAAGGAGCCTAACTTTGAAAAGCCTTTGGGTACAGTTAGGAGCCAGTGGATACAATTAAATCTAAATCTAGATAAAATAAAGCGATGATGCAGGTTATTAACAAAAGACCAAAACGGTTGGCTTAAAATACCAGGACATAAAATCTTAAAATATCTGCAAGAGGGTTTCATGAGTTCCTTTGCTTCTCTATCTAACTGCCTCCTTAGAAGAAATTGAGTTTTTAAATTTTTCACAGATTCGGGTTGCAGCTTGCTGGGTCTATTAAATAGCTCCGGTTGCCCAAGAGCTGAAAGCTGCTGTGAGATATAATTTAACCAAGGAATTTCTGCAGCACCATCCAAACTCAAACAGTCCTCTAAAATAGTCTGGTTTAAATTTGGTTTTTCTCTAGACCAAATTTTTAGCCACCATATCAGGGGTGCTACAGCAATGTTATCTGTCAAGTAGCCCTGCCTTAATTCCTTATGTATAATAAAAGCTGGAGTGTTGGGGGGAGCAGCTAGGAGTTTTCGTAAATGTTTATTTTCTACCCCCTGAAGTTCATTACAATCCTTGTAACCCCAAACCACACTACCATACACTGTCATAGCGACACATTTCTCATTATATATTTTTAGCAGTGGTTGTATGGGTTTGCTCCCTAGTCTTCTAGCGAAATCCAGTGAGGCTCCAGCTGCTCTTGCCAGGGTGTTTTTCTTTAGAGCACGCTGTGCTACCCAGGTGCCCCTGTCATCAAATAATACACCCAAATATGGATAAGTGGGCACATTGGTTAGCACTCCTCCTTTACAGGGAAGGGATTTATTCACCTTTTTGGGGTAACCAATTGACATTATGTGCAATTTATTAAAATTGACCGCAAGATCCAGGGCTACCATAAAATCAATAAAAGTATTAACTAAAGATTTCAACGCATTTGGGGTCCTGGCAATAAAACTGCGTCATCCGCATATAAAAGTGCTGGAATAGATTGCAACTCATCCTCATCAAATTCTTAGACTACTGCACTCTGGTGGCGCTACAAAGATTGTCGCTCAGAGAAGAAACTAACTGCGCCAAATGCCCTGCACCAGAGGCAGGATTCTTACATCTTGCCTCGGAATGTCCGCGTATTGGTGTGTTTTGGACCAGCATATTTGATACACTCTACACTATCATGGACCTCCAGATCCCTAGGACCCCTTTGCTTGCACTGTTGGGCTGGGTTCACGATGTCCCTGCTACCTTCAGCCGGCTCACGGCAATGATGCTCCTAACCGCCAAGCACAGGGTGGCTATACATTCGAGGAGTAATTCGACCCCTTAGTTGTGGATTGGCTGAAAGATGTTGCATACTGCCATGAACAGCTGGAACGATACTGTGATCTCATACCTCATGCATCCCGACCAGCAGATATCTCAAGTTCAGTTCTCTGAGAATTCAAAAAGCATCTACACGAATAAATATGGTTGGATTGGAAACCTGCAGAACCCCACCGTCGTATAGATGGGAGTTGAGACCCCCTACACCGTGCCGAATGTGCTGTTGTACTGCAATTGTATTCCGCTCCAACTTTACTGGGGTTTGCACTCAGGCCCCTAACTAAAACAAGCATTTGCAATGCAATAGGTCTCGCATTTACCCGAGTTTAAGCTATTGGCATTGTAAATGACAATGCCTTTTATTTATGTTTTAAAAACAAAAACAAAAATAAAAGGCATTGTTATTTGCAAAGTCAATAGCTCAAACTCGCGTAAATGCGAGACCTATTGCATTGCAAATGCTTGTTATGCTAATAGGATTCTCTTCAGCCGAAATTTAAATGCCATTATCCTATTGTCACTTTTCAGAAATCAGGCCATTTAGACGCGCTGCCCAAAATGTAAATGACTATTTACAAGACAAATGCTCTGTTAAGCAAAATCAGAGTGAAAACCGTCTCTGTAAAAATTATGAGAATTCGAATAAAGTAAAATAAAAAAAGATGGCTCTGAGAGTCCAGTTCGGGGAGCTGCCTGATCCTTGCACTAATTTACTATGCTGTGTGTCACTTACGGGCTTTAAAAAAACATAAACAACCGATCAATTACCCGAGAGCGGACTACAAAGCATGATCTGACAGAAGTCACGAAGAATAAACTAACACCTTTAAAGCACCGCTACCGGCAACCACCCGCGAGTTCAAGTGCTTGTAAATGCCCTCATTAACCTGCCACAGGACATCACTCTTCTGGGGGAGCAACAAAGATGGGCTCTTCTAAATGGTGTAGGACGCTAATTAATTGTCTTTCAAATTTAAATTTTTTGTTTACTGCATTAATTGCTTCTAGTATTTTATGCTGTGGAGATGGTTAAAGGACTAAAGCGTGGTATCACACATGTACAAGTAAGCAGGTGTAAATTCCATGCAAGGGGTGGGAAGCAGACATGGTTAGTCTAGAGTTTATGAATGTCCACGAATCTGTGATTTGGGGATCATCCACAAACTCCTCTCTGTCCCTTTTCAACCCTAAAAATGGTAAAATAGGAACTCCCTCAAAGCACTGGAGTAACTCACTTTCGAGGGTGGAAAATAGAGGGGAATGGGGAATGGAACACCACCAAAATCAGTGAGGGTGCAGGCGAGGGATTTCTCTGTGGAGAAACGGCTCTACCTGTGGACAGAAGACAAAGAAATATATAGGTGCAATAAGTGCAATTTCAGAAAGAAATTCCTCAAATTGTGGAAAGAACAGCCTAAGGAAAAGTGCTGTGACTTTCCCAAAAGTAAACCTGGACACATTCGTCTCGTGCAGCTTTTCAGATCGGGAATGTCTGTGAATTCCCATAAAGTGCAAAAGCATGTTCAAACTAGCAAGGAAACCTCTGAATGTCCTTCTTCCAGGCCCTATTGTATAGACATTGAAGGAATGCCATATTTTGGACCTGCCCATTCACATACTGCATTCATTGGTTTAATTTTCCAATATAAACCCGTGAAGAAACATCAAAAAGTCTTATGAAAAAACACACACAAACACATCCACACACACTCGCGCGCGACACATAACGGGGCAATGTGAAACATAGTCCGATATTACCATTGAGGGGTTCTGGTGACATAATAAATGTCACTAGAACCCTGAGAGGAGAGCAATGAAGACCCAAATTACAAGTTAGGCATGTCTTCTTTTATAGTACATGTTTATTTTGGGGTAGTTGGCTTGGAAAAAATGTTTTTTATATATATATATTTTTCCTCAAGATCCTTTGCTGTGCGATATATATTATCTACTGGCGGTCGCCAGTAGATAGTTATAGTTAGGACCTATTTTCCATAGGAAATCCGCGACATTCTATTTGAAATAACTCTCTTGCCGGTTGACGAATCTTCGCGAAATTTTCAAACTTTATGGCCCGCTCCGGTCCGCTCCTACCCTGAAAGTCTCGGGTGATTCATCAAGCGGGGGCCGAGAAAAAGGGGGTCCCAAAACGTGTTTTCCCCATTCATTTTCCCATAGGAAACTTTAGACACGGCTACAGCCCGAACTGCTGAACGGAATTACACCAAATTTGGCAAAGAGGTAGTTCTTGGTTCAGAAAGAACCCTTTTTGTTAAATGGTGTAAATCTGCTCAGTAGTTGCGGAGAAATTAAAAAAATAAGAGTCAAAAAATCAATTTCCCATAGGAAACTTTATGCAAGGCTACAGCCCGAACTGCTGAACGGAATTACACCAAATTTGGCAAAGAGGTAGTTCTTGGTTCAGAAAGAACCCTTTTGTTAAATGGTGTAAATCCGTTCAGTAGTTGCTGAGAAAATCAAAAGTAAAAACACATATATATCTGGGCGGAGCCTAACCACACATGTCATCGTGAGATCTGATTGGCTGTCAGCACTTCATCCTGGAATTGCTGGCAGCCATCTTGGGACCAATATAAATGATAGTACCCTATTGAAATGCATTGTAGTGAATAGAAGATTTTGAGGGTTACCAAAAGGAGAACTATAAAGGGTGATAACAGACTTTAGTTACATTAGAATTCATTTGTTGATGGTACCATACTAATTTCAGGAATTGTGGTGTGTTCTAAGGTGATTTTACCCTGTGAAAAACCTTCTGCTGGGATATCATGAATCATGTTTGAGAGAAAACTATTTTCACATGCTTGTCCCATACAGTTTTGGAAGGTGCTCCAGAAGCTAAAATGAGAGCATATTTTCTGTAAATTCACATTATCTTTCTCAGTCATGTGAGAATGAAGTCTGATATTCTCAGTAAAACATGTACATCCAACAATGGCAGAGACTGTCAGTTGATTCCTTTGTGTTCTACTGCAGCTTCCCAGAGTGTTCTAAAGAACAACTAGAGTGCTAACAGCCTTACTTATGACAAAGGTATGGCACACCTGAAGCCATCTTGATTGGAATAAACTGGTAACACTTAAAACATTTAATTTAAAAAGGAACAAAATTATGGGGTTCATTTTGTCATAGAAATTATGGTTAGTGCTGTAGAAAGAAAAATTAGGACATGTTTTAAGTGAGATCTCAAATATCTTCCTGTTATATTTCAACAAGAGCAGCCTGTCAGTTGATGCCTTTGTGTTCTACTGCAACTTCCCAGAGTGTTCTAAAGAACAACTAGAGTGCTAACAGCCTTACTTATGACAAAAGTATGGCACACCTGAAGCCATCTTGATTGGAATAAACTGGTAACACTTAAAACATTTAATTTAAAAAGGAACAACATGAGGGGGTTCATTTTGCCATAGAAATTATGGTTAGTGCTGCAAAAAGAAAATGTAGGGCATGTTTTAAGTGAGATCTCAAATCCTCTTCTATTTCATTAGAAAATTCTGACATGCAGACTGAAACAATCACTTTCAATACCAGCAGTAGACTTCCAGTTAACTCCTTGGTGAGCAGTAGCTTTACTACAGTGATCTAATGAACAACTAGAGTGCTAACATTCTGAATTTATGGCAAATGTGTGACACATCGGAATGCCTTCTTGATGGAATCAAAGTAAAAACTGAAAGCATTTCCTACTGAGGAGACTGTAGTAAATGAGGAAATTAGGAAACTTCATAACACATAAGTCTCCCAAGATGGCCACCAGAGAAAAAAGAGCCCAAATGTAGCACAAATATCACCCAGAGGTAGCCCACGTATAGCCCAATGACAGAAGTGTGCAAAACACTTTTTATTTTTTGTTTTTTTGCAGTTTTATATAGTGCAGACTGGTCAGGTATTGGAGTGCTTTACATGAGCATTGGTTACATCACACAAGGACAAATTCATGTTGGTTGACCCCTACACTACCCAAACACCACTGCACTACCCTAAACCCTAAAACACTACCCCCAGCATGACCCCCTTCACTACCCAAACACAACTGCACTACCCTAAACTCAAAAACACTACCCCCAGCACGACCCCCTACACTACCCAAACACCATTGCACTACCCTAAACCCTAAAACACTACCCCCAGCATGACCCCCTACACTACACAAACACCACTGCACTACCCTAAACCCTAAAACACTACCCCAGCACGACCCCCTACACTACCCAAACACCACTGCACTACCCTAAACCCTAAAACACTACCCCCAGCACGACTCCCTACACTACACAAACACCACTGGACTACCCTAAACCATAAAACACTACCCCCAGCACGACTCCCTACACTACCTAAACACCACTGCACTAAACCCTAAATCTACCCCCAGCATGACCTCCCACACTACACAAACACCACTGCACTACCCTAAACCCTAAAACACTACCCCAGCACGACCCCCTACACTACCCAAACACCACTGCACTACCCTAAACCCTAAAACACTACCCCAGCACGACCCCCTACACTACCCAAACACCACTGCACTACCCTAAACCCTAAAACACTACCCCCAGCACGACTCCCTACACTACACAAACACCACTGGACTACCCTAAACCCTAAAACACTACCCCCAGCACGACTCCCTACACTACCTAAACACCACTGCACTACACTAAACCCTAAATCTACCCCCAGCATGACCTCCCACACTACACAAACACCACTGCACTACCCTAAACCCTAAAACACTACCCCAGCACGACCCCCTACACTACCCAAACACCACTGCACTACCCTAAACCCTAAAACACTAACCCCAGCATGACCCCCTACACTACCCAAACACCACTGCACTACCCTATACCCTAAAACACGACCCCATACACTACACAAACACAACTGCACTACCCTAAACCCTAAAACACTACCCACAGCATGACCCCCTACACTACACAAACACCACTGCACTACCCTAAACCCTAAAACACTACCCCTACACTACACAAACACCACTGCCCTACCCTAAACCCTAAAACACAACCCCCAGCATGACCCCCTACACTACACAAACACCACTGCACTACCCTAAACCCCCTACACTATACAAACACCACTGCATTACTCTAAACCCTAAAACACTACCCCCAGCATGACCCCCTCACAACACAAACACTGCACTACCATAAACCCTAAATCGACCCCCAGCACGACCCCCTACACTACCCAAACACCACTGCCATACCCAAAACCCTAAAACAATACCCCCAGCATGAACCCCTACACTACCCAAACACCACTGCACTACCCTAAACCTTAAAACACTACCCCCAGCACTACCCCCTACACTACACAAACACCACTGCACTACCCTAAACCCTAAAACACTACCCCAGCACTACCTCCTACCCTACCCAAACACCACTGCACTAACATAAACCCTAAAACACTACCCCCAGCACAACCCCCTACACTACACAAACACCACTGCACTACCATAAACCCTAAAACACTACACCCAGCACGACTCCCTACACTACCCAAACACCACTGCACTACCCTAAACCCTAAATCTACCCCCAGCACGACCCCCTACACTACACAAACACCACTGCACTACCCTAAACCCTAAAACACTACCCCCAGCATGACCCCCTACACTACTCAAACACCACTGCACTACCCTAAACCCTAAAACACTAACCCAGCACGACCCCCTACACTACCCATACACCACTGCACTACCCTAAAGCCTAAAACACTACCCCCAGCACGACCCCCTACACTACTGCACTACCCTAAACCCTAAAACACTACCCCCAGCACGACCCCCTACACTACCCAAACACCACTGCACTACCCTAAACCCTAAAACACTACCCCCAGCACGACCCCCTACACCACCCAAACACCACTGCACTACCCTAAGCCCTAGAAAAGAAACCCCCACCCCATGCCCAATCCCCCTTACCTCTCACTCCTCGTGGTTCCTCTCTCCTCGTGGTTCCTGCTTCACGTCGTCTCTGAGGGGCGGTGCACGTCGTTGTGAGGAAACGGAACAGCCTCTGTTTCCTTACAACGACATGGATCGTCTACATGTTTTTAGAACGCATGGTCATTTACTATACATACCTTTACAACAAAATTCGTTGTAAAGGCATGCGTGGTAAATGACCATGCGTTCTAAAAAATGCGTAGTAATGACTTTCGTGATGTACAACACATGCGTGGTAATGCATGCGTTGTAATGGTATCGCAAAGTAAAAAGTCGTTGTAACGGCTGTTTACCGATCGAAGCTGGCCCCTGTTCTTCAGTGAGATGTTTATTTGATTAATTAGGAGGAAGGAATGTGTTTTTTTACCGAAAAGTGCATTCCCGGCTGTTGTATTGTGAAAGTGTCCGCGTGGCCTGGTTTCACTTCCGGTGAGAGAATGGAAGAGTCTGTTTGGATCTAAAGGAGTTCTGTTGTTGGACGGGGCCGGCGCGACATGTCATCAGAAAACATAGCTAATGGAAAGCGTCCTCCCTGAAGTGTGGAGCAGTGCCATGAGAGGTCAACGAGTGTGCGTCCCACCGCAGTATGACCGTACCGCGTGACCCATGTGCCACCTCCAGGGTACGGGAGGCAGAAGCGGCATCGCAGGTCCTCTTGAAGACCGTTGTAGCACTAATTCTACATTTTGGTACTAGGGCATTTTAACTTCGTTGTTCCTGCCAGATACAAAGAGAAGATCCTGTGTTATTCAGTGCCCTCGTTACCTTTTTGTGGGTTGTGGTGCTTGTCACTTCGCTGCCCCGCCGGTGCACACGACTGGGCACCCCACCTCGTGTGCCATCTGCAGGGCCTCTGCCCTCGGATCACTGGTTTCGGTTTCTGGAGTGGCAACATAAACAGTTGCTCCCAAAGGACTAGCCTGAACACTTAGGTGAATATCCCCTGCACCAGCATTCCACGGAAATTCTTTCCTAGCTCTCCCACGTCAACGAGGATGTCAAAATAGCACGGCTCCGCTCGCGACACCGTATGACGTCATCGGAGCCATAAGAGAACCTCGTCGGCGTGCTGACGTCAGTTCCACCCATTTTTTCTGGCCCACCGAGGCAAACAGGGGACCGAGACATTTTCACATGTATACATAGTATAATAAATATATATATATTCACTGAAAAAACCATAGGTTTCAGGCACGTTATAGTTAGAAATTAGCATTTAAAAAACCTTAGAAATTCACTGAAAAAACCATAGGTTTCAGGCACGTTATAGTTAGAAATTAGCATTTAAAAAACCTTAGAAATTCACTGAAAAAACCATAGGTTTCAAGGGCGTTATAGTTAGTTGGACATTTCACTCGTACAAAACCATAGAAATTCCCCCGTTATAGTTAGTTCAGCTAACTATAACTCGCGCGCCCGCAATGCACTGCTGATGACGTCACATATTACATCACTCATGACATGATCAGTGACATCACTCATGACATCACTGATGACATCTCAAATGACATCACTGATGACATCATCCAGTGAATGTGTGTTTTTCTGAAAATTAAATATGTTTTATATATGTATATCTCAAGGTCGATGGAAGAATAAATGGGTATATAAGTGTCTAAATGGATGATTTTGTTTTGTAAAATTGATTGTATAACTGACTAAGTGTATCTTAGTGAATACATGGGTTAGTGAGTAATGTTTAAATATGAAAATATCTGCATCAGTCTCTCACTTTGTGTATAAGTGGCTGCATGGGTTGGTGAGTAGCTACATGAGTGTCTATATGGGTTATTAGTTGTTTTTTTGAGTATCAGTATGAGTGTCTGAGTGTCTGTATGGTTCGGTGGGGGTATTACTTAGTGCATAGATGCATGAATGAGTGACTCACTGTTTGTATGTGTTGAAGACAGCATGTGTGCAGGACTGTATAGGTGGATGAGTATGTGTATGGGTGTGTTAGTGAGTGAATGACTGTCTCAATAGTGTCTTTATGAGTAACTACATATGTTTTAAACTAGTATATGTGTGTATTGGTGTATATAAGTGAGTATATGTGAGAGTGAGAGATTGGAAGAGTTCCTGTACAAATAAGTAGGTGTTTCTATAAGTGATTGTTTAAGAGAGTAAGTATGTGTAAGTTTCTGTAGAAGTAAGTGTGGTAGTGTGTGTATAACTGTATATGCAAGTAAATGGATGTTTGATACTTTGTTTGCATGTGTGACTATGTGTGTGAGTAACTCTATGGATGAGTGGCGGTGTGTAACAGGATGTATAGGTGTATGAGTACATATGATGAGTGAGTACATGTATGAGTGACTCTATAGGGACTGTTGGTGAATGAGTGGATGTGTGTGTAGATCTTGGAATTACTGAATAGGTGTGTTGTAACTGGTATTGGTATGTCCATTGTTTTGAAAATGTTAGTTTGTATTTTTGAGTGTGTGTATCAAAGGTTATATTAGGGTGAGAGGAGGTCTGCCACTCTATCACAAGGATGATGTCATCAGTGATGTCATCAGTGATGTCATCAGTGATGTCATCAGTGATGTCACTGACCATGTCATGAGTGATGTAATATGTGACGTCATCAGCAGTGCATTGTGGAGCGCACGAGTTATAGTTAGCTGAACTAACTATAACGGGGGAATTTCTATGGTTTTGTACGAGTGAAATGTCCAACTAACTATAACGCCCCTGAAACCTATGGTTTTTCCAGTGAATTTCTAAGGATTTTTAAATGCTAATTTCTAACTATAACGTGCCTGAAACCTATGGTTTTTTCAGTGAATATATATATATATATATATAGGGAATTGTTTATTGATCATTCATAGTGAAATATTGGACTTTACTGTTTAGTTGTCTGCAGGAAAAAGAAGAGAACAATACTTAATCATTCAGTCAAGGATGATAAAATAAAAACCATCATGTGTGTTATTATAAACAGATTCTGTGTGAAAAGGAAGAGACTGTTGAAGCTGTTCTCTTCAAGGTGCAGCTGAGAATGGCACTGATTGGAATTCGAAAGATTAGATTTGTTTAGTTTTTATAAACAGATTGTTGATAAAACAATGGGCACTGCTCTGATAGCATAATTCAAATCTGTGGTATATACTGCATAAGTATGGATTTAGTGCACTTGCCACGCCGTTTGCTGCATAAATTGCAGATTTCAGGCTCAGATTGATTAAAACAAATGATACTGTCAGAAAATGTGTTCCATAATGCTGCACAGCAGGACTTTTCTTGCTGGATTATGTCGATAACCCTGTTATATAATTCGGCCCTCCATTGCTATATAAACTTAGTGTCCCTGAACAGCGGTGACGCCTTGTAGTGTGGTTTTAGGGCTGCTGTGATGATGAAACCCATATTTCACTGGGGTTTTTAAACCACTGCACTTTTTGAACCCAGACATGTAATACGAGCTTGCGAGGAGAGAGAGAGAGAGTGTGTGTTGTAGATAGATGTTGACTATCTTTGTGTATGTTTGTGAACTTTGTTTTTGCATGAATTATTATATTTACTATCATGTTACCATTAAATAAAAACAATTAATGCAACCCTTTTCTATTAATTTTTCTAATGTGAATTTAGGAGCTTTAGGTAAACAGATGTCATGGGTCATCGTCTGCTTTGTACAAATAAAAGTGTGTTGTAATGCACTAATGGCTGAGAAAATAGGATGAAAAGGGGTTTTTCACCTCCCACGGCCCCAACGCGTCGAGCATCTATTGATAATGTTAATGAAGGGGTTCCTGCGCCACCTTATTAGCAATAAATCTCCCCCATTCTTTGTTGATTAAAAGCATTATGATCATCATTGCTATCATTACTGAAGCCATTATTCTTGTGTTACCATCAGAGTAGGGTTATGATAATCCCGCCATCACGGCGGAGTTAAAGAGGGTGTAAACGCGTGATTAATGGCTGCTTTCACGTTTTAATACTCGACATTTCCCAACTCTTTTTTTTACAAATAAGAAATGGCCATGGTAATTAGAGGAGGTGATTACAGAAGCACTGCTATGAAGTGTCTAATTACTCACATATGCAATTGCCTCGTAAAAAAAAATCAAAAGACAATACTTTTCTGTGGCAACGCAGGAGGGTTCGGGAAACACCGCCTTGTGAGAAAAGACGTGCCTCGAAATATGCACACCGCGAAAAATAAGCATACACATTTTTTTTTATTTTTAAGAATCTATTTCGTAGGAAAACGTCACTGACGAACGAGGGGGGAGAAAAGCAGCAGCGCTACAGTCTGAACCATTCTTGACCTGAGATCGTGGCTTTAGCAAAGCAGTGGGTGTCGTTCAATTGTTGTATTTCTTGAAATCCATTGTCTTGTACTTAACTGCGTCACAAGTAAATGTGTTTATGCGCAATATGTACATTAACGTGATGCTTACGGTATTCAGGTAAATTATAATGAACAAAAATAGATGTTTTATCTGACACACATAACCAGTTTTAGAGAAAAACGCAACTGTAAATAAACACTGAAATCCCTCATAACCTAAAGTACAATGGCAGCATACGAGGTTTACTAAGTAGGTACCAAACAAACAAACGCCTTTGATACTAGCACTCCCGGCGCGGCTAATGGCATTGTAGCCTAGCGGCTCGCTGCAAGTAGTGAAAACGAGGGTGACAGCAAAAACGGAGACCCCGATCGGCATAATAAGCGGATAAAATATTTTTTTTCTCCAAGGGTAACGGCAAAAACAGAGACCCCGATCGGCATAATAAGCAAATAAGATATATTTTTTTCCCCCGAGGGTGACGGCAAAAACGGAGACCCCATTCGGCATAATAAGCGAATAAGCCACAAGGACAGCGGATGAAAGAGGAGGAACCTGACGGGCAGGACGGTATAAGAATGGTTAAACGTGGAAACAAATGATCAACAGAAAAGAATTGCACAATCTGCACAATTCTGTAATGCAATGCTGCCGCTCTCGTTACAGAGGCTAAAATAACTGGCCAGCGTAGAGGAGAGTCTCCACTTACAGACGCAGGGGGTGATCTTCAAAATAAATAAACAAACACAGCGTGAGAAACAGATGGCACACTGCACGCAATTAAAACAAGTGCGAGCAGAGCGGACTAAAACTGTAGTTAGGCGCCACTACTTCGGGACTACACGGAAGTTACCAAAGGATCAACAGCCAACAGAAAGCAAGATAACAACAGCAATGCCACAGGTAAACCAATCGCAAGCGGAAAAACAAATTACACGGAGTTTAAGCCAACATACAGATTACTTTATGTCTCGCTGAGACATGCGCTGCCAAGGCAAGACCTAAAAATAAACACCGACCAGTATACATCGCATCCCGATTGCTACATCTTGCCAGTCCCCGATATCCCATCCCTGTAAATGCCACTGCATATAGAGGCCACTTATTCTACTGCAATCGCGCCACTAAGTGTAAAGTATGCAAAGGCTGTGTTGTTTTATGGATGCTATAGATGTCCCTGGTGTAATGTGCAAGATCCTATGAAACTCAATAAATAAAGTTTTAAAACAAAAGGGACACCAAGGCCATGATTTTAGGTGCAATTAAGCACCACAACAGAAAGATGATGAAGCGGAGGGTATGCAGCAGCAGACCTAATGTATAACAATAAGCTGAACAGTGTATGCCGAAATGTATGTGCCCACAATAGCATGCATAAAAGACATATGCTAGATATGATTGTGGAGGGATATAAACCAAACCTCATATGACTCACGAAAACACATATGGCGTACAAGAATAGGAAGCTACTGAAGAGCTGGGTTTGATTTGCTAAGGTATACTGCTCAGCAATTAGAGAAGCTGCAATCCGGGGGGAGGGAGGGGAGCAGAGGAATATAAACTTAGAGGACAGTAGCTGATAGTAAAGGGAGATGGGCGGTAACAAAAATCTCTTTCAAAGTATAGTTAATTACAATATGTGTTACTGATGGACCAAGTAGGGACGAGGCATACATATTTGATCAACTAGTTATGGAATTAACCGATTGGACAGACAAGCTTTTCTTAATCAGCAATTTTAATTGTGTGATGGATTATTGTATAGATTCTTTCAAACCATGTAAATAGGTAGAAAGCCCAAGTACAGAGTGCCATAAATAGGACAAATCAAATTTCTGGCCTTGGTGACATATGGCGCTTCAACAAGGGGGAAGTGCCAGGTTAGACCTATTAGTTATCGGTTGCATAAATTATACTCTCATATAGATTTGGTATTTGCTCCTTATTGTTTGATGCCTGAAATTGAAATGGAAATATGTCCGGTGATTGTCTCACATTATAATCCATTACACATACAATATAATATTAAAAACTCAAAGGCAGAACCTAGGCAATTGACATTTAATTGTGCACTATTACTGAACAAAGAATATTATGAATACTTTACAAAGCATTGATGAGTTTATAGGAATTAATCAATCTACAACTGCATGGGTAGTGATATGGGATAGGTTTATATATGTGTGGTCACAATAAAATTCACTGCAGATTGTACAAGGTCAAACAGGCAAACAATCAGGAATTATCAAAAGGTAAGAAAATTGGGACTTGCATATCAAACCCATACACTTAGGCTGGCATGATGAAAACAATATATTGTCAGTGGATTCCCTCCCGGGCCCAGATAAGTTGTTAAATAAGAGAAAGTATCTTTTACTTCTAGCAACAGAGTCAAGTACAACCACGTCTCAGAGCTCACCCAGACCGACCACTACAGCATCCACTTCACCATCTCAGGACCTACCAACAGTGGCACCATGCCGCCCAGCTTCACACACAGAAACTGGAAAAAGATACCAGAAAACCAGTGAAACAACTCCCACCTCCAGGACACAACATTCAACCCAAAACAGGCCGCAAAGAAATTCTCCCAGTGGATCACAGAATGCACCAACACAATCGCCCCTGCCAAGCCAGCCAAATCCAAAGGACCTACCAGAAGAGCCAGCTGGTTCACTGCAGTGCTGAAATCCACCAAACGCAACTGCCGGCAACTAGAAAGGAAGTGTAGCACCATCAAAGAGACAGGAGACCATACCACCTTCAAGACTACACTCAACCAGTTCCACAGCCTCCTGAAAGAAACAAAGAAGAATGCCCTAGCAGACCACATAGAAGCCAGCACAAACCGCAGCAAGGAGCTTTTCATCACCGTGAAGGAGTTCTCCAACCCTGCAGCCTCTGAGATCATCATCACCCCCTCCCAAGAACTATGCGACACCCTGGTAGACTTCGTCCACGACAAGATCTCAGTCATCTATGAAAACTTAAAACCCCAATCCCCCGCCGCCGACAGCATCAGCCTGCTCACACCCACGAACATGAAAACCTCGAACACCTGCTCACCCACTGGGACCCCCTCCCAACTCAAGCCACAATCTCCATCATGAACTCCGTGCATTCGGAAGCACCCATGGACCCTTGCCTCCACCACGTCTTCAACCTCGGGAGCAAGATGATTAGCGACGAGCTAAAAAAAAGTCCTGAACACCTCCATCGGCTGCCTTCCCGAGGACCAAGAACACACTGAAGTGAGGCCCCTCCTGAAGAAGCAATCCTCTGACCCTGCAGAACCGAAACATTACCTACCCATCTTCCTGCTCTCCTTTCCAGTGATGGTTCTCGATAAGGCAATCAACCAACAACTCACCAGACACCTGGAACACAACAACCTCCTGGACCCCTCCCAATCCGGATTCCGAGTCGACCACAACACCAAAACAGCCCTGACTGCAGCCACCAACGATATCAGGGCCCTTCTGGACCGTGGCAAAACTGCAGCCTTCATCCTCCTGGACCTGTCAGCCACCTTCGACACCGACTCCCATTACATCTTGATAAACAGACTCCACCACATTATTTGCGCTATATAAAAAAAATCATTTAACACATTGGAATCCAGGGCGACGCCCTCAAACGGATCACCTCATACCTCACCGGAGGAACCCAGAGAATCCGTCTCCCACCCTTCACATCTTAACCCAAGAAGATCATCTGCGGCGTCCCCCACGATCATCCTTCAGCTCCATCCTCTTCAAAACGTACATGACCCCCCTGGCTAACACAGATCACACGGACTCAACATCATCTTCTACACCAACGACACCCAGCTCATCCTTTTACTGTCAGAAGACCGCCAGAGCCAACTTCCACTTTTATATGATTAATATTGCTAACCGGATGAAGGACAACTGTCTCAAGCTCAACTCGGACAAGATGGAAGTCCTCATCATTGGGAACAACACCTCGCCGTGGAACGACGCATAGTGGCCTGCGGAATTCAGCCCACCCCCCACCTCAACAGACCGCACCCACAACCTCGGCATCATCTTGAACAGCAAGCTATCTATAAAGAAACAGGTAAACGCAGTCTCATCCGCCTGCTTCCACACCCTACGCATGCTTCGTAATATCTTCAAGTGGCTCCCAGTCAACACCAGCAGGCCCTTATCACCAGCAGGCTGGACTAGGGGAACACACTCTGCATAGGAATCACTGCATGCCTCCTGAAGAGACTACAGACAATACAAAACATAGTTGCAAGACTCATCCTCAACCTCCCCAGACAGACCCACATCACACTCCACCTCAAGAAGCTTCATTGACTCCCGATCTAAAAGAGGTGCCAGTTCAAGATGTTGACCAATGAATACAAAGCCCTGCACAACAAAGGACCGCATACATCAAACGCATGACCTTCCACCAACTGACAAGACACCTACGATCTGCCTCCCTTTTCTTTGCAGACACTCCCCGGATCTGCTAAGGCAACAGCGGAGGACGCTACTTCTCACACCTGGTGGCCAAAGCTTGGAATGACCTTCCCTTGCACCTCAGGACCGCGTCATTGCTCCAGCAATTCCGGAAAGAACTGAATGAATGAACAGATCACCATTTTTATTTTTCAGAGTTTTATATAGCGTGAACTTGACCCGAATCGGGTATCAGAGCGCTTTACATAGCACCAGTTGCATTACATGAGGACACATTAATTTTTGTTAGGCACGGGGAGATTAAGTGATTTGCCCAGAATCACAGGATGTTCAGCGTCATTGCAGAGACTCGAACCCAGTTCCCCAGATTCGAGGTCGACTGCCCTAGCCGTTAGGCCAACTCTTCTCCCCAACACCATAAAGTAGTTATCAACACCAGCGCCTTGAGACCCTCTTGGCGGATTCACCATGCTTTACAAATACTTGATTGACTGATTTTATAAGCTACAGAAAGGACAGGAAATAGATTATGGTGAGGTGTTGGCCCAATTGCTTGCATTAAAAACACGAGCAAAACTGTCTGCAGCGGTTATACCCTGCATCAAGGATGAAGGGAACATAATCAGGGATGATCCTACAAATATTTTTTCATGGATTATATCCAAAACTATACACTGAGGAAATAAAGGTAGGACTTGTGGTGTGTAATAAACATATAAAAATAGCTATGCTACGAATTCTAGAACAAAATGCTAGAGATCTGCTTGATGAGATTACTATAGAAGAAATAGTGGTAGCAGTTATTAAACGCCTGACACCTAGAAAAGCTGAGAGGATGCTATACCATTATAATTTTATTAAACAGTATCCTCTGTATTGGCCCTAATAATGATAAAGGTGATTAAGGAAATTGTTGACAAACAGAGAATAGTACAGTCGTGGAATAACACTAATGGTAGTCTTTTTGAAAAACAGATAAGGCTCCCGATAAAAGTGGCTCGTATAGACCAATTTCATTAATGAAAACAGATGCCAAGATCAACTTGAAAATTCTAGCCACCATGTTTGCTAAGTGTAGTAATTTTTTTTTTTTTTTATGTTTCAAGAGGATTTATTCAGGTTGGTTACAAGATCAGTAATACAGTAGTATTCAGCCCCACCAGGAGCAGCCAGCAAGGCGCTCAGCCCTTCTCCAACTGTGTAGTTCATACACCAACATTCTATGTTACATCATCTCAAGAGTTTTCCACTGGTGGAGCAGTGGATGACATGTAAAGCATAATAACCAAGATACTACACTAAGGTATAGAGCAACTAGTTTCCTGCGTCCAGCATGGATTCATACTGGGCAGAGACACAACAATGCATACCAATTATGCAATAAAAAATGTTTGATGTCACTGATGTAAACAGAAGAAAGGTAAGTATGATACTGCTGGATGCTGAAAAGGCCTTCAATCGAGGTTCCTGGCAACTCCTATAGAAAGTGATGCATCGTATGGGGATTAGGAGTAGATATTTATGTCGGGTGCAGGTACTATACGCAAAACTACATGCCCGAGGAATGATAATGGGGAACGCCTCTCCAGACATATATGTTACACAAGGTAAGGGACAAGGCTGGCCCATATCACCATTATTATTTCCATTATATTTAGACCAATATTTATATACTTTGATCGCCCATAAGGATACAGCGCTGGTAATCTTCAGTTGGATTGTATTAAAGGTGTCAGCATATGCTGATATATCCGTGTATTCTACTGACCCATATAGAGCAATCAAAGCTGTAAAGGAAGAGTAAGATTTATTTGGGAAAGTTGCTGAATATAAGTTAAATAAGGAAAAGATGCAAATCATAGCTAATTGTCTAAGAGATGAAACAGATAGACAGATAGTTACAGAAGTGACATATCTAGGGGTTAAAATAAGTGGCAACCTTGAATGCATTTTTTTATCTTAATTACACAGAGCTTCTTAGGAAATGTACAGGTCTATTACACAACTGGCATCGTTTATCTATCTCATTAAGAGGTTGCTGTAATATAGTAAAAATGTATACTTTACCAAAGTTTCTATACTTATTTAGATCAATACCTCCTCTGATCCAACATGTTTTTTCAAAAACCTTAATCCAATATAACTAGTTTTATATGCAGGTATCGAAAACCCAAGAGAGCAATTTGATTTATCAAACTACCAATACAAAAAGAGCTCCCTGACTTTAAGTTTTATTATTGGGCTACTGTGGCTCAAAGAATGACTTGTTTACTAATGGAAACCTCCTCATATAACTTTCCTTCCTATGTTTCAGATGGCTCTAGGGCCAAATCCCAACAAACATTTACTAAAATATTTTGATCCTAACTATTTAAAAAAAGTACAATTTAAGGTGATAAAAGGTTTAAGATATTGGGGGGGAGGGTTCGTGCAGCCTGTAAGACATTACAGTTATTAATAAATATACGCCACTCCGATGTCAATCATCTTTCCCAAAGATATTTAGGGACAGTGGTTTATAATAAATGGGCATCCCTTGGTTCAAAGAATGTGGGCATCTTTTTTAAATAGGACTTTTAAAACAATCTGGGATCTACAGGCGGAACTTACTATTTCAAGATACTATTGTTTACAATTTCTTTTAAATGTCTACAAATTACAGGGTTGTTTGGTAAATTGGGCAAGGATAAAACAGGAATGAATAATATCAGCATAATGGATAGGTATAAAAGATTAGAGATGTTTATAAGCATTTTCTTGATAGTCTTGATAATAGGACCCAGATGGCAAACATATAGGCAGAAAAATTGGAAATAAGAGTGCAAAATGTACAAGATCCTATGGATATTGGAAATTCAAACTTCAGGTTAGCTAACTTTCTCCTACAATTTAAGGTTCTGAACAGCTGTACTATACTGCACAGACGATGAATAAACAGGGATCCAGGACTAACTCTAAATGCTCCAGATGCCAACTGGAAGAGGCAAATGATTTACATATGTTTGCTAATCACAATAAATTGATTCACTTCTGGACAGAGGTGACTAAAGCAATATGTAACCTCATCCAGCAAGGTGTGGTAATTTCTGTCAAAAATATAATGCTGGGATTTGGAAATCTATACCATGAGAGGCCACATTTATGTATACCACTGTAACTATTGCTCAGCAATGTATAGCTCAGGATTGGATCAACTCTGTATCACCAAATCTAAAATGGTAGGGTCCCCTATGGCACTACTATGAACTTGAAAGAGCAGTCAAATTGGTGAGCGAAGAAGAAAGAAACCAATTTTTGAAAACATGGGGACCACTGATGGAAAGTAAAAAAAACATACTAGATTAAGAGATTGGTTGCGATGTTGAATGTTTTATGTAAGTATTTTGGACATGGTCACCCTGCTGAATATACCAGCAGAATTTGTAAATGTACATATGCATATTTCCTTAAATACATTTTTAAAAAACTTGGTTGATGTTGAGAAAGACTGACAAAAATCTTGTGTGCTTGCTGTTTTATTTGATTGTAATGCTCTTAAATTCATGGGATACTTTGCTAATACTGTGTGCTTCAAATGAAAATCTGCTTAAAAAAGGTGTATGTGGCTTATAATGTAGTGTCTGTACTAAGATGCCAAGATCATCATAGATTGGGCATTATTTTAAATCCATGCTCAATAGGTTTTGTCGATTGACAAATTATTTTAAATCCATGCTCACTTGAACAGGTTTCGTCGATTGACAATCTGTAATTCAGTGAACTGATTGTAAAATATTTTGCAAGGTATTTTCAAAAGCCCTGGGGAAACTGCAAGGATTTCAGTTCGGGATAGCTCTCAAAACTGATCCCATTCCTAGCCAACCAAAAGTTAAAATGATTCCCACAGTAGTAAGGAAAGAGTTGCAGCAAATGTTGGAATACAATGTTGCTAAGGAGGTCATTAAAGAGATGGACTTGGCAGAATGGATTTCGCCAATTCTTTTAACAAAGATAAGTGGTTGCACTTTTGCCTATATGTGGACTGAGGGCAATAAAGAACAAGTTACTTGCCTTCAGTAATACCTTATCTGGTAGAGACGATCTAGCTTCTGATTCCTTAACTTAGAATATTTCCCAGGCATCTGACTGGATACAAAAAATCTTGAGCAGTACTTTGTGCTCCGGAAGGTGGCGCTGATCACCTCAGCTTTGTCGGTCTGTGTGCCGGAAGTAACATGGGCGGTGGCTATATAGGCGTCACCCCAGCATGCTGACATCAGTTCTTTTACGTGACTATTTTTGCGCCAGAAGCACGCAACCACAACAGAAGACTGATTGACCAGTGTGCAGATACTAAGGGCATACAGGGACCTTTTTAGGAATAGAAACCAGTTCATAGAACGGGAGGATTGGTAAGGAATCTGCAGCCTCTACCAGATGAGGTGTTACCGAAGCTAAGTAACTCGTTCATCTGATAGACTTCTAGCCCTGGAGGAGGGTCTGCAAACTGGATCAGATTTCAAATTCCTGAAGGACCGAACGGGCAAAGTGCCCATCACGACATACCTGACTGTCAAGGCAGTAGTGTTGGGTAAACTAATGCAAGAATGCAGACGTCGCAGCATGATATTTGTCCAGGATGGGGATTCCACGAGCTAAAGCATTGGTCGCAGTTTTGGTCTGGTGGAATGAGCCTGCAAGTCTTCAGGGGGTTGCTTCTTGGCCAATGCAGAGTACAGTCTATCAGGAGATGGTCTGTTTTTGCACTGCTTGTCCCTTCTTCGCTCCCATGAACCCAATGAAGAGCTGATCGTTCACCCGGTGTTTTTTGGTGCGATCGATGTAGAACGACAATGGTCTTTGTCGGGCCAGGCGATGGAGTGTCTCCTCCTCCTTGGAGGGGTGAGGCGGAGCAAAGAAAATCGGCAGCGTGATGCTTCGGCCAACATGGGAAGGTGTCACCACCTTTGGCAGAAAGGAGGCACAGGAGTGGAGAACCAGTTTGTCTGGGAAGCAGATGGTGTATGGATGGTGAACAGAAAGGGCCTAACGCTTGCTGACCCTCCTGGACGATGTGATGGCCCCCACGAAGAATGTCTTGATAGTCAGAAGTCTTAGAGGGTAGCTGTGCATGGGGTCAAAGGGTGAACACATTAGGTAGGTTAAAAGCACATTAAGGCCCCACTGGGACATAAAAAATGGTATGGGGGGAAACACATGTTGAAAACCTTTCAGAAAATATGTCACAATGAGTGACTTGAACAAGGAGGTTTGGTCCAGCAACCGCAAAAAACCAAGATGTCCAAATGATACCCCTTAACTATGCCCAGAGCAAGGCCTTGCCGGGCTAACAACACAACAAATAGTTTCTGACAAAGATGCAGAAAGAGGGTCAACATGTTTCTCAGTGCGCCAAGCCACAAGCCTGTCCCAACTGCAAGGTGTATCCGGTCTTGATCGGAGGACACCTGGCTGCCAAGATGACCTCACAGACTTCAGGAGGGAGATCAAAGACTCTCAGCTGCTGCCACTTAATCTCCACGTATGAAGGCGGGGCAAACACAGGTTTGGGTGCAAAACCCTGCCCTGTTGCTGTGACAGGAGATCCCCCGGAGAGACAGCCGGTTAGGAGGACTGATGCCCATGCTCATGAGTTTGTGATACCTGATACATGAGGTCGCTCCCCCACCACACAGCTCCGCCTGTGTTGTCTGCCCGCTGCTCCTGTAGGTAAGATCGCCCTCCGCTTGTGGCCCCGGTGCCCGTTTTTGTCTGCTCTCCCCCTGTTTTTCCTTTCTGTGCCCCTCGCTGCCCCACTGTTGTTGTGCCCGTGATTTTGTCTGCTGTCCCCCTGTTTTTCCTTTCTGTACCCCTCGCTGCCCCACTGTTGTTGTGCCCGTGATTTTGCCTGCTCTCCCCTGTTTTTCCTTTCTGTGCCCCTCGCTGCCCCACTGTTGTTGTGCCCGTGATTTTGCCTGCTCTCCCCCTGTTTTTCCTTTCTGTGCCCCTCGCTGCCCCACTGTTGTTGTGCCCGTGATTTTGTCTGCTGTCCCCCTGTTTTTCCTTTCTGTGCCCCTCGCTGCCCCACTGTTGTTGTGCCCGTGATTTTGTCTGCTGTCCCCCTGTTTTTCCTTTCTGTACCCCTCGCTGCCCCACTGTTGTTGTGCCCGTGATTTTGCCTGCTGTCCCCCTGTTTTTCCTTTCTGTGCCCCTCGCTGCCCCACTGTTGTTGTGCCCGTGATTTTGTCTGCTGTCCCCCTGTTTTTCCTTTCTGTGCCCCTCGCTGCCCCACTGTTGTTGTGCCCGTGATTTTGTCTGCTGTCCCCCTGTTTTTCCTTTCTGTGCCCCCGCTGCCTCTCGCCACTCCCGCCGCTGCGTTCCCTGCGGCCCCGCCCCCTGACTGCCCATTCGCTGCCCCTGCCTCCCGCCTCCCAGCTGCTCCTCCCTCCCACCTCCCCATACATGGCGGCCGCTGCACGGTGAGGAGAGCGACCCTTGACCTTGCCAGGTAGGTCGCTCCCCACCACACAGCTCCGCCTGTGTTGTCTGCCCGCTGCTCCTGTAGGTAAGATCGCCCTCCGCTTGTGGCCCCGGTGCCCGTTTTTGTCTGCTCTCCCCTGTTTTTCCTTTCTGTGCCCCTCGCTGCCCCACTGTTGTTGTGCCCGTGATTTTGTCTGCTGTCCCCCTGTTTTTCCTTTCTGTACCCCTCGCTGCCCCACTGTTGTTGTGCCCGTGATTTTGTCTGCTCTCCCCCTGTTTTTCCTTTCTGTGCCCCTCGCTGCCCCACTGTTGTTGTGCCCGTGATTTTGCCTGCTCTCCCCCTGTTTTTCCTTTCTGTGCCCCTCGCTGCCCCACTGTTGTTGTGCCCGTGATTTTGTCTGCTGTCCCCCTGTTTTTCCTTTCTGTGCCCCTCGCTGCCCCACTGTTGTTGTGCCCGTGATTTTGTCTGCTGTCCCCCTGTTTTTCCTTTCTGTACCCCTCGCTGCCCCACTGTTGTTGTGCCCGTGATTTTGCCTGCTGTCCCCCTGTTTTTCCTTTCTGTGCCCCTCGCTGCCCCACTGTTGTTGTGCCCGTGATTTTGTCTGCTGTCCCCCTGTTTTTCCTTTCTGTGCCCCTCGCTGCCCCACTGTTGTTGTGCCCGTGATTTTGTCTGCTGTCCCCCTGTTTTTCCTTTCTGTGCCCCCGCTGCCTCTCGCCACTCCCGCCGCTGCGTTCCCTGCGGCCCCGCCCCCTGACTGCCCATTCGCTGCCCCTGCCTCCCGCCTCCCAGCTGCTCCTCCCTCCCACCTCCCCATAAATGGCGGCCGCTGCACGGTGAGGAGAGCGACCCTTGACCTTGCCAGGTAGGTCGCTCCCCCACCACACAGCTCCGCCTGTGTTGTCTGCCCGCTGCTCCTGTAGGTAAGATCGCCCTCCGCTTGTGGCCCCGGTGCCCGTTTTTGTCTGCTCTCCCCCTGTTTTTCCTTTCTGTGCCCCTCGCTGCCCCACTGTTGTTGTGCCCGTGATTTTGTCTGCTGTCCCCCTGTTTTTCCTTTCTGTACCCCTCGCTGCCCCACTGTTGTTGTGCCCGTGATTTTGCCTGCTCTCCCCCTGTTTTTCCTTTCTGTGCCCCTCGCTGCCCCACTGTTGTTGTGCCCGTGATTTTGCCTGCTCTCCCCCTGTTTTTCCTTTCTGTGCCCCTCGCTGCCCCACTGTTGTTGTGCCCGTGATTTTGTCTGCTGTCCCCCTGTTTTTCCTTTCTGTGCCCCTCGCTGCCCCACTGTTGTTGTGCCCGTGATTTTGTCTGCTGTCCCCCTGTTTTTCCTTTCTGTACCCCTCGCTGCCCCACTGTTGTTGTGCCTGTGATTTTGCCTGCTCTCCCCCTGTTTTTCCTTTCTGTGCCCCTCGCTGCCCCACTGTTGTTGTGCCCGTGATTTTGTCTGCTGTCCCCCTGTTTTTCCTTTCTGTGCCCCTCGCTGCCCCACTGTTGTTGTGCCCGTGATTTTGTCTGCTGTCCCCCTGTTTTTCCTTTCTGTGCCCCTCGCTGCCCCACTGTTGTTGTGCCCGTGATTTTGTCTGCTGTCCCCCTGTTTTTCCTTTCTGTACCCCTCGCTGCCCCACTGTTGTTGTGCCCGTGATTTTGCCTGCTCTCCCCCTGTTTTTCCTTTCTGTGCCCCTCGCTGCCCCACTGTTGTTGTGCCCGTGATTTTGTCTGCTGTCCCCCTGTTTTTCCTTTCTGTGCCCCTCGCTGCCCCACTGTTGTTGTGCCCGTGATTTTGTCTGCTGTCCCCCTGTTTTTCCTTTCTGTGCCCCCGCTGCCTCTCGCCACTCCCGCCGCTGCGTTCCCTGCGGCCCCGCCCCCTGACTGCCCATTCGCTGCCCCTGCCTCCCGCCTCCCAGCTGCTCCTCCCTCCCACCTCCCCATAAATGGCGGCCGCTGCACGGCCGCGCAGCGGACGTGCGCAGCGGGCGCGCCGCTGGCGCGCCGAAGGCGCGCCTAAGGCAAGCCCGTCTGCGACTGGACCGCGCCCAGCGCCAGAACCCCTGGAACCCACCAACGCAACACTACTCGACGGACCTACGACGCCGCCACACTCACCGCACTCAATGCCGGCCGGAACCCTGCCTGCTACCGAGCCTCACCGAGACGCACCCACGGACCCTTCGCCTGCCAAGCCTGCCGATTCACCTGCCCCCGGACGTGCACCACCTCCGCCAAGTCGAGCAACAGCAGCAACCACCTGAAATGCATCCTGCTGAACACCCGCTCCGTCCACAGGCACGCCGTGGAACTCTGGGACCTGCTCGACGCAACAGCACCGGACATCGCCTTCCTCACCGAGACCTGGATGAACGCCTCCTCAGCGCCCGACATCGCCATAGCCATCCCGGATGGATACAAGATCACCCGGAAGGACCGCGTCAACCAGACGGGAGGAGGCATCGCCATCGTACACAAGAACACCATCCGCATCTCGACTAACTCCGACGAGACCTTCTCCGCCGCCGAACACCTACACTTCCAGATACACACTGACCCCAAGACCACCCTCCGAGGCACCCTCATCTACAGACCCCCGGGACCACGCACACTATTCAGCGAAGACATCGCAGACTTCATCAGCCCGCACGCCATGCCCTCAGCCGACTACATCCTCCTAGGGGACCTCAACTTCCACCTGGAGAACAACAACAACAGAAACACCACCGCCCTGCTGGACAACCTCGCCAACCTCGGACTCAAGCAACTGGTGAACACGCCCACCCACTACGCCGGCCACACGCTTGACCCCGTCTTCTCGTCCAGCAAGCACATCTCCTTCAGCCACGCCACCGGACTCCACTGGACCGACCACAGCTGCGTCCACTTCAGCTTCAGAAAGACTGCGACCCACCACCACCCGCAACAGGCTCCCCGCCGGAGCTGGAGCAAGATCACCGCCGAGCAGCTCACCGCCTCCCTCAGCCAGAACACACCCACCAACACAACGGACCCAAACGAAGCAGCCAGCAACCTCGCCAAGTGGCTGACCGCCTGCGCCGACGACCTCGCACCACTAAAAAACCCTCCCAGCAGACCCGGAAGCAAGAAAACCCCTTGGTTCACCAACGAACTCAAGGAATCCAAGAAGAACTGCCGCACTCTCGAGAAAACCTGGCGACTCGACCAGACCACAGACAACAGGACCGCCCTCAAGCACGCCACCCGCAAACACCACCAGCTGATCCGTGCCACCAAGAAGTCGGCACTCAAAGAACGACTGGACAACAACGCCCATGACAGCAAGGAACTTTTCAGCATCGTCAAAGAGTTCTCCAACCCCAGCACCGGAAACAACGACATCACCCCCTCGCAAGACCTCTGCAACTCACTCTCCGCGTTCTTCCACCGCAAGATCACCGACATACACAACAGCTTCGACGCACAAACAACGCACCCTACCGCCGAACCAACGCCCGCCACCACCACCCTCTGCAACTGGACCCCGATCAGCACCGAAGACACCACCCGCACGATGAACTCCATCCACTCCGGATCACCAACCGACCCCTGCCCACACCACGTCTTCAACAAAGCCGACGCCACCATCGCACCCCATCTCCGGGACATCATCAACTCCTCCTTCCACACCGCCACCTTCCCGGAGAGCTGGAAGCACGCCGAGCTTACCGCCCTCCTGAAGAAACCAACGGCGGACCCCACCGACCTCAAGAACTACCGTCCCATCTCGCTCCTTCCGTTTCCGGCCAAAGTCATCGAGAAGACCGTCAACAGACAGCTTGCCGCCTTCCTCGAGACGAATGGATCCTCGACCCCTCGCAGTCCGGGTTTCGGGCCAACCACAGCACCGAGACCGCCCTTATCGCAGCCACCGACGACATCAGAACCCTAACCGACAACGGGGAAACAGCTGCCCTCATCCTCTTGGACCTCTCTGCGGCGTTCGACACCGTCTGCCACCGCACCCTAGTGAAGCGCCTCAGCAACATCGGAATCCGAGAGAAAGCACTGGAATGGATCATCTCGTTCCTCGCCGGAAGAACCCAGAGAGTCCGCCTCCCCCGTTCAGATCCGAAGCCACCGAAGTCATCTGCGGCGTTCCACAAGGATCCTCACTCAGCCCAACCCTCTTCAACGTCTACATGAGCCCCCTCGCAGCCATCGCACGCCGACACAACCTCAACATCATCTCCTACGCCGACGACACCCAGCTGATCCTCTCCCTCACCAACGACCCCACCACCGCCAGAGCCAACCTACACGACGGGATGAGAGACGTCGCCGACTGGATGAGGAACAGCCGCCTTAAACTGAACTCAGATAAGACGGAAGTCCTCATCCTGGGCTCATCACCCTCCGCCTGGGACGACTCCTGGTGGCCCCCGGCCCTGGGCACCGCGCCCAAGCCAACGGACCACGCACGCAACCTGGGCTTCATCCTGGACTCCTCCCTGTCGATGACCAGACAAGGCAACGCCGTCTCATCTTCATGCTTCAACACCCTGCGCATGCTCCGCAAGATCTTCAGATGGATCCCCACTGAAACCAGGAAGACCGTCACCCAGGCACTCGTCACCAGCCGACTGGACTATGGGAACACCCTCTACGCCGGAACCACAGCCAAACTTCAAAAGAGACTCCAGCGCATCCAGAACGCCTCCGCACGACTCATCCTGGACATCCCCCGACACAGCCACATCACCGTGCACCTGAAAGACCTGCACTGGCTCCCCGTCAGCAAGAGAATCACGTTCAGACTCCTCACCCACGCACACAAGGCCCTCCACGACCTGGGCCCAAAGTACCTCAACGACCGCATGACCTTCTACACGCCCACACGCCAGCTACGATCAACCAGCCACGCCCTCGCCACCGTACCACGCATCCGCAGAACCACCGCCGGAGGAAGATCCTTCTCCTACCTGGCAGCCAAGACCTGGAACTCCCTCCCCACTCACCTTCGGCGAACCCAGGACCATCTCTCCTTCAGGAAGCAGCTCAAGACCTGGTTGTTCGAGCAGTAACTTACCCCCTCCCCCAGCGCCTTGAGACCCTCCCGGGTGAGTAGCGCGCTCTATAAATGCCGTGATTGATTGATTGATTGACACTCTCCGTGTCCAATCCGGATCCACTAGGATGAATTGGGCTTGGTCCGTCCTGCTCTACTTCAGGACCTGAGGCCGAAAGGGTATCGGTGGGAATGAGTACAGGAGTCCCGACCCCCACTTGAGATGAAATGTATCTATAAGCGAGAGCAGTCTTGGCAACTCCAAGGTGCAGAAGTGCTGACATTGTGTATTCTCAATGGAGTCGAAAAGTTCAAACCAAGAGTCTCCCCAGTTGCAGAAAAGTTCTTGTGCCACCTCCGGGTGGAAATGCCATGTGTAATATGCAAAGCATCAACGTCTGGCTTTGAGAGATCCCATCAGTTGTTGTACGACCAGGAAAATGTGCTAACATGCCAGCCATGTCCAAAGGTGCAGGGCCTCCTGGCACAGGGTCCAAGACTCCACCTGCCCTGCCTTTTGTAGAACCACTTGGTGGTGTTGTCCATGAACACCTGAACCAGCCTCCTCTTGACGGATGAAAGGAAGGCTTTCAATGTCAAGCGAATCTCTCTCCACTCCAACAGGTTGATGTGGAGCCGAGACTCTGCTAGAGACCAGAGTCCTCTGATCTCCACCTTTCCCAAGTGTCCGCCCCAACCCAGAAGAGACACATCTGTCACCACTGTGAAATCTGAGTGGGGAAGGGAGAGGGGTCTGTTGCTGACCCAATTGCGGTCCGTCAGCCCGCACTGCAGGTCTTTTGTAGTCTCCTCCGATATCTGGACCAGGTCGGAAATATTACCCTGATGCTGCGTCCACTGGGACTTCGGGTCCAACTGCAGAGCCTGCATATGCCAGAGGGCATGCTTTACTAGCAGGATGCATGAGGCCAGGAGAGCCAGTAGCCCCAGAGTCAATCTCACCAAAGTCCAGGATAGAGACTGATAATCTGAATCATAGCATGGATATCCTGGACATGCCATTCTGGAGTATAGGCGAGGAATTGAACTGTGTCCAGAATGGCTCAGATGAAAGCGAACCTCTGAGAGGGAGTCAGGTGCAACTTTGGCACATATATAGTGAACCCCAGCAAATGCAAGAGGTCTGCCACAGTCTGGAGGTGGGTGATGACTGCCTAGGACAAGCCCACCTTCAGCAGACAGTCATTGAGGTAGGGGAAGGCTGGAATTCCTGACCTCCGCTGATGGGCTGCAACCACCACCATCACTTTTTTGAACACCCAAGGGGCACTGGTAAGGCCATAGGGGAGCACATCGAACAGAAAGTGCTCGTGGCCTACTGTGGATAACAGGTAACGTCTGTGGGCTAGCAGGATAGGTATATGGGAATATGTGTCCTGCAAGTCCAGCGCTACCGATCAGGCTCCAGGATCCAGGGCAAACGGGACCTGAGCCAACGTGAGCATTCTGAATTGTTTCCCTTTTTCCGGAAGAAGTTTAGAGGGCGTAGATGTAGTATAGGGCAGAGGCCTTCAGTCTTCTTCAGCACCAGGAGGTAGTGAGAATAGCAACCACGTCCTACTTCTGATGTTGGTACCCTCTTGACGGTTCCTTTGGACAGAAGAGCCTGCAATTCCTAATGCAGCAGGGATAGATGGTCATTCGTAAACAGATTTGAGGATGATAGTATGGGCGGCGGGGTATCCGTGAATGGAAGGGTGTAAGCCTGCTGAACAATCTGCAGCACCCACTTGTCTCAAGTTCTGGCTTGGCAGTGGGGCCAGTGGTACCCGATCCTGTCACCAACCGGTTTCCTGTGATTTTGCAAGGGTACATAAAAGAGGTTTGGAAGCTGCGGCTGCCGGGGGCGGGTGGGGTGTACTGGGTATATCTCTAGACTTGGGTCCCATCTTCGGCCAGGACAGGCCTGGGGAGTCTGCTGGCTGCGTGGAAATGGATGCAGCTGGTAGCCCCTACCCATGCCACTCAAGGAGCGAAAGGCAGTGTGTGGCTGGCGTGGGGCCATGATGAGTCCCAACGACAGGGTGTTGGCCCTACTGTCCTTAAAGAGCTTTATTGGCTGATTTGGCCTTGTCACAGATACAGATGAGTGCTGTCGAACAGCATGTCCATAAGGGATGCCTGGACACCCCTCAAGAAGCTAGTTGACCAAGAAGCCAGTGGCGATGAAGTGCGGACGAAGCAATCACTCTACCCAGCAAATCTGTTGTATCCAGTCCGCAGCGTATCTTGAACCTTGTTGCATCCCTGCCATTGGCAATTGCCTGGGACAGGATAACTCAGGCCTCCTCCTGGACCATGTGCAGCACTTGTACAACCGAGTCCCATACTGTGAGGGTATACTGGCCCAAAAGCCACATGGTGTTTACTGACCCCAGTGCAAGGATGGTAAAAAAGAAAATCCTCGTACCAAAGGTATCCAGCCTCTTGGATTCCTTACTGGTGGCATGGTAGGGAACACATCAGGATTAACTTTGGACATTGAGGCTTGCTCCACCAGGCTCTTGAGGGTGGGGTGATGGGTGAGGAAAGCTGGATTCCCAGGAGCGGGTGGTGGTGGCGGGCAATCGTTCTGTGCACAGGAGAGCCTGTTCAGGGCTTGGCCCAGGCCCGAGCAGGACATTAGTGAGGGTTTAACTGAAGGACAAGAGGGGTTGCGTGTGGGATACCGCAGGTTGAAGCACCTTTGTCAATACATTGGTTTTGATCTCCATCAAAGGCAGCATAAAGTCGAAGACCTCAGCCACCCTCTTCACCACCATGGAAAATGATGCCCCTTCCTCCTTAGCCACAATAGGAGAGACGAGGCCAGTGTCTGGCGAGGTGTCCAGACCGCTGGCATCAGCCAGTTACTCATACCAGTTATCCTAGGTGAAGAGTTTCTCCAGGAATCCACCCCAAGCATATTCCTCAAGGGGCCTGTCAGAAAAAGGAGGACCTGTATCCAACCCGGATGGACTTGGCCCGGTCGGCACAGAGGTCGACGGCAGTCTGCCTCTGAATTGGAGTTGGGAATAACTATGGGAATGGCACAACTGGAACAAACTCAGTTGAAGGCTGTGGATTTGTGATCGCAGTTGGTTCGGATACAGAAACAGTTCCAAAGGGCCTGACTGGTGTTGAGGGAGAAACTGCCTGCGGAAAGATAGTAGGAGCACCTTCCAAACCCATGGAGCCCAGAGGGGTTGGCTCAACCAAAGGTGAGGTGCCTAGCCTAATAAAATTCCTTCAATTGGATGGGGGTCGCTCTGGCTCTAGGAAATTCAGGGAGGCATGGAGTGGACCCAGACTTAGTCTATGCGAGGGGAAGAGTTGGAGCGGGGCCTAGACTTGTGGTGTCCCAGCACCTTGTTTGATGATTTGGACTAGCGCGGTGAAGTCAACAAACGCTTCCTCTTCTAGTTCTTCTTGTCCGACTTACTCGTCACCAATTTGGACCTAGACTATGATCGGTAGGACCAATTCTGAGAGCAGACTAGGGACCTTCTATGGTATAGGGACTTGGAGCAGAACATAGTTGTCCGGTGCTGAGCAACCAGGAGCTTCAAAGCTCGCTCACGGACCGCTTTAGGTTTCATCGCAGAGCAGTCAGGGAAGCCTTTTGAGTCATGGTTCGGCTCAAGGCACCATAAACTAACCAAGTGGGGGTTCTATCATAGACATTTGCCTGTGGCAGGCTACACAGGGTTTGAAACCCACAGGTTTCTTAGGGGACATCCCTAATGCACACTGTGAGAATAGTAGCTCAAAAAGGATCGAAAAAATTTGAAAAAAGCAGTCAAAAAGTGACTGAGTTAGCTCTTCTAGATCCACGCTGATGGTGTGGAAAGAAAGGAAGTGATGCCAGTGGCCTGGAGTGGCGCCTATATAGGCACCACACACATCACTTTCAGCATGGCCAACGCCTATGCAGAGCCGATTGGCACCACCTTTGGTGCGCAGTGGTACTGCTCAAGATTTTCCGGATCCAGCCTGACACCTGGGGAAAATGTTAAGGTTAGGAATCCGTGGCTAAAAGCCCCTAACAGTTTAATAATATTGTAGTTGACACTCATCCTTTACTCAAAATAAATGAAATTATCTTCATAGTTGGTGGGGCGGGTATTTTCCACGTTAGACCTGAATTCTACTTATTAGGTGGATCTTACATCCCAGTTCAAAAGTTTTACCACCTTTTCTTATTATATTTATATCTGTTTTTGTCAAATCTAACCACATATCAACTTAAGTATTGTCACATCATAATTTTCACTGTGATATGTCTTTATATTAGCATAGTGTATATATCATATTTTAGACAAGACATCAGATTATATTTCGATTTTCTCAGTTACACATCTATTGGCGAGTTTCTGTATACAGTGGCATCATTGAAAACATGGCTCTCATTGTGAGAAATAATTTTATTCATGACCCTTATTTGTACATTGCTTCGTTATTAGGCACCCTAACTCATTAATAAGATGTGTCCAGCTAGCAATATCTTGTACTGCTCTCTCATCTCTTCTGACAATTTTCATGTGCATTTCTTAACCACAGCCCATTCTGTCACATCTTCTTTCCATGTTTTCTCCATGGGGACTCTGGGTTGCACCCAATGTATTGCTATCTGACATCTTGACAGCGCTAATCCTAGTTTAGCAAATGTGTACCTTACTGTGTGTTTTTCTGGCTTAGGGATCATACTTAATAGGCATTATATAGGAGAGCATTCTAATTGTACAGTTGGTATCGTTCATAGCCACGTCACATTTTTTCCAATAAGTAGTTAGGTCTCTACATGATCTGAATAAATGAGGCCTCTGTTTCATCACACATTTAACAGGAGCATGACCCTTCTCTGTACATTAGTAATCGGTCCCAGTAAGAGCTTGCTTTTATCCATTCTTTATCTGTGATAGGCTCACTCATATCATTCTGCCAATGCGGTTTTACATTTAGAGGTGTCAGGACCCCCTCATGCGCCCACTGTGTAGTGGGCCTGCCGCGCAGGGCTCACGCTACCCCTGTGGCACCTTATGGAGCGCTTTGATTCCATGCCCGAGTTTCCCCAATCCCCTTGATTCCATTGCGTCCCAAGTTGCAAGCATTCCCTGAACACGTGAACCAATGGCTTGCCTTGCTCCCACTATTACTAGAGTCTTGGAGTGTTTTCCCTTATGCAAGTTTAGAAAAACGAAACATTTGTTTCCTGTTAATTGATTTCATCTGTTAGTTTGCACCTCCTGTGCAAGGGCCTTGGGAGATGTACACAGTGGCTTAGGGAACCCTCCACTTTAGCAGCGTAAGTGGGGGTAGCCACACCAGATGACCTGGTAATCTGTGTCCCACTAAAGATTGATTCATTTCATATTTAGCCTCTTCTGTCTGCAGGGCAGCATACACAGGCTCATAAAAAGATCTGGGGGAAGAGCAGGGCGGAGATGAAAGGTGGACGTCACAAGCTGCAGTTCAGGAAAGGAGAGAAAAAAATTTAAAAATCTAAAATGGACACAATGACCAGCAAACAGAGTGCATTTGGTTGGGGGGTTTGGGGGAGATAAATTCAAAAACATAGTTTGATAAAAGAGAAAAAATATAGTGGCTACAAACTGAAAAGAAGGAAGGCCGGAAGGGTGAAAGGAAGGAAATAAGCAAGGAAAATAATATGAAAGAAAGGAACGAAAGGAGAAGTTGAAGGAAGGGTGAAACCAACAAAGGAACGGTTCAAGGTTGAAAGGATGAAAGGTTGGATGATGGGGTTAAAAAAGCAATTAATGAAAGGTTGGAAGGAAGGGTGAAAAGATGGATGGGTGGAAGGAAGGTTTGTTGAAAGGTTGCTAGCACAAATGGATGGAAGAGTGACAGGATGGATGATCGATTTGTGAAGGGAATGGTCATTGGATGGAAGGCTTCCTTGCCCTAGGCTAAAAAAAGGCTTCCAGTATCTGGGACATTTCAGTAATATTTGGAAACATTGTACATATGTCTCTGGTGATCACTAATAGCCTGGCCAGTTGGATTAACTGGGTAGGCCTTGCTTTGAAAGCCTCTTGAGTTTCACTGAATGTAATGAAGGTTATCCCCATGACCGACTCTCCTAGGGTGCTACAGCCACCTACTCTCTATCGTGCCACTGACACGTCTTGGCTTTTGCGAATATAAGTTTGCAGCCATCAGAGCTCCAGTTCCCTCAAGAACAGAGGCGGTCGAAGTACTCTCCTAACTGCCACCTCCCAGGAACTCTAACTTGATGTTTTAAATAGGGATAATAAGGAAGCATACAACCCTCCTCCATTAAGGATTACTGTGGGGGGTTAATTCTGATGTTGCCCCAAAAATAATCGTTCCCCCACTTCCCCAATTACCTTCTATCATACAATGTTCAGTGGTGTGCTTTAGCTGACTTGCCATACAGTAAGTTGAGCTGTAGTTATGGGAATCTGAGGGCTCCCTCCTCCCACTATAACTTCAGTGTGTCTATTTTGACTTTGCACCTTTTCCTTGCCCATACAAGAGTCATTAATAGCCTGTGCAATTCTCTGGATGACTCCTTCGTGATAGGGCACATAGTATTCTATAGCACCTATAACAATTTTACTGAAATAGGACTTCAATTGCAGCTTGATTCATTAGTCACATATGCTGATCATAACTAGCTACAAATAAGTCCACAGAAGATATTAAATCTTTGATGCATGTGTAACATGCTAAGATTCCAGCACTGAGCCTTTATGGCTTTGACTATCACTTGGGGCAACAGTAACTGTAACAAAGGTTGAGGGAAGGCATACCTGTTTATATGATAATATAGGGAATAGGGAATCCATCTCGATTTGGGATTGGTGGGACTAAAACTTCAGGGATGTGTCCAGAATATACAATATTGGTACAATTTAATCCATGTTCCAAAGAGGTTAATAAAATTTGTTATAGTTCGTAAATTACTAAATGATCTTAATACTCAATTTGCCTTCACTAACTAGGTCAAATAGTTTATTTTAGTTTTGAATATAAAAAATGTGCTACGCATAATGGGAAAGGTCACTTAAAGTTTCACTTAAGTGACAATGTAGAACCCCATATATAAGAAACTGAACACATTGTGTAGTGATTAAGCACACAACTCCTGCTTATAAATCACCAAAATTAGCCATAGGAAATTCTATTTAAACGCTAAGATGGACCCTTAAGTCCTACTCATCTATCTACATTTTTGAATAGGGGTCTCCTTCCCTGACTTGAGAAAATAATTGGAGAGTAAACGAAAAATGGGCTGAGAGACAGACGTAAGTTATGTCACTGTCCTGTACAGGGCACTTTTAGTACAGTTGCACGAGGGAAACTATGCAAGAGTTCGATGGGGGGGGATCAAGGGCAATTGTCAGACCCAATTAAGGTCGTAAGAGGGGTAAGGCAGGGCTGTGTTCTAGCCCCCACCTTATTCTCGCTCTTCATAAAAGGGGTGGTGAAACATCTAGCGGAAGACCACACAGACGCTCCCCCATTGGGGAGTGCAAAAATAACAACTTTACTGTTTGCGGATGATACGCTATTAGTCTCTAAAACCCCCAGTGGCGTCCAACGGCTACTTGATCGCTTTATGTCTTTCTGTGGAATGAGAGGATTGGAAGTTAACACCTCGAAGACAAAGCTCCTGCTAATGAATCCTGTTAGACCAGTCACCATTGGCGTGGGTCTCCCTTCCATTTTTTTGCTGTTGCCTCCTATGTTTTTGGTGGTCTAGATGCTTTGGGCACTTTGCCATTGCTATTCAGTGCCAAAGTGCAAGTGCTCCCTATTGTAAATTGTTGTAATGGATTAGTGACTCCATGATTGGCTATTTGATTTACTTGTCAGACCCTAGTACAGTGCACCATGTGTGCCCAGTGCTTGTAAATCAAATGCTGCTGGTGGGCTTGCAGCACTGGTTGTGCCACCCACAGAAGCAGCTTGTAAAGTGTGGCTCAGGCCTGCCATTGCAGAGCCTGTGTGCAGTCTGGGACTGCCATGTTGACCTGGCAAGTGCACCCACTTGCCCATCCCTAAACCTTCCCTTTTCTACATGTTAGTTATGTTATGTTATGTTAGTAGAATTTATACAGCGCACGAATACCCATGGGTGTCTTGGCGCTTCCAATGCTACATACTGTGCTAAGCGCTACTACTGCTGAAAAAGCCAGGTCTTCAGTTGTTTCCTGAATTCGAGAAAGGAGGACATTTTTCTGAGATATAGGGGAAGGGAATTCCATTCCCTGATGGTGTTAAAAGTAAAACTCCTACCCCCCCAATTCGTCTTTTTAATCCTGACTGGCGACATCAAATGTGCACTAGCCGAATGCAGAGTTCTATTTGGAGAGTGCCAAGAAAAGAGGTTCTCTAGAAATTTTGGCCCTTCTTTGTGTAAAGCCTTATGGGCCATGCAGAGTGCCTTGAACTTTATCCGCTGGCCAACTGGCATCCAGTGGAGTTCTCGCAATGTTAATCTGACAGACTGATATTTTGGTATACCCAAAATCAGTCTTGCGGCCGCATTTTGCACTGCCTGTAACTTCCTAAGAAGGGTGGATTGCAGATTAATATACAATCCATTGCAATAGTCAAGTTTGGAAAATACTAAGGAGGTTACAACCAACTTTCTACAGGATTTTGGAATAAAGGGCAGAATTTTCCTTATGGTCTTGATCATAAAGAAGGAAGAGGACACCACCTTGGACACTTGAGCTTTAAAACTGAGTTTTTCATCTACGATAACCCCGAGATTTTTTGCTTTATCTACCGGGGTCGGGAGGGGGCCAAGATTATCCGGCCACCAAGCTGGAGACCAGGGTGGAAAGAGATTTCCGAACATAATCACCTCTGTTTTGCTTGAGTTTAATTTCAAGCAATGAGAACTCATCCAATGACTTAAGGAAAGCATACAGTCGTGGAGTTTTAATGAGTGGTTAATGTCCTTATCTACTGTCGAGATCACCAGCTGGGTGTCGTCGGCATATGATGTAGGGATCAAATTAAAACTTATCAGTGGAGCTAATTCCGCTACATAGATATTAAAAAGTGTAGGGCTCAACGATGAGCCCTGCGGAACACCACATGGGAGAGTAAAAGAAGCAGATTTAAATTTACCCAGATGAACTGACTGGGTCCTCTCTGATAGGAATGATGTTAACAGGGAGAGGGCTTTACCTCTTATCCCAATTTCCTGTAGACGATAAATCAGAAGAGAATGGTCAACCGTATCAAATGCAGCGGATAGGTCAAGCAGCACCAAGGCTGCTGACCCACCGCTGTCTAATGAGGACCGGATTTCTTCTGTAGTCTTGATCAAAGCGGACTCTGTGCTGTGGTTAGCTCTAAAACCAAACTGGCTATGATCTAAAATTTGGTTCGTTGTAATAAAGGTAGAGAGTTCCACATTCATGGTTTTCTCAATTATCTTGGCAGGAAGTGGAATTCTCGCAATGGGCCGGTAGTTGGCTGTATCATTTGCATCCAGATTGTTTTTTTTTAAAAGGGGCAAGATACAAGCCTGCTTCCACACAGTGGGAAAGGATCCTTGTTCTATCATCTGATTAAATATCTCAGATAGGTGTGGACCAATAAAGTGGGAGATATTTTGTAGGATCTTAGGTGGACAAGGGTCTTCCGGAGAGCCTGACTTGGCCATGGAAATCAATTTAATAATTTGCATAGGAGAGGTCAGTGAGAAAATAAAAGGAGGGACTTTTTCATTGATTTCTTGTTCAAATTTTTTACCATTTGATGCGGAATGAATGAACTGATCGTATATTAGATCTACCTTCGTTCTAAAGGAAAAAGCCAGAGCATCACAAAATTCTTGAGTAAAATTAACGGAATCATCTTTTTTGATTGTGGTCAGATGTTTCACAGTTCGAAATAGTTCTTTACTGGAACCACTAGATTTTTCTATCTTAGCTGTATAATAAAGAGTTTTCTCCCCAATCAACTTTTTTTTAAACTCTGACAGCATGGATTTATAACGTTTTTTTTCTAAAAGTTCATAGTTTTTACGCCAAATCCTTTCTTGCCTTCTGCAAGCCTGTTTATCTATTCTCAAGGCTTCAGAAAACCAAGGGGCAGATGGTGATTTCCTATTTTTATTAATGCAGATACTAGGAACTAGATTTGCAAAATTGGTCTCAAGCCAGTTGGTATATTTTTTAGCTCTAATTTCTACCTCCTTCTCTACCTCCCATTCACTTTTTGCTAGCTCATTGACCAAAGCTGTAGAGTCAATTTTATGCCATGCTCTGCCCATAATCTTTGAATTAGCTGTATTAGTGCTATTAGTTCTTAAAAGCTTATACTTAAAAAGAATAGCTTGATGGTCCGACCAGATTAACGGGAGGGTGGATAAATTGGAAATGGCCGGGTTGTTGGTGAACAGGCCGTCTAGGGTGTGTCCTGCCATATGCGTAGCACCATGGACCTGCTGTCTAAGGCCATACTCTGATGTCATATCAAGTAACTCCTTTGTGTCTCTATCATCCGTTGTTTCTAGGTGAAAATTCATATCCCCTAAGATTGTAAAAAAGTTAGAGTGGAGACTAAGCTCTAACAAGGAGTGGAAGTTAGCTAGAAAGTTGGATCTAGGGCCTGGAGGGCGATAAATCAAGAGACCTTTAAACGAATCTTGACCAGAGGAAGTAAATTTAAAAAGCAAGGCTTCACAGTCAGGTGTAGCTATTATTGAACAAAAGGAACTTAGTTCATCCTTATGGATCAATGCCAATCCGCCACCTCTTTTTAGTTGCCTATCATGTCTAAAGGTACTGTAGCCCTGTGGCGTCGCAATATTAAAATCCGAGTCAGATGAATCATCACCCCATGTTTCTGTAACAAATAATATGTCAAGTTTATGGTCTATGATGAAATCAGCAATTTCATATTAATGTCTGACCAATGACCTTGCATTGATAAGTGCTAACTGTAGGTCATTATCTATTTGATTTTGAGTCGTTGAGTCTCTCAAAGAGTTAAGTGGCAGATCCAAAATATTTGGTAATTTCCTATCGCAGCCTAGACATTGGGGGTAGTCTGGTTTTATTATATGTTTACAATTCAACAGATAACAATTCTGATGTGTCGGCGGGCGTAGAGACAGAAGGCTCTTACCTGAGTAAACAATTGTGAGTTCATCTGCCGAATGAGAGCCAGGGTCCATGGCCCTAGACCCGGTCTAGACACCCCTAAGGTAGGCCCAAGGTACACCTGTGGGCAGGGTGCATTGTATGTGAAAGGTAGGACATGCCCTGATGTGCGTGGCATGTCCTGATAGTGAAATATAGACAATTTCGTTTTTCACTATTGCATGGCTACCTGTTCCCATATGCCAGAATGGGCAGTTTGATTATAACATCTTATAATCCTAACTGACCCAGGGAACAAGGTAGAAAAACGAGTTTAGTATGCCTGAACTCAGAATGTGAAAATACATCTTTTAGTGTGGGTGATTTTTACATTCTGTGTTTGAAAATAACACTTTTAGAAAGTAGGTATTTTCTTGCCTAACCATCCAGTATGCCTCTGCTAGGTTTGTGTATTGCATGTCTGGTTTGTGAGTGACAGGGGGCTGGAGAGGGCTTTGGCTCGGGCAGTCTGATGGGTCAGGGCTGGGCTGAATAGGACCTGGGTTGAATAGAGAGTAGGGGGAGGAGATTTCCTTTCACTTGCCTGAGCCTACATTGAATAGAGAGTAGGGGGAGGAGACTTCCTTTCAGCTACCTGGGCCAGGTCTGCTTTCAACAATGCTGTCTCTACCTCCTGCCAGGAAGCTGCACCATGGAGGACAGAACTGGTTTTGACTAGGTACAGACACTCTCTGCCTTCAGAGAACAAAGGATTTAGTAGTATAAATATTGGGGCCCAGACCCCAGAACTTTAGATCACTTCTGGGAATCAAGACGAACCTTTGCCAAGGAGAGAAACCAAGAAAGCTGAAGGAGGAGACTGCCCCTGTGCTGTTTTCTGTTTGGCCTGCAGTGGTTACTTATTGCCAAAGAAAGGAGAAGAGGAACTTTGTGTGTACTTTATCATCTTGAGGAAGATCTCCAAGGGCTTGAAGTTGAGCTTGCCTCCTGTTCTGAAGTCTCAGGGACACAAAGACTTCACCCCCAGCTCCCCTGAATTTCCTTGCTGGGAATTCTACCTGCAGAGAGGTGCCGGCTGCTGTTTTTGGGACCTCTGGAGACTGCGTGTCGCTGGGAGCTAGAAGCGCGACGCAACGAGAATGAAGCGTGTCGCCGCCGCAGCTGTTGCCGTCGCATCGCCGAAGAAGCGTGCCGCCGCCGCAGCTGTTTGCCGACGCATCGTCGAAGAAGCGTGTTGCATCGCCGTAGAAGCGTGTCGCAAACGCAGAGGTTGCCGTCGCATCACCGGAGAAGCGTTTCGCAGGGCCTGTCGCGGCTCAAGAATCCACCGAGTTCGCCGCACGGCTGTCGGGCGTGCACGCATCGCATCCAAGTTGTCGCATCGCATCAAAGACGCCATCTTGTCGCATCGCACCGGATCGTCGCATCGAGGCGCCATCTTGTCGCAAAGTACCGGGACGCAGTAAGAAACCGAGCATCAACTCCCCAGGCAGTAAGGAAGCGACGCATCAACTCCCCTGCGCAGCAGTAAGGAACCAACGCATCCACTCCCCTGAGTGTAAGGAACAACGCAGCACCTTCCTTGCGACCCTTTTTGTTTGCTTTGCGTAACGCATCTAAGGTACTTCGAGAGTAAAGTGTCGCATTTACCATCTACATTGAACTAAGCTATTTCTACCATTTTAAAGTCATATTCTTGATATTGTATTGTGGATTTTTGTCGTTTGGTCTTGTGTTAAGTCTAGATAAAGATTACTTATTTTTCTAAACTGGTGTGGTGTCCATTTGTAGTGTTTTCACTGTATTACTGTATGTGTTCACAAATGCTTTACACACTGCCTCTGAGATAAGCCTGTCTGCTCGTGCCAAGCTACCAAGGGGGTGAGCAGGGGTTATCCAGGAGTGTATCTCCCTTTCCCAGACTAGAAGCAAGGGTCCCTATTTGGACAAAGGTGCAAACCATTGCCAACTAGAGACCCCCATTTCTAACAAATCCCCACAAATTATTCAGAGGCAAATTGCTACTGGGTGGAATTCCTTTACAAAGAGTGGTTACCTTCGATTATCTCAGTGTAACCCTTACTGAGAAAATAACATGGAAACAGCACATCTCTAAGCGAATCCTCCAGCAGAGGAAAAGTACTGGGGCTCTGATTATAGAACACAGGGTGTCACAAACCAGACTGATCGCAGCCCCGCTTCAGATATACGATCAGAAGGTGGTAGGCTCAGCTATGTATGAAATCTGGGGGTTTGATAATTTGGAGGGCTTACTTCGTACAGAAAACACATTTTTGATATAAATCTATTTTATTAAGGAAGAGGAGAATAAACCACAGATACACAGCATGTCGCCTACAACCCATTGATGGGCCGGCCGCAGAATAGGGCAAGTAAAGATGAGGCAAGGGTGTGGCAGTAGGAGAGTTATGCATCCACATGAGGTTACACAGCAAGTCGCCTACAACCCATGCAGGGCCAGCCGCAAAATGTAAGAAGCAGAAGAGTCAGGCGTATGCTGAAAGGCATCTCCAAATGGGTAGAACCATAATAAGTGAACGAACTCAAACATAAACACGAGACAGGTAGAGAAGATAGAGAGAGACAGGAAGAGCTAGCAAGAAAGAGGGAGAAAAGCAAGAAGAGAGAAAGAGAAAAGGACAGAAGGGAAAAAAGAGGAAAAAGAGGAAGGAAAAGAAAAGTGAAGTGCGGGATGTAGTCCTCGCCGAGATGGTGGCCTGATGGTCAAGTAGTAGCGTGGTGGCGTTAGAATCAAGGGGGCACGGTGAAAGCAAAGGGAAGTAGTGCATCTTCAAAGAGGCGTAGAGCCCGAAGTTTCGGGGGCTGGAAACGGGCATGTTTATCCTACAGAAGTGGTCAATCAGTGGTTGCCAGAGTTTGCTGAACTGGGTGTCTCGATTCTGCAAGCACGCAGTGAGAAGTTCCATGGCCATGGTGTGCCATAGGTGAGTGAACCAAATAGTAACCGGGGGGGGTCTCTGCTTTCTTCCAGTATAGCGCTATAAGTTGTTTCGCCGCACCCAGCATATGGAGACAAATATGCCAGTCACTACGAGTCAGTGCGCACAAATTAGCAGGCTTGATGCCTAGGAGTATTGTAGCTGGAGTTTCAGGCAGGGGGAAGCCAAGAACCAATTTGATGTGGCTAAGTATCTCTTTCCAGTAGGTGGCCAGAAGTGGGCAAGACCACCAGATGTGAAGGAAATCTCCAGGCGAGGTCGAGCATCGCCAACAAAGAGGAGAGGTCGTAGGGAACATTTTATGTAGTCTTTGGGGGCTGTAGTACCACTGGGTCATTACCTTGTAGGCAGTTTCTTGCTGCGAAATACAGTGATATACCTTCGGGATGTCGAGCCACAAGCGCTCCCACTGTGCAGGTGTGATGTCCGTGACCAAATCAGACTGCCAACGAGACTGGTAGGGGTGAGGGGTTAACCGCGGTGAATGTTGGAGGATGTGATAAGTACGTGAAATAAGGCCCCTAGAGTTATCGAACGAACGGACCAGCCGCTCGAAGGGGGTGAGGGCACGCGTGGCCGCCGGCGCCAGAGATTCAGCATATATTCAGTGTCGAAGTTGCAAATACTGTATACGAGCCCCGTTGGGGAGGTGGAACTCCTGACTACATTGGTCAAAAGTCTTGAAGGTGGCACCCACGAAAAGGTCCCGTATCGTTCTGCACCCGCCGTCCAACCATTCAGTAAAAGCGGTAGGGTGTAAAGCAGGTGGAAAGAGGGAATTACCAGCGATAGGAGTGTGAGGAGAGGGAAAGGTGGTGAGGCCTTTACAAACAGCCACCTTATCCCAGATGTCGAGAACTGTCTTGGTAGGAACGGCTATGTACGCGCTTCGTGAGCGAGAGACCCGAGAGTGCCTGGGCAGATCCCAGACGGAGCGCCCAGTCACCGCCCTATCCATATGGAACCACACTTTCTCACTCTCCCAAGCCATCCATTCAGAGATGAAGTGGGGGTGTGCCGCCCAGTAGTAATCCAACAAGTTAGGACAGGCCAGGCCCCAACTGTCCCGAGGTAGCATAAGGATTTTGCTGGAAAATCGCGGGCGACGTCCCCCCCAGACAAACCTGGTGAATTCGCGCTGCAGGCTTTGGATCTGGTGGTGCGGGATAGGGTTGGGAAGTGATTGAAAGACATATAGGATTTTGGGGAGAATGGACATTTTAAGGGCATGAAGAGGACCCAACCAGGAGAGAGTGAGATATTTCCAGTTTCGCAGGTCCTCTAGCATGGACCGTCTACATTCTTGCCAGTTTGCTTGCAAGGGTGGGGGTCAGATTGAGGCCAAGATATCGGATGGAGTGTTGAGCCCACTTATAGGGAACCAGTGCCTGAAGCATTGAGAGCTCCTCTACTGGGATAGTGAGGTTCAGAGCCCAGGATTTGTCATGGTTGATCTTAAGTCCCGACGCCTGTTCGAATTGATGCAGTAGAAGGTAGAGGGCGGGGAGAGACGTGCGTGGTTGCGATAATGTGAGAAGAAGATCATCCGCAAACAAGGCTACCTTGTGCTGTTGGCCTCCAAGAGGGATGCCGTGGATATCAGGCGCCTGGCGAATCATAATGGCGAGAGGTTCCACCACAAGAGCAAACAGGAGGGGAGAGAGAGGACAGCCCTGTCGCGTGCCTCTGTGTATGGAAATGGAATTGGTGAGGTGGCCATTAACCCAAACCTGAGTCGTAGGGGAGAGATAAGGAGCCATGATATGAGAAACCATCAAGGGGCCGAGCCCAATTTTGCGGAGAACCGCGCGGAGAAAAGGTCCAGTCCACGCGGTCAAACGCCTTCTCCGCGTCGAGACACAGCAAACATGCGGGTATATTCCAATGCTGGGCTTTCCCAACAAGATGGGCAACCCGCCGCACATTATCTGCCCCCTGTCGCTGCCGAATAAAACCGACCTGATCGGGATCGATCAGGCCCGGAAGGTGGGGATCCAGGCGTTTAGCTAAAAGTTTTGTATAGAGTTTAAGGTCCGTGTTAAGAAGCGCGATAGGGCGAAAAGAAGAGCACAACGCAGGGTCCTTGCCTGGTTTTGGGAGTAAAGCTATTTCGGCCAGTCCCATGGAGGAAGAAGGACCTAACGCATCCGTGAAGGAATTGAAAAGTCGAAGAAGATGATGCTGAAGTTGCGGGAAGAAAACCCGGTAGAAGGAAAGCGGCAGTCCGTCCGGGCCCGGCGATTTCCCAAGAGGGAGGTCTTTCAGAGCACCCGCAAGTTCGCTCTGAGAGAGAGGGTCCTCCAGCAACTGCGCATGGTATGGAGTGATCTGAGTCCAGGTGCAATTATCTAGAATGGCCCGAATCTGCTCCGGAGGGGGCGCCTCCTCGGCGTACAGAGAAGAGTAATATGTATGGAATGCTGCAAGCTTAGCCTTCTCAGTAGTGGCTCGAGTGCCATCCGGGCGTTTAACGTTGGCTATATGAGCTTTGGCGCTTCGTGCCCGCAGGCGCCGGGCTAAGACCGTACCCACCTTATCTCCTCCCTCGTAATAGCGCTGTTTAAGAGCCAGAAGTGCCCGCTCAGCCTGACTGGTGCGGTGCGCACGGAGCTGACCTCGCAGTACGGCCAGTCGCCGCTTGTGGGCAGCCTGTGGCTGCGCCTGATCAAGTAGCTCAAGCGCCTTTATGTCACGAGAGAGGGTAGATTCAAACAAGCGCGACTCCCGAGCCCGGGCACACGCTATGGCCGTGATATGACCACGGATAGTGGCCTTGAAGGCATCCCAGACCACTGGAAAAGGAGTTTCCGGCAAATCATTCGTCTCGAAATAGGAAAGAATGGCAGCCTTAAGTTCGCAACATCAACCGGATCGCGAAGAATGTGAGCGGGGAGCCGCCAACGCGGTGGGCGGCCAGAATGGGAAGACGGATCCCTGAGGAGAAGCTCCAGGTGCGCGTGGTCAGAAATTGATATGTCCGACATGGAGTCCGAAAGTGTTTCCCCTATTAGAGAGTGGGAGACGAAGAGATAGTCGATGCGCGAGTAAGAGCGGTGTACGGGAGAATAGTATGAGTAGTCTCGCAAGTCGGGGGAGTGATAGCGCCAAACATCTATTAGGCCAAGCTCAGTCAATTGCTTCTTGAGAGCGGAGGACATAGCCGCGGCACCATGAAAAGAACAAGCACTGCGATAGTCGTTGGCATCCCATACCAGATTAAAATCGCCCCCTACAATAAGAGAGGGATCTGTGCACAATACTCGGTCCTGCAACGTCTCCCGGAGGTAAGAATCTTGCGCCTGATTGGGGGCGTACAGGTTACAAAGAGTGATGGACTTGTGACCAATTCGAACCTGCCATCCAGGGTGCGGGTTATCTTGGAGGCCCCCTGCTGAATGCCAGCACGACATAGGATTGCTACTCCAGCTACCTTAGAAGAAGCAGAAGACCAAAATTGAAGCGGAAAGCGAGGATGAGCCATGCGGACTACATCCGCCTTGAGCAAGTGGGTCTCCTAAAGGAAAATGATATCAGGGTTCAGCTGCAAGAGATATCGCCATATTTGTCGCCGCTTGTTGGGAGAATTGAGTCCCTTCACATTAAGGGATACGAGCTTCAGGCAGGGAAGAGAGACCAGGTGCGCGCAGCAGCAGGGGGGATTGAAGCAGATGGCGGAGTAGGGGGAAAAGAGTGAGAAGATGGGAGGGGAAGCAATGCTCTGCAACCACTTCAGGAAGGACCAGAAACCCCAAAGAAGAGGTAGGCATCCAAAGCCCCACAGGGGAGAAGGAGAGGCGCTCCACCCAAGGCGCTAACAGAGGAAGCAGACCGGGCACAGAAGAACAGGGCCAGCTAGCCCCCCAACAGGACACAACAGCTCCCCCGCATCCCTTCAGAGCCAAACCACACAGCAGAGGCAAGCAAGGACGCTCCCACAGAGAGCCCAAAGCAGGGCGAGAAAAGAGAAAGCCATGGAAAAAGGAAGAGAAGAGAAAATAAACAGGCCAACTGGGCCAAGGTAGTACAGAGTCATTTCGGAACAGCCCGGGCTCCCGAAGGTAGGGCGTTCCAGAGAAGTCACTCTCCTATAGGACTCTGCAGAAAGGGGTGTTGGCGGGCACACTGAAGGCAAAGAGCCCCCGCTACCAGCCCTCCGCAAGGCAATGAGAAATGCATAGCATGTTTCGGCCTCCAGGCCCGAGCAAAGGGCCCCCAGAGTTGGGCCCCCGGTGGGGGCATCAGCAAGCACTGCTCCGCAATGAAAGTGACTAAAGCGCGAGGGACGGAGAGGCGCTCAGGGAGCGAACGTGATTAACGGCATCCTGTTTGGCTTGAGTGGAATCAAGGTCCCTCAGACGACGTCCAGAGCGAGGAGGAAGAACAGTGGACCACTCTGGCCGGAGCGAATCCGCAGGGCGGGCGCGAGAGGAAGGGGGGTCATCAGTGTCCGAATCCAGAGGCAAATGGAGGAGGCGCAGCGCCTCTTGCAGAGACCGGAGAACCCGCCGCCGGCCCTCCCAGGGGAACATCAGGGCAAAGGGATGACCCCACTGGTATTTAATGTCCATGGCCCGCAATTTGTCGGTGACAGGCTTGAAGGCTTTCCTCCGGCGAAGCGTGGAGGGTGCGAGGTCTTGAAAGACTTGAATGGAGAGCCCATTGTAGGAGATTGCCCGGGCCCCCTGCACTTTGCGAAGGATGGCTTCTTTGTCCGCAAAAAAGTGGACCTGTGTGATAATGTTGGGAATGAAGTTAGGGCGGTTGCGGGGCCCCGGGACACGATGAGCTCTATCCAGCATAGGTGGCGTGGTACCCTCCCCTTCGCGGATGGCATGGAGGAGGTCTGCGGTGTATGCCAAGACATCAGTCCCCTCTGTTCCCAATGGCACGCCTCGGATACGGAGGTTGTTCCGCCGACCACGGTTCTCCAAGTCTTCTTGCTTCAGCTGCAGGGAGATATTCTGATCTTCCAGCTCAGACACCTTCCTCCAGAGACCCTCAATGTCCTCCGTCCTGGCGTCCATCGTCCTCTCAAGACCATCCACCCTATCGCCAATCTCCACGACATCCCTGCGAACATCCTGGAGCCCAACTTTGAAGTCCTGCCTTAGGGAGCTGATTTCGGACTTGATTTCCTGCAGGAAGGATGACATATAGGCTTGGGTGATCGGCACCGCGTGGGCGGACGCACCCGAGGAGGCAAGGGGGTCATCCTGAATGGGCGGAGGCGCCTTGGCCCACAGGGAAGTCACTGGATTGTCGCGGGAGGCAGCCGAATCCGTGTCCTTGGTGCCCCTATGTTTGGGCGGCATGGCGGCGGTGTCCCAAGAAACCAGAGGCCCAGTCGGGGAAGAAATGCAGAGGGTGGACCAAGGGACGAGGTAAGTAAGTCTGGCGGGGGGTATACAACCCCGGTGACGGAGGTAAGCACCAAACACACAGCACAGCCCCCGGGGGCCTCCACCACCAAATAGGGAACAGCACAGGCAGGGGAGGGCCCTCTAACGATGCTTAAGCCCCAAGAGTGGCCCAGGCCGTAGCAACCAGAGCACAAGTGTCAGAAGGCACAGGCCAAGCTCCAACAGGGGGCCACCAGGAATGGACGTGACCCTCCGCTCTGCGCCACAGAGGCTGTACCCAGGAAAGGGGGCCAGGACAGGGCCGAAGCCAAGGAGCGGCAGGCGCAGACAGAGTCACGATGTGGAGCTGGGCATCAAGGGCCCACGTAGAAACAGAGAGGGCCCCCGTCCCGGTACCTGCACCGCCCTGGCCGCGGTCCGCTGAATCCACCAGGCGACTCCCCAAACGTGAGCAGCAAGGCGTGTGGAACCACTGGAAGGCTCTGCGGTCACCGAGGGGCCCCGCGCCAGCAGCGACCTGAGGGATCAGGAAAGCAGCGGGTGGTCAGTGGGCCGGAACCACACCGCCGACGGCAGCGCCGGTCACCCCCCTCCAGCGAGGCGTCACGGGCCCCAGCAGGGATGCGGCGTCGGCCAGAACCCAAGATGGCGGTCCGCAGAGGTCAGGTCGGCTCCAGCCGGAGGGAAACAGCTGCGGAGGTCCGGGCGGCGGCGCCAAGTCACAGAGTGGCAGGGGGGGGTCCAGCCCCCGAGGATTCCGTCACCAGCAGCAAAGGTAAGGTCCCGCCGAGGCGAGGCATCCGGCGCCGTCGGAACCACTGCGGCAGCCGGGAACCAAGATGGCGGGAGCGGCAAGCCAGGCCGGGACCGGCCAGTGAAAAGCGAAGCAACTGGGCCCCCAAAGGGCCTCCGCGACCCAGAATGCCGCCCCAGAGATCCCGACTAGAAGCGGAGCTCGCCCCGGGAAGAAGTGGGGCCCGGAGGCCGGGAGAAAGGTAAGGGCAAGAGGCGCTGGAGCGGAGACTCGATGGCACACGTCTCACTCCATGCGCGCCCAAGCCACGCCCCAGAAAACAAATTTTTAAGATCACTCTGCTCTCTCCCCCAGAGCACCCCGCTTACCCCATTAAGGTTAGATATGGGTAGAACTACAATAGTAGACAAGGCGAGGCTTCACCCACTTCTCTTTTGGCTTCTCCTAAAACAAACACCGGAGCTTATCCACTATGCAACTGCCCTTGAAGAAGTCCTCAAGCTTGATCGCTTCAAAGAAATTGGCTGGTTTAGTAACATCCAGACACTGCTTTCTGCAATAGGGTTGGGGAATTTGTGGGATGTGACGGATACCAGCTTACTACCTAGCAGAGAGTGTATTAAGCCTTACTATTGGAATTGGGTGGCAGAGAGATCCGTTACACACACACTAGGAGGCCGCCTTACGATAGCATTTATGGAGTTTAAGCTGCTTGGTGTGTTTGAGCAGTACATGGAGTTCATTACTATCCCACAAGAGAGAAAGCTATACATCCAATTTAGATTTGGTTGCCTCCCTCTGAAATCGTTCACAGCGACATGGAATAGGGGCTCTTTGGCCACATCACGTCACTGTCCATGCTGCTCTGAGACTGAAGAGACGATCGAACACACCCTCTTCGCTTGTCCATCATACAAATCCCCAAGACTTAAATGGTTAGCTCCAGCCTGCAGACAAATGGGAACCCGATGTCGCCAAGAAGCACTGCGCATCCTCAGAACAGATAGAAGGCCATTAGTAGTCTGTGCAGTGGCCACATTTCTGGGGAAAATGTGGTTCATTAGCAGGCAGGCAAAAAACAAAATGATCAAAGTACACCCCCAGATCATATTGCAGTCTTACTTGACAATCTCGGCTTAAACAGCAACAGGATTCGCGCCTAAACTATTGAGAACCTGTTGACGGGGCATTCGTAAAATACTTTTAAAATTTCCCTCTTAGGAGAACTACGGTAAATGCATTAGGCTGAACTAAAACGCACTGCTCAAATTGATGCTTATATTTGAAGGCTCCGCTGTTTACAACAATTGAGTTATCCAACCAAAAATTGTAACTGGTGCTTATATTATATATACAAACACGTATGTAATATTGTATTTTTGCACGTTATGCATTTGCACTTTATGTATTTTTTAAGGTTTTTCTTTTGTATCATGTCGGAGCCTCCTTTTAATGCTATTTCCTACCTAGGTCCCTACTAATTTGTCCCACGGATTTAGCAAAGTATCATTTACCATGAATTGCTGTTTTAGGCTTGAGATTTTACCTGACGGACTTATTCTAAAGATAAAGGGGTATTCTACTTTTATATTTTAAAATCTTACATGCACTAATGGATTTTTAAATTATAGGCATGGGCGTTTTTATGCAATTCCCGGTGGATTTTATTTTGAGAGAATTCTTTCACCAGCCCATTTCCTGTTTTTAACCTCTATTTTAGTAGGTAAGCTGTTACTTTTCACTGTCACCTAATTAGGCCTATACAATGAAGTATGACATTGTTTTCATCACTGAATATATTGTACTGTATGCCTTTGCACTTTAATGGTCGTAACGACCGAATAAAGTTTGATGATGATGGGTATTATTTATGATTCTGGGTTAGCATGGTTAAAGACAACTTTTGACAAGACTGATGTTTGTAAAGCTGAGCATTTCTAGTAAAACGGAAGGAACTCTTTTACTTTATTCTCTGAGATTTTTATCGAGTGTGTAAAACTTTTGTGTGGATAGTACGTTGTGCAACTAGTACTGTTCTGAGGAACAATACCAATTAAGAAATAAATAATTGGACAGCAATGCCTCATGGACATCGGTGTCAAAGGCAGAGCACAGATCTAGAAGCACCAGGAGGCAAATGTCACGGTTGTCAGTTATCCAAAGAATATCATCCACTACTTGGACAGTCTGTCTAAAATTATATCTGGGTTAGAATACCGATTAGACCGAAATACAGAGGTCATTGTTGGTATGAGTAACAGGAGTTGTACTGAGACAGCTTTCTCCATGATTTTTCCACGGCAGGGGAGTTTGGAGACTGGTTTTAAGTTCGGTAAGTTCATTAGATCTAGGTTGGAATTCCTAAATTGGAAGTCACCTGCCCAGATCTTAGTGCAGATAAGACGATTCCTTCTTCTAGGGAAGCATTAACTATTTGTAGAATGAAAGTAACCATGCCCAGAGTGTGCAGATTTAGCTGAAATTGTATCATCTGTGTATGATGAGGGGTTGGTTGACACAAAAAGCCTTGGATATCAAGTTTTTGAGTGATGACCATTTTGAAGTTTCCTGGAATTTATGGAAGAACGTTTGAGCCTTGGACTGATTTCATCTATTTATTTTTAAGATCTTATCGGGGGAAAAGTCGCAAAATTTGGTTGAAAAAGGGTATGAGCATGGGATCTTTGGTTTATGTGTTGCAATACTACAGTGTTTGATTCTTTGGAAAATACTCCAGGTATTTTTGACACTCCACTTTTAAGTAACTGGCTTTTGTGACAAGAATTCTTTCTTTGTGGATTTTCCTCCCTGTCTTCAGTGCTTTATATTTCTAAATTGTGCCCAATCTTTTGAGTTTTCTGGTTATTCTACTGCTTGAGTTTATGTTTCTTTCTTTTATGGATTTGTTTTTAACAAGGAGGGAATGTTGTTATCCATTTGGAAAACAGAGTCTAGTCAAGCCACCGTTGATCTTTTTTTCAGTAGGCTTAGGTGGCTCTTCACTTCAGGGGGTGAACACCAATACATATTTGAGCACATGAGCTTCTGCTCTGATGCGAACTTTCGGTGCTGAAGGTCCATAATCCTTTGCTTGCCTTCATGTTGATGCCACTGATAAAAATCCCAAGGGTTTTCAGTTATGCCTAATGGTGTTATCCAACTACTCTAACATTGACCCTGAAAGCAATGTGCTACTGGGACCCAGAAACTAAACGTTTGCAAAGCACATGCAGAGTATTTCTTTACCTATTTTATAAGATTCTTGTGGAAAGGAAGTGCACATCTTTCACTGTGGCTCTGGGGGAGGCAAAAAGTCACACTATGCGAGTCTATGAATGGGTACCAGCATAGTAATGTTGGCACAAATGGCATTTTGTCAAAAATGATCCATAATGCACTCAAAGCGGTATGGAAAAACGTATTTGGAAGTCATTCTGTTCCACCCGCTTCCACCAAACAGTGAAGACCCAGGCAGCAGAATGTGAACATTTTCCATTCCAGCATGAGTCATTTATTTTTGAATCTTTACACTCTTTGACTGAACACGGGCAGAAGTTGAATCGCATGTTTCTTGAAACTTTCTCCATATCTTATTCCTGAACGCTCGATAGTCATCAAAATCTTATCCATTGTCATACATACTCTACCTCTTCTTCAGAGACAAAACGTTATTTTCAGATAAACCAGATGCTTTTCTAAGCCCACACACTCTAGGTGGCACACTTATGCACAGCCTGAAAATGTAGACAAGTTTCAAACTGGAAAGTTCAGAAGTTGATCAATTTCGCCACATATAATCCTAAATAATTGATTTTGTGTGTTTCCATGCATCACTGAGCTAGCATTACATGTCGTGATGAAACCTAAGATAATTTAAACCCAGAGACATTCAGAGGTCTTGTGGATTTAAAATCAACACAGAAAATGCAAAACAAACGCATAAACTGTAAACATTTTAATGGCACTTCAAAAACTTCCAACATTAACCTCTTAACTACAAGATGGACCAAGTAAGAGCATTATGATATAACAGTTAAGAAACAGGGCATTTATAGCTACAGAAGCAAATACAACTGATTTGCATATTAAAACACTAGACTTTTCATTTCTTGATGCCAATAACAAAAAAGTAAGGAGTTTCTTTTTTAAACACGTAAAAGATTATGTGCAAAAAAACACTTGCAAAGCTTTACCGTCTGAAACCAACATGGTCTTCCAGAGCTCCCAGACAGCCATCACTGGTGGTGCATGCTATATTCGGAACAACAATTTGCAGCACAGAAACAAACTATCAAGAAAACTGCATGGCGGGTGGCGCAAGTTGTGGCGTGTTGTGTATGCTGGTAACCATAACCAGTGAATTTCGTTTGATTTGTGTGTTTAAGCCACAACCATAACATTTAAATTTTAACTGTGTTTTTTTCAGTAAAATATATATATAGACTATAAGACTAGCGTTCATCTCGAATAAAACTTGGAGGAGCCACGATTGGAGTGCCGTGCTTTCTGTGGAGTTTACACGACAGGAGCCTTTGTGTTTTATATATGGAGTGGTCAGCGTACTACTCTGTGTGCGGCACCACTGGCGCTTTGGCAGCACGCCAGCATCCGCCACAGGGAACCTGATATATATATATATATATTCACTGAAAAAACCATAGGTTTTAGGGACAGTTATAGTTAGTTGGACATTTCACTCGTACAAAACCAGTGAAATTCCCCCGTTATAGTTAGTTCAGCTAACTATAACTCGCGCCCCCGCAATGCACTGCTGATGACGTCACATATTACATCACTCATGACATGGTCAGTGACATCACTGATGACATCATCCAGTGACTTTGTGTTTCTGTAAAGTTTAAATATGTTTAATATATATAGGGAAAGGCATATTGAAGAATGAGTGGGTGTATAAGTGTCTGAATGGATGATTTAGTAGGTGTGTGACTGAGTCTATAAGTGAGTGATTAAACGTATCTTACTGAATGCATGGGTTAGTGACTAAACTGTGTGAATGTCTGTATCCGTCTGTCTGTTGGTGTGTAAGCGGCTGCATGGGTTTGTGAATAGCTACATGAGTGTCTATATGAGTTATTGATTGGTTGTGTGAGTATCTGTATGGGTGCCTGAGTGTTTGTGTGGGTGGGGTGTGTGTGACTCTGCATAGATGTGTGAGTGGGTGATTCACTGGGTGCATGGTTTCAAGAGTGCATCTGTGATGGACTGTATGGGTGGGTGAGTGTGTGTGTGTATGGGTGTGTTAGTGAGTGAATGTATATCTCAGTGGTACATGTGTGAGTAACTACATATGTGAAAGGCAGTATATATGTGTGTTAGAGTATTTAAATGGCTATAAGTGAGAGTGTGTGATTGTGAGAGTGGCTGTATGAATGAGTGTGTGCTTGTATCAGTGATTGTATAAGAGCGTAAGAATGTGCTAGTATTTGTATGAGTAAGGGAGCTGGTGTGTGTATAACTGTATAGGTGAGTAAATGGGAGTGTGATTAATTATTTGCATGACTGACTAGGTGTGTGAGTACCTCTATGGATGAGTGGCGGTGTGTGAGTGTCTATATAGGTGTATGAGTGCATATGATAGTCCTGTACTGAGTGACCGTAAGTATGAGTGACTGTACGGGTGAGTGAGTGGATGTGTGTGTAGACCTAAGAATCAGTGAGTGGGTATGTAGTTATTGGTGTTGGAGTGTCTATGGTTTTGAGAATGGCAGTCTGTAATTTAGAGTGGGTGTATCAAAGGTTATATTAGGGTGTGAGTAGATGCATGAAATAATCACATGGATGATGTCATCAGTGATGTCATTTGAGATGTCATCAGTGATGTCATCAGTGATGTCACTGACCATGTCATGAGTGATGTAATATGTGACGTCATCAGCAGTGCATTGCGGGGGCGCGAGTTATAGTTAGCTGAACTAACTATAACGGGGGAATTTCACTGGTTTTGTACGAGTCAAATGTCCAACTAACTATAACTGTCCCTAAAACCTATGGTTTTTTCAGTGAATTTCTAAGGTTTTTGAAATGCTAATTTCTACCTATAACATTCCTGAAACCTATGGTTTTTTCAGTGAATTTCTAAGGTTTTTTTAAATGCTAATTTCTAACTATAACGTGGCTGAAACCTATGGTTTTTTCAGTGAATTTCAAAGGTTTTTTAAATGCTAATTTCTAACTACAAGGTGCCTGAAACCTATGGTTTTTTCAGTGAATTTCTAAGGTTTTTAAATGCTAATTTCTAACTAGAACGTGCCTGAAACCTATGGTTTTTTCAGTGAATTTCAAAGGTTTTTTAAATGCTAATTTCTAACTATAACGTGCCTGAAACCTATGGTTTTTAAGTGAATTTCAAAGGTTTTTAAATGCTAGTTTCTAACTATGCCTACAGAGGTAGGACATGTGAAGAAAGAAGAAAAAACGCACAGAAAGAAGCAAAAGAAATGCAGAAAGAAGCAACAGAAGTCCACAAAGACGAAGAAAAGAGCAGGAAGAAGCAAGACATGTGCAGAAAGAACCAACAGAGGAGCAGAAAGAGGCCTTGTTGCAAAATCATCCTGTGCCCACAACTTTTTCAGACGGGTACTGGTGGTAACTGACTCGGACTAACCAGGCCTAGAGCCAGTGCTATGCTAAAAGACACTTAGAATACAGTGAAAACACCTACATACACTAGGGAACACTATGCGTTGGGGTACCCCTGTGATTAGCATGACCTCCTCTGTAAGTCCCTAGTACATAATAGGGCAGGGGATTAAAACTAAGTAACTAACTTGTCACATGAGGCCCTACCCCCTCCCTTCACCACTGTGCAAACGCGCCCCGTGGCGCATTTTAAGTTGGGGGATAAAGTCCCCTTGAACCCTGAGGGTCCCTGGGGCCCAACTAGCCCACCAGGTACTTCCAGTAAGCGCCACAGAGCTGCGTTGCAGAGAGGTGGTCAGAGGCCACGCCCCTTTTTACACCTCTCTGCAACGCAGCTCTGTGGCGCTTACTGAAGGTACCTGGTGGGCTAATTGGCCCCCAGGGACCCTCAGTATTGAAGAGGAATTAATTCCCCAACTTCAAACGCGCCACAGGGCGTGTTTGCACACATGTCACCTCAGGCCCCGCTCCTTCCCTTCACCACTGTGCAAACGCGCCCAGTGGCGCGTTTTAAGTTGAGGGATTAAGTCCCCTTGAATCCTGAGGGTCCCTGGGGTCCAACTAGCCCACCAGGTACCTCCAGTAAGCGCCACAGAGCTGCGTTGCAGAGAGGTGTAAAAGGGCGTGGCCTCTGAACTCCTCTCTGCAACGCAGCTCCCTGGCGCATACTGGAGGTTCCTGGTGGGCTAGTTGGCCCCCAGGGACCCCCAGTATTCAAGGGAAGTACTTCCCCATCTTACAACGCGCCAGGAGGCGCGTTTGCAGAGTGCTGCAGGGAGGGGCGGGGCCTCCGGCGCGATGCCGGTCTTTTTTTTTTTTTCTTTTTAGAAGGGGGGCTGTGTGGACCCGTTCTTTTTAATTATTTTGGGCCCTGGGGACCCCATCCCCCAGGGCCTGACCCCCTTTTTTTTTTTTAAACAAAAAAAAACGGAACGGGAAGGGGGCCGCGTGGGCCCCCCTCCCGTGGCCAATTTCGTCCCGGGGACCCCATCCCCGGGGCCGGCCTTTTTAAATTTTTTTTGATTCTTTGGGGGAGGGGGGTCTTAGTGCCCCGGGGAGGTGGCGGTCCCCGGGGCTGCGGGAGGGTCGAGTGCCCTCACGCACCATTTTAATTCAAAGCCCCGGGGGGGGTGGCGGTCCCCGGGGCTGCGGGAGGGCCGAGTGCCCTCCCGCACCATTTTAATTCAAAGCCCCGGGGGGGTGGCGGTCCCCGGGGCTTGGGGGGCCTTAGAGGCCCCCCACACAAATATTTTATTAACCCCCGCATGCCCCCGGGACTTGGCCCACCTGGCCAAATAACAAAGAAGCGCGGGAGCCCGCGCTTCGGTTTTTTCTTTCACGGCGGGATCCGCGCATCCTAAGCGCATCCCGCCGATTTAAAAAAAAAAAAAAAAATGCTTTTTTTGGCCCTGGGGGTCCTTGTGGGACTCCCTAAGCAGGCCTAGGGGGTCAGGGTGTTTCTACCCTGCCCCTTTTTGCGTTTTGCGCACTTGTTTCTGTGCCTCGGTTCTACCGAGGAACAAGATGGCTGCCTACACTTCCTGGTTTGGAGTGTTGACAGCCAATTAGCATACAGCTCGTGATCAGGAGGGTGCGCTGATCCTCCGCGGCCATAGATATATATGTGTTTTTACTTTTGATTTTCTCAGCAACTACTGAACGGATTTACACCATTTAACAAAAAGGGTTCTTTCTGAACCAAGAACTACCTCTTTGCCAAATTTGGTGCAATTCCGTTCAGCAGTTCGGGCTGTAGCCGTGTCTAAAGTTTCCTATGGAAAATTGCATGGGGAAAACACGTTTTGGGACCCCCCTTTTTTCTCGGACCCCGCTTGCCGAATCACCCCGAAACTTTCAGGATAAGAGAGGACCGGAGCGCCCCACGAGTTTTGAAAATTTTGCAATGATTCGTCAACCGGCGCCAAAGTTATTGGAAATAGAATGTTGTGAATTTCCTATGGAAAATAGGTCCTAACTATAACTATCTACTGGCGACCGCCAGTAGATAATATACACATATATATATATATATATATATATATATATATATATATATATATATAGATACCAAATAAAAGATGAAAGCAGGCACCGGCAACCAGGAACCTGTCAAGGTATTTATTTAGGCAGAGATGAACGCTGGACGACGCGTTTCGGTGGACACAGCCACCTTGATTACATAGCGCGGCCGTCATTAACAGGCCCTTAAATACCACTTGATACTGCAAGGCTGAGAGTGGCCACAGAAGACATACTGGGCTAAAAGCAGCTATAGATAGTGAAGAAGTCTTAAATTTCATTACATGTAAAACTTAACATGAAAAAATGTAACTTTCATCTTCGTGTGGCATATTGGCTTCTTGAACAAACACTCAAAAGGCAAAAAATAATTGTGGCAAAATAATAAACAGTGCAACGTGTTGCGATTGATATAGAGATATTCATATAAATACAATCTAAGACACACTCTGCCTGTAACAATCATTAAAGAGAACGCACTATGCGGCACATCACAGACATAGATCACTTGAGAAATTCATGCTCTGGGCATGGCGCCATTGTCACCGGTTAGCGTCACAGCTAAATGCATTAACGCTGACAGATATGCGAAAATGTAGTATGTTAAGCAAAAGGGCAAAGTATCCCCATGAAAACTATATGAATGAGTAGGAGTCAATCCCAATTGGGCATTTACAAACTACATAACCAATGTTATGCGTACTAGATAGCTGTTCGGCACGGTGTGGTGGACAAGTGTCCAATTCATTAGACATCAGTCAAGCCAAGAATAGGAAACCAAGAAGGACATGCCAGCCAGGCCTCTAGGTGTTCTCTTAATGCAAACTAATATGAAACAGTAAAGGTGAGTGCATGTCATGTATATTAAAACTCAAAGCCAACCCAAGCGTAAAAACATAAATAATAGTGACCTGCAGAAAAATTCTGCATGCGGCTAAGAGCGCTAGAACTGGGCTGAAAGGATGCGGGAAGATATCCCAATAAAACCATGGGAAAATAGTTGTTACAAATGAAAGTACAATTCTTCGTCTGAGTTTAGACCTTTAGGGATCTTGCTATTAAGCATAATAATGTACCGGGACTCGAGTCTGCGCAACTTAAGCTCCCTGTTGCCACCCCTGATGAGACTAGGGACAGAATCAATGACAAAGTACACCAGGTCACCACTGTTGCCCCCATGCATCTCGTTAATGTGTTGTGCAACTGGGTATGTTTAGTCGTGCTTTGTAATTGCACGTAGGTGCTGAAGGATCCTTACGTGAACCATGTGCTTAGTGCTGCCTACATATACCTTAGGACAAGAACAAGTTACTTACCTTCGGTAACAATATATCTGTAAGAAACATAGGTCAGTTATAGATTCCTTACCTTAGAATTACCCCCAGGCGTCAGACTGGATCCGGAAAGTTTTTCGTCAGCAGTACCCCTGCGTGTCGGAATGTGGTGTCGGTCGACTCCACATTCGTCATTGGCGTCGTGGTCGCCGGGATAACGTCGCAGTAGCTACAAAGACATCGCCCTCGCACGCTGACGTCAGTTCTGTACACGACTTTCCACGCCAGAAGCGCAGAGCCATGCAAGACACTGACCACTGGTGCACAAAACTAGGGCCCTGAAAGGAAGTCCTTAACCCTAGAGGTCAGTTCGCAGAACGGGGAGGATGGGTGGGGCGGTAAGGAATCTATAATTAACCTATGTTTCTTACAGCTATATCGTTACCGAAGGTAAGTAACTTGTTCATCTGAAAGAAACGGTTAGTTATAGATTCCTTACCTTAGAATAGATACCCCAGCAATACCAACCCCGGAGGTGGGTCTGCGAACTAAGTTCACACCAGAAAGTCCTGGAGAACAAAATGGCCAAAGAAGCCGTCTCTCCGGACTTGGCTGTCCAGGCAGTAGTGCTTGGTGAACGTGTGCAGCGGTGCCCACGTACCTGCCTGACAGATGTCATTAAGGGGGACTCCCCGTCCCAAAGCAGTGGTGGCTGCCGTCGCCCTGGTGGAATGGGCGCGCAGTCCCACTGGAGGCTCCTTCTTTGCCAAAGAATAGCAAGCTTTGATGCACAGAACGACCCACCTGGAGATGGTCCGTTTGTGCACGGCCCGACCTTTCTTGGCGCCCACGTACCCAACAAAGAGCTGGTCGTCCACCCAGAATTGTTTGGTGCGATCCAAGTAGAAGGAAAGCGCACATTTTGGATCCAGACTGTGGAGCCTCTCCCTCTTTTGAAGGATGCGGAGGCAGAAAGAAGGTGGGCAAAATGATGGTTTGGCCAATGTGGAAAGAAGTAACCACTTTGGGAAGAAAGGAAGGTCTAGTTCTGAGGACGACCTTGTCCGGATGGATAGCCAGAAAGGGAGGCTTGGAAGAAAGAGCTTGTAGCTCACTCACCCTGCGCGCAGAGGTGATGGCCACCAGAAAGGCAGTTTTCGAAGTTAGAAGCCTGAGAGGACAGTTATGTAGCGGCTCAAATGGAGCGCACATAAGATATGTAAGAACCAAGTGCAAGTCCCACTGAGGCATTACAAAAGGAACAGGAGGAAAAAGATGAGTAATGCCCTGAAGGAAGCGATTTACAACAGGAGACTTGAAAAGAGAAGGCTGATCAAGGAAGACTAAAATGGTGAGAGGTAGCCCTTTATTGTGCCCAAAGCAGAGCCCTGCTGGGCCAAAGAAAGGAGGAACAAGAGAACCTCAGAAAGAGGGACGGAAAGGGGATCCACAGCCTTTGCTGTGCACCATGCCACAAATTTGTTCCATCTGCACGAGTATACCGTCTTAGTGGAGGGACGCCTGGCTGCCAAGATAACGTCACAGACTTCGGGAGGCAGGTCAAACGACGTCAACTGCCGCTGCTCAATCTCCACGCAAGGAGGTGGAGGCTGGACAGGTTCGGGTGGAGGAGCGTCCCCTGCTGCTGCGACAGAAGATCCTCCTGAAGAGGCAGTCTGATTGGAGATCCGATGGCCATGTGTAGCAGCTCGGGATACCAGACTCTTCATGTCCAATCCAGAGCCTCAAAAATGACTTGGGCCCAGTCGCGCTTGATCTTCTTCAGCATTCTGGGCAGAAGTGGTATAGGCGGAAAGGCGTATAAAAGACCGCAACTCCACTCACAACGAAAAGCGTCACCTAGCGAGTGTTGCCTTGGAAATTCCAACGTGCATTATTGCTGACATTGCGTGTTCTCTTCGGTGGCAAACAGATCTAACCAAGGCTCTCCCCACTGTCGAAACAGACCTGCCAGGTGTTGAACCACCAGGGAAATGCCCTGATGTTCCAGCCATGTCCAGAGGCGGAGGGCCTCCTGACATAGGGTCCACGATCCCATCCCGCCTTGTTTGTTGTAGTACCACATGGCGGTGGGGTTGTCCGTGAACATCTGCACTACTCTTCCCCGGACAGAGGGAAGGAATGCTTTGAGTGCAAGACGAATCGCCCGAAGCTCTAGAAGGTTGATGTGGAGCCCAGACTCCGCCGGAGACCAGAGGCCTCTGATCTCCGCCTTTCCCATGTGGCCACCACATCCCAGAAGTGATGCATCGGTCACCACTGTGAACTCTGGTTGGGGAAGGGAGAGGGATCCGCCGTCGACCCAATCCTGGTTTGTCAGCCACCACTGCAATTGGTGTGCACTGCCCTCCGACATCTGGACGCAATCGGACAGGTTCCCCTGATGTATTTTTATCACTATGAAGCGCCATGCTAATACTCCTACTATCTATATGAATAGACCCCACATAGGCTGAATCTGATAAAGTTTCCCTCTAACCATGTAATCTATTTAAATTTTTGATTTTTCAATTACCCCTGCAGTTGCGTTGTAAAAACGCAATGGCGATCTGACTATTGCTCCCTTTCCTTTTACCTGGGCCCCTCCTAATGGGTCTTCCTTTCCTCCCCCACTCTCTTATATCTACATCCTGATCCTTTTTGTTCCCTTAACCGCTTCCTCTTGCGTGCCACATTCATCATGACACAAAATAATTACCATGCCTCCAACCCATTAGCTCAATCAGGCGTGAACTCTTTTAAGATTATCTACCCCCCCAACCTATCGATAAATGCGAAGAAGACCTTTAAACACAATCTCCTCAAACGTTGGCCCGAAACGCTTATATCTGACACATATATCTCCAGTAAGGGCACTATAGTGACAGACCTCATCTTCTACACCAACAGAAGAGCACAGTGGAGAAAGGCCCTCACTTCTATGCTTCGTACCAAACAGCTGACCGAAACCCCGCATGGCTTTCGTTTAACCACGCTTCCAGCCTTAAGGCTGAGCTGACTGTCTCGCTTTACAATAATGGTAATGTCCTTATTCAAGCCTCGGACATGAACCTCAAGTGATTTAACTATGCCTTCTTGAGGATTAAGAACACACTAACTAACTCCAACCCATCCACCTGCTGTCAGACCGGGCCACCCACATTTTCTGCTCCCGAGGTGTTAGACGGCCCCTCCTCTCCTTATCCCGTGCTCCAATCTGTAAACACGCACCCCACAGATCTACCCAACTTAACGGAGGATATTTTTACTCTCCACACCACGAACCCGAACAACCACCTTCTGCCTCGCGAAGCTAGGGTTTAACTGACCTGAGTACCACCCACCTTGCGGCTGTCCCCACCACTGTTCCTCCTTTACCTTGTCTTCCCTCTTATCCTCAGTCCCCTGCGTCACCCACTGCTCGCTCCAACAACGGGGGTGATGGGCACCCTACCAACTCCAACACCCAGGTAGGCTCGGATATTCTTCCCTTAGGCCCGGGATCTTCCAACCGCAGGGCCCGGAACCTAGTTGCTGTCTCCTGTCCGTTGAACAGTAACCGACACTCACCCCCACTCTCATTACATTCTTCACTCTCATTACATTCTTCACCCTCTACCTCTCCTAACTCCACTCTGCCTTTCCCTATTCCCACTCCAGGCTCTGATTCCTGTCTCGAGCATGATTTTATCTCCCTCTATAACTGTGCCAATGATCCTTTGCTACCCTCTATTACCCCTCTCACTGCTGAACCAGTCATACCTTCGCCTGCTAGTTCTGCGAATCAATCAATCAATCACGGCATTTATAGAGCGCGCTACTCACCCGGGAGGGTCTCAAGGCGCTGGGGGAGGGGGTAAGTTACTGCTCGAACAGCCAGGTCTTGAGCTGCTTCCTGAAGGAGAGATGGTCCTGGGTTCGCCGAAGGTGAGTGGGGAGGAGTTCCAGGTCTTGGCTGCCAGGTAGGAGAAGGATCTTCCTCCGGCGGTGGTTCTGCGGATGCGTGGTACGGTGGCGAGGGCGTGGCTGGTTGATCGTAGCTGGCGTGTGGGCGTGTAGAAGGTCATGCGGTCGTTGAGGTACTTTGGGCCCAGGTCGTGGAGGGCCTTGTGTGCGTGGGTGAGGAGTCTGAAGCGTGATTCTCTTGCTGACGGGGAGCCAGTGCAGGTCTTTCAGGTGCACGGTGATGTGGCTGTGTCGGGGGATGTCCAGGATGAGTCGTGCGGAGGCGTTCTGGATGCGCTGGAGTCTCTTTTGAAGTTTGGCTGTGGTTCCGGCGTAGAGGGTGTTCCCATAGTCCAGTCGGCTGGTGACGAGTGCCTGGGTGACGGTCTTCCTGGTTTCAGTGGGGATCCATCTGAAGATCTTGCGGAGCATGCGCAGGGTGTTGAAGCATGAAGATGAGACGGCGTTGACTTGTCTGGTCATCGACAGGGAGGAGTCCAGGATGAAGCCCAGGTTGCGTGCGTGGTCCGTTGGCTTGGGCGCGGTGCCCAGGGCCGGGGGCCACCAGGAGTCGTCCCAGGCGGAGGGTGATGAGCCCAGGATGAGGACTTCCGTCTTGTCTGAGTTCAGTTTAAGGCGGCTGTTCCTCATCCAGTCGGCGACGTCTCTCATCCCGTCGTGTAGGTTGGCTCTGGCGGTGGTGGGGTCGTTGGTGAGGAGAGGATCAGCTGGGTGTCGTCGGCGTAGGAGATGATGTTGAGGTTGTGTCGGCGTGCGATGGCTGCGAGGGGGCTCATGTAGACGTTGAAGAGGGTTGGGCTGAGTGAGGATCCTTGTGGAACGCCGCAGATGACTTCGGTGGCTTCGGATCTGAACGGGGGAGGCGGACTCTCTGGGTTCTTCCGGCGAGGAACGAGATGATCCATTCCAGTGCTTTCTCTCGGATTCCGATGTTGCTGAGCGCTTCACTAGGGTGCGGTGGGAGACGGTGTCGAACGCCGCGGAGAGGTCCAAGAGGATGAGGGCAGCTGTTTCCCGTTGTCGGTTAGGGTTCTGATGTCGTCGGTGGCTGCGATAAGGGCGGTCTCGGTGCTGTGGTTGGCCCGAAACCCGGACTGCGAGGGGTCGAGGGATCCATTCGTCTCGAGGAAGGCGGCAAGCTGTCTGTTGACGGTCTTCTCGATGACTTTGGCCGGAAACGGAAGGAGCGAGATGGGACGGTAGTTCTTGAGGTCGGTGGGGTCCGCCGTTGGTTTCTTCAGGAGGGCGGTAAGCTCGGCGTGCTTCCAGCTCTCCGGGAAGGTGGCGGTGTGGAAGGAGGAGTTGATGATGTCCCGGAGATGGGGTGCGATGGTGGCGTCGGCTTTGTTGAAGACGTGGTGTGGGCAGGGGTCGGTTGGTGATCCGGAGTGGATGGAGTTCATCGTGCGGGTGGTGTCTTCGGTGCTGATCGGGGTCCAGTTGCAGAGGGTGGTGGTGGCGGGCGTTGGTTCGGCGGTAGGGTGCGTTGTTTGTGCGTCGAAGCTGTTGTGTATGTCGGTGATCTTGCGGTGGAAGAACGCGGAGAGTGAGTTGCAGAGGTCTTGCGAGGGGGTGATGTCGTTGTTTCCGGCGCTGGGGTTGGAGAACTCTTTGACGATGCTGAAAAGTTCCTTGCTGTCATGGGCGTTGTTGTCCAGTCGTTCTTTGACTGAACAATAAGTGCATGAACAATCCCTGCCTTGAGGTGAAGATTGCGGACCTCAAGCATGATCTCGCGGTTGTCAAAGAGATGGTGCAAAGCATACTTCAGTTCTCCTTGAAGATGGAGAAGCGTTGGGTCTCACCCCCGCTCAGAGGAATTATATTTACAACTTACAGAATCTGTCCTACTCAGCTAACGACCATCCCGCTCTCTGCTCCTCTCTTAGTTCCAGCTGGAGCTCTAGGCCTTTACCTAATCATCACTCTAGGCCCCAAAGACCCTTACCTCAGCTATCTGAAGAGGACATTCTCGCCCTTCTTTTCTCCTACACTGACTCGAGGACGGTCTCCTCCTCCAACTCTACTCTCAACATCCCCTCCATCATTGCGGACCCTGACAGGGAACCAAGTCTTAAGCACAGAATGGTTAACAAAGAAAACCTACTTCACATAACCACCTCTCTTCAAGAAGTGGTCACTTCCAATCTGCATGTCAAATCGATGCTACTTAACTGTAGATCAGCTGTGAAACATGCAGCTGATATTTCAGAACTCATCATTGCGCAAAACCTGGACCTTCTGATCATCACTGAAACCTGGATCAATGATACCTCTTCCCCAGTTCTTGACATCTTAATCCCCCCTGACTACTCCATTCTCAGAAGTGACCGACTTGGTAAAACAGGGGGGGGCATTGCTTGCATTCATCGCTCCAACCTCACAGTAAAACAATTTCTATGTGCCGAGTTATCCTCCTGTGAACAGCTAGTCACTGAAATCTGGAATAAAGGCAAGAAGATCTGTGTGTTGCACTCTATCACCCTCCTGGTGACAATCTGGTCTTCATAGAGCAAATCATGGAGATCATTAGCTCGAGCTCGGATCAACTCTGCCACATATTCCTCGGAGACTTTAACCTTCATTGGAATGACACAAATGATCCTATTGTATGTTCATTTAAGACTTTCCTCTCTGACCTTAACCTCTCACAGCTTTGTAAAGGTCCCACACACAATAAGGGCGCCACTCTCGACCTTATCATTGCCAAAGACAACATCATACAAATAGGAGACATCTTACCCTGCGACTGGTCTGATCATTTTCAAATTCCCTTCCTCATCCTAGATAACGGCTTGGGTAGACAAGGTCAACCCCTTAAAGCGAAACAACTGACTCGCAATATGAGAGACCTCAACATCAATATGCTAACTTCAATCACCAAAAATAGACTACAGCCCCCCCCCTAATATGACCAACCTTGACGATCTCTCGGATCATTACATTAACACGTTGTCTAACATTCTTGATTCTATTGCACTGAAGCAGCTCAAAAGGATTCCCGTCAAACTGTCCAAACCGTGGTTTAATGGTTCCCTAAATGATGAACGGCGCAATCTTAGACTATCTGAGAGACTCTGGAGAAACACGCCCTCCACCACAAATCTCACTCAACTTAGAAAAGTGAGAAGCTCCTACAACAAACACATCCGACTGGCTAAAACAGACCACTTCAGAACTCAATTGGATGCAGCCAAAAATAGGCCCAAAAAACTCTTTGAAATCATTAAGGAACAATCTAACCAGTCTTCCAACCAGATCGCTACTCCGATATCCCTGCTCCCTAGTGGTGAAGATTTCACAGCTGACTTCTCTGAAAAAACAAGGAAAATAGAGTTGGAGCTACTACATGTCACCCCAAATCTGTTACCTAAGAAACTTCCCGCAGGTTCAGTGGAGCTGGCAGTATCCTTGACAATATCCTCGCCTTTGGGCTGCTCTCTCAAAAACAACGCCTCCTGGAACTCTTTTCTCCTCCCAGATTACACGGAGCTCCTTCACAACATGGCATCCCTTGAACCCTCCAACTATTTCGGTGATCCTTTACCCGCTAAGCTCTATAAAGATTTAAACTCAGCCATTCTCCCTCTTTGGTCCAGGATCATTCACGAATCCCTCTTACAGGGAAAGATTCCGGACTGCCTAAAGGTTGGGCAAGTTACTCCCATTCCTAAGAAGCCCAATGCGGACCTATCAGACCCAAACAACTTCCGTCCTATAACCAGCAGTATGACTCTAGCTAAATTGCTTGAAAAATGCGTCCATTCGCAGCTCTGCAACCACATTGAGAAATATCAACTCCTTGACCCCCATCAGTCAGGTTTCAGGGCACAGTACTGAAACGGCACTTAAGCACATTGTTGATGACACCTTGAGAGCCCTTGACCAAAATGTCCCTTGTCTCCTGATCCTTCTGGACCTGTCCTCAGCCTTCGATACCATCAAACATGAAAACCTGATTGATCTTCTTCAACAGAGGATGGGTCTCTCGGGCCCGGGACTAAATTGGTTTGCCTCCTTCCTGCAGAACCGCACGCAAAGGATCAAAGTTAAACATTCCCTTGCTTCCAGTACCCCTTGTCATGATTGGAGTCCCCCAAGGATCAGCGCTCTCGCCCACTCTCTTCAACCTTTTTATGGAACCACTTGCTGTCATTCTGAAACAAGCGAACATTCAGTACCACATGTATGCGGATGACACGCAACTGTACCTGAAGATCTCATCTCAAGAGGACATAAAAACATTAAATGCTGCACTTGCACAAACCCAACAATGGTTAGCTCAGAACCATCTCCTACTAAATACTCTCAAAACGGAATTTCTTTTGATCTCCCCACCCAATCACTCGGCTCCTACCCTTGACTGGATTAAACATCTCACTGCCCTAAACTGCACCCCTCATGTAATAGACTCTGACAAATCTTTAGGTATCACCCTGGATAAACACTTAAACATGCAAGCGCACATCAGTGCTACTACTAGGGGAGCTAATTTCCAACTTAACACACTTAAGAAAATCAAACCTTTCCTTCCACCCGAAGACCTCAGGCCGGCAGTTCAATCCCTGATTATCTCTAGATTGGAATATGGGCTGGTGACCTTTGCTGGACTTCCCAAAGCTAGCTTGGCCCCACTCAGAGCTACCCTGAATGCATCGGCTAGACTCATAACGGGCTCGAGAAAGTATGATCACATTTCCCCAGACCATCTGCAACTAAATCGGCTATATATTGAAGCCAGAATCAGACTCAAGATAGCTTGCCTGACTCATAAAGCCATACACTACAACACCCCGTACTACCTGGCAAATAAGCTTCAACTATCAGGCTCCAGTCGGAACCTTAGAAGTACGTCCACCCTTCTCTTGAAACCTCCAAGATTCAAAAAGAAAAGATCTTACAACTGTGCTTTCACTGGTCTTGCTCCGAGAATTTGGAACTCCCTGCCATCCGAGATCAGATCCAATCCTTCCACTACATCCTTTAAAAAAACTGGTCAAACGACTACTCCTGAACGAACTTTAACACCATCATCCTGTGATCATGCTCTTGTTTTTATTATTACCCAATTCTTCTTTGTACTACACTGATGCATTTTATTGTATGCTTTTACGTTATTTTGATCTAGTCCTCTATGGCTCCTTAATTGCATTAACTGGTGATCTCGCTCTTGCTTTTGTTAAAATTTCCTTGATTCGTATTGCACTTCTCTGGTGCGTGTTATTTTATGGTGTTTTGCTCTTCGTGTTCTAGGGCACCGTTAATACCCCCAACTCTTAACCTGAACGTTTTCCATTATTTTGTAACTTCACCTACTTTCACATTGTATTTGTACCCTTGCTTGCGCCAACTCTGTACAGCGCTCTGATACCCCTATGGGTCTTGTTCGCGCTTTATAAAACTATTCAAATAAATAAATAAATGCTGTGCCCACTGGAACTTCAGGTCCCACTACAGAGCCCACATATGCCATCTGGCATGGTCCACAAGCAGGATGCAGGAGGCCATCAGGCCCAGTAGTCCGAGGGTCATCCTGACCAAAACCCGGGATAGAGGCTGAAAGATTGGAATCATAGCCCGAATATCCCGGACTCGCTGTTCGGGAGGATAGACCCAAAACTGCGTCGTGTGCAGAACCGCTCCGATGAAGAGGAGCTTTTGAGAGGGAGTCAGGTGTGACTTCGGCACATTGATGGAGAACCCCAGCAAATGCAGGAGGTCGGCCGTAGTCTGGAGGTGGGAGACGACAGCCTGGGGCTAGCCTGCCTTCAACAGCCAGTCGTCGAGATAAGGGAGGACTGGAACCCCTGATCTGCGCAGATGAGCTGTGACCACCGCCATCACTTTCGTGAACACCCGAGGGGCGCTGGTAAGGCCAAAGGGGAGCACGGTAAACTGAAAGTGCTCGTGGCCTACCGTGAACCGCAGGTAACGCCGGTGGGCCGGCAGGACGTGGATGTGAAAATAAGCGTCCTGCAAGTCTAACGCTACCATCCAGTCTCCAGGGTCTAGGGCAGACAGGACCTGAGCTAACGTCAACATTTTGAACTTCTCCTTCCGGAGAAAGCGGTTGACGTTCCTGAGATCCAAGATAGGACGCAGGCCTTTGTCCTTCTTGGGCACCAGAAAGTAGTGGGAATAGCAACCACGACCTACTTCTGGGACAGTAACTCGCTCGATGGCCCCCTTGGCCAAGAGTGCCGAAACTTCCTGTTGGAGAAGGGCCAGATGATCCTCCGACATGCGATGGTACTGAGGTGGCATGGCTGGAGGGGTAGTCTCGAAGGGGAGGGAGTAGCCCCTTCGGACTATTTGCAAAACCCACCTGTCCAACGTGATGGTGCGCCAGTGGGGGAGGTGATGGCGAATCCTGCCGCCCACTGGTGATTGGTGGCCCTGGAAGGTTGGACTAGGAGGTTTTGGAGGCTGCTGCAGAGGGGGCTGTGGTAGACTGGCCCGCCCACTGGACCCCAGAACCACGGCGGTGGTTCCCACGTCCCCGGCCGCGCAGGGGCTGAACAGCTTGCGCTGGTCTGTGGCTCTGGGCGGGACGTGGCGGGACACCCCTTCCGTAGCCACGAAAGGGGCGAAAAGCAGACTGCGCAGGGCGGGTGGTGGAGAGGCCCAATGACCCGGCAGTAGCCCGAGAGTCCTTAAAGCGCTCTAGTGCGTTGTCTGCTTTGTCACCGAATAGGCGACGGCAATCAAAGGGCATGTCCATAAGGGTGGATTGGACATCCCCTGAAAAACCAGTCGACCTCAACCAGGCTAGCGACGAAGGGCTACCGACGTGGAAATCGTCCTGCCTAGTGAGTCAGCGGCATCCAGCCCACAGCGGATGATAAACTTCGCTGCGTCTCTCCCTTCGGCAACTGCCCGAGAGAGTACGGCCCAGACCTCCTCCGGGCACTGAGGCAGCACTTGCGCAACCATATCCCACACGGAGTGGGTGTAACGGCCCAACAGACATGCAGTGTTTACCGACCGCAGTCCCAAGCTGGAGGAAGAAAACATCTTCTTCCCAAGATGGTCCAGCTTTTTGGATTCCCTATCAGGTGGATCGGTAGGGAATGCGCCCTTGGAGGTGGAGGCTTGGACCACCAAGCTCTCAGGGGTGGGGGGTTGGGAGAGGAAAGTGGGGTCGCCCGAGGCTGGGCGGTGGCGTCGGGCAATCATCCTGTCCACAGGAGCTCCTGTGTTGGGCATGGACCAGGTGCCCAAAAGGATGTCAGTTAGGGCTTCATTAAACGGCAGCAGGGGCTCCGAAGAGCTCGCTGCCGGTTGAAGCACCTCTGTCAGGAGGTTAGTCCTGACTGCCACCGTAGGTAGCTCGAGGTGGAGAGCCTCGGCCGCCCTACGCAACACCACTGCGTATGACGCTCCCTCCTCCGTAGCCACGGTAGGAGGAGACAACATGTCAAGGTCTGGTGAGGTATCCAGACCACTGGCTTCCCCCAAATCCTCTCTCCAGTCCGGTTCATAACCTAAGTGGTCGGTTAAAGGCCGACGCCGGCTGCGGACGTGGTGTACGAGGAATCGGTGCCGGGGGAGGTGTAACAAGGTCGACCGGCGCTGATCCGGAGCCTAGTCCGCAGGGCCCGAAGGCGCGCCGGCGGAGTCGGGCTGCCCAAAGATGGCATGCATCGCTTCGTAAAACTGACGAAGCTGGGCAGGGGTGCTCCAGGTCCCAGGAAGGGGGGGAAATCCGGAGTCGACCCTTCGGGTTCCGCACACAGAGCCGAGGGGGGGCACCACCCGCATCCCTTGTCGGGTCGGCCAACGGACGGGGAGAAGTCGACGATGCTTCTTCGACTTCTTCTTGTGCTTCAACTTACCTGACCCCGAGTGCGAAGACTTGGACGAAGAATGATGGTGGCTCTGCGACCGGTCCCTCGACCTCCTACACGACCGGGACCTCGAGCGGCGCAGAGCAGACTGCCGGGCCTCGAAAAGCTTTCGGGACCGCTCCCGCAAAGACTTCGGATTCATGGTCCGTCAGTCGGAGCACGACTTGGGGTCGTGGTCGCGCTCCGGGCAGAATAGGCACATGCGGTGCGGATCCGTCACCGACATCAGTCGGCGACAGGAACCGCAAGCCTTGAAGCCGGGCATCCTCGTGCACCAGGAGTCGATGGACTCAAAAACGATGTCGACAAAAGTCGAGGAAAAGTCAGTCAAAAAGTGACTGGGGGTACCGCTCTCTCCGGATCTGCGCTTGCTGGCGCGGAAAAAGAAAACTGACGTCAGCGCGCGAGGTTGGTGTCTATGTAGCTACCGCGATGTCATCCCGGCGAACGCGGAGTCGACCGACGCCACCTTACGACGCGCAGGGGTACTGCTGACGAAAAACTTTCCAGATCCAGTCTGGGGGTAATTCAAAGGTAAGGAATCTATAACTGTTTCTTTCAGATCACTGTAGCACGTACACCACAAAGTCACTTCTGCAATTGTAGGAGTGACGGATCTTAAGAGACGTGTTGTATAGAGGGCTGTAAATCTCACTTCAATTCTGGCCAATGGTGCAGGCCTTGCATTTGTGACATTGGTGGAAACCAGGGGATGAAGTAAGCCATGACTCCGATTTGATCCTCTCAGGACTGCTAGTGCACAGTTCTCCCCTCATAGATTTAGCCCGCCTGAAAGAGAGGAGTGGGTGTTTGGGCATGGATGGGCCAATAATCGGGCCACTGCGTATCAAATTCCAGTGTGAATGGAGATGTTCCTCACTCTCTGATGGTATGCGTTGTAACCAGTAATCATTCTCACAGTGCCCTGCGTGTCAGATATGCTTTTTTTCTCTTTGAACAACAGCGCTTCCCTGGGTATGGACTCTACTTTGGTCTGTGTGCTTTTCAACGAGGCTGGGCTGTAGCCTCTCACTTGGAATCTAAGGTCCAACTCAGCCTGAACTTCCCTCAAGGAGTGGATTTCACTGCAGTTCCATTTCATGCGTAGGTTTTCGGCATAAGGAATACTTTGCCTCAGTTTCTGCAGGTGAAAACTCTGCGCATTAAGGATAGAATTTCCTGCAGTTTCCTTGCGGAAAGTCTTGGTGTGAATTCGATTGTTGTGCACATAGACCTTCAAGTCTAGGAATTCTACTTCACTTCTACTGATGTTACTAGTAAAAGATAAGTTTAAGTCATTGATGTTAAGGCGATCAACAAAGTCCCTGGCCGATTCAAGAGAACCTCTCCAAAGCACGAAGAGGTCGTCAATATAGCGTGACCAAAGGACAATGTTGTCAGTCCATTCGTCAACAAATTCTGTGGTGAGCGCCTGCTCCTCCCACCAGCCCATATGCAAATTTGCATAGGGCGAAGCAGGTGCCCATCGGAGTCCCCTGTATCTGTTTGTACAGATGCTTGTCAAACAAAAAGAAGTTATTGTCTAAACACCACTCCATCATTTGAAGTAACATCATGGTGTGTTGATATGCACTGATGGGTCTAGCACCTAGAAAGTATTTGGTGGCCCTTAGTCCTTGTTCGTGTCTAATGCTGGTGTACAGGGATGAAACGTCTAAAGTCATAAAGACATAGGATTCATCCCAAGCGATGTCATAAATTTTCTTAAGGAAGTTTCCTGTGTTGATTATAAATGATGGTAAATTCCTGACATGATTCTGGAGGAAATGGTCAATATATTTGGAGGTGGTATATAACGTATAGTGAGGGGGATTCGTAAGTGACATTAACGTTTTGAACTAAAAATAGAACACAAATTCACCAGTTATAGTTAGCAGAGCTAACTATAACTTGCCCCCCCCCGCCATGCACTGCTTATGACCTCACATATATCACTCATGATATGTTCAATGACATCATTTATGACATCACTGATGACATCTCAAATGCGGGAGCCAGCATTACTCCTGCCCAGAGGGAGAAGCTATTTATGCTGCTCCCTCTGGGTAGGAGCAATATCTTGTTCTGTTTCCCTGCCCGCATCAATGCAGGCAGGGAAATAGAATACAAGTCTGCTCCCAGCTGGCGGCAGCATTTTTAAAGTTCCCCCCTGCTGGAAGCAGACTTTGTTTGCGCTCCCATTCGGTCGGAGATTTGTAAATGCTCCCGGCAGACAGGAGCAAACACAAGTTTCCCTGCCCGCGCCGGTATGGGCAGGGAAACCACTGTGTGCCACGGGTGGCCTGCCTGGGACACAGCGAGTGAGCCGGCCCTGGGAATGGGGTCCCCAGGGCCCTTAAAGGCTCAGGGAGGGTTGGTCACGCGCCACCCCCTTTTTAAACACATTGGGCCCAGGGAGATGTGGTCCCAAGGGGCCAAACACGCCTCACGGAGGGGCGCCATGTGCCCCCTCCCCTTATAAAATTAGATTGGGCCCGGGGGTCCCAGGGTCCGAACACAGCTCAAGGAGGGGGGCGTGCACTCCCCTCTCCTTAAATATTCTAAACTGCACGGGGTACCCGGGGCCATACTCAAGCCTCCCTCCCCACATACTAAAAATATTATGGCGCCACCATTTATTTTCTTTTTGCCGTGATACTGACGGAGTCCCATGCGATTGCGTCAAAAAACAAGTATCCCTACCCTGCCCCTTATGTTATTTTTTTTTTTTTAAAGTTCATGACACGGGACTAAGGGGCTGATTACGATGTCGGCCTTAGCGCACTGGAACTGCCGGACCATAGGTCGGCAGTTCCGACCACACAATAAGGATGCAAACGCCCTATGGGCTGTTGGAAACATCAATTTTTTCCAATGGCCGCTTGGACAACGGGCAGAAAAGGCCTGCAGCACAAGCTGCCATTGTAAAATGTATGATTTTAAACATCCCTGCACTGTGTTGCAGGCACCGTCACGGTGCAGGGATGTTTAGGGGGGCACCATAGGTGCCCCCTAGGCCTTATAGCGGAGGGCCAAGGGGAAGGGGGCCCTGCTAGGAGCCCCCAAAGACATTTTCCAACGGCTTTTCCATGTCAGAAAGGCTGTCGGAAAGTGCCATCATAAATCCGATGGCAAAGCCGATCCTGGCTCCGCCGTCATTAGGGAATTATGGTGGCTTCCGATGGATTCCTTGAGCCCGTCAGAAGCGCAGAGGAAGCCCCTGTAGGTTTCCCTCCGACCACCGTCATCATAATGCAGCATCGTAGGGAAAGCAACGAGGTGGGGTGGAAAGCCCCCAAGTCCTGTAATTGCTGCCAGCAAAACTTTTCTCATGCTCCTGGCAGCCAATCAGAAGTGCTCGATCCCGCTTGAGTCTGACTACTGCGAGAGTAAATTGGCCCAATGGAAAAAACCTCTCTGGGCCAATCAGAATGCTCTATTTGTAAACTAGCACGCCCGCGAGGCTCTCACAAGCCTCTTGCAGACCCAACAGCCCAGATTTACAAATATTTTTAAACCTTCATTTTTTTAAAAACTACTGAACAGATTTACACCAAAGCATAATCTGCAGACCTAGATCTAGCATCCTGCTAAATCTTGTCAAATTCTGTTCAGCAGTTTTTACTGTAGCCCTGCCTAAGGAAGTCTATAGAAAATACATGGGGAAATTTGCTTTTTTGACCCCCCCCCCTTTTTCTTGGCCCCCACGTGACGGATCACCCCGAATTTTTCCACAAAGGAGCTAAAGTGAATTTGGTTGGTTTTTTTTTCGAAAGGCTAGTGAAAAGTCGTCAAAAGGCATCAAAGTTATTAGCACACCAAAAACCACCTTGTCTATGGAAATGCAAACCTGAATATAACTACCCAGTGACGATTGGCGATTGGAAATGCATTTTTTGTGATGCTAATAACTTTGGCACCGTTTGACAAATCTCCATGAAACTTTTCCAAAAAGTGCTCTGTTTTACCTAGGTGGCGCATGGAAAGTTTCGGGATGATCTGTCAAGTGGGGGCTGAAAGAAAAGAGGTGTCTCAAAACTTGTTTTCTCCATTCATTTTTACATAGGAACTTTAGATACAGCTAGTCTACACTGCTGAACGGATTTACATCAAATGTGGCGGAAAGTTAGATGTAGGTCTAGAAAGAATGCGTTTTGTGTTTTAGTTTAAATCCATTCAGTAGTGGTTGAGCAATTAATGCTTAAAAACTTTGTATATCTAGGGACTCGGAGGCTCCGCTGATCCCAACAGATCTCAAACTGAGGTCTGATTGGCTGCCACCACATCATCCAGGAAGGGGTGGCAACCATCTTAGGACTCTCACGAGTCCTAAAAAAAAAGAGACACAAAGGAGCATGGTAGGAATATCCTGCTGACCCCCTAGGCAAAGTGTTTTTTATTTTTTATTTTGCCGTGATTTCGCAAAGGATCCGCAAATCCACAGCAATTTTTTAAAAAAAAGAACAAACAAGCGTGATCGCCTGCGCCTGTCTTTTTAAGCCCCCCTCCCCCCCCCCAGATGGGCCAGGTCCCAGGGTGAAGAAATGTTTATATTTTGGGGGAGGGAGGCACATGTGGCTCCCCTCCCCAAGCCGATTTGGGCCCCGGGAACCCCATCCCACAGGGCCTGGCAACATATGTAAAGGAGAGGCGGGCACTTGGCCCCCGTTCCCAGGCCGCCTTCGGCCCCGCAGACCCCCTCCCCCAGGGCCTGGCCTCATTTGTAAAGGGGGAGGGGGCACGTGGCCCCCCCTCCACCGGCCGGTTTTGGCCCTAGGGAACCCATCCTCTGGGACCCGCCGCATATGTAAAGAGGGAGCATGTTACCCCTCTCCCAGGCCATGTTTGGTCCCAGGGGCACCATCCCTCGGGGCACACCACATTTTTTAAGAGGATAGGGGCCGCCATCCCGGAGTCTTAAGGGCTCTAAAGATCCCATCCTCCAGGGCCGGCTCTCAGGCAATGTCCCAGGGAGTCCACTCTCGGGACACAGCGGTTTTCCTTCCTGTACCAGCGCAGGCAGGGAAACTTGTGTTTGCTCTCGCTTAGTGGGAGCATTTTCGAACATCCCGCCAACTGGGAGCAAACATCAAGTCTGCTACCAGCTGGCGGAAGCTTGAAAAATGCTCCCACCAGCTGGGAGGGAACTTAACATCTGTTTTAGAAACAGAAATAAATATTGCTCCCGGCAACAGGGAGCAGCATTATTAGTTGCTCCCTGTGAACCGTAACAATGCCGGGTCCTGCTTGGTGTGAGGATTCGGCGGGCCATACGGGCTTCCCCCGCAGCCCCAATGACAGTGTGATGGGTACCTTGGGTGGGCACCAGGGTACCCACCTTTTGTTCCAGCGGGCCCTAGGGTATTGGGCTTGGCAACATATTTAAGTGGGGGGGGGGACACGTGCCTCCCTCACCCTTGAATTTATTGACGGCCCCCGCCATGCACAGTTTTCTCATCAATAATTTGACAGCAAATGTTGCACTGATATTATCAATGATGTCACAGAAGAGGTCATGAATGATGTAATATGCGGGGTAATTAGCAGTGCATGGCGAGGGCGCAAGTTATAGTTACTTCAGGGCACGAGTTATAGTTTCTTGAGATAACTAACTGCTGAATTTCTTGTGTGTGTGTGTGTGTAAATTATGAACCTAACTTTAACGTCACTGTAACCTTTGTTTTTTTTAGTGAATTACAACGTTTAAAAAAAATTATATTTGCCAACTATAACGTCTTTGTAACCTTGTTTTTTTAGTGAATTTCTACTTTTTTTTAACACAGTGGGGGGGTTGGCCACAGGGCCTGGCCACACTCAACCCCCTTGTATGCAGCCAGCCCACCGTATGCAGCCAACCGCAAGCTGGACATGGCTGAAGGGCTGGCTGAAGGGCTGGACGCAGGGCCTGACCTGTGGCCAATCCCCCAAAGGCAGCCAACCTGAAGAGGGGCATGCAGCTCCTCTCTCCGGGCCGATTTTAGCCACAGGAATCGCAAAAAAAATGTAAGTAAGGGTATATGCGACTCCCCCTCTCGGGATGTATTTTGGCCGTGTGGACCCCATCGCCCAGGGCCCGTCCTTATTGTAAATGGGGAGGGTGTATGAAGCCCAGCTCCCCACGTTGATTTTGGGCCCCGGGGCCTGGCCATATTTATAAGGGGGAGGGGGCATGCAGCCCCCCTCCTGGGGCCAATATTGGCTCCAGGGACCTTATCAGACAGGGTCTAATCTTTCAATAACTGGGAAGTCGAGCCGCTCGGCCTACTTCCCCAGGCCAATTTTGGCCCCTGGCATCCCGTTTCCCAAGGTCCGGCCATTGTCTGAATAGGGAGGGGGGCACACAGCTCCCCTCTCAGGATCAATATTGCCCCGGAGATCGGCCAGTAAATGGTGGGTGCCCTGGAGCCCACCCAGGGCACCCACTGCATATTTAAAAGGTGGAAGGGGGCACGTAGCGCCCTCCCCGAGCCAATGGCCATGGAGAGCCCATGCCCCGGGGCCTGCCCAGTAAATGGTGGGTGCCACGGAGCCCACCTAGGGCACCCACTACATATTCAAAAGGGGGAGTATGCACCCCCCTCCCTGGGCCAAAATTGGCCCCAGGGACCCCATACCTTGAAGCCTAAGTAATGTATGGGGAGGGCACATGGACCCCCCCTCCCCAGGCGGATTTCAGCCCGGGGACCTCATCTCCTAGGGCCCAGCCACATTAGCAATGGGGAGAGGGGCACGCAGACCCCACCCCTTTCCCGTGCCGATTTCAGCCCCGGGTACCCCATTCCTCGTTGTCCGGCCAGTAACAGGTGGGTGCCCTGAAACCAATCCTGGGCACACACTTTTTGTAAGCCGCGGGGGAAGCCCCAATGCCTCCGTGGCCCCTGCCGGCTCCCACGCATCCAGCGGAAGCTGGCATTGCTCCCTGCAGGCAGGAGCAATTTTTTCCTCTGTTTCCATGCCTGCTTCAGTTTGTGCAGAGAAACTGATGAAAAGTCCACTCCCAGCAGGCGGAAGAATTTTACATGGACTCGCCCACTGGGAGCGGACTTAGTGTTTGCTCTCGCATGGCAACGCGGCCCCCCTCCCCATATGCTATTGTGGCCGGACCTCGGGGGATGGGGTCCCAAGGACCGAAATCTGCCCGGGAGGGGGGCCCTTGCAGCCCTCCTCCCCATTTGTCAAAGCGGCTAGAACCTAGGGCATCGGGTCCCTGGGGCCAAAATCTGCCTGGGGAGGAGGGACCGCATGCACCCCCCTTAATATAAAAGGTACTTCCCCCCTGCAGACCTGGCCCATCCGAGGGGGCAAAGAAAAGCAATAAGATCGGTCAGATCCAAGGACTCTCTGCATCCCTAGTTATCTAATAATCTTTATTCTTTAATGACTCCAAAACTACTGAATGGATTTACGCCAAATTACTAAAAAGGGCTCTTTCTGGACAAAGAGCTACCTTTCGGCCAAATTTGGAGTAACTCCATTCAGCTGTTCAGGCTGTACTTGTGTTCAAAATCTCTATGGGAAATTGCATGGTGAAAATACATTCAGGGACCCCCCCCTATCTCAGCCCCCGCTTGACATATCACCCCAAAACTTTCAAGCGAGCAGCTGAAGTGAGTGGCAAACTAGTTTAAAATTTTTGTGAAGATTCGTCAAACGGCACCAAAGTTATTAGCAAAACAAAAAACGCTTTTCCTATTGAAACTAGTCCAAACTATACCTACCTACTGGTGACAACCAGTAGCTAAAATAAATATATATATATATATATATATATATATATACACACACATATATATATATACATATACATACCACAGTGGCAGTCACGACTGTGTAGTTATACTTAGGTCAGAGTTTCCAAAAGGCAAGTGTTTTTGGTTTTGCTAATAATTTTGGTACTGTCTGACAAATCATCACAAAGCGTTCCAAAAGAAACTTCATCCACCTCAGCTCCTTCTTGCACTGGTTTGGGGGTGATCCATCAAGTGGGGGCCAATAAAAAGGGGACAGATTCGTAAGGAAACGTTTATTGAAGCTACAGAAAAAAGTTGGGTGGAATTACACCAAATTTAGCAAAAGTTAGAATTAAATCGATTTAGCCGTTTTCAGGAAATTCATGTCTAAGGAGGTCCTAAAGGTAGCCATGAAAATAGGTACATCTGGACTTTTGTTGTCCAGATATGCTTTGATTGACCACTTTAAAGAGGCCTAGGCAATCCTGATTGGCTGGCCACAACTTGAACAATATGTTAAGGCAGCCTTTACAGTACCTGGAGACGTGGTCCCCAGTAAAATGCATGTAGTGAAAGCATTTTTATGAGGGTGACAAAAAGAAGTACATATAAAGGGTGATAACAGATTTTAGTCACAATATAAATCATTTGTTGGTAGTATCAAACTAATTATAGGGATTGTGGTCTGTTCCAAGGTGATTTTACCATATGAAAAATGTTGATCCTCTAGTGGGATTTTATGAACCATGTTTGAGAGAAAACTCTTTTCTCTTATGATTTTCTCATAGATGGTATGAAAGGTGCTTCAGAAGCTAAAGTATGAGTTCATTTTCTATATGTTCACACTCTCTTCCTCAGTCATGTGAGAATAAGGTCTGATATTCTGAGTAAAACATTTACTTCTAACAGTTCTAATATAGCTTCCCACAGTTATCTCATGAATAACTAGAGAACTAATATTCTGTATTTATGACAAAACGTATCACACCTCAAGCCATCTTGATTGAAACAAAGCTGTAAACCGTAAAGCATCCTTTAGGAATGAACAAAATAAGGGGTTTCGTTTTGTTATAGAAATTATGGTAAGTACTATAGAATGCTTAAATGAGGAGACATTTATTTTCTGTTAATACTCAAATAGCATCCTCATCCATTTCAGTAAAACTTCTTACATGTAGGATCAAACGTATTTCCAACACCCGCAGCAGTCTGTCAGTTAACTCCATATTAATCATCTGTAGTTACCTATAGTGTTCTAATGAACAATTAGAGCACTATCATTCTGTAATACATGACAAACCTGAGGCACACCAGAAGCCATCTTAATGAAATTAAAGCTGTAAAACCTAAGGCATTTCCTTTAGAAATTAAGGGGTTATATTTTGAGTTGTCAAGTATCCTCTTTATCCATTTTAGTAAAACATGCAGTCTGAAACGTAGACATTCAAAACCCGCGGTAGCCTATCAGTTGACTCCTTAGTGATCAACTGCAGCTTTATTACGGAGTTCTAATGAACAAATAGAGCACTAACGTTTTGTATTCAAGAAAAGTGACACACTCTTGAACGCCATTTGTTGAAATAGGAGCTGTTGAATTTAAGGACTTTCTGAAACAGCGTGCTGAAGTAAATCAACACAAAGATGTTAATGCTGGCATGAAACCAGAGGGTTAAAATGTGAACCTTGGAAGTGCTGGGTGCACTCCCTTGATGTAATTCGCAAAGATGTTTCTGTCCCACCACTTTAAAATTTCACAAACTGTCACTGCTCCTGTGTTGGATGTGGGAAGCCCATTGCAAGATGTCAAAGCATTATCAGTCTAGACTATGCACAAGCATTACTAAGCCGAATGGATGGTAATAGTGGTATGTTAAAGCCCTTACAGCTATAATAAACATAAAAGGACAAACAAACTTGCAAAATGATAAAAGAATCTAAATGTTAATTAGTTAATTACTTTTCAAACACCCCTCTCATGATTGTGCAACTTTTCTACCATTCTTTTCAAGCACAGGCAGCATGTACTATTGCAGAAGCTACAACTTAGCGTTTCTGATAACGATTTGATGCTTCACTAAGGTATGCATATTGAAATATGTTTCAACCAAGACTTTGACACTTTCGCTTGTTAATTGCATTTTCAAACACATAACTATAATGATGAATTGCATCATAATTATGCACACAAGTAATATTGTTAGTGGATGCTGTATTTGTTTTTGCTCAATTTTAAACCTTCATTATATTCGATGTCCCTGGCTGGGCCGATATCTACTAGCATTATGACAGCATAATCGTAAGTTTTGAAGGTCTTGGAATTCCTTGGCAAGACCAAGGCAAAATTTGTATTTTAGTGGCTAAAACCTTCCATCGCAGGGAGCCTGGAACCATCTTTCTTGTCAATGTTGATGCTCCTCTTATAAAGTAAGTGCACTTACCTTTCTCTTTTGGTTGTTGAATTGGTAAGGTGTCTGTGCTCTGTATTCCATGATCTATTTCAATTTAGGAGTGCAGAGAAAGTAACCCACATACTCTTGATGGGAAGACTAGATTGCAGTATTAACTAGTTGTCAAAGCCTCTGCTTTACACTACCACGATTATATACAATAACTGAACCATTATGCCCATCATTGTGATAGAATACTAGTATCCTCTAAGAATCCCATTTTCTATTATAAACTGTCTCTGTAAAGTGGTCAGAGTAAGTGCTGGTTACAATCACAATTTTGAGGCAAAGGCATGGCTTACTGAGCATGCTGTCTAGGTCTTATTGCTATCCTTTATTCTGAATTCTCATGTCTGGATCTTAGCTCACCCTATCTGAGGGCCTGGAGTTTGGTAAGTCAATGGACCCGTATCATGGATGTACAGGTGTTTGATTACTTCCTTTGTGTAGTAGGGCCCTGTCTGTCCCCAGTTCCTTCTGTATGTCAGCACTGGGTATAAGCACAGGGCTATTTCATTGGGTTGTCATTATTAGTCTGGAGTACTCCAAGGCATAGCTGCACATGCGATTGTGGATCCAGTTGTCTTGATGCTTGTAGAGTTGCCTGTATTCAAGTGTCAGTTTCTTCACAGCTGACCTGACAACGTTGGGTTTAAACATTGGTATTTGATATTAGCTCTCTGCTGAATCATCAGCAAAGCGAAAGTCTTGTTTCTAACAACTCCCAGGACTCGACCTAAGACTCTGAATTAGCAAATTGCTGAGAACACAAAAGGATATAGAGTGCAGAAGGTAAAGGTGGTAGAATTATTCATGTGCAAGTTATGCATCCCTCATAAATACTTTCAGTGATATGAGTGAATAGAGGAGGTAGATATTAATATAAAAATTTAACTATGCTTTGTGATTACAAACCTGTGAATCGGGATACAACATTAGGGATTATTGGTGGCTAGTTAGCTAAAACCCAAGAAGAGTTTTGCATGCTACGTTAATGACTAAAAGCTATGCAGTAGAATAAACAATAGTGTGTGCAAACAGTAAGGCATGGTGGAACCGTTGAATGAATTCAAAAAGCAGAGTTTATAAACTCAGAATGTGCAATAACTTTTTCTCACCTGTAATCCAGGAGACATGGGATGAGTAAGTCCTGGAAAGCCAGTTTGGAGAAACAAAGTTGTGCAGCCCAAGCGCATAAAGTCCAATCTCGAAGGCGCATAGGTGAAGGTTACGATGAGGACCCTGGTGTCCACCACTGGATGATGGATGGGTGAAAATGGAAGTGCTGCTATTGCCACCTGCCTTTATGAGGACAGTTTTGGCCAATTCAAAGTAGAAGTGGGCGGCTGCTTCAGAGGGTTGGTTTGGAACATGTGGTGCATGGCTCTCAGGACGTCTTCCCTTATACCTAAACACAAACGAGATAAAAGGCATTGGCCCATTTGGTGTACGTTATCAATAAGCAAACACAGAATTCATTAAGCATAACTAAGGAAATAAATAACACTAAAATTTCTTAAATAAATGTAACTGGACGAGATGAAGTACATGCTAAACGAACAAGTTACTTGCCTTTGGTAACAATATATCTGTAAGAAACATAGGTTAGTTATAGATTCCTTACCTTAGAATTACCCCCAGGCGTCAGACTGGATCCAGAAAGTTTTTCGTCAGCAGTACCTCTGTGCGTCGGAAGGTGGCGTCGGTCGGCTCCACGTCCGTCGTTGGCGTCGTGGTCGCCGGGATGACGTTGTGGTAGCTACTTAGACGCCGCCCTCGCGCGCTGTGGTCAGGTCTGTACACGACTTTCCGCACCAGAAACGCAGAGCCATGCAAGACACTGACCACTGGTGCACAAAACTAGGGCCCTGAAAGGATGTCCTTAACCCTAGAAACAGTTCGCAGAACGGGGAGGATGGGTGGGGCGGTAAGGAATCTATAATTAACCTATGTTTTTTACAGATATATCGTTACCGAAGGTAAGTAACTTGTTCATCTGAAAGAAACAGTTAGTTATAGATTCCTTACCTTAGAATAGATACCCCAGCAATATCAACCCCGGAGGTGGGTCTGCGAACCAAGATCACACCAGAAAGTCCTGGAGAACAGAATGGCCAAAGAAGCCGTCTCTCCGGACTTGGCCGTCTAGGCAGTAGTGTTTGGTGAACGCGTGCAGTGATGCCCACGTAGCTGCCTGACAGATGTCATGTAGAGGGACTCCTCGTCCCAAAGCAGTAGTGGCTGCCGTCGCCCTGGTGGAATGGGCGCGTAGCCCCACTGGAGGCTCCATTTTTTGCTAGAGAATAGTAGGCTTTAATACACAAAACGGCCCATCTAGAGATGGTCCGCTTGTGTACGGCCCGACCTTTCTTGCCGCCCACGTAGCCAACAAAGAGTTGGTCATCCACCCGGAACTGTTTTGTGCGATCCAGATAGAAGGAAAGCGCACGTTTTGGGTCCAGACGGTGGAGCCTCTCTTCCTCTTTAGAAGGATGCGGAAAGAAGGTGGGCAAAGAAATGGTTTGCCCGATGTGAAAGGAGGTGACTACCTTGGGAAGAAAGGATGGACGAGTTCTAAGAACAACCTTGTCCGGATGTACAGCCAGAAAAGGAGGCTTGGATGAAAGAGCCTGGAGCTCACTCACTCTTCTGGCAGATGTGATGGCTACCAGGAATGCAGTCTTAAGAGTTAAGAGACGTAAAGGACAGTTGTGAAGCGGCTCAAAGTGAGCGCACATCAGATAGGTCAAGACCAAATTCAAGTCCCACTGAGGCATTACGAAGGGGATAGGAGGAAAGAGACGAGTAATGCCTTTCAAGAAACGATTAACAACCGGGGACTTGAAGAGAGAAGACTGATCAGGAAGCCGAAGAAAGGCAGAAATGGCCAAAAGATAGCTCTTGATAGTGCCCAGAGCAGAGCCCTGCTGGGCCAAAGAAAGGAAGAACAAGAGAACTTCAGAAAGGGGGGCAGAAAGGGGATCCACAGCCTTTGCTGTGCACCATGCCACAAATTTGTTCCACTGGCAGGCATATACCGTTTTAGTGGAGGGACGCCTGGCTGCCAAGATTACATCACAAATTTCGGGAGGCAAGTCGAATGATGTCAACTGCCGCTGCTCAATCTCCACGCAAGGAGGTGGAGGCTGGACAGGTTCAGGTGGAGGACCGTCCCCTGCTGCTGCGACAGAAGATCCTCCCGAAGAGGCAGTCGAATAGTAGGATCGATGGCCATGTTGAGAAGCTCGGGATACCAGACTCTTTGTGCCCAATCAGGAGCCACCAGAATGACTTGGGCCCGGTCGCGCTTGATCTTCTTCAGCACTCTGGGCAGAAGTGGTATAGGCGGAAAGGCGTACAACAGAATTGCTGACATTGCGCTCTTCTCTTCGGTGGCGAATAGATCTAACCAAGGCTCTCCCCACTGTTGAATGAGACCTTGCACCACCTCCGAGTGAAGACGCCATTCGGAATCCATCATGCACCTGTGGCTGAGTTTGTCCGCCCTGGCGTTCAGGAACCTGCCAGGTGTTGAACCACCAGGGATATGCCCTGATGTTCCAGCCATGTCCAGAGGCGAAGGGCCTCTTGACATAGGGTCCACGACCCCACCCCGCCTTGTTTGTTGCAGTACCACATGGCAGTGGTGTTGTCCGTGAACACCTGCACCACTTTTCCCTGGACAGAGGGAAGGAATGCTTTCAGTGCAAGCCGGATCGCCCGCAGCTCCAGAAAGTTGATGTGGAGCCCGGACTCCGCCGGAGACCAGAGGCCTCTGATCTCTGCCTCCCACATGTGGCCGCCCCATCCCAGCAGTGATGCATCGGTCACCACTGTGAACTCTGCTTGAGGAAGGGAGAGGGATCTGCCGTTGACCCAATGCTGGTTCGTGAGCCACCACTGCAATTGGTGTGCAGTGCCCTCTGAGATCTGGACGCAATCGGACAGATTCCCCTGATGTTATGCCCACTGGAACTTCAGGTCCCACTGCAGAGCCCGCATATGTCATCTGGCATGATCCACCAGCAGGATGCAGGAGGCCATCAGGCCCAGCAGCCGGAGGGTCATCCTGACCGAAACCCGGGATAAGGGCTGAAAGATCGGAATCATAGCCCGAATATCCCGGACTCGCTGCTCGGGAGGATAGACCCGAAACCGCGTCGTGTCCAGAACCGCCCTGATGAAAAGGAGCTTCTGAGAGGGAATCAGGTATGACTTCGGCACGGAGGTGGAAGACGACTGCCTGGGGCGAACCCGCCTTCAACAACCAGTCGTCAAGATAGGGGAAGACTGGGACCCCTGATCTGTGCAGATGAGCTGCGACCACCGCCATCACTTTCGTGAACACCCGAGGGGCGCTGGTAAGGCCGAAGGGGAGCACGGTAAACTGAAAATGCTCGTGGCCTACCATGAACCGCAAGTAGCGTCGGTGGGCCGGCAGGACGGGGATGTGAAAATAGGCGTCATGCAAGGCCAACACTACCATTCAGTCTCCAGGGTCGAGGGCAGACAAGACCTGAGCTAACGTCAACATTTTAAACTTCTCCTTCCGGAGGAAGCGATTGACACTCCTGAGGTCCAAGATAGGACGCAGGCCCTTGTCCTTCTTGGGTATCAGAAAGTAGTGGGAATAGCAACCACGACCTACTTCTGGGGCAGGAACGCGCTTGATAGCTCCCTTGGGCAAGAGAGCTGTCACTTCCTGTTGGAGAAGGCCCAGGTGATCCTCCGACATGCGATGGTACTGAGGTGGCATGGCTGGAGGGGTAGTCTTGAAGGGGAGGGAGTAGCCCCTTCTGACTATCTGCAAAACCCACCTGTCCGACGTGATGGTGCGCCAGTGGGGGAGGTGATGGCGGATCCTGCCGCCCACTGGCGATTGATGGGCCTGAAAGGTCCGACTAGGAAGGTTTGGAGGCGGAAGCAGAGGGGAGGTTGGTGGACGGGCCCGCTCGCTGGCCCCCAGAACCTCAGCGGTGGTTCCCACGTCCCCGGCCGCGCGAAGGTAGTGCAGCTTGCACCGGCCTGTGGCTCTGGGCGGGACATAGTGGGGCACCCCTTCCATAGCCACGAAAGGGGCGAAAAGCAGACTGCGCAAGGGCGAGTGGAGAGGCCCAAGGACTTGGCCGTAGCCCGTAAGTCCTTGAAACGCTCTAGAGCGTGGTCTGCTTTGTCGCCAAAAAGGGGATGGCCATCAAAGGGCATGTCCAGAAGAGCACTTTGGACATCCCCAGAAAAGCCAGTCGATCTCATCCAGGCATAATGACGAAGGGCTACCGACGTGGAAATCGTCCTGCCTAGAGAGTCGGCGGTATCCAGCCCACAGCGGATGGTAAACTTCGCTGCATCCCTCCCTGCGGCAACGGCCTGGGAGAGTACGGCCCAGGCCTCCTCCGGACACTGAGGCAGCACTTGCGCAACCGTGTCCCACACAGAGTGGGAATAACGGTCCAAAAGACATGCGGTGTTTACCGACCGCAGTCCCAAGCTGGCGGAAGAGAAAACCTTCTTCCCAAGATGATCCAGGTTCTTGGATTCCCTATCTGGTGGTGCGTTAGGGAATGCGCTCTTGGAAGTAGAAGCTTGGACCACCAAGCTCTCCAGGGTGGGGTGTTGGGAGAGGAAAGTGGGGTTGCCCAAGCCGGGCGGTGGCGTCGGGCAACCATCCTATCCACAGGAGCCCCCGTGTTGGGCCTGGACCAAGTGCCCAAAAGGATGTCGGTCAGGGCTTCATTGAACGGCAGCAGGGGCTCCGAAGAGCTCGCTGCTGGCTGAAGCACCTCTGTCAGGAGGTTAGTCCTGACTGCCACCGTAGGAAGCTCGAGGTTGAGAGCCTCGGCCGCCCTATGCAACACCACTGCGTAAGACCCACCCTCCTCCGTAGCCACGGGAGGAGGAGACAACATGCCAAGGTCTGGGGAGGTATCCAGACCACTGGCATCCGCCAGGTCCTCTCTCCAGTCCAGATCGTACTCCAACTGGTCTGATAAAGGGTCACCAGACCCCTCCCAATCTTCCTCACCCTCTTCTGGCTGCCAGGTTGGCTGAAAATGGCCAGGGTGGAACACAGGGGCAAAAGTACCCATCTGCGCCGGATCCAGCGTCGGCCGACGCCGGTCCGGCTCCATGCCCACGTCGGGTTGGAAGCCGGGGTTGACGCCAGCTGGGGGTCCAGGCGGTGTCGACAGCGAATGCGGTGGAGTCGGCGCCGGTGGAGGTGTCACAAGGTCGACCAGCGCCGATCCGGATCCAGGCCTGGATCCATGGGGGCCCTGCGGCGCTGGGGCCGGAGCCGCCGGCAGGAAAGGCCTAGGGCCCCAAACCGAGTCCGCGGGGCCCGACGGCGCACAGCCGGATTCCGGCTGCCCAAAGATGGCATGCATGGCTTCGTAAAACTGACGAAGCTGGGCAGGGGTCGCTCAGGGTCCCGGAAAGGGAGGGAAACTCTTGAGTCGGCCCTTCAGGCTCCGCACGCGGAGCCGCAGGAATGGCACCGCTTGCATCCCTCGTCACGTCAGCCGACCGACGGGGAGAAGTCGAAGAGCGACGATGCTTTTTCGACTTCTTCTTGTGCTTCGACTTACCTGACCCCGAGTGCGAAGACTTAGGTGACGAGTGGTGATGGCTCCGCGACCAGTCCCTCGACCTCCCCCGCGACCAGGACCTCGAACGGCGCTGAGCCGACTGCCGGCACTCAAGAAGCTTTCGGGACCACTCCCACAAAGACTTCGGAGCCATGGTCCGGCAGTCGGAGCACGACTTGGGGTCGTGGTCGCGCTCCAGGCAAAAGAGGCACACACGGTGCGGATCCGTCACCGACATTATTCGGGAACAGGAACCGCAGGCCTTGAATCCGGGCATCCCTAAGTGCATCAGGAGTCGGTAAGACTCAAAAAGACGTCGACAAAAGTCGCTCGAAAAGTTCAGTCAAAAAGTGACTGGAGGTACCGCTCTCTCTGGATCTGCGCTGGCTGGCGCGGAAAAAGAAAGAACTGACAGCGCACGAGGGCGGCGTCTAAGTAGCTACTGCAACGTCATCCCGGCGACCACGACGGACGCGGAGCCGACCGACGCCACCTTCCAATGCGCAGAGGTACTGCTGCCGAAAAAATTTCCGGATCCAGTCTGACGCCTGGGGGTAATTCTAAGGTAAGGAATCTATAACTAACTGTTTCTTTCAGATTGAAAAGATGCAAGGAAATACAGGAGACATGGGCTGAATTCATATTTAATATCTTCAGATTCTAAGATGTCCCCAGTTATCATGGGTTCCGGTTGAATATAAATTTAAATACCACATGGAGAAATGTTTTCCCGAGTCTCATAAAATTTTATTTTATTCTACTGTAAAGGTATGCTGAGAGAAGCCAGAAATGTGCTGAATTTCAATAGAATCTGTAAGAAAGTTGATGTCAGGTTAGGCAATTTAGTATGACTTGGATTAAAATGGCTTATCATACAACATAACATGAGTACTTCCGCAACATTGAGAGTTATAGGAAACATTAAAAGATGCACAAAAAACTAAACCAGAGATGTGTTTTTGCAAAAAGTACAATTGTGCCATTGCAGTATTGATGTTTTAACATGAACTTTTAGAATTCCATGTTGAACAATTTTCATGAGATTCCAAATGGCAGACTTAGTTTGTAATTGGTGATTGCAGTAAGGCAATCCTAACTAAACTCCCACAAATTCCACCCCTACAATTATAGCAGTTTGATTAGTTTCCTGTGCTAAAAACATTTTTATACCCATTAAGGCTCTCTCCTACCTACAATGTGTGACCATAACCTCACACCTAACAATAATGTGATGCAACAATGTCAACAAAGCTGACCATCGAAATTTTAATATCAATAACAAATTTAATTCAAATGAATACATTTTCCTGAAGGACAGCTCCAAAACAAATATCTAAATGTTCCAGGTGCTAATTTAGCGTTCCAGCATGTCTGAATTAGATGAAGCTAACAGTCACCTTAAACATTGTTCAGCACAATTGAAAAATAAATCTGTGTTGTATCTTTGATAAAGGTCAGGTTTTGCATTACTGGTACCTTTAAATTGTTTCCTCCATAGGAATACCAACTAACAATCTTAAATTTGTCTACCCTATACATGGTAAGTTTGTCATTTCTAAGTAATTTATATAAAATAGAAGCTGGCTGTAAATTTTGGAAGACTGATGTAATCCACAGAGTTGAAAACTGGATTTCAGAGAGGTCTATAAAAAAAAGAAAACTTTTTTGCCAAGAACTACGAGAGCCTGTTTCGTGAGCGGGTCTACAGTGACATTTGCATCAAACGTGCTGGAGAAAGATACCTTCCTGCTGTGGAGAACTTGCCTCTATTAAGCCACAGTTTATGAGGTTGGAGATAGTGCAGAGCAAGGGGAAGCAGCAAACTGTTGTTCAACACCCTAGTTAACATGTGTGCTACTGTGGACAACTGTTAAAGATCTGCACCTGTTGTAGAGAGGCCCTAAAAGGGATTTCAGTAAGTCCCGGACCTTCCCACAACAATTCTTTTCCTCAGCGGCAAACAAGACGGCGGGGGTTGCCATCCTGATCTCCTGCTCCTTCTAAGGAAAAAAGGGCGCTAAAATAACCGAAATTAGGGGCCGGTTACTAGAGTATCCAGTACGACTAGGAGATCACACCTTAGTTCTGAGGTCTTTGTACGCCCCCAATGATGGGCAAGAACGATTTCTTTAGAGTGGTGGCAGAGATCATGACCTCACAGGATAGGCTGGTGCTGATAACGGGGGACCTTAATCTCCACAACGATCTGGACCGTTCAGCATGCAGAGAGGGAGGAACTGGGGAGGTGTCCCTAGAGGGCGCTCAATGGCTTTGAGATGGGACTACGGGACCTGTGGAGAGAATGCCATCCTCGGACCACAGATTACCTGTATTACGCCCATGCCCACAAGACATATGCCCGCTTGGTCATTTCCTGGGGACTGGGGGGATACAGACCCTCGTCACCTCTATAGAAATTGAACCGTGCTTGCTCTCAGACCATGCCACGGTGTGTCTAGACCTCCCACTACCCTCGACGAGACGTACTCCCCAGTCATGGTGCTTACGGGAAACCCTTCTACACAAGCTTGCAGTGATCAAGCAGGTCACATTGGCAATCCCCAACTACCTGAATGTGAATATGACAGCTGACAGTTCTGTTTCGCTTTTGTGTCAGACTCGAAAAGCAGTGATTTGGGGAGAGATTTCTGCATCTTGGCAGCAGATAATAAATAAATTGTGCTGGGACAAACGGGAACAGTTACAACAGCAGGTACGGGAACTAGAACACATTCATCATTGCATGGGCACCCCTCTAGTCTGGCGGCAGCTAGAATTGGCCAGAAAACCACTTGCTGGGCTAGACCTCAACAGGGCCGAATATTCTCTACTCCGCCCCAAACACTTCTTTTATGTGAGACGGGACAGATGCAGGCGGTTACAAGCCAACAGACTGCGAGCACAACAGCAGGCTACAGCAGTGGAGTCCTTACTAGCGGAATATGGCACTGAGATCGAGGGAGAAGGTCCTAACGTCTCCCACTTCTGTGACTTTTATAAGGGTTTATACTCAGAACAACCTCTACCCCTGAATAACCCAGGTCTTTGCCTTCAAGGTGTCTGCACATCACGCCTAACAGAAGATCAGGTGACTAGGCAGGATCGCCCAATCCGAATAGAGGAAGTTATCTCTGCTATTGCATGTCAAAAACCGCTCAAATTGCCAGGTTCAGATGGCTTCCTGGAGCTGTTCTATAAGAACTTTTGTACTATGCTTACCCAGATTCTGACCCGGCTTTTCAGCTCGATTACTGCCCTACCACAATACCACCCTCAATAATGTAAGCATCGATAGCTGTCATCCCCAAGACGGGGGAAGGACAAAAACCATTGCGGGTCCTATGGGCCCATTTCCCTCCTAACCATGGACGCTAAGTAATTTACTAGCATCTTGGCAGCCCTATTGAATCCACTAATGCCGGGTCTGATAACCCCTGACCATTCAGGATTTGTTCCACACCGACAGTGCGGTGACAACACCAAGCGGATACTCCACCTGATCGACAAACCCAAACACTCCAAAAGGGACATAAACTCCTGGCCACAGACGCCAAGGAGGCATTTGACAGCGTTCATTGGCCATACCTGTTAGCTACACTTGCCCACTTTAGCTTTGGGGTGTGGTTTCGCTCTTGGATTTTGAGCAATTATGGCCATCCAAAAGCAAATATTAGAGTCAATAGCCAGACCTCAGCTCCCTTTTCTATATGCAGGGGAACACAGAAGGGGTGCCCGTTGTTGCCCTTGCTGTTTGTGCTATACTTGGAGCCCTTTGCTTAAAGAGTGCGGGACAACCAGAGTATTGTGGCACTGGAGAGTCGTCTTGGCGCCCTTCCAGCATTCCTGGATGAGGTGGAGGTGTTAGGAGGAGCGTCTGGCTTCCGGATATTCACAAATCGCAGGCCTTTAAACTTTCGGTACCTATGGAAACGGAGGCGCAGTTAACCCGTCATTGTCCGATACAGTGGACATCAACATCTATTCCCTATTTGGGTATACAGCTCGCTTCAACAGTGGCAGAAAATTCGGCCCTGTACTACCAGAATCTCCTTGGACAAGTTAAGGGAGAAATGGCCCAATGGAGGTTACACCGTCTATCTTGGCTCAGCCGGGTTCAGCATTAAAGAGGACTGCCCTCCTGAGGATCCTTTCCTTTTTCAGACACTTTCGATTGAACCTCCCGCAGGGACGATCCAGTCTTTACAAGCGGAGATGCACCCCTTCGTCTGGGCAGAGGGACGCCCGCGCAGGAGCTGGGTTCAGGGCTACCGACCTCCAGCTCAGGGGGGACTGGGGCTTCCGAATCTCCTACAATACTACCAGACTGGTTCAGCTCAGATACATGGTGGAATGGTCGCAAAAGGAATCCAGAAAGCATTGGCTTTTAATGGACCGAGCGGTCGCAGGAGTCCACTTGTGAAAGGTCCAGTTTCTGCCTTGTTCGCCATGAGCTTGGGTCCTTTACTCTTCCCCGGTTACTAGATCAGTCTTGAGGGTCTGGGATGGAGTAGCAGTGTGAAAGAGTCTATCTACATTCCCTTCTCATTTGACACCAATAGTGGGCAACACAGACTTTACACTGGGCCTAAATCAGGTCGCGTTCCAACAATGGCAGCCTTTTGGCTGTTGATCTGTTGGCCACTTTTTGATGTGGACAGCCCTCTCCCCTCGAGGGATTACGGAAGGATTATGCACTCCCAGAAGTGGAGAGACTACATTACATTTAGGTCAGACACTGGCTCACGCACCCATCTGTACGAGCCGGAGCACAATAGACACTAACAACGTTTGAGAAGTGGCTGATAACGAACACTACAGATAAGCACCTAGTCACAGAACTATATGGCATCTTGTTTCACACCTCCCCATCACCTAAGACCCCTGCTCAGAAACGCTGGGATCTCGAAATAGGCAGGCAGTTGACTCCCAAAGAATGGGATGAGGTGTACTATAGAGCTCGTCACACAGCATCGCTAGTATCAAGACCGCCACCAAGATTGCCACCTACAGGTATTTCACACCCTCTCGTTGCACAAGGGTAACCCGGTGTGCAGGGCTGACTGTTGGCAGCGGTGAGGGTCTCTGGGGGCTCTACTCCATATACTTTGGAGTGCCCCAAGCTTGCACAATTCTGGGAAGTGGTCTTAAATTACAAAGATGCACATCTGAATACACAATTACTGCGATTCCCAGCGTATACAATCCTGGGACTCCCCAAGGCGCTCACTTTTTAACTTAAGTCCCGTAGGGGCTTTCACATAGGTCTGGTGTTGGGAGTAGCCCACAAGGCCATACTCATGCACTAGGGTACAGATAAACACCCAACATACTCAGGATGGCTCCACCGTATGTGGTATGTGCTGGGTATGGAGAGGTTCACTTTAGTCCTAACATCTCAAGGTGACTCCTGCAGGAAACTTTGGCAGCCGTACATAACTCTACTGTCCACAGAATTCCAGGAATTGACGTGCCCCAAATACTTACATTTGTTATGATTAACCAATATGGATCACCTTACGCAGAATGAGACAAACAGCCAGGCAAGCTCCGCACCTGATGATTAGTGCCTTATCCCGTGTGTTCATAGGAAATAAGTACCCCAGGGGGAAGGGCGGGAATGGAGGAGGGGAGCGGATGGGGGGGGGTTGGGATAACTGAAACTCTGTTGCACTGTGTTTTCTTGATAATTCTCATAGGCACTAACACGCTTCTTTGTTGTTTGCTAGTTATGCCTATTGTCTTGCAACAATAAAACAGATTTGAACCATAAAAGGTATTTCAGGAGTACAAAAATGCTCAAGACATTAAACCCATTTTCTTTAAATCCTTGACATTTGATTTGCAGGACAAAAGCTCGAAATTGCTAGTTCCGGAAGCAGAGGCAACAGGCAGATGCATAAGTCTCATTCCCTTGCCCTGTTAAGGCATTATTTTTTGTTCAAAGATGTATGTTGCCAAGCCAAACTCACCTTGTTTGAGAGCCCTTGGCTGATACGGTGTACATCCTAGTGGGGCTGAACTCTTTCTGCTCCAAAAAGTGATTACATCTAAATTCTGATCTCTTCAACATGACCAACCTTTGCATTCGAACCAGCAGCGGGTTGTTTGCTCATCGGCCACACATGCTTGCCTTTGCCAAGCTCTGAGATTTTTCCATTCAAACATCATTCACCAACCGTACCCATTCTGTGCATCTGATATTCATGAATCCCTGCATGGATACAGTTTCCAGGCTGGTAACGCTTGACTTGGCTAGCTTCAAAGTACTGCAAAGGTAGGCATATTGACTGGAAAGAAAAACTACATTTATCACAACTTCATGCACTTGGCGGTCAGTTCCTTGACATGCTTAGGTCCTGTTTGGACATCCAGAATTCAAACTAGAACTGTAAATTATTTTTGGAAAACATGTTTGCATTTGTTTTCAGTGGAACATTTTCCCTTTCCGTTTAACTTCTGAACAGACTACCAAATCTCCATTGCTTTATTATTATTAAATGTTTCCCTTTTTTCTTATACTTTCAGCGGACCTTTTACCTCTTTATTTCTTTGACAGTATTGCGTTGTTTTGTTGATTTATCATACACAATACAGCATGCATTTTCTCTTGAAGATTGTCCTGCTTCTCAGGACAAGTTACTTTAGATGATCCAAGGTTGGTTGTGTGATTCTTGGCAAGTAAGTAGCTATCTTGTGGTTCAATTTGCAAAAATAAGTGAATGAGTATGAGAATCAACCATGGTGTGTGCGTTCAAATGCTGTCCCGATTACGTGCTGCCATGCTCCTTCGTAGTCACTTCCAGGTTAATGTAATTTACTTTCAACCCGATCTCTACAGTAGTGTACAATGTATTACACCTCATGTTTGGGATCCCTCAGCTGTATTATTTCCATTGTTTAAATAATGTCCTCTGCAGAACACTCAGCGAATCCTTGTAGTTAGTCATGTTTATTAAAAATGCATAAAATAAATATCTTGAGAGCTGGTAATGTTTACAATCGTTTTTAAAAAAAAGCTTTACTTTTTAATTTATTTAGTCCTAACAATGTACTGAATAATCTTGTGGCACGAAAGCAGCACAATTCATTAACATTTTTCTGTGAATTAACAGAGAATATAGTTACCTTTTCCTATTTTTTTGAACCTCCATTATTCTTACCTTGAGATCTTAGCTTCTGCCCTCACTGTTTCACAAGTTGATGATTCTCTTCTGCTATTTGGTTTGCATGTCTAAGTACATCTCCCCTTCGTTTCCGCGCTCACTACCTTTATCTCCTGGGTTTCCTGACAACAAATCCAGGATATCAGACAGCACCTTGTGTTCAGTTCACACCAAATATCTAAAATCCCTCTCCACAGCCCATTACACCTATACTTCAAATCTTTTTACATAAACTGGCACCTTGCTTCTGATCTACTGCTGAAGAAGCAATCAATTATATAAAGCAATGGTTATAGGTATAACTCAACCATACATCTTGGAAGATATGCTTCCTAGAAGGGATGCCCTAGCAAATGCAAATCTTGCACAAGACACCTTTTAATGTGATGGCAAACCTTTTGCAATTGAATATCCGTTTTTACTATATCTAAGTCACCATATCATTATTTTTCACTGTCAACGTGTTATCTTTGATTGTTATGAACTAGAGTATTGTATATAACTGATCTTCTAAGTCTCCCCTCCCACACATCCAGAAGGTAGTGTAATACTCTGAAAGTCTGAGGTCACTTAAGATGGAAGTTCAAACAATTCATTATCATCTGTTTCTAGCCTATCTGTTCGATTGTCTTCAACAGCATAGTTATAAAGTTCCTACATTTTGAAGAGGAAAATAAAATGTGCCATCCAGGTAAGGTCTGCATAGTAACAGACTTCGAGGTCAGGGGCTTGCAGCCCCCACTTTGTCAAATGGTGATTTAATAATGTTCAATGCATGTCCATACATATTATAATCAAAAGGAAGGAGTTAGAAGGTTTTTTTTCCCTAGTGGGTTCGCTCTACTTCCATTTCTCATATACCATTCATCAAAAGCGAGGGAACACATTCAAAAGTGATATTCAGAGTCTCGCAACCAGCTAGGATGTCCTCATTAGTTTTTAGGGATCAATTCTGTGTATTAGCATAGTCATCAAATAGGGTAACACAGAGTGCCGCCTCCAATCCATCAGGGCCGGCCGCGTTCAGATGGCGCTATAATTCCCTACTATCGGCATTAGTAAACGAAGTGGAACAGGACTGGGTTTTGAATACTTGAGTTGAGACAAGACAAAAGAGCAACCTCTTACCCACCCCCTACCCTCCTTCCTTCCATGCTTCTTACAAAAAGAGATACAAGGATCCCCTTCCAGTCAACATCAAATAAAGGTAAAAAAAAAGGGGGGGGGGACCAGGAGCAGTTATTTAAACCAGGTCCTGCACACGAGGTTCCTAATTAACTGTGCTACAGAGGGGGTATGCAGTTCCTAAAAAGGGGACAAGGGAAAGGCAGGTCTTTCTTCGTGATGCCCTCACACACCCCGAAGGATGTCATGCTTCATCATTGGGCTCTGCTCCTCGTCGGGCCGGCGCTGCAATGCCTGACGGGCTCCCGTAAACGGGGCTCTTTGGCGGAGATCTTTTGAAAAAGCCGTGGGGTGCGTGCGGGTAAGAGGGCAGGGATAGTGTAGTGCACAGGTAGTGGGTTTTAAAATAAGTCTGGAGCAGTCCTGTTCAGAAATAATTTTAATGGTTCAGATACTTCCAGCTTAGTTAAAAAGTTTGGACGCCCTACGTGGATGCAATGTTCCTAGAGGGCTATCGCTATGTGATGGGTCGACATGTTTCGTGCCCTAGTTGCTCCTAACGAGTCGTTTGGCACTTCATCAGGACCTAAGTGAGTGAGCGGTGCACTACTAGAGGTCTGGTTCCCTAAGTGTGGTATGGTGACCAGACACAATAGAGTGAAACCCTAGTAGACTTGTACTGGGCAGTTGTAGACCTGTGGGGGAGGCAAGGGGAGAAACACACAACAACAATGAAGGTTAAAATTGAGGCCTGAATGAACAGGGAGTATCTCTTTTGAGTAAAGGACCTAACAACTGGCTAGGTTGTGGTTGGTCCTAAGCATGCATGGATGGTAGAAATTAGTGGCATGCGTGTGCTTATTTAGTGAGGGCATAGTCGCATAGTGCCACTCGTAGACAACAATTGTTATGGTGATTTCGTATAGTGCCCCTTATAGTGAACGGTACTGGTCACTTCAATTAAAGGTTTGGTACGTCGTGGAGTTCAGATGTATGCTTGGAGGTGGTCCCTGTGCGGACAGGATATAGCGCCTCAGAGAGACACACTCGGTTCGAGACTCGTCAGTTTATTTGTGCCTAAAAAGTGCGTTTTTGAGCAGCGAGTGGGAAAAAGGTACGATTCGTCGTTGGATTCTTATGCATGCTATGCTGCGGACAGAGCGAAATGAGCCAGTCACACGCACTCGGTTCTTTTGTTACAGCATCAGAGCAACAACGTGCTCTGAATTCCTGCGTCAGGCCGTAGACTTCCATACTGGGGGTGAGTAGCCATGAATACCGACAACCATACCCGTACCAAACTTTTAATTGAAGTGACCAGTACCGTTCACTATAAGGGGCACTATACCAAATCACCATAACAATTGTTGTCTACGAGTGGCACTATGCGACTATGCCCTCACTAAATAAGCACACGCATGCCACTAATTTCTACCATCCATGCATGCTTAGGACCAACCACAACCTAGCCAGTTGTTAGGTCCTTTACTCAAAAGAGATACTCCCTGTTCATTCAGGCCTCAATTTTAACCTCCATTGTTGTTGTGTGTTTCTCCCCTTGCCTCCCCCACAGGTCTACAACTGCCCAGTACAAGTCTACTAGGGTTTCACTCTGTTGTGTCTGGTCACCATACCACGCTTAGGGAACCAGACCTCTAGTAGTGCACCGCTCACTCACTTAGGTCCTGATGAAGTGCCAAACGACTCGTTAGGAGCAACTAGGGCACGAACATGTCGACCCATCACATAGCGATAGCCCTCTAGGAACATTGCATCCACGTAGGGCGTCCAAACTTTTAACTAAGCTGGAAGTACCTGAACCATTAAAATTATTTCTGAACAGGACTGCTCCAGACTTATTTTAAAACCCACTACCTGTGCACTACACTATCCTTGCCCTCTTACCCGCACGCACCCCACGGCTTCTTCAAAAGATCTCCGCCAAAGAGCCCCGTTCGGGAGCCCGTCGGGCATTGCAGCGCCGGTCCGACGAGGAGCAGAGCCCAATGATGAAGCATGACATCCTTCGGGGTGTGTGAGGGCATCACGAAGAAAGACCTGCCTTTCCCTTGTCCCCTTTTTAGGAACTGCATACCCCTCTGTAGCAACATCAAATAAAGCCCATCAATTCTCAGAGGGGGAAGTCTCGGGGATCAATCATAAAATTCGGAGCTAGGACGGGAATGTCAATTCACGAAATTTCATAGAAAGAATATGGGCAAAATGGGCCCACAGCTCTTAATAAGAGGAACCCCTAGGAGTAACCACTAAGGATAGCATCTCCATTCCCAAAGGGGACCATAGTTGATGCAACCAGGCAGAGTGGTCCAGTATTTTGTCTGTGCCCCAGAGTGAAAGTATTACCCGGTGAGCTGCATTCAGCGCGAGGGCCATCTATCCCCCTTTAAAGGAACACAGGGGGAACGTCCGCGCATTTGGCAGTCCCAAGAGAGTGTATGCTGGAAATCGTGGAATGGTAGTTTTGAAGGCCAGATCAATGTCATCTAATACACGTTCCCAATATCTAGTAAGTTTTGGACAATGCCACAGGAGGTGAAGCAAGGTTTCGGCGCTCACACAGCCTCTCCAATAATCCCTTGAATGGCCCAGATTCCATTTCTAGATGCGACTTGGGGTGTAGTACCAATATGAAGCAATTTTGTAGGCCGTTTCGGTGTTTATTATCGTGTGTGCTGTATGGTGAACCCTATAATGTATGTCCTCCCACTCCTTATCTGAAAAGGATCTACCCATCTCGGCCTCCATCTCCTCTAGCACGGAGTTCGGGGTCGAGGCCCATTCCAACCTAGATGAGCATAGATATCAAAGACCAATCGCTTGTCGTCTGCTTTAAGAAACAACCATTTTTCAAATAGAGTCATTGGGCGGCCTGCCTTCTGTTGGGTGTTAGGACCCAACACCCAGTGGTGAAGTTGTAGGAACGGGAAAAAGTCTGCCTCAGTCAAGGAAGAGCCAAGTTTGAGTTGGTCAAATGGAAGGAGACCATTCAAATCGAATAAGCAGCCTAGGCGCTTACAGCCCCCTTCTATCCATCTCCGAAAGCTACCCTGTTTCATCCCAGGGGGAAAGTTTGGAGTGGCCAAGAGAGGTGTCATGAGAGAGGGAAAAATGGTCAGGCCAGCTTTGACTGCCACCACATCCCATAACTTCAGGGACAAGCTCGTCACAGGTGAGGAGTATAGTCCCAAGGCTCTGTGCCGGCGGAGGAGCCACATCGTTTTTTCTTTTCCCAATAACTTTGGCGCCGGATGACGAATCTTCGCGAAATTTTCAAAACTAGTGGGGCGCTCCGGTCAGCTCCTATCCTGAAAGTTTCGGGGTGATTCGTCAAGCGGGGCCGAGAAAAAGGGGGTCCCAAAGCGCGTTTTCCCATGTTATTTCCCATAGGAAACTTTAGACACGGCTACAGCCCGAACTGCTGAACGGAATTACACCAAATTTGGCAAAAAGGTAGCCCTTGGTTCAGAAAGTGCCCTTTTTTTAAATGGCGTAAATCCGTTCAGAAGTTCCTGAGAAATTCAAAAAATAGAGGTCAAAAAATCAATTTCCCATAGGAAACTTTAGACACGGTTACAGCCAAAACTGCTGAACGGAATTACACCAAATTTGGCAAAAACGTAGGGCTTGGTTCAGAAAGCGCCCTTTTTTTAAATGGTGTAAATCCGTTCAGTAGTTTCGAGATATTAAAGGAAAAAAATCTTTATATATCTGGGCAGAACCGAACTACACAAGCACGGCTCTAATTGGCTGCCAACACTTCAATCCAGGAAGTGTTGGCAGCCATCTTGGTGCAATGCTTTTTAGGTCTCGCCTAGCGACGCAGCGCATGCGCTGTCCACTACACAAACACCACTGCACTGCCCTAAACCCTAAAACACTACCCCAGCACGACCCCCTACACTGCACGAACAACACTGCACTGCCCTAAACCCTAAAACACTACCCCAGCACAACCCCCTACACTGCCCGAACACCACTGCACTGCCCTAAACCCTAAAACACTACCCCCAGCACGACCCCCTACACTGCCCGAACACCACTGCCCTAAACCCTGAAACACCACCCCCAGCACGACCCCCTACACTGCCCGAACACCACTGCACTGCCCTAAACCCTGAAACACCACCCCCAGCACGACCCCCTACACTGCCCGAACACCACTGCACTAAACCCTGAAACACCACCCCCAGCAAGACCCCTACACTGGCCGAACACCACTGCACTGCCCTAAACCCTGAAACACCACCCCCAGCACGACCCCCTACACTGCCCGAACACCACTGCACTGCCCTAAACCCTAAAACACCACTCCCAGCACGACCCCCTACACTGCCCGAACACCACTGCACTGCCTTAAACCCTAAAACACCACCCCCAGCACGACCCCTACACTACCCGAACAACACTGCACTGCCCTAAACCCTAAAACACACCCCCAGGCACCACTCCCTACACTACCCGAACACCACTGCACTGCCCTAAACCCAAAAACACCCCCCCAGCACGACCCCCTACACTACCCGAACACCACTGCACTACCCTAAACCCTAAAACACTCCCCCCAGCAGTACCCCAAACACTACCCGACCACCACTGCACTGCCCTAAACCCTAAAACACAACCCGCAGCACGACCCCCTACACTACCCAAACACCAATGCACTGCCCTAAACCCTAAAACACTCCCCCAGCACGACCCCCTACACTACCCAAACACCAATGCACTACCCTAAACCCTAAAACACTCCCCCCAGCACGACCCCCTAAACTACCCAAACACCAATGCACTACCCTAAACCCTAAAACACTACCCCAGCACGACCCCCTACACTACCCAAACACCACTGCACTACCCTAAACCACTACCCCCGCACGACCCCTACACTGCCCAAAGACCACTGCACTACCCTAAACCCTAAAACACTACCCCCAGCACGACCCCCTACTTCTACCCAAAGACCACTGCACTACCCTAAACCCTAAAACACGACCCCCAGCACGACCCCTACACTACCCAAAGACCACTGCACTACCCTAAACCCTAAAACTCGACGCCCCTACACTACACAAACACCGCTGCACTACCCTAAACCCTAAAACACTACCCCCAGCACGACCCCCTACACTACACAAACACCACTGCACTACCCTAAACCCTAAAACACTACCCCCTACACTACACAAACACCACTGCACACTACCCCCTACACTACACAAACACCACTGCACTACCCTAAACCCTAAAACACTACCCCCAGCACGACCCCCTACACTACCCAAACACCACTGCACTACCCTAAACCCTAAAACACTACCCCAGCAGTACCCCCTACACTACCCAAACACCACTGCACTACCCTAAACCCTAAAACACTATCCCCAGCAGTACCCCTACACTACCCAAACACCATTGCACTACCCTAAACCCTAAAACACTACCCCCAGCAGTACCCCCTACACTACCCAAACACCACTGCACTACCCTAAACCCTAAACCACTACCCCCAGCATGACCCCCTACACTACCCAAACACCACTGCACTACCCTAAACCCTAAACCACTACCCCCAGCATGACCCCCTACACTACCCAAACACCACTGCACTACCCTAAACCCTAAAACACTCCCCTCAGCACGACTCCCTACACTACCCAAACACCACTGCACTACCCTAAACCCTAAATCTACCCCCAGCACGACACCCTACACTACACAAACACCACTGCACTACCCTAAACCCTAAGTCTACCCCAAGAATGACCCCCTACACTACACAAACATCACTGCACTACCCTAAACTCTAAAACACTACCACCAGCACGACCCCCTACACTACACAAACACCACTGCACTACCCTAAACCCTAAAACACTACCCTCAGCACGACCCCCTACACTACCCAAACACCAATGCACTACCCTAAACCCTAAAACACTACCCCAGCACGACCCCCTACACTACCCAAACACCACTGCACTACCCTAAACCACTACCCCCGCACGACCCCCTACACTACCCAAAGACCACTGCACTACCCTAAACCCTAAAACACTACCCCCAGCACGACCCCCTACTTTACCCAAAGACCACTGCACTACCCTAAACCCTAAAACACGACCCCCAGCACGACCCCCTACACTACCCAAAGACCACTGCACTACCCTAAACCCTAAAACTCGACCCCCTACACTACACAAACACCGCTGCACTACCCTAAAACACTACCCCCAGCACGACGCCCTACACTATACAAACACCACTGCACTACCCTAAACCCTAAAACACTACCCCCTACACTACACAAATACCACTGCACTACCCTAAACCCTAAAACACTACCCCCAGCACGACCCCCTACACTACCCAAACACCACTGCACTACCCTAAACCATAAAACACTACCCCCAGCAGTACCCCCTACACTACCCAAACACCACTGCACTACCCTAAACCCTAAAACACTATCCCCAGCAGTACCCCTACACTACCCAAACACCATTGCACTACCCTAAACCCTAAAACACTACCCCCAGCAGTACCCCCTACGCTACCCAAACACCATTGCACTACCCTAAACCCTAAACCACTACCCCGGCACGACCCCCTACACTACCCAAACACCACTGCACTACCCTAAACCCTAAAACACTCCCCTCAGCACGACTCCCTACACTACCCAAACACCACTGCACTACCCTAAACCCTAAATCTACCCCCAGCACTACCCCCTACACTACCCAAACACCACTGCACTACCCTAAACCCTAAATCTACCCCCAGCACGACCCCCTACACTACCCAAACACCACTGCACTACCCTAAACCCTAAATCTACCCTCAGCACCACCCCCTACACTACCCAAACACCACTGCACTACCCTAAACCGTAAAACACTACCCCCAGCACGACCCCCTACACTACACCAACACCACTGCACTACCCTAAACCCTAAAACACTACCCCAGCACGACCCCCTACACTACTCAAACACCACTGCACTACCCTAAACCACTACGCCCAGCACGACCCCCTACACTACCCAAACACCACTGCACTACCCTAAACCCTAAAACACTACCCCAGCACGACCCCCTACACTACACAAACACCACTGCACTGCCCTAAACCCTAAAACACTACCCCCAGCACGACCCCCTACACTATACAAACACCACTGCACTACCCTAAACCCTAAATCTACCCCAAGCATGACCCCCTACACTACACAAACATCACTGCACTACCCTAAACCCTAAAACACTACCACCAGCATGACCCCCTACACTACACAAACACCACTGCACTACCCTAAACCCTAAAACACTACCCTCAGCACGACACCCTACACTACCCAAACACCACTGCACTACCCTAAACCCTAGAAAAGTAACCACCACCCCATGCCCAATCCCCCTTACCTCTCACTCCTCGTGGTTCCTCTCTCCTCATGGTTCCTGCTTCATGTCGTCTCTGAGGGCGGTGCACGTCGTTGTGAGGAAACGGAACAGCCTCTGTTTCCTTACAACGACGTGGATCGTCTACATTTTTAGAACTCATGGTCATTTACCATACATACCTTTACAACAAAATTTGTTGTAAAAGCATGCGTGGTAAATGACCATGCGTTCTAAAAAAATGCGTAGTAATGACTTTGCGATGTACAACGCATGCGTGGTAATGCATGCGTTGTAATGGTATCGCGAAGTAAAAAGTCGTTGTAACGGCTGTTTACCGATCGCAGCTGGCCCCTGTTCTTCAGTGAGTCGTTTATTTGATAAATTAGGAGGAAGGCATGTGTTTTTTTTACCGAAAAGTGCATTCCCGGCTGTTGTATTGTGAAAGTGTCCGCGGGGCCTGGTTTCACTTCCGGTGAGAGAATGGAAGAGTCTGTTTGGATCTAAAGGGGTTCTGCTGTTGGACGGGGCCGGCGCGACACGTCATCAGAAAACACAGCTAATGGAAAGCGTTGTCCCCGAAGTGTGGAGCAGTGCCATGAGAGGTCAACGAGTGTGCGTCCCACCGCAGTATGACCGTACCGGCTGACCCATGTGCCGCCTCCAGTGTACGGAAGGCAGAAGCGGCATCCATCGCAGGTCCTCTTGAAGACCGTTGTAGCACTAATTCTACATTTTGGAACTAGGGCATTTTAACCTTGTTGTTCCTGCCAGATACAAAGAGAAGATCCTGTGTTATTCAGTGCCCTCGTTACCTTTTCTGTGGGTAGTGGTGCTTGTCACTTCGCTGCCCCGCCGGTGCACACGACTGGGCTCCCCACCTCGTGTGCCATCTGCAGGGCCTCTGCCCTCGGATCACTGGTTTCGGTTTCTGGAGTGGCACCATAAACAGTTGCTCCCAAAGGACTAGCCTGAACACTTAGGTGAATATCCCCTGCGCCAGCATTCCGCGAAAATTCTTTCCTAGCTCTCCCACGTCGACGACGATGTCATAATAGCACGGCTCCGCTCGCGACACCGTATGACGTCATAGGAGCCATAAGAGGACCTCGTCGGCGTGCTGACGTCAGTTCTACCCATTTTTTTCCGTGCCACCGAGGTAAACAGGTGGACCAACACATTTTCACATGTATACATAGTATACTAAATATATATATGTATATATATACAAATGCATAACCAATAAAGGCATAAAGAAATAGCAACAGATCAAGCATTTCTCACTATTAAAACATAAGCATGATTAAGACATATTAAAAACATTCATGCCAAACAGTAAAAGCATATTTTTGGTAGAAACAGGTGGACAACGGGGAGGCGGGTGGGACAGTGAGGAATCCACAGGCAGATACTGTATCCACCAGAAAAAGCGTTACCGAAGATAAGTAACTTGCTCATCTGATGGATACTTCTGCCTGTTGATTCCTCACCTTTTGAATAGAATCCTCAAGCCGTACCTCACCCGGAGGAGGGTGTCCACCTGACTAGACCAAAAATCTTGCAAATCAGATCGAGCAAAATGGCCATCCCTCCTAACCTCCGAATCCAATAATAATCGAATAATTTTTAGTCGAAATTATATTGAAAATAATACTTTAAAAATACTTTTATTAATAAATTTAGACAAACACAAAGGAAAACTTTTATTTATAATTAATTTAAAGATATTTAATACTTTACAAATTACGCCGAAGTCGCGACCCCAGCGCAATGGCTACCGGAATGCGCGCAGCCATCGTGTAGGGTGTGCGAAGGGTGCGCGACTTCTGTATAATATTTTTTTTTTTAAAAGAATGAATATAGTTTTCCTAACTAAAAATTATTCACAATTTTTTTAAATATATATATATGTATATATATATATATATAAAAATATATATATTCACTGAAAAAACCATAGGTTTCAGACACGTTATAGTTAGAAATTAGCATTTAAAAAACCTTTGAAATTCACTGAAAAAACCATAGGTTTCAGGCACGTTATAGTTAGAAATTAGGATTTAAAAAACCTTAGAAATTCACTGAAAAAACCATAGGTTTTAGGGAAAGTTATAGTTAGTTGGACATTTCACTCGTACAAAACCAGAGAAATTCCCCCGTTATAGTTAGTTCAGCTAACTATAACTCGCGCCCGCAATGCACTGCTGATGACGTCACATATAACATCACTCATGACATGGTCAGTGACATCACTGATGACATCTCAAATGACATCACTGATGACATCACTGATGACATCATCCAGTGACTGTGTGTTTCTGTAAAGTTTAAATATGTTTTATATATATAGGGAAAGGCGTATTGAAGAATGAGTGGGTGTTTAAGTGTCTGAATGGATGATTTAGTAGGTGCATGACTGACTCTATAAGTGAGTGATTAAACGTATCCTTCTGAATGCATGGGTTAGTGACTAAACTGTGTGAATGTCTGTATCCGTCTGTCTGTTGGTGTGTAAGCGGCTGCATGGGTTTGTGAATAGCTACATGAGTGTCTATATGGGTTATTGATTGGTTGTCTGAGTATCTGTATGGGTGCCTGAGTGTTTGTGTGGGTGGGGTGTGTGTGACTCTGTGCATAGATGTGTGAGGGGAAACAGCCACTACAACGCGGCCGTTTCCACGCATAACCTTAACCACGCATGCATTACAACGCATGCGTGGTTACCACGTATAGCCTTTACCACGCATTCCTTTACTACTAGATACATAGTAAAGGCATGTGTGTTAAAGTCTATACGTAAAAAAGGGGGTTTGGGGGGGTCTCCCCCCCAAAAAATAAAAAAAGGGTGTGTTAGAAAAAGGGGGCTTGGGGGGTCTCCCCCCAAAAAAAGAAAAAAACGCACCTGTTTCTGTTTGTGGAGGCAATCGGCGTCGTTAGAGGAAACGGAAAGACACTTCCGCTTCCTCTTAACGACGTACAACGCACCACGTAAGAGCATGAAGAGGAGAGGACGTGGAGAGGTAAGGGGATTAAAGTTAAAAAATAAAAATAAAAAAAGGAATGAGGGGGTGGTGTAGCGCAGGGGTAAATTTTAAGGGATACATGGAGGGGTATTTAATAGAAGGGTTTGTGGATGGGGGCAGAGGGTCGCACAAGAGAACAGGGAAGGGGTCAAATAAAAAAAGAGCGGGAGGGGGAAGGGCACAGGGGAGCAGTGAAAGAAATTAGGGCAGGGATCGGAGAAAACCTATACCATGAAAATGCCATTACCAAGCATGGTTTTACAACGAAAATCGTTGTAAAGGTATGCGTGGTAAAGACATTTTCGTGGTAAAGGTTATGCGTAGCAATGGCATTCGCGTTGTAACGCGTGCGTGGTAAAGGCATGTGTTGCAACGGAATGCGTTGTAACGTCATACAACCATGTGTGAGTGGGTGATTCACTGGGTGCATGGTTTCAAGAGTGCATCTGTGGGTGTGTGTGTGTATGGGTGTGTTAGTGAGTGAATGTATATCTCAGTGGTACATGTGTGAGTAACTACATATGTTAAAGACAGTATATATGTGTGTTGGAGTATATAAATGGCTATAAGTGAGAGTGTGTGATTGTGAGAGTGGCTGTATGGATGAGTGTGTGCTTGTATCAGTGATTGTATAAGAGCGTAAGAATGTGCTAGTATTTGTATGAGTAAGTGAGCTGGTGTGTGTATAACTGTATAGGTGAGTAAATGGCAGTGTGATTAATTATTTGCATGACTGACTAGGTGTGTGAGTACCTCTATGGATGAGTGGCGGTGTGTGAGTGTCTATATAGGTGTATGAGTGCATATGATAGTCCTGTACTGAGTGACCGTAAGTATGAGTGACTGTACGGGTGAGTGAGTGGATGTGTGTGTAGACCTAAGAATCAGTTAGCGGGTATGTAGTTATTGGTGTTGGAGTGTCTATGGTTTTGAGAATGGCAGTCTGTAATTTAGAGTGGGTGTATCAAAGGTTATATTGGGGTGTGAGAAGATGCATCAAATTATCACATGGATGATGTCATCAGTGATGTCATTTGAGATGTCATCAGTGATGTCATCAGTGATGTCACTGACCATGTCATGAGTGATGTAATATGTGACGTCATCAGCAGTGCATTGCGGGGGCGCGAGTTATAGTTAGCTGAACTAACTATAACGGGGGAATTTCTCTGGCTTTGTACGAGTGAAATGTCCAACTAACTATAACTTTCCCTAAAACCTATGGTTTTTTCAGTGAATATATATATGTATTTGAATGTTGTTCATTTGACATCTGGGAAAGCCTTTTTGTTAGGGAGTGTTTCACAAATAAAACCCCATGCCTTATTCTGAGAACAGTTTTTGATGTGTTTCATTTTATGAGAGTGAAATCCCTTTCCTGGTGGTGTTTTTATTGATTCGCCGTGTTTGTGCCTGTGTGTGGGAGGGCGGTATTTTCTAAAATTTGGGAGGGCGAAGCAATACACGACCCATATGAAGTTGTTAATGTCAAGTTGAAGAGAGCAAGCTGCGCCGGGAGGCGGAGTCAGCGGTAAACTTTGGAAAATGTAGAGGCCAGTGTACGCAGTCAAGCGTTTTCTCCGCGTCGATAGAAAGCAGTAATGCTTCTTTACCTGACCAGTGCACTTTATCAATAAGATGGCAAATGCATTTAGTGTTACTCCGCATTGTCGCAAGGGAATAAAGCCCGACTGGTCTGGATCGATGAGTCCCGGCATAAGGGTATTGAGACGGTGATCCAGGACACTTGCAAAGAGTTTTGCTTGTATATTCAGCAGCGAGACGGACTTATAAGGCCCACTTTGGGTCGAGTCTTTGCCTTGCTTGGGGATCATAGAGATAGATGCCTCCAGCATAGACTCTGTCAGAGTGTCCAAGTTAGAGAAGGAGTTAAAAAGCTGTGTGATCGTAGCAAAACGTTTTGTAAAACGAGGTGCTGAAGCCTTCCGGGCAAGGAGATTTCAGGAGCTTCAGTCGGGCAATAGCCGAGATCACCTCTTTCATGCAGATTGGCCAGTCAACTGCGTCTGCCTCGGTAGCTGGCAGGGGAGTAAGAGCAGTACTTTTAAGGTAGTCCCAACAGTCAGCAGTTGGGCCCTCTGCCGTGGAATACAATGAGGCATAAAAGGCCTGGAAGCTGCAGCGATACTCTCAGGATCCCTGACCACTCCATTGGAGTCCATAGCGACACCCCGAACCAAGCCAGCAGACTGCCCACTGCAAAGTCGGTGCGCTAACGTGCGACCACTCCGATTGTTACCCAGATAGAATGTGCGTTTAAGGCGCAGTATAGCATACTCAGCCCAGTCAAGATCCAATCGCCTCAGCTGTACGTGTTCCTACTCTAATTTCCTTCATAACCTGGGGGCACCCGATCTCTTATGGGTGACCTCTAGCTCGGAGACTTTCCTCTCTGGGTCTCCCCACTTTTCACATCGCCTATGATTCTCGGCCACAGCAAGAGTGATGAGCTCTCCCCGGATGACCAGCTTTAGGGCTTACCACACCGAAGCTAGAGACGTCTCCCTATTATCACAAAGGGCCAGGTAGTCTTTAAGCACTGCTCGAATCAGATCCACCATGGTGGGGGACTGAAGCATAGTATCCCGAAGTTGCCAGAGGTAGTCTGAGAGAGGAAGGAAGGCAGCCGGAGCATCGTGGTATTGGCCACACAATTTATCAGAGCTGGAGAAGCTAGGAAGTGGTCAATTTGGGCGTACGTCCTGTGTGCAGCAGAGAAAAAGGTATAATCCCTGTCCCCAGGTGTGACCAACGCCACAGGTCGTGCAACCCGCAATCTGCAAGTTATGTTATGTTAAGCAGTTTTATAGAGCGCACAGCTGCCCCGGCAAAGGGGCGTCCCGGCGCTAAGCTCAATAGAAGCAACTGGCTGCAAGAGTCCGGCCTAGCAAGAGAGAGAGAGCCAAGAGATGTGAAAAATGACAGACAGGGGGGCAGGTAGCCTAGTGAGGGAATAGATGGGTTTTTAATGCCTTTCAAAAAGCAAAATAATTATCCATGCTCCGGATATGACTTGGAAGACCATTCCACAGCTTAGCTGCCAATACGCGGAAAGAGCGCCCACCAGCGCGGGCCCTCCTCACATGTGGGATAGATGCCAGCTGTTGATCAGCAGAACGTAACTGACGCGTGGGAATATAGGCAGAGAGTAGGCCAGATAATATCCCATGGATTGGATATTTCAAGATCTTAAACGCGAAACAGAGAGACTTGAACTCCACCCGCCTCTCCACTGGCAGCCAGTGTAGCCGACGAATAGTGCTGGAGGTGGAGCAGCATCTGGGCATGGCCAGAAGAGTTCTAGCGGTGACATTTTGGACCCTCTCCAATCACGCAATCTCGGCCCTATTTACCCCCAGATAGAGCACGCTGGCATAGTCCAATCTTGACAGCACAGATGCCTGAAAAATCGTCTGCCGGATAGAAGGGTCAAAGAAGCCCAAAATGGGCCTGAGGCTGCGCAGAATACCAAAACAGGTCGCCGCTACCCTCTTAGTTTGATCTAAGAAACTAAGCACCGAGTCTACCCAGACGCCAAGATTTTTCACCACCTGTTTGGGAGAGGGAGCTGGTCCCAGGGTGGTGGGCCACCAATGTCCGCTCCATAGCTCAGGATCTTTTCCTACCAGCAGGACCTCAGTCTTGCTGGCGTTGAGCTGGAGACAGTTGGCGGTCATCCACCCTGCAACATCCGCCAACCCACTTCGAAACCTAGCAGCATCGTTTAGATAGTCATTGGAGAGGGCGACGACTAATTGAGTGTCGTCGGCATATGACACTATAGTTAACCCACTCCTCTTAGCAATAGCAGCTAAGGGCTGGACGTACAGGTTAAAGAGCGTTGGGCTTAGAGCAGAGCCCTGCGGGACGCCCTGTTTGACGGAATGCTCCTTGGAAGAAAAAGGAGGGGCCGACACCTGAAAGGACCTGTCCGAAAGGAAGGAGGTGAGCCACGCCAAGGCGGGGCCCACAATACCAGCATCCTTCAACCTCCGGATCAGGATCTGGTGGGAGACCGTATCGAATGCGGCACTGAGGTCCAATAGGATCAGTGCCGAAGTACGTTCCTCATCCAGAGCCACTCTCAGGTGTTCGGTCACAGCTAGCAATGCGGTCTCTGTACTAAGACCCGGCGAAAGCCACACTGGGAGGAGTCCAGTATGCGATTCTCCTCCAGGTGGCCTGAGACAATGGTGTTAACATAGGCTTCAGATATTTTGGAAATCCAGGGAAGCAGGGAGATGGGACGATAGTTCTCGGTTTTTGTCGGATCTAAAGTGGGCTTCTTTAATAGCGGCCTTACCGCAGCTTGCTTCCATGTCCTCGGCACTGTGGCCGTGGCCAGGGATAGGTTAATGACCTGGCCCAGAGGTGTAAGAAGCACAGGTAAAAGTCTTATTAGGTGTTCCGGCTTCATAGGGTCAGCTAGAGAACCAGATTTAATCTTCCTGCAGAGTATGCTAAGCGCTTCTCCAGTGATTGGTGGAAAAGTAGCCAGTATATGGGCAGGGGGAGCAGGGTCCTTAGAGTTGAGGCCATTGGCTATCTGGGGGAAGGTTTTGTAGATATTGTCCACCTTTGTTATAAAGGCGGTGGCAAGGTCCTCACATTGTTCATTAGACTTAACAGCAGATGCCTCAGGGGTCCCCGCTTTTTTGAGATTTTTAATAATGGCAGAGATCTTCTTGGAGGGATTCTGGCTGTTTCTAATCTCCTCAGAAAAATAGGTGGCACGTGCCTTCTGAAGTCAGCGAAGACCCTCGGGCGAGAAACTTCCAGTCTGGGCAGATCTCTAACCAGAACAGGTCCAGCCCTGAATCCATCACCAAATTCAACCCCCACCATGACCACAGATGCGCCTGGAGTCGACCCTAGCCAGACATTCTATCAGGAAGCTGTCCTGCCGTTCGTTAGGTGCATAAACATTGCCAAGGGTGAAGTGGTAGGTGCCAACCTGCAGGCGAAGGGCCAAAAGGTGACCCCCTACCCTCCACTATCATGCCTAGTACCTCCCCAGGAAAATGCTTAGAAAAGAGTAAGGCAACCCTGCCCTTTTTAGTGGGGCCAGAGGACCAATATTGCTGGGGGAAGCGCCGGGACTGAATCATGTGAACATCTTTAGACATCAGGTGAGTCTCCTGAAGGAGACAAATGTCCCCACCTATGTGTTCAAGGAGTGAGAGGACGGCTATATGTTTAGTGAGGTTGTTTAAGACGCGAATGTTGAGGCTTAGCAATTTAAGCTCCATAGGGTGAGTGTGGGTAATAATTGCTCTGGTCGGGTGTAGGAGGCTGGCTTAGTATATGGTGCACACTTATTTAAGTGAAGCACCCTGCACTAATCCAGACAACCCTTATGGTGATTTTAGTGGTCTTAGACAACCATAGAAACCTCTATATGTGGTAGCTGTGGAGAGCAGCCTTCAGGCTTAGTCCAGAAGGAGTGTAAAGCAGCTTGTTTTACCAGAACATATAGTGTAGGTTAAGTGAAAAAGAACCACACAGGGTAGTTATAAAAATATGTATTTATTATAAACACTCACTAACACATTGCAATATCTCCTACCCAGAGATATAATCACAATACTTTAGTGATAGAACACGTAAGTAGCACAAATTTACAGTGGTCCCCAGGAGAGACCAAGCCATATACTAATAAGGTGGAATGCAAACAACGACCTAAGTCAAGACTGGACCTAGAAGACGTAGAAGAGCTGGGGACCAAAGGAACCACCCAAGGTAAGTACCCAGGAACCCCACGGAGGCCGTGTGCAAAGTGGGAACACGACTGCATGCTCAATACAGGTCAATGGATAAGTCGCAGTTGCAGTTTTTAAGAAGAAGGACCCTTCTCAGAGGACCCTGAAGAAACCCAGTGGAAGATGGAAGGTTGGAGACTCCCCCCAGCCGTGGATACCCCAGGAACCAGGATACCTACAGCAAAGGAAGACAGGTGCATAGGTGCGAAGTGATGTTAGAAACCGCCGTAGACCACAATGAAGGACTCCCGTGAAGATGCCGCTGGTGAAGAAGGTGAAAGAGTCCATTGGAAACCAAAGGTGGATTCAAGAAAAGAAGTACCTGCAAGCAGAGGGGACAGAGTCTATGCCACTCAGGAGTGACCAGGAGGCACGGAATACGAATGCCCACCGATGTTGGAAGATGCAGGAGAGTTGACGGTGACCTTGGCGCTGCAGCTGTGCAGGCCGGGCAACGCTGTGGAAGACCAGGAGCCGTTCACGAGCTGTCCCACGTCAGATGTCGAGAACCAGGGGGTCGGTGTCCGGCGGGAGCACCAACAAGTCTTGGCAATGGCAACAAACGTAGTAGACAAAAAAGGTGCAGTGTCAGGAACCAGCAAGGTCCAAGGGACTCACCACAAGCAGATAAGTCTGAGTAGGCCCCGAGCAAACAAGGGAGCCCACTGGAGTCAAAGAAGACCCTCAAGAGGACCCACAGGCCGATGGCACAGGATTTGCAAGAGGACCTCGAGTAGCTCACCAATGATGCAGGACCACGGTGCAGAGGATGATGTGAGTACGAATATCTTGGTTGTTAGAGATGCTGGAGGATGGAGCTTCTTGGAGCCCGATGATCTCTGGAGAAGAGAGTCAACAAGCCTTGGCAATGGCAAGTCGACACAATGCACAGGAGTACTGCTCCAGCGGTTCCGACTAGGGATACTGGCTTAAAACATGCTGTGAAGACAGTACAGCCCTCAAGGGAGTTGTAGAACCACCACCTGTGTTGCTGAACCTTTTGGAGTCCGTGGGAGCTCAGGAACAGCAGACAGGTTAGCTACGTTGCGGTGCCTGCAGATGCAGGGGAGTGACTTCTTCACTCCAAGGGAGATTCCTTCTGGTGTCTTGGATGTCCACAGGTCTGGAGATGAACCTGTATGGGGCACAGGCACAGATGACGCAGACGACTGGCAGGATGATGAGACCAGGAGAAGCAGGAGTCTTCCCGGTGCAGACTCGGTTTCTAAAGCTAAGTCCAACAAAGTCCAAAGTGCCCAGACGGTTGAAGATGAAGTGGTTTCGGATCTGTATCTTGTCCCACAACAAATCTGAAGAGCCACCCACAGTAAAGCCCTTAAGTACCCTAAGGAAAGGGTTGGGACGATTCAGATGGTCCCTCCCACAGGAGGGGCTGGACCGTGGGGAGGATACTCCCATGTCCTTTGTCCAGTTTCGCGCCAGAGAGGGAGCCAACAGCTCCCTGAACTGGTTCCAACTGGAGTATGCAAGGAGGGCACCAAATGTGCCCTTCAAAGCTGTCTAGTGACGCTGGCAAGCGCCCCTACCCTGGCCCAATAAACGAAGTCCTGTCTGGGAGGTGTTCACACCTCCCTGTGACAGGAAACCTACTGTACAGCCTTCCCCTGCTCTAGCTTGGCTCAGCAGCAGGAGGGCAGAATCGTGTCTCTGGTCAGCTGCAGCCATAGTTTGCTATCCGTGTCTGGAAGACTGGTACCGGGAGCATTGAGGGCCTCCTGGAGGGGCCCCACAGTGCATGGAATCATACCTCCAACACCGGTTACGGTGTTAGGGTATGATTCCAACATGTTTGATACCAAACACGACAGGGTTCGTTACAGCCAGTTTAGAGTTAGCTATCGCCTAATGCCACATGGCCACTCTATATATTGTAATGGCTGATGCACATACAACCTGGGAGAATGGACTCCGAGGATTGTAGGGGTGCCCTGCTCATGCAGGGGCACCCTCACACTTATAACCAAGCACCCTGCCTTCAGGATTGAAAGGGATGCCTTAGGGGTGACTTATAAGTTTTAAGTGCAGTGACCTCAGATATAAGAAAACTTATATCTGTCGTAAGTGGTGCTAGCACCAGCTTACACAGGCTGCAATGGCAGGCATGTAGTCACAATTTGAGTGGTCTCCCATGGGTGGCATAATACATGCTTCAGCCCATGGGGGACCCCTGGTGTACCTATGCCCTGGGTATCTTAGTACAATATACTTGGGACTTACAAGGGTACGCCAGCAGACAACCTGGGGGGTACCTAGGTACTCACCATAGTCCAATTTAGGGAGGAAGCATAGAGTCTGGGGTCCTGATTAGCAGGATCCAAGTCAGACTAGTCAGAACAACATAATGACACCAGTAAAAACTGGGGGTAACCATGAAAGCAGATCCTACTTTCCTACATCAGGCCACCTACCGGAGCAAGTCAGGCAGTGGGAATCGATGAGCAGGCCCCCAAGAGAAGCCAGGGACCACTGGGCAAGGTATCTCCTATGGGTGTGTGCATAAGAATGGGAAGGAAGGAATCCTAAAAAACCCAAATCCCCAACAATATAGAGCAAGTAAAGAAAACAGATAGGCAGTCCATCAAACATGGAAACAGTAGTGAGAGGGTAGCAACAGCAGGAGCGTCTATCAGCAAGTACTAAACAGGCCTTGTTGCCCGCCCCCGCGCTCTGAAGCCCACCTGCCGAAACCCAGCCCTCCCAGGCTCAGTACACGGCAGTGTTCACCCTGTCCTCAGACAGGGAGCGAAGAACAGCTGCATGCTCCCGTGCTATGGTATCCATATCAGGACGGAGGCCCTCCGGGGTAGATCTATGGCGGGTCCTGCACTGCCCACGTGCAGCTGAACGATCCCGGGAGGGGGTGAGCTGCGACCCTTGCTAAGACTGATCAATGCCAAGGACCTTGCAAGCTTCGGAGAGAGACCGAAGCTGATAGGTCTTGCCCTCCAGGCGGAAAATCATTCGGAAGGGATGGCCCCAGGAGTAGGAAATTCCAGCGTTCCTTAGGTGAACCGGGCAGAAGTCCCTTCTCTTTTTTTGCAAAGTGATCCTCGCCAAATCTTGATATAGCTGGAGACTGTGGCCCTGAAACTGCAGCGGTTGGACATTGCGTGCTTTCTGAGGGATGGCCTCCTTAGTTTTAAAATCATGGACGCAAACCAGGATGTCCGCTGGCGGTTGCTTCGTCGCTCTTGATCGCCCAACTTGGTGGCACCTATCAAGCTTTATCTCCTCTTCTGCCGGGGTGACCAGAACCAAGTAAGACAGTGCTTGGAGTATTCGTCTAGATCGGACCCCTCTGAGGCAGTCGGCACCCTCCGTATGCGTATATTGTTCCTCCTAGACGTGTTTCCCAGGTCTTCTGCATGCGCTTGTAGGTCAATCTGCTGTGCCTGGAGGCTGATTACTTCCTGCTGTAAGCTTTTGATTTCTCCGTTTCTCGTTGTGGAGCCATTCTCCAGGATGGCCAGGTGCTCTCCCACCTCATCCAAATCCCTGCGTACCTCCCTCAGGTCCAAGGAGAGATCCTTCTTCACCGCCTGGAGATCCTTGCGGAGGCAGGCGAATAATGACTCCAAGAATTCACGGGTAATGAGGCTTTCAGCTACCCCCGACTTCTCCCCGGGGGCCTCCCCGGGAGCCTTGACAAACATATCCGGCAGAGTGCAGTCTTTTTTTTAATTTAGTGGAGGCCATACTGTCGCGTTCCAAAGGGGGGTTCTGCGAAGAGTTGGGTATTGCAGTCAGCACCTCCATCCAGGAGTCCTCAGGAGCGCAGCTTCAATACCAGTTGGCCCTGCACCCGTCCACACCATGCCCTCAGGTGCTACCAAACCCAAACCTCTGTGGGTCCCAGGTGATCAGTGCCTGGAGGAGCCGAGCCCAAGCCTCTTCAGGGGCCCCTAGGGGCCACAGGCACCAATTCTAGGTAAAGAGCCACGCAGAATGTCCCTGCAGGCTGTCCAGTCCCAGCTTAAATCCCCCTGTGGTGGCAAGGTCTCTCTGGCGAATGCAGGAGGTCCTAGAACCTCTAAGCGCTTCACTCACTGCCAGGGCCCTGCCGGGCCATTCACCTTTACTGGCTCAGGTATGAAATCCACTGCGCACATGATTAGGCCGCACTGGTTACTGGCCACAGTTCTGCAGCTCGGCGCAGTGTCGTAGGAGGGTCCATGAACCTCACTATGGCCTGTGTTTTGCAACTCCTGCGCCCCTGCTCCACCAGGGCCCGACAGCTGTCCTTGGCCTCCCCTCAGCAAGAATCCGGGCTCAGCAATCCTTCCCTTAGGCCCACACGGTGCTGGGGCAGTAGGCCCGGCTCCTCATGGTAGAGTTGCTGCGCCTCTGGCACTGCAGGGCTTGGAGCCACCAGAAGCTCAGTTCAGGATTCCCTGAAGAGTCAGGTCCGCCACCACCACGCCAGGGGCCCTTCCGATGCTCAGATCCTAGGTGACGTTCTTCGCCTCCGACCGGTGCCCAGTTGAGGGGCAGGGACCCCAGTAGCTGGATACAGGCAGCTTGGTGGGGCACCGATTGGGGAGGCTACTCGGCCCCAGCCCCATAAGGGACTCCTCACCAGTGCCTCCAGGCACCAGGGTCTGGGCCCCAACCACACAGGCCCCCGAGCCGGTGCCAAGCCGTTCACCAAGCCCGTCGGGCCTCAGTCTCATCTCCTCGGATCGTAGGAGCAGGAAGAAACAGGTAACCCAAGCGCAAGCCGCCATGTTCAGCTGCTGTGCCAGCCGTTCTCCATCATGCCCGGTCTCAGCCTGGGTGTCCGGATCCTTCGCTCGGCCGTCACCGGGTTCCACAGCCTGTCACTGCTGCTGGTTTGGGCTGCCCGTGGTGCACGCTGGCTGAGAGACTTGGCGGGCAGGGCCTGCGAGCAAGGCTGCACCGCAGTGTTCTGGTTATTGCGTCAGCTGCACTCCGATGAGCCCAGCCTCCACGTAGGTGTCCGGTCTTCCAGCCCGGCCTTCACCGAGACCTGCGGGTCGCGACCACTGCTAGTTTGGGCCACCCATGGTCTCAGACTGTCCCCCTGCTTGGAGTTCCGGCAAATGGGGCCTGTATGCAATGCTGTAGTAACGGCGAGGACGGAGCAACACACATGCATGTCCACTCAAGCCGCAATCTTGGCCATGCCCCCCTCATTAGTTTTTAAATAGCATCTCTACCACTAGGCCTTCTAGTGCATGCTTTATTCTTGGGTCCTCTCCCAGATACAATCCATATCCCAGTAGGCTCAACCTTGGTCATCAAGGGAGCTCTTCTGTTCTGGGAAGGGATCTGTAATTAAAATTGGCTTGGGGTACCCTATACTTTATCCTGAACTTTATTCTAGGATCTATTGGCAAGATTAAAAACAAAGTGCGATGCTGTACAGGAAGCTCATTGACTCCAGTATCTGAGGTCTTCATGTTTCAGCCACAACTGGTCAATTGTCTTTCGTAAGGACCGAATTCTAGATCCCTGCTTAAGTCCCTATTGGGTATGTGTTTCAAAATTATATATAACATGTTATTAGTAGCAGAACGTGACAGTTGCACTGAATAAAACATGCAACACATACAAACCATCCTGAGTGACTTCACACACTCCTCAAAAATCTAGGACCATATGGCACCTAGTTGGTTCCTCTGATCCCTGGAAGATGAATTGATTCATCTCTTTTAATGAACTGTATTCATACATAATAGCCAGTGCAGTCTATTATTTTTTAATTATTTTGCAGAGTTACACCATTGGCAAACCTTGAAAAGCATATAATTTGCGGGTTACTGTAATATTATTGCATTTGTTAATCCTCTTTATTCTAAACAAGTGTATGGTTAATCAGAAGTCCAGTACCATCTTACCGCATCCACTGTACATAGAACATTCAATTTTAACAATAAGTGAAGTGTTGGTATGTTTGTAGGTATGGATACTTTCAGATACTAATTGCATTTTGGCCAGTCCAACACATACTGTAGCTTTTGAAAAACTGTCTCTCTTATCCAGTAGGATCAGCTAGGTGGCTTCCGGGATTTACATACTTGTCATTCAGTGCACACAGACATTTCTTAATCTGTCTGTAAGAGGATTTTGCTTTCAGGTCAGCGTGTGTAGCTTGTGAATATGTTAAATATATATGTAGAGCTGTATCAAACAGTAACAGATGTCTATCTTTCGAGGTAGCTATTTTAGTAATTATGTCACTTGGGGGTTCATCAGGGAAGAGCAGATTTCAGGGCTCTACAAGCTTGCTCTGCTCTGCTTTGCTTTGCTTTAAAGCAAATTGTCATCTTCTCCTCAACAATCCATTACTTTATACATGTCTTGTAAACAGCTTGGTGCTCTCCCCTTTAGCATTTTCTGGTATACTTACCAGAAGCCGGTTGTCTCTCCCCATGGATTATCCGCTACCTTCACCAATTTGAATCTACACTTGTGAACACCAGCACTCACCTCTCTCCAATTTATATGAGAGTTTGTTTTGTTGGCAGAGGATCCAATCAACTCTTCCCCTCACCATACCAAAACATGTAGTGAGAGACAGGGCCACCAGGGCAATGCCTGCCCCTGCATACTGCTGCCCAGGGGGATATCGAAAACACCTCATCTCCCAATGTAGGCTGTTGCGCTTTTATTCTCTCTGGAAGAGTTTTACCATCACTAGACACTCCTGTATGTTCTAATCTTCAGTAGCAATTATCAGTTGCAGCACCATTTGTGGACCTGACACCGCACCATTGCACAGGAAGCACATGAATGCTTGTGTTCCAAGCCAAATTCCACTTAAGATCTCCAATGACTCTCTACCAGTTTTTATATCTTTTTTTTCAGGACATGATGATGGATGTATTTTGCGATAGCTGCTGAACATTGTAGTATGTGCAGCAGCTGTGCACCCCTACATCATCATTTTTGGCAGATAGCACCATAAGCAAGAAGCCAAATATCTCTAGCTGTTGGACAGGTATTGCTGTGAAACTTGGAAGGACTGTTCAAATGTAGTAGAGACTTGTAAAAATCGGTTCTCGGATATTGTTTCTTATAACGAACAAGGAACAGAATTTTCAGTTTCAAATAGAGTATTTTTGGAAAAAATACTAATAAAACAATGAATGCACAATAGATCTGAAAGAGACACGTTAGTGACAGATTCCTTACCTTAGAATATCCCCAGGCGTCAGGCTGGATCCGGAAAGTTTTTTGCGTAGCAGTACCCTTGCGCGTCGGTAGGCGGCGTCGTGCGGCTCCGCGTCCGTCGTCGGCGTTGTGATCGCCGGGATGACGTCGCGGGCAGTACTTAGGCGCCGCCCCTGCGCGCTGACGTCAGTTCTTCTTTTTCCGCGCCAGTAAGTGCAGATCCGGGAAGAGCAGTGCCCTAGTCACTTTTTGACTATCTTTTTGTGAAATTTTTCACTGTTTTCTTCAACGAGTCTTCACGACTCCTAAGGTGTCGTAGGGATGCCCGGCTTTAAGCCCTGCGAGGAATGTGGTCGTATGATGTCCATCACGGACCCCCACCTCGAGTGTCTCTTCTGTCTCGGCCGAGACCACGACACGAAGTCGTGCCCTGACTGCCGGAAACTTCATCCGAAGGCTTTGCGAGAGCGGTCTCGAAAGCTCCTTGAAGTCCGACAGTCGGCTCCGCGCCGCACCAAGCCCCGGTCCCGGGAGAGGTCGAGGGGCCGGACGCGGAGTCCCCGCCGTTCGTCGGAATCCAAGTCTTCGCGCTCCTCCGGTAAGTCGAAGCACAAGAAGTCTAAGCGGCGTCATCGCTCTAAGACTTCGCCTCGCCGGTCGCGCGACTCGGCTGAGGTCCCTGTCGGCACCGTCCCCGCGGCCCCGGACGTGCCTGTCGAGTTGCCCCCGCATTACCCGTCCTACCCGGGTTCGGGGGCGACTCCGGACGAAATACAGAAATTCCTGTCGGCCATGGCCCGCCTCTTCGGGCCTCAAGGTCCCTCCGGTGCGCCTTCGGGCCCCGCGGGCCCTGATGGGGTTGCTCCGGCGTCGCCGTCGACTCCGGTCCCGGCGTCGCCTGTCCCACCAGCCTTTGTCCCGGCTCCGGCCCCGGCCTCGACCCCGGTTCCGGTGGTGCCGCAACCCCATCGGCGCCGGTTGACCTAACCACGCCTCCGCCGACGTCCCCGGTGCCGTTTCCGACGCCGTCCGGGGCTCCGGGCGGCGTCGTTCCCGGTTCTCCCCGGGTCCGGACATGGAGCCGGACCGGCGTCGCCCGACGCCGGTTCCGGCGCCGATGAGACCTTGGGTCCCTTATGTCCCTCCTCCTCCATATTTTCAACCTGAGGAGGACCAGGAGAGCTGGGAGGAGTCTGACGACCCTCTCACACAACAGTGCGAGTTTGACCCGGACTGGGTTGAGGAACTTGGGGATGCCAGTGGGCTGGATACCTCCCCGACTCTGGCATGCTGTCTCCTCCCGTGGCAACGGAGGAGGGGGCTAATTTTGCAACGGTGTTGCGTAGAGCTGCTGGAGCCTTAAATCTCCAGTTGCCTACAGTGGCCGTCAGGACTAACCTCCTGACTGAAGTGCTTCAGCCGGCGGCCTCCTCTTCGGAGCCTGTGCTGCCGTTCAACGATGCACTCACTGACGTTCTTTTGGGTGCCTGGTCCAAACCCACCACAGGGGCTCCTGTGGATAGGAACGTGGCCCAACGCCATCGCCCGGCTCCGGGCGACCCCCTGTTTCTCTCCCAACACCCCACCCCTGAGAGCTTGGTTGTCCAAGCCTCTGCCTCCCAAACAGCCTTCCCTACCGCCCCTCCGGATAGGGAATCCAAGCGCCTGGATCACTTTGGGAAGAAGGCTTTCTCTTCCTCCAGTGCTGGCTTGCGGTCTGTTAATACCGCTTGCCTCTTGGGCCGATACACCCACTCCCTGTGGGATTCGGTGGCTGATGTTTTGCCGCAGTGTTCTGAGGAGGTCCAGACACTGCTTACCCGCGCTATTGCGGAAGGGCGTGATGCGGCTAAATATACCATCCGCTGTGGCCTTGATACCGCCGACTCGCTGGGCAGATCGCTTGCAACGACGGTGGCGCTGCGTCGCCACGCCTGGCTGAGAACCACTGGTTTTTCAGGGGATGTCCAGAATACTCTCATGGACATGCCCTTTGATGGAGTCGGTCTTTTTGGTTCGAAGGCAGACCATGCGCTGGAGCGTTTCAAGGACTCACGGGCTACTGCTAAGTCCCTGGGCCTTGCTGTTGTGCGCCCTCCGCAAACGTCTGCTTTTCGCCCCTTTCGTGGCCACGGAAGGGGCGCCCAGTCACGTCCACAGCCCGGCCAACGGCCCGCGCAGCAAGCGCCTTCGCGTGGCCGAGGGCGTGGATACCGCCGTGGCGGTTCGGGCAACCAGCGTGCGGGTCAGGCCACCACCTCCAACCCGTCCGCGGCCTCCAAGCCCTCCTAGTCCCTCCTTTCAGGTGCACAGCACGCCAGTCGGGGGCAGGGTCCGCCATCACCTTCACCACTGGCGTCCCATCACCTCGGACAAGTGGGTCTTGGACATTGTCCGAAGGGCTACTCCCTCCCCTTCGAGGCCACCCCCAGCCATGCCACCTCAATTCCACCGCATGTCAGGGGATCACTTGGTGCTTCTACAGAAGGAAGTCACGGCCCTCTTGGCCAAGAGGGCCATCGAGCATGTTCCGACCCCAGAAGTAGGGCGTGGTTGCTACTCCCACTACTTTCTGGTGCCCAAAAGGACAAGGAGGACATGCGTCCTATCTTGGACCTCCGGAACGTCAATCGCTTCCTCCGGAAGGAGAAGTTCAAGATGCTCACCCTAGCTCAGGTCTTGACTGCCCTCGACCCCGGAGACTGGTTGGTAGCGTTGGACTTGCAGGACGCCTATTTCCACATCCCCGTCCTGCCGGCCCACCGGCGTTACCTTCGGTTCACGGTAGGCCTCGAGCATTTTCAGTTCACCGTGCTCCCCTTTGGCCTTACAAGTGCCCCTCGGGTGTTCACGAAAGTGATGGCGGTGGTCGCAGCTCATCTGCGCCGAGCAGGGGTTTCAGTCTTCCCCTACCTCGACGACTGGCTGTTGAAGGCGGGCTCGTCCCAGGCAGTCGTCTCCCACCTCCAGACTACGGCCGGACTCCTGCACTCGCTGGGGTTCTCCATCAATGTGCCGAAGTCGCATCTGATTCCTTCTCCACAGCTCCTTTTCATCGGAGCAGTTCTGGACACGACGCAGTTTCGGGCCTATCCTCCCGAACGGCGAGTCCGGGATATTCAGGCTATGATTCCGATCTTTCAGCCTTTATCCTGGGTTTCGGCACGGATGACCCTGAGGCTGCTGGGCCTCATGGCCTCCTGCATCCTGCTGGTCAATCATGCCAGATGGCATATGCGGGCTCTGCAGTGGGACCTGAAGTTCCAGTGGGCGCAGCACCAGGGCAACCTGTCCGATCACGTCCAGATTTCGGAGGGGACTGCAAGACAGTTGCAGTGGTGGCTCTCGAACCGGCAATGGGTCATGGGCAGATCCCTCTCCCTTCCCCAGCCAGAGCACACTGTTGTGACGGACGCGTCCCTTCTGGGATGGGGCGGTCACATGGGAGAGGCGGAGATCAGAGGCCTCTGGTCTCCGGCGGAGTCCCGGCTCCATATCAACCTTCTGGAGCTCCGGGCGATCCGACTTGCACTCAAGGCATTCCTTCCCTCTGTCAAAGGGAAGGTGGTGCAGGTGTTCACCGACAACACCACCGCCATGTGGTACTGCAACAAACAGGGCGGGGTGGATCCGTGGACCCTTTGTCAGGAGGCTCTGCGCCTCTGGACATGGCTGGAACATCAGGGCATGTTCCTGATGGTTCAACACCTGGCAGGTTCCCTGAACGCCAGGGCGGACGAACTCAGCCGCAGGTGCATGATGGATCACGAATGGCGTCTTCACTCGGAAGTGGCGCAAGGACTCTTTCTACAGTGGGGAGAGCCTTGGTTAGATCTATTCGCCACCGAAGAGAACGCGCAATGTCATCAGTTTTGCGCGTTGGAATTTCCAAGGCGGCACTCGCTCGGCGACGCTTTTCGTCACGAGTGGAGTTGCGGTCTATTGTACGCCTTTCCGCCTATACCACTTCTACCCAGAGTGTTGAAGAAAATTCGGCACGACCGGGCCCAAGTCATTCTTGTGGCTCCGGACTGGGCTCGAAGAGTTTGGTATCCCGAGCTACTCAATATGAGCGTAGATCCCCCGATCCGTCTGCCTCTTCGGGAGGATCTTCTGTCGCAGCAGCAGGGGACGGTCCTCCACCCGAACCTGTCCAGTCTACACCTGCTTGCGTGGAGATTGAGCGGCGGCAGTTGATTCCTTTCGACTTGCCTCCCGAAGTTTGTGATGTAATTCTGGCAGCCAGGCGTCCCTCCACTAAGGTGGTATACGCCTGCAGGTGGAACAAATTTGTGGCATGGTGCACAGCAAAGGCTGTGAATCCCCTTTCTGCCCCTCTGTCTGAGGTCCTTCTGTTCCTTCTTTCTCTGGCCCAACAGGGTTCTGCCCTGGGTACCATCAAGGGTTATCTTTGTGCTATCTCGGCCTTCCTCAGGCTCCCTGATCAGCCCTCCCTTTTCAAGTCCCCTGTTGTTAACAGGTTCTTAAAAGGCATTACTCACCTCTTTCCTCCTGTTCCGTTTGTGATGCCTCAGTGGGACTTGAACTTGGTTCTTACCTTTTTAATGTGCGCTCCCTTTGAGCCTCTACATAACTGTCCTCTTCGTCTTCTGACTCTAAAGACAGCCTTTCTGGTGGCCATCACCTCCGCTCGGCGGGTGAGTGAGCTCCAGGCTCTATCTTGCAAACCTCCCTTTCTGTCTGTTCATCCAGACAAGGTTGTTCTTCGGACGCGTCCGTCCTTCTTGCCAAAGGTGGTTACTGCTTTCCATATTGGGCAGACCATCACTTTGCCCACCTTCTTTCCGCCTCCGCATCCTTCCAGAGAGGAAGAGAGGCTCCACCGTCTGGACCCAAAACGTGCGCTCTCCTTCTATATTGACCGCACAAAACACTTCCGGGTGGATGACCAGCTCTTTGTTGGCTACGTGGGCGCCAAAAGGTCGGGCGGTGCACAAGAGGACCATCTCCCGCTGGGTTACCTTGTGCATCAAGACCTGCTATTCTTTGGCGAAGAAGGAGCCTCCTGTTGGGCTGCGTGCCCATTCCACGAGGGCAACGGCTGCTACCACGGCCTTGGGCCGCGGTGTTCCGCTGCCGGTTATTTGTCAGGCAGCTACGTGGGCCTCGCTGCACACGTTTACAAAGCATTACTGCCTTGACAGTCAGGTCCGGAGGGACGGCTTCTTTGGCCGTTCTGTCCTCCAGGACTTCCTTGTCTGATCTTTGTTCGCAGACCCACCACCGGGGTTGGTATTGCTGGGGTATCTATTCTAAGGTAAGGAATCTGTCACTAACGTGTCTCTTTCAGATGCACAAGTTACTAACTTGTGTAACGATATATCTGTAAGAGACAGTAGTTAGTGACAGATTCCTACCGCCCACCCATCCTCCCCGTTCTGCGAACTGATTTCTAGGGTTAAGGACATCCCTTTCAGGGCCCTAGTATTTTTCAGACACCTATGTCAGCTTCTTGCATGGCTCTGCGTTCCTGGCGCGGAAAGTCGTGTACAGAACTGACGTCAGCGCGCAGGGGCGGCGCCTAAGTACTGCCCGCGACGTCATCCCGGCGATCACGACGCCGACGACGGACGCGGAGCCGCACGACGCCGCCTACCGACGCGCAAGGGTACTGCTACGCAAAAAACTTTCCGGATCCAGCCTGACGCCTGGGGATATTCTAAGGTAAGGAATCTGTCACTAACTACTGTCTCTTACAGATATATCGTTACACAAGTTAGTAACTTGTGCAACAGGTATAATGACAAAAATCAAAAAAACTGAGTTAGAAAATCACAATATGAAAGTTAAGAACAAATTACTTGCTATGAATTAATGAAAACAAATATATTTTTACAAGAGTTTGACAAGATAAGTTTCTAGTAAGAGCTAAACATTCAAAGCAAATGCCAAAGCATAAATCATTATGCCAACCATTATAGAATTATTGTGTTCTTATAAATCACTTTTAATAAACTTAATTTGATAACTGACAAGTATTTAGTACTTACTTTACATGCAAAATAAATAAAAGTGGCAAAAGCTAGAGCATTCGTATACCTAGATCGACCCTTCCACACCAGAGCAATCGAACACAAGAGCACGCTGCAACTCTGAGCAGGGAGTGTGCGAGGTGCCGGCAGCCTCGGCGTGTGGAGCGAGAGTAAGAGGCAGGGGGGTGGAGAGCAGAGAGCCACAGAAGCCGCTGGTTGCGCTTGTGCCCTCCCGTGGCAATCTAGCCTGCTGTAGTCTAGGTGTGGCTCGGCATTTTCGCCAGAGGGTGCTGTTGGAGCCCCCCCTGGAGGCGCGGTGAGGGCCACGGAGAGAAGGCACAACCAGTGTGGCTTGGCCCCGCGAAACTGCAAAACTTGCCAACCCGCCACCCCACCCCCCTGCAAAAAGCCCTTCTAGCCTTCGTAGCCACAGTGCTCCCCGTTTCTCTATCTAGTCCCAGGCAGCCCCACAGAGAAACAAGCATTAGCATAGCCAATAGGTCTCACCTTTGGGACCTAATAAGTGTTTAGCGATGCAGGACATTATTCTGGGTAGTTCAATTATCGATTAATTCCTAAATATGTGTTGGCTATATCAAGCCCAAATTATATCCACTTACAAAAAACCAAAATGCACATAAAATAATATGTATGCCAAATTGCAGGCACATGTCTTGTATCCCTCAGCTTGCACTACTGTCAGTAGCCCCTGGGACAGCAGAGCTGTACTTAGTTTATATAGATATTGGTAGCACGAGATCCAGCAGAGCTACCCTACAAGTATCACAGTTCTCATTGATGTCTGAGTCAACACAGATCTACATCAGGTTGCACTGCTTTGATCAAAGCCTTAGACAGACGAGCTACCTCCTTGGTTGCACATCTCCCAGTAACATATCAGACAGCAGAGCTATCAATTGGGTTACATCGATTTCATTAATGCCTGAGCCAGGGGAAACTGTAAGACCTTCCAGAGCTCTGATGAACATTTGGGACAGCAGGGCTTCCTCTTAGGTCACCAGATGTGGGCAAAGCCATGGGCAGCACAGCTGTTTCTTAGCATGCACACATCTCAGTAGCAATTATGATAACAGAGCCCGCCCCTCAGGTGACACACCTCTGTTTGGCCTGTGACAACAGAGCTACTCCTGGGGTTAAAATGCACTCTGTGACTGCCAAGACTGAAGAGCTATGCCTCAGTTTCCATTGCCATCACTAACAACTGAGAGAGCAGAGCAATACTTAATTTACACACATGTAGGTAGTACGAGAGTCAGCAGAACTACCCTAAATATGTCACAGCTCTCAATGTCTGCGTCACCACAGATCTACCTCAGGCTACACTGCTCTCATCAAGGCCTTCCATAAAAGTTCCTTCTCTCGTTGCACGTCTCACCAATGCTTAAAACAGCAGAGCTATCGACTGTGCCACATCACTCTCATTAATGTCTGAGACAGGAGAGTTCTATCAGAGGCCCCACAGCTATCGTCAACAGTTGGGACAGCAAAGCTACCCCACAGGTTACATTGATTTTATGATTCCAGCAACAGCTGTCCTTCACAGGCAAAAACAACAGTTGATGGACAGAATGCAGAACAATGTCATACATTCACCCCAGTACAGAGATCTGGGCCTAAATCCATCGTTTTTTGCTCACCATGCCATTCCAGCTTGAACCCAGCCATATGCAAATCAGTCTTGACCCTGTGCCTCATGGGAACAGTCCAGCCCGAACTGCCAAGCCAGGTCCTCCCTGGACTGGAAACAAGCATCCTAGGACCGGTTTCGGGGTTTCACCCCTCTTCAGCCAGGATAGCTTGATTCCAGTGGAATGTTTTGATTTGTTCTGCATTCCGTCCATCAATTGTGTGTCTTTTGCTTCCTTGCCCTAAGTGCGCCGGGTATGCCCAGACGTGGGTCCCGGGCTCACTGTGCCACTGGATTCAAGCTATCCTGGCTGAAGAGGGGTGAAACCCCGAAACCGGTCCTAGGATGCTTGTTTCCACCCTTAAGATAAGATAAGATAAGCGTCAGTGTACACAGCTCTCACTAGGCCGTAAAACAGCAGTGCTATACCAATGATTACTCTCAGGCTACACACCTATGAGTAAGGGTTGAGATAGCAAGCCTGTCCCTCAAGCAAAACCGTCCTCAAAATGTCATGTCCTAATTTGTGAAGTGCTCAGAGACACGTAAAGCTTGTGTTCCTTCAGCTGACACACCTCACGCTCAATGGTTAGATTCTAGAAACAACCACGAGGAGGTTACACACCTCGTGCTTAATGGTTAAATTCTAGAAACATCCACAAGGGGACCCATCTGCCAGTAACGCTTGAGACATTAGAGCTGCCTGTTAACCTATGCCAGGACTATTGAAAGTAATCGATTTTGAAGCTGCAACGTTTTCCGCATAATTATGGAATTGCCCATTCCCACATGATCCATCATCTGCTGCATAATCTGCAGATTTTAACAAAACATGTTTCTAGCTCAAAAGGATAAAACGTTTCTAAAACGTGGGGACACCAGAAGGGACGCAGTGGATGGCCTTTCACATAGGTTGACTGGTCACATCTCAATTTCTAATTGTTGTATTGGAGTGTTAAACTGGTACAAATTAGTTGAAACCTGTTTCCAGGCAGTGGTGCTAGTGTGCACAAGCGACAAAATGTTGAATTAAAGCTATCAAAAAATTGCAGCACAAATGACACATGATCTGGCCTCAGATGTCAGAGCTAGCCTGTGTTAGATTAACAATCTCTCATTATCGAGTGATCTCTAATGTTCAGTGGCTCCAACTGAAATCATCTTCGTCTCAATACTCAAAACCATTCCATTGAAGTCAATCAGACCAGCTTTGTGGACACTTAATTCAGTTTATAACCTTTTGCCACTTCTTGAGGGAAGGTGGTTCTGAGCATTTCGCACCCTGTGAAAAAGAACAGTCCTATGCTGCTGCTCATGGAAGCCTCCCACCTCTGGAGTATCAGCGCCTGTGAAGCATGTAATGCTCCCTCGGTAGTTCAACCCTCTCTGAAGTATGTTAATCCCTCTGTTGCATTTCCCAATACAGTGATGTTTTTTTATTTTTTTATTTTTTTTAATTAGTTTTTCAGTAATACAGTTAACAACATAACTGAGTCATGCAACATTACACAGCCTATTACATTGCATTTTTGTACATATATCTTACTAAACCTAATCTCATTCAATATCGGTGAGCTCTGTTGCTGGATTGTCTCTTTGCGTTGTGGCTTTTGCATTCAAAATATCTTGGTGTTCCAATAAGTACACTGTTAGAGGTTCCCAGAAGTCCGGTCTTGACCTGGCAGGTAGTTCTTCTTCGTATGTCTTTAAGGTATCTCTGCAATACACCATATCTTTTACCCATTTCTGGATTGCGGGGCTGATTTTGCTGTCCCAGTGCATTGAGACCCTTCGATTCGCCATTAACAAGGCTATTGCCATCAGTTTTCTCTTAGCCGGTGGTGCCTTGTTTAAGAGTCCTAGTAAACACATCTGTACAGAGCATTCTATTTCACATTGCGTGACCCCTCGTAAAAGTTTCACCACTTGCTCCCAGTATTCCCTAACTTTTGGGCAGTTCCATGCTAAATGTGCAAAGTCTGCATCCTGCGCCCCGCATCTACGGCAAGCTGAGTCTACCCTCAGACCGTACCGCCATAATTTCATAGGTGTGTAGTAGATTTGGTGCAGGTACTTATAGTGGATAATTCGCAAGTTGCAATTTGGGGTCAACATTTCCATCAGTTTACCACAGAATTTCCAGGGTGTGTCTAATATTTGATTCGACCGCTCTAGTGCCTTTGTACTGCTTTGCGCTAGTTCTACTTGCATTGCCCTATATAACTTGGCCACTAATCTTTTATTTGTAGCATCAGTAATCACCATTTGCAGTGGGGCCAGTGTGGGTGGTTCTACAGGGAAATTCGGATACATGGCTTTAATGGCTGCTCTTAGTCTGTGATATGTGAATTGGAATAATAATGTTTGGTTGTTAATATAGCGCACCAGTGCAGTGTTGTTGGAGTGTGGAAACAGTAAGCACAAGCACACAACATTAAACAATCAGACACACACATAAGGGTGCACACAAAACCCCCACACACACACACACGCAAACATAAAGACCCCCGAAGCAACTGACACAATACAACTCCACTGAAAACATACAACATTTATTTTAACCTTTAGGATTTTAACCTTTAAGAGCACATCTGAAAAGGAAATCAACAGATAAAACTATTTAGAGGCAAGAGCTGGGAAGTGACAATGCTTCTGTCTCCTGCCCGGTCTAAAATGCAAAGTGTTTTCATCTCATTCTTACACCAAAACTACCTGCTATCAAAGACAAGTCTGCATTTGATCACTGCAATCTTGATGCAATTCACTGAAAAATGACACTTAGTACTTAGGAGTGCAATAAGCCCACATGGAGCAAATGGTTACAGAAATGCGTTAAAGATAGGTACATTTTGTCATAGTGTGACTTCAGCAAATACATTTATAGTTGGTCTTGATGTTAGCAAGGCCTCACCCCAAAATATATATTTTATAACACCATTAAAATTCGTTCACGACATACTTTTTTTGAGACGCAGGGGACACATTTCTTGCATTTCATGATACTTTGAAACTACAGGCTGCCACATCAACACTACGTCGACTATAAGTAAGTTAACGCTTTGGCATGATATCAACATTACCCAAAAGATTACCTTTAAATTATGAGGTTATGTCAAGGTTTTATGGTGTCAGAAAAATAATTGTTTGACAACATTTATTGAAACAGTTGACCCTCTAGTCATGCGTCCTGTGTTGTTTATACGACGTCGTCACGTTCTACAAATACTGCAAACATACACGCATATGTAATATATGTCCGTGTGAAGCCAAATCTGTCCGAACTCATAAAACTTGTTTGTTTTGGCAGGATACAACATTGCCAGAAGTCATAAACACATGTTTAGGCTTTGTCGTGGCATGAATATCTCCTCAAATCACAAACCTGAAGTTTGCCCCTTTAATGACACTGAAAGCATGACCACATAGAAAAGTAATTTGGATTCGTTCACATCAGAGGAGATTTCAAAAGCAGCAACACAGACAGCTTTGCATCTGAGGAACAGGGTGGGAAGGAAACGGTGTCCTGCACCATGGAGAAATGTTGAGTGGGAGGAGATTTTAAAAGCAGCTACACTGCTGGCTTTGCATCGCAGGAACAGGATACGAGTCTCGGAGTCGGCTCAACATCCGATTCTGGCAAATCAATCAATTTGCCCGTTCCTAATGTAAACAAAAAATGTAACTGGCGCTCATGTAAAGCGCTCCAATACTTTAAAGTTAGCGCTAATAAATCACTGTAAAAAATACCGAAGACACAAGCTCATGTGAGCCAGCCATCCCAGTTGCTGCTATTATTTAAGGAATGCAGGCCCTGCGCTGAGTGCAGGCAAGAGCCAGTTATAAACAAACCAGATGGGAGGAGGGAGGAGACGCCATCACAGCTGTAGTGTGATGGCCAACAAAAACATTCTCTTAGTGAAATCGCCAGGGAAGGTACTCAGTACACAATGGAGGGGCATTTCCACAAATGCACCAATAATAAGCCAGCATTTTTAAATGCCACACATAACAACCAATTGCAATTGGGAGGTGTGCTACACGCCCATACAGAGATACAACAGGTCGAAGTTCGACCTAAAAACAGCACCAGTGCGGGTGTGGCGGTCTGCAGCAGCACGCAGCAGTGGCACAACTTGTTTCCTCCACTGCTCTAAAGAGCAAACTGTACTCACCCACCATGGTTCTCCACCCAGCCCCTGGTTGCTGGCCCCAGGCGGATTTGATTTGGAGCTAGCATCCGAGAAAATGTGAGGAGAGGAGGCTTGGGGGAAGACTGCAGCAGACTGCATTAGTCAGGGGTAGTTGGCTGGCAGTGGTAGCCGGTGGCAGGCCCCTTTTTTACAGTGCTGCTTTAAGCTTAATCCTAAGCCTGGGTGCTAAATTGGAGTCACAGCTCTCAGGTTCTGCCTCAGGCTCCATTCATCATACCACATGCGCATAGGGAGGCCAACCCTCCTCTAACCTAATACACCCCAGCCCACCCGCTACCATCATATCTGGCGTAGTGTCTCCTCCAACAAGCGTCCACACAGCTGTAGAGAGGCCTGGGGAACAGGGGGCACAGATAATTATTGGAGTCACTGCTTCTGCAAAGTGATACCTGCCTAATCATGTGCTCAGGAAGGACCCGGGCCGCTCCACTCCAGACAACGGCTAGTAGGAGGAGAAAGCAGCAGCAGGATTCCTTGACTAGGAATACTAAAGCGAAAACCACCCAGGATGCTGTTTGTCTGATTTCCCCGTTCACACAAATGTTTTCTAGAAGTGCCTACCAACCAAACAAATTTACATTCCTTAAAGATCCACCAGCAGTCATATACTCCAGCACTAAGGACTCCAAGGTCTGCTGACCCTATTATTCCAATAAATTTAGACCTCTCGAAACAAAATGGTAAAGCCGCAGAAGATAGGGAGTCCACCCTACATAAACCTGTACCACAAGCACGGATTCTAACTTACACAACTCGGGTATCCGATTTGGTCCTTCAAGACACTAAAAAGGGAGGATGTGATACCTACAGGAATCCATTGTCACACTCTCAAAACTTAATAACAGCAAGCAAGCAGCCAGTCCAAGAGCAAATAACACACTACACACAAATCAGTAACATGCAACATCACAATAAGCAGCAATGCTATGCAAATGAGGAAAGTTCCCAGCAAATTATAACGTGCATAACACAAGTACACTCAACACCATGTATACTTAAATTAAAGTCGCCGACAGCCACTGACTCAAACTTTGCGCCAGTCTAAAGGACCCCAAAAATGTCACCAGAGATGGGGATACCACAGGATCAGAGCTAGGCCATATCACTTGCAAACTCTGATAAGTACCAGGACATGAATTACGTGCTCAGTTACAAGAAGTGTCCTACCCCACCAGCACAACCCGATTCAGACAACAATACTAGAATAACATCTGAACACCCGGAACATGATCCGCAACATAATGACATCGCTGCAGCATTAAACCATTACTGGACAACATGGTAGCAAATCTACACGAAAGTGCGACCGTTTCAAATCTTGCACATGGACTACAACAATCAACAAGTTCACGATGTAATAATTGTTTAAATAACAAGGAATTGCTGCACAGTCCTCAAATCAAAGTATCAAATGACACTTGGGCCAGGTTATTAACCACTCTTCAGGCATCGGCTGACGCCTTGAATTACCAGTCAAACAAGCTGTATGCTCAAGTTGATCTATTAAACATACTGGCAGCTTTCATTGCAGGAATAGACACCAAACTGGCAAATCTGAAGAACTTAATCATTCGAGCTCAAGCAGCCTGTACTTTCTCATCTGCCAAATGTGCTTGTGCACCAATAATTGACAAACTAAATGACCTATCAAACACCCTGGCTATGCTGCCGATGACATTCACAGCATCCTCACTTCAGCAAGTCTCATGCATACAAAAGACCAGGTTGAACAGAAAGAGGCAATAAGATGCAAAGAGGAGCCAGACACATCAGTCGCCTCGAATCTGGAAAGTTTACTAGCACGCATCGAAGTGGATGGTATCAATAAAGGGCCTTCGAGTAAACTACGATCTAATGCTGTATCAGGAGTAGACAGTTCAGCGCAAGATAAAGTGGCAAAATGTACCTTAGAAACTACAGGTACTCGAATCCTGAACTTAAGCAACTAACCAACTAACCAACTTCTCCAACCTACACCAAACGGCAACGAAAACGACAAAAGAAAGCAGCAAATAAAAGAACACGCAGGAATGCAGAATTAGGTAATATGGGTACCCAATCTTTGACAGTAAACTCAAAAGGACAGGCATTCAAAGTCAGCCCCTCTTCAGCACCTAAAAATACTGCTACACATCTAACGTTAAAAAATTCAAATGAAGATATATTACCTTGCAAATTTAAAGTCAATACCATCACAGACAGTACATTCACCGTAAACCAAGAAAATACTGAGCAAGATCCCTCAGAAGTCTATGTAAAAGCAACTTATACCATTAATTTCTGCTCACAAGAGTCTCATCACCTGACTCAAACAATCCCTATATTAAGGAGTAACGGGAAGAACCCATCTGGTAAGACGTACAGGCCAAGTCCTTAAGCAAAAAATCAAACACCATAGCAATTGTGCGGTGTAAATCGCCATGGCCAAACACCAGCCACCAGATTTGGCAAACAATGTTTTTATGCCACCCAACTGGCCTGCCCCTCCCAGCCCCATGGTTAACCGAAAGACTCAGGAGGAGCAAGATCAGAAAGCACACAATCCCTAAATCCCTAAAAAAAAACACGAGAACTCTCATGTATCCGGATTATGACTCCAAAGGGCTACACGACTTATTGAATAGAGGGAACGTCTTGACGTTGTTTAGAGCTTTGCCAACGCTGGCCCACTTAAAAACAGGAGATATCATCTCCGTTGAGTTTTTACCACCAACTAAGGACTACCAAAGAGAAACCACTCTGGTTATGTAGGCCACTCCAGATATAGCAGCAGCAGTACGAAAAGAAAAGCTACATTTCGCCCTTGTTAACTGTATGATACGACAAACATATATGTTAAGCAGAAACATATTTTTTACTGTAATCAATTTTTCTATATATATTTTGTTTTTTTAAGAAAGGTAATATATACATGTGTACCGACAAGCCCACATATATAAATACATACACAATTATGTGTATACATACATACATACACATATATATATATACACACACACACACACACACACACACACACACACACATATATTAGTAATTAGCATTAGTAATATTTCTGTATGATGAACTGATCCCGGGAGGCAAGATGGCGACCGTGAACACGGTCGTGTGAGCTCAAGCTCCCGGGTATTCACCCTACCCCACTTACCGTGTCGTAGCTGTTGTATCCCTGTACCCATGCGTTTTGCTTTGGACCTGGAATATGGAGTGAGGAGTGAGGCAATGTAATAGGACAGTGACGGTGGATATGCTCTGGCGTGTTTGTCCCGCAGCGGTGATCTCTCCGGCGGCTCTCTGGCGGCTGCTGACGTCCGTGAGGTTTACTTCCGTGCTTGAGGGCGGGCTGTGGAAACGGCCGGAAGGAGAGACTGGCGCCGGGTCAACAGTAAGCACTGTCGGGATGCCTCCGAAACCTGGACGCGGCAGAGCCCGTAGCACTCCGGATGCGGCCGACGCCGAGGGAGGGCGAGCTGCAGAGAAGAAAAGGCAGGATCTAAACGCTGAAATAAAGGACGGTGCTCGTGGGAATGGTGCCGGTAAGAAGGTAGTTCCCGCTCTGTTTTTATCTGGGAAATTGAAAAAACAACCCCCTTCTGCTTCTGTTTCTTCAGGCAAGGGAGCCTGTGTTGTATCTTTGCCCGTTCAGGGGGATATAGCTGGTGATGCACCCCCGGGTTCTTTTACAAATACAGGGACTGATCCAGAAGGGGATGGAAAAGAGGGCAATGGTTCGGCTACCATAGACTTGGTGACTCTGGAAAAAAACTTTGCTGACCAGTACCCTACTAAAGATGGTGACTCTGGTGAATGTCCCTTCTTTTCAATGTCGGATCCCTCTGATACCTCTGGAGATGAAATTGATTTTGGCATGTTGGACAAACGACTAAAAAAAAAAATTCCTGGTATTCCGCATAAAGGGTCCAGCAGCCTACAGAAGGATGATGTTACAGACTGGGGGACTGATTCGCCCGGGACGCCGGAGAGTAGCCCGAAAACAGTGCGGAAAAAGGATGATTTTGGGGCAGGGGTTGGTGCTGGTTTTCAGATGACTGAGAATGAAGATCGGTTTCAATGGGACTACTCCTACATGGGTGAACCAGGGATTAATGATGCTGTTGATGGGGCACAATCAGATCCACACAATGTGGAGAAACCAGCAGATATTACCCTTGCTGTCATATATAAGAGCATTATGGCACATAGGGAAGAGACGCGCGCTGAGAGCCAGCGCACACAGGGCGCTTGTCGTAAACTTCAAAATTCCGTCCGCAGGATGGCCAAGTCATGTTCGGAGTTTGCGGTCAGATTTACTGAGGCTGAGACACGCATCTCCAATTTGGAGGATGAGGTCGCTACTCAGAAGGTGACAACAGAAACTCTACGGAATGCTAAAGAAGATACTCTTTGGAAGATCACGGACTTAGAAAATCGCCTTCGGCGGAACAATCTCCGTGTATTAGATATTCCGGAAGGAATAGAAGGGCAGGATGCGCGGAAATTTGTGGTGGAACTCTTCTCTGAGGCTTTCCCCGGATTAACTCAGTGGGACTGGGATCGAGAAATCCAGAGAGCACATAGATTCCCGTTTGTACAGCGTAATAGATCTGGTCAGAACACTTCTAGACCGAGGGCCATATTGATTTCAATCAATAATTTTTTGGCAAGAGAAGCAGTATATGATCTGGCACGACCGGATCGGAAAAAGAAGGGGAAAGGTGTAGAATTTTTTGTGTGCCCTGATTATTGCCCCTTAACTGTTGAGAGGAGATGGCAATTACGCCAACTCATTACTCCGTTTCGAGACAAAGGCGCACAAGCCTACTTACTTAACCCTGCTAAGCTCAAGATTATTCATAATGAGCACGTGCGATTTTTCACTGCTGAGTTAGCGGCTAAAGAATATCTGCAGTCTATATGAGAGAAATTAAATTCGGGGGGGAAAGGGGGAAAAAAGGCGGTGGAGTAGGGGTCCTGGGAGGGCTGAAGCTCGTTCCATCTTAGAGACTTGAGTCTCCAAGCCTCTTGGTTGGGAAAGGGTGGGGGGGGGATCCGGGCTTCGGCTAGGATAAGGGGGTGGGTTGTTGGGCTCAAGGGGGTGGGGGTGGGGGGCTGGCATTTGGAAAAATAATCCATGATAGCATATTGGAGCAAAGTATGAAACTCAGTGGTTTTTGGTTTACGGTCTTAGAGCATAGAGAAATGAGAAAGTTAGATGGGGGATAGGTATCTACGCAGTGGGATTCGGATCTGTTCCTTGAATGTATGTGGGCTAAACAACTGTAATAAACGGCAAAGGGTTATGAATGAACTTCGGTTTATTCATCCTGACTTGATTTGTTTACAAGAGACACATATTGCATGGGGGAAAAGAAAGCTGTTGGGGGAACTTGGTTTTTCGGTCCTAGCAAGTACACAGCAGTCCACCACTACACGTGGGGTCGCGATATTGGCTAAGAGTCATATACAAGGTACGGGGAAAATATTGGTGGATAATTATGGGAGATGGGGCATTGTGGAATGTTTAATGGGTGGTATAAAGTATACAATTTGTTCTATATATGGCTCAAATATTGATGATGCATCTGTAATAGAAAGGTTGAATATGGAGCTTGCAACATGGCCCACTCCTTTAATTCTGTGTGGTGATTTAAACATACATCTGGAGCCAAAGGGCCTACAGGATGATAGTAAGCAGTATAAGGGCAGGAAGCCCAAGGTATTTAAGGCGCTTCAAGCCTTATTAAAAGATCATGGCCTGGTAGATGTGTGGGCGGTTTTAAGGGGGTCAGATCCGGGTTACACATTTTATTCACACCCACATCAGAAATTAGTAAGGTTGGATTGTTTTTTTACATCAAATCAGTTACTTTTCGGGGCCAATATACAGGTGTTTCCGCGGATCTCATCAGATCATGGACCTCTGGTATTGAAGTTATATTTGTGTATGGGTGGAAATAAATTTCGTTCATTTTCATTTGATAGGAAACTACTGTTAGATGAAGGATATGTGACATATATGAAGATCTGGATTGGTCAATTTTTGGCCCTAAACCGTAGTTCGACAGGGACCGCTATGGTATGGGATGCTCTAAAAGCTGGCTTTAGAGGGGAGACCCTTAGCTTTGGGTTACATAAGCAAAAACAGCTACAATTGGCCCTACAGGAATTATATAACAACCTTACAGCGGCCGAAGAAAACCTCATGAAGGGGATCTTAGCAGGGGGAGAGATTACGGCACTTCAGACGGAGGTTGCCCTACATAAGGCTAAAATAAACTCCCATTGGAGTAAAGAAATTGCTAAGAAGTATTATACGGGTAAAAAACAAAGCTATGAGTATGGGGAGGCAGTTGGTCGCTGTTTAGCGCAAAGGCTTCGATCGCGAGAATCGGCCCAAAGAATTGGAGCAATAACTGACTCTTTAGGTAATATCGTAGAAACTGATACCGGGATATTAAAAATATTTCATGATTTTTATAAGGCACTTTATTCTAGTGATAATTCAGATATACATGCAGGGGTAACGCTGTTGCAGAGTCTTAAGGGCGAAAAAGTCACTCCGCAAGATGCAGAAATGCTGGAAGCACCCATAACTATAGAGGAGTTGCAAGGGGCAATTAATAATATGGCTACTGGTAAAGCGGCAGGACCCGACAAGTTGCCACTGGAAATTTATAAAACCTTTTTTAGTGAATTTAAGGTCGATATGCTCGCTACTTTCCAACAGGCACAATTAGGCGGGGCGCCGTTGTCTTGGGATGAGGGGAATATAATAATTTTTAAAAGAAAGGAAAGCCAGCGGATCAACCAGGATCCTATCGCCCTATTTCATTATTAAACTGTGATGGCAAAATCTATGCCAAGATTCTTGCGACCCGGTTGGCGGATGTCTTAACTCCGTTGGTATCGATACGGCAGCATGGGTTTATCCCTAAAAGAGGTACAACTAACCATATCAACAGGGTTGTAACTCTTTTGGATTTAGCTAATAACTCGGGGAGCAAATTCAGTATGATTTTATTGGACGCCGAAAAAGCGTTCGACCGGGTCGCATGGAAGTTTTTATGGGCGGTATTACGAGATGCTGGTTTTAAGCAAGGGTTTATTACGGCTATTCAAGCTCTCTATCGGTCTCCAACCGCTAAAATCTGTATAATGGGCTTAGAATCAAACCCTGTATATATCATGCGTGGTACAAGGCAAGGATGCCCGTGCTCCCCTTTATTGTTCTCACTCTATATTGACCCTTTTTTGAAGATGCTAGAACGGAATATGGGGATAGAAGCGGTGATTGTGAGACAAGAGCACTATCGGGTCTTTGCGTATGCAGATGATGTTGCAGTTGTCACCCCGAACCCTATGACGGCCATGCCAATTATAGAACAATTGGCTCTTGAGTTTGGAGCAGTTTCAGGATACAAACTCAATCAATCAAAGACACAAATATTATGTCTGTATCAAGTGGGTTATGAAGATCATAGAATCATGGAGGAGGTGATATATTTGGGTGTCATAATAAAGACATGTCTAAAGTCTCTTGTAGACGTTAATTGGGCCAATATTTTAAATTCCGTACAGAAACAACTGGACCGCTGTGAATGTTTACATCTCTCACTTCTGGGGCGATGCAATGTTCTTAAAATGCTAATATTGCCCAAGGGTTTATATTTTTAGATCGGTTCCATTAGAAATTTCTCGTATTCAATTGGCGGCACTTCAGTCGATCTGTGCTAGGTTTTTATGGGCGCAGGGAAGCCCCGCAGAGCTATGCGTTTTATGGTTCTCCCTCGGGATCAAGGTGGATGGGCAGTGCCAGATTTTACCTTGTATTATTACGTGTGTATATTACAGCATATGAATATATTATTAATGGGGGCAGATCCTTCTAATAAGGCTGAGACACCCTCTATATATCAACTGTTATTAGGCAGTGACGCAAGAAATCGATTATTTGTTAGCCTAGAATCAAGCTACTATAAAAAAACCAGGTTTAAGGTTCTAATTGCGGCCTATAAGGTTTGGAAGGCTGTGCGAAAACTCTATAAATTTGAGAAGGTATCCTATTATACCCCGCTTGTAGCTACAACATTATTGCCATCTATATTTTGGGACAGGATTATTGATAGATGGCGGATTAAGGGTATACAATATATAGGGGATGCTGGCCACAGAATACTGCCTACCTAGAGTCGAATTTTTTAAATATCTACAAATTCGGGATTATTTATGTAAAGGCAGAAGGAAATTTGAACAGAATCAGATAGTAGAGGCAGTGAAAAAGAATGCGCGTATTGGTGTTTTATATAATTTATTATTAGACACAAAAAGCGGGGATTTGGACGCACATAATATTAAGTGGAACAACAGGCTAGGGTGTCAAGGTACGCGGGTAGAGTACTCTATTGAGCTGGCTGGAAAGTTAATTAAATCAGCTAATCTACGCTCTCAACATTATAAAACTATTTTTAACCTCTACTATACTCCGGCCAGACTATTAAAATGGGGTGGGACAAATGATGGTCGGTGTTTTCGCTGTGGTATGGAAGATGCAGATATTTTACATATTTTTTTCTCATGTAGGCACTTAGGTGATTTTTTTGAGAGTATAGAGAAATTTTTAGTGGAAATCACAAGGGGTCCAGTGTCATTGTCAGCTAGCCATATATTGTTGGGCGTAGCGGAAAGTGATAGAAAGGATCAAGCAGCTTATAAATTTAGATATTTGATCTTTTTAGTTTCTGCTATTGCAAGGCTGTGTATCGCCTCTATGTGGCTGCAGAAGGATACTCCAACTTTTGAGTTATGGAGGGCTAGGTTTTTGACGATTTTTAACTTAGAGCATAGTCTATATGCTCTAAAAGGCCCCCAAAAGAGGAAGCTGGGTATGGAAATTTGGGGACCGGTTGTGACGTATATGGAAGCATGAGGCTTTATATTGAAATGTTTCCTTAAGATACTTAGCATTTGCACTTGCACTTTAAAAAAAAAAAAAAAAATGTTTCTCTTTGGTATATATATATATGTGTATATTGGAATATTGTATTATGAATTATGTTGGAGATTTTAGCTTAATTTGACGTCCATGCTCACTGCTCGATTTTAAGACTGTTTTATTTCTTTTTTTTTAAAACTGGGTTTATAAACATGTAATGTTATGTGACTATCATGGATTGGAAAAAAAAAAAAAAAAAAAATGATGAACTGATCCCTATGTACCTACACCCAAATGTAACTATATGTAACATTTATATGGTCAAACATAGACATATGTATTGTGCATGGACTATTTGTATTTATTTACTCAATGCCCCCATCAACTCAGCCACATTCCTGGACACCTGGAGACATGCCACCATCATGCCCCTGCTCAAGAAACAATCCGCTTACCCAGCCATGCTCTCCAGCTACAGACCCATCTTCCTCCTACCATTACCAGCAAAGGTCTTAGAGAAACTAATCAACCGATGCCTCATCTACAAGCAATGTCTCTTCTTTTTCATGATCCAGATGCAGCCTGATCAAACATATTTAGGGAAAAAGAGAGCAGGTTTAAAGTGTGACAGGTCTGTTAAAAGGATATGCATATTTTCACACACACTCCCTTCCACCTGTTCCAACCCACTCTAAAAACGATACATATTCCAAATGGCAGACTTCAGAAATCAAACTGAACATCAAAACAATAGACTGGATAAGGCTTTCAACATAACAAGCAATGGCACTTCTAGACTAAGCCAACCTAACCCGGTTTGAGCAAAAAGTACTTTTCAAGCTTAAGAAAAAGCTATAAAAAAAAGAAACATAAAAGTGGTGGGAAGGTGCTTCCTTGAAAACGTATCTAGAAGCTAATGGCATTCCCAGAGGACTCAGGATCTTAATATTTCCAGCAGCTCAGGACCTTAATATTTCGACCAGTAGAGACTACATCTCCAGAGAGAATTAAGAAATGAGAGGACAACCTACCTACTGGTTCCAATAATATGATCAGGCAACTAATAGATATAGAACAAGAAAAAAATGAAAAATATAAGGAAGAAGTGGACATTCTCACAAAAAGAATTGACAAAGCAAATTGGGGAGAAACAACTAGGAAAAACTATGAGATCTTTAATAAGGTTATAGATGAATACAAGGAGTGCATAATCAAGAGGAACAACAGAAAGTTTCTAGAGGATACAGTAGACTAACAATTAGGACAAGTTTATACCTTTGTTAATAAGTATGAGAATATAAAGCCAGCAACAAAAATATCTGAAATATCATTAACATCAGAGTTAGAATCTCCGGGGGAAGAAACAGAAGAACCTACAAGAAAGATTGGAGTACATTTTTACAAGGAAGTACAAAGACATCAGCAAGGAAAATTAAACACACAAGATACCAGAACAAAACTGCCAAAAACCAAAACAGACAAACCCTCAACATTGGGAGTACAAACACAGTCACAAAGGAAGGAACTGACCAAAAAGAAAACAACACCAACCAACTAGTACTTACTCTTTCCTCAGTCACTCTTACAAACTAAATGGATACACTCAACAAGGGCCTGTGCTTTTGCCCTACAGCAAAATGGGATCTAGTAAAAAAAAAAGAATTTGACCTATATAAATTCACTCGCAGACTGAAATTTCAAGCTTTTTTGCAGACAAACCACACAAGATCAGAGCAAGTCCATCAAAACCTAAACAAGTGGTCTAATGGTACAAGCTTTGGAAGATATACATCTTCAGACAAATCTCTCAGAAATGGAGAATGTCCCCTACACTAGTACAACTATGAACAGCTGCAAAACTTGGAATTAACACTCGGAAAGTAAGTTCACTTCAAAATCGCAACCACCCCCCCCGGAACTCAATTGATCTATTAAACAGAGCGGTACTACGCAATATAGAGAAGGAGCACAAGAAGTACATTTCACACAAAAAAAATATCTAACCAAACCAGGAAACAGAAAAGGTAATAAATGATCTACATCAAAATCCAGAACTGATAATCAAGGAGGCAGTGAAAAGGAGGCAACGTTGTGATCCTACATATTGAAGACTATCTACAAGATGTCAATCGACAACTAGAAGATATTACCTGTTATAAAAACAATTGTTGAGTAACTTCATATCAGAAACTCAAAAGGCTATCAGAACATCTGGATAATGGTATAACAAAGATTTAATAACACTTAAGGAAAAACAATATCTTTACATCAGACACCAAGTGATGGCAACTATGTATATACTCCCAAAAGTCATGAACTGGGCTTCCACCCACAGGAAGGCCTATTATATAGAAGGGACTGTCTCAATTTGCTCCTGACTAAGTAAATATATTGATGGAGAACTGCAATCTATTATGAATAAATTCTCTTCGTACATCCAAGACACAAAAGATGTTCTGAAGAAACTAGACAAAACTGATTGGTAACCCAGCTACATTTTGGCTACAATAGATGTAGTAAGTCTATACACCTCCATTATATATCAAAATGGATTGGAAGCAGTGAGAAAAGCACTGGCCAAAAGATCAGTACACCTGTTGAAATAAAACAGGTGATTATGGAAATGCTTGAAATTTGACTAAGCAATAATTTTTCCTCCTTCAACAATAACATCTATTTGCAACAGCAAGGAACCCTGCAATGGGAGCAAAACTTTAAGCACCCATATTCCTGCATTCTAATGGGTGAAGCCAAAAAACTGTGGCTTTGGAATAAGAAATGTGAACAATTCAACATCATCATCTTCTGGGGGAGATACACTGACGTTTTTCTATCGAATTGGCAAGGCTCACAACCCTCATTGAAGGATTTTATCAAGGAACTATCTTCCAACAAATGGGGCATAACAGTGACATCTACCATCTCCAAACGGGAAATAGAATACTTGAACCTGACCCTGTACATAAATGACAATCAACAACACAGGAACAACACAGGAAAATGACAGCAGCAGACTCACTTTTACATGGCACTAGCTGCATTCCCAAAAGTACTATCTCCAACATTCCCAAGGATGAATTCCGCTGAGCAAGAAGAAATTGTAGCAAAGAGGAAGACGTTCTTCAAAAATCCCATGAAATAACATAGCGATTAAGCAATAGAAGCTATGATCCAGCTGCCCTGACCCAAACCATCCATGCGGTAGAACAGATCAATAGAAGTGAATATCTACAAGACTCAAGAAAAATAACCACCTCACAACCACAGATTGGGTTCATCACCACATCAGAAAAATCTTAACAAACACTGGCCATTACTAAACAATAACCCACAAAAAACAGACAACATTCATTCATACCCTCAAATAAGTTTCAAAAGGGCACCAAATCTTTGACAAAAACTATGTCAATCATTTTTTTGGGACAAAAGAGGAAAAACTGGAACATTTCTGGAAAAACCCAAAATGATTTTATACATGCAGAAACTGCTCAATTTTTAAACTTGGAAAACATTAAACTACGGAATCTACAATAAATGGGTATTCACATTTCATCAACGATTGGATGAACAGTGGGAGCACATATATAGTATACATTACATGCCTGTGCAACAAAACATACATAGGGAGCACCATCAGATCGCTCAAGCACAGGATTCAAGGACATTATAGAAATATCCAGAAATCTGACAAAACATTACCATTGGTACAACACTATGAAGAGTATCATCAGCACCAACATACATTTACTTTCTATGGAATTGACAAGTTAAAGAAAAATCCACAAGGAGGAAATTGCTAACTGACCCTCAAGAAAAGTGAGAGTGAACTTATACTGATATTTGGCACGGTAAAATTTGTGGCTCAACAAGGATGCAGCATTACATAACTGATTACATTGAAGACATACGTAATACTCCCTCCAACTTCCAGAACACTCTTCCGTACAAAAATCTATGAACAATGAGAAGTGAACTTTTTCAGAACCCCAAAAAGACAACAAACTTAGCAGGTTCACCAATATGATACCATAAAGGCAGTAGGCCATATAACAATAACTGCCATCTCACAATATGAGGTTATACAAATATGACTTTACATATGATTTGAGACTTTGGAGTTTCTAGGAGAATAAAATATGGGTAACATTGACCAAGATTTATGTAGATTTCATTCACTAGATGTGAGGGTCAGTTTATTCTATAACAACTTTATCTTATAAACATTGCATAAACTGTGAAACAATGTGGGATACAAGAACTATTAGCTAAATGTATACATGTCAATATTGTTGTAAAAAACTAAACTCCAACTGTCCAGAGAGTAAATAGGTAACAAGAATGCAAGTAGATTGGTGAATCATTATGGATTATATTTTATCACTCATCAAAGGTAAACATAAATGACCAACAAACTTGCATGAGTACATGAACAGAGGGGAAAACCTATGTACACAGGAGCTGAACACAGATGCAGTGCTGGACTCCTTGCCAGGGTTGAATGGAGGCAGAATACCCGACAATAGAAGGTATTTCAAAAGGGGGATATTTCTTGTCTCTTCGGTGACCACCGTTTGTTCTATTTTTTCATATTTTTCAAACGTTCTAGATGATTTCTTCGTAGCAGAATGACTATGGTCCTGATGAATGCCCCAACACCTCATTAAGGGTAATATTAGGGCAGAAACATGTTGACCAGTGTTTTATGTCAGTTATGAGTTTTTTCCCTTGTTATTTCCATGTTTTTAACCCTATCCTTGGAGGACAGCATAAAGTACAGGAGTTCCATCAAGAAACAGTTTTAACTTCACTTCATCCTTTTAATTCTTGAACTCTGTTTTACCGCCCACACCTTAGATTCACAAAGGGTTTAGAAAGGCTGAGGAGCTCCTCCTGTTTCAGGAGTCTTAACCCACACCACATCAGGCTGCTGTGGTGTGAGGAAGAACCCTATGATGAAGCATGTCACCTCAGGGCGCATGAGGGTTCTCTTCCTAAAGACATTCTTTTTCTCCCGATCATGTCAGAAATAGCACTCGCTTGTCATTGTGAAGACAACAAATGTCACATTAGTTGATAGACCCAGGTATATCTAGAACTTACTACAACTATAAAAGCCGGTGCATGCTCACCTTTTTTTAGAACCATGAGAAACAGTGTAAATTAATATAGTATCCGATACAATCAACCATTACACCCCACAACAACTTTTTCACTTGTGCAAAAATAAACCTTAGGAGCACGTATGCAGTGTCCTCACAGGAATGCTGTGTACTCGCCTATAGTGTGACACCTTAAATCGGGGTTCAATAAACAAACTACTATTGTCTATTTAGCATTTCTCCCCATTATAGCCTTGAGAAAGCCCCAAGCTTGCATGCCATATAAAGGGGCAAAACACGTGATGCATCAGGATTATGAAAGGGAAGTGATAAGACTGGAAATATTCATACTTATGGAATGATTCAAAAGTGATACACTGGACTAATGTATAAAGGATCACCAAGGCACTTTATCACGGACTTATGGACAATAAATGTTCTTTCAAGAAATACTATTAAAAATGAAGAATTTATTGTTTAACTATTCAATGTATAAGTTCCTGAAAAACTTTTGTCTTCAAAATAGACAACTTTTTGGTCACAACTTTACCAATTAGGATGATAGGTGCTGGGAAATCTTCGCTCTATACAATATAATTTTGAGTTCTGAGAGGAGTTGCTGGCCTAACCCTTTACAAGAGTGTAACATTTTTCCACATTTGATTATTTATCAGACATTAAGGGAATTAGAGAGCAGGCTAAGAGTGTGTCGGGCTTGACAAAAGGATTTGCACCTTGTAGGAAAGTAGGATCTGCTTTCATGGTTACCCCCACTTTTTGCTGATGTTATTCTGTTTTATGACTAGTCTGACTGGGATCCTGCTAATCAGGAGCCCATTCACTGTGCTTACTCCCTACATTTGACAGTGGTAGGTACTTTGGTACCTTCCCAATTGGCTACTGGTGTACCCATGTAAGTCCCTAGTATATGATACTAAGGTACCGAGGGCATAGGTACACCAGGGGTATCCCATGGGTTGTAGCATGTATTATGCCACCCATGAGAGACCACTCAAACTGTGATTACAGGCCTGCCCCTGCAGCCTGTGTGAGTTGGTGCTAGCACCTCTTACAACAGATATACATATCCTTATATTTGAGGTCAATGCACTTAAAGTCTATAAGTCACCTGTAAGGCAGGCCTTTCAATCCTGAAGGCAGGGTGCTAGGTTATAAGTGTGAGGGAGCCTTGCATGAGCAGGGCACCCCCTACAAACCCCAGAGTCAATTCTCTAGGCTCTATAAGTGCGGTCAGCCATTTTCATACATATAGTGGCCATGCGTCAATACGCGATGGCCAACTATATATTGGCTGTGCCGAACCTGGGCATGTTTGGTATTAAACATGTTGGAATCATACACCAACACCGTTACCGGTATTGGAGGTATGATTCCATGCACTGGGGGGCTCCTCCAGGAAGCCCCCAGGACTCCCGGTAACAGCCTTCCAGGGTCTGCCAGCAAGCTAGTGCTGCTGCTGACTCCAGACATGATTTTTCCCTCCTGCTGCTGAGCTGTGCTTGAGCAGGGGAAGGTAGAACAATAGATTTCCTGTCACCGGCAGGTGCGACCGCCTCCCAGACAGGACTTAGAGTATTGGGCTTGGGTGGGGGCGCTTGCCAGCACCACCAGACTGCTTTGAAGGGCACATTTGGTGCCCTCCTTGCATACTGCAGTTTGAGCCAGTTCAGGGAGCCCTTGGCTCCCGCTCTGGCGCTAAACTGGACAAAGGACATGAACTGGCTCAAACTGCAGTATCCTCCCCTCTGTCCAGCCCCTCCTCTGGGAGGGACCCTTGAATCATTCCGACCCTTTTCCTAGGGCACGTAAGGGCTTACCTGTGGGTGGCTCTTCAGATTGCAACCCAAAACCGTCTGGGCACCTTGGACTTCGCCTGGAACCAAGACTGCACCAAGAAAGACTCCTGTTGCTCCTGGTCTCGCTGTTCTGCAAGTCTTATTCGTCGTCTGTGCCTGTGCTTCATCCAGGTTCCTCTTCAGGCCTGTGGGCTTCAAAGACAGCCAAAAGAATCTCCCTTGGAGTGAAGGAGTCACTCCCCTGCATCTGCAGGCACCGCAACGAGGCTGACCAGTCTGCTGCTGCTCCTGACGTTCCACGGACTCCGAAAGGCTCAGCAACATAGGTGGTGGTTCTGCAACTCCTTCAAGGCCTGACCTGTCCTCTCAGAATGTTTGAGACAAGTATCCCTCGTTGGAACCGCTGGAACAAAACACCTGTGCACCACGTCGACTTGCCATTGCCAAGGCTTGTTGGCTTTGTACTCCAGAGATCTTCGGGCTACAAGAAGCTCCAGGCTCCAGCATCTCTTCCTGCCAAGATCTTCATTCTCACTGCATCCTTTGCACCGTGGGCCTGCATCTTTGGTGAGCTGCTCGAGGTCCTCTTGCGACTCCTGTGCCTCCGGCCTGTGGGTTTCTCTTGAGGGTCTTCTTTGGCTTCAGTGGGCTCCGGTGCTTGCTTGGGGCCTGCTCTGACTCTCATGCAATTGGTGAGTTCCTTGGACTTTGCTGGTCCCAACGCTGCACCTTTTCCGTTTACCATGTCTGTTGGTGCTACCAAGGCTTGTTGGTGCTTCCGCTGGACACCGACCCCCTGGTTCTCGACTTTGGACGTGGGCCAGCTCGTGAACAGCTCATGGTCTTCCACAGCATTGCCTGGTCCTCACAGTTGCAGCAAAAAGGTCACCGTCATCACTCCTGCATATTGCATCTTCGGTGGTCATTGCTCTTCCGTGCCTCCTGGTCACTACCGAGTTGCATAGACTCTGTCCCCTCTGCTTGCAGGTACTTCTCTTCAAGAATCCATCCTTGGATTCCACCGGACTCTTTCACCTTCCTCACCTGTGGCATTTTTCTTGAAGTCCTCCATTGTGGTCTATGGCGGTTTCCTTTTTTAAATTTGTTTTTATTATTTATACCCAGATAACGTCATATACAAGAATGCATATCAATAGATCATAAAAAATTGAGACAATTCTAATAGGTTTGTGCAAAAATACAAATAGATCACTTAGAAAAAGGAGCACCATAAATGAGCTAATCCTGAATAAGAGCAATCAGTAAAATGTAGTATATGCAGTTTGTAGCTAGAAAGTTAAAACCAAACTAAAAATACATTGCAATTCATTCTTATTGAGAGTAAAACCCTTATAGCCATATTATTCCAGCATGTCAGAAACATAGAGGTGGAGAAGCCTACCGTCGCTACCCTTTATCCCCTACCCCCGTTATTAAGGCCCCCTAGCTTCTCTGCACCATTTTGAGACATGTGCCCACATTTTCCCCCCACGGATTCTGGCTTGTCTGCCCCTGCATGCATACAATGCCATCTCTTTATTATATATTCCAAGAAGCCGAGCTAGCCACATCTGGAAGGTAGGTGGCTCTACATCCTTCCATCTGGCAGCTAGCATTATCCTAAATATTGCTGTTCCCACAAATATACAGTATTCCTGTGCGGTATCAAGTTCCAGAGAGCTATCATATCCCTGGAGCAACAGGGTAGGGGTCAGATTAATCCTAAATCCAAACAGGCTTTCCCAGAAGCTGAGCAACCCATTCTTCAAGGGAGACAGTTTATCACAATCATAAAACATGTGGGTCAGTGTGGCCGGTCCGACCACACATCTAGGACACCTATCATCTGCTCTTTTTCCCCAATTGAATAATTTAGCAGGTGTAAAATATAAATTAAATACAGTTTTATACAATTGTGAGGTTAAACAAGTAGATAAAAGTATTTTCGCAGTTAATGATAGTGTCTTATAGATATCCACATCCGGGTTGTTCAGCTTCCTTGCCCAGCCTATCCCGGTCTTTTCTAAATCATCTGGTAGTTCATATAACAGCAGGCTATAAATATTCCTGATTTTGCCAGTCTTCCTAGTAATTACTTCTAGCATTGGTATCCTATCCAGTTTTACCGCCGGTCTACATGTAGTGAGGATGTTCCTAACCTGCACATATTTAAAATAGTGGTTATTTTCAATCCCGAACTCCTGCTGCAACCTAGAAAAGTGGGAGACTTGCTCTCCCACATAGAGTTCTCCAATTGTAACCACGCCTAGCTCTTCCCATTGCTTTCCCATAGCATTGTAAAATAGGGGTGGGAAGAGCGAGGATCGTAACAAGGGAGTATATCGGCTAATCTTAGGTATCGCCATGAATTTTGACACTCTATTCCATATCCTCCATGCACCATATACTACCTTGAAGCGAACCTTTTTCTAGTTGCTCTGCTCTATTCGTCTCAACAGCAGCCCTGGGGCCTCCTTCCCTATGGCGAGCTCATATGCTGTTGTTATTCTAGCCACACATTCAACCTCCTTGTCCCTATCTGCTACAAACAGGGAGGACATCTGATGAAGAAGGGCCGCCCAATAATATAGTGTAATATTAGGAATTGAGAGTTCCCCTCTATCCTGTGGAAGAGTTAAATATTTAAGTGACCTTCTCACTTTCCCATATTGCCAAATGAAATTAGAAAAGATAGTCAAAATTAATTTTCACAATTTCATCCACCTTCGAGCTAATGTGGACCCCGAGGTAAACTGCCGATTCTGCTCGTCGAAGGTCATTAAAAACGATATTCTCTGTGCAAATAACAACTGTCTTCCCTTTATTCAATGCGTAACCTGATACATGTCCGTATCCCTCAGCTATACGGACAATCTCCCTAATTGAATCTGTTGGGTCGGTAGTTAAGACAGCAACATCGGCGGCATAAGCCAGTACCTTGGTCTCATATCCCCTACTTATCACCGGTTTAATCTCCTGGCACTGCAACAGCTTTAACACCAAGGGGTTTATATACAAAGCAAATAAAATGGGAGAGCAGGGGCATCCTTGTCTAGTTCCCCTAGATATTAATATATTTCCTGATTCTCTCCCCATCAATTGTAATAGGGCTCTTGGGTCGGAGTACATGGCTTTAATCGCCTTTATGATTTGCGGTCCGAAGCCTTTTTACTCCAGTATCCCCACAAGAACCTCCAGGATACCGGGTCAAATGCCTTCTCGGCATCGAGGAGGATCATAGCCATCTGGCCCCCAGTCCTGGCCATTATGTCAAATAGCGCTATAACCCTCCGGATATGATCCGTTGTTTCTTTTCCAGGGATAAACCCATGCTGCCAGGGGGAGACCAGATGTCCTCTGACCCTCCCTAGCCGGATAGCCAATATCTTCTAATAGATTTTAGTATACAAATTAATTAGGGGTGGTCTACGGCGGTTTCCAGCGTCACTTTGCACCTATGCACCCGGCTTCCCTGGTGTAGGTATCCTGGTTCCTGGGGTATCTACGGGTGGGGTGACTCTCCAACCTTCTGTCTTCCACAGAGTTTCTTCAGGGTCCACTGAGAAGGGTCCTTCTTGAAAACTGCAACCGCGACTTTCACATTGACTTCCATTGAGTACGCAGCTGTGTTTCCACTTTGCACACAGCCTCTATGGGGTTTCTGGGTACTTACCTCGGGTGGTTCCCTGTGTCCCCAGCTTTTTTGAGTCTCCTGGTCCAAGTCCCGACTTCGGTCGCAGTTCCCATTCCACTTCTTTAGTATATGGTTTGGTCTCCCCCTGGAGACCACTGTGTATTTGTGCGTGCTTACTTGTTTACAATTGAAGTATTGTGTTGATGTCTCCGGGTAGGAGATATACCAATGTTTTAGTGAGTGTGTACAGTAAATATACTTATTTTTATAACTACACTGTGTGGTTCTTTTTCATTTAACCTACACTACAGATTAGTTCAGGTAAAACAAGCTGCTTAACACTCCTTCTGGACTAAGCCTGAAGGCTGCTCTCCACAGCTACCACTTAGAGAGCTTTCTATGGTCGTCTAAGACCACTAAAATCACCATAAGGGTTGTCTGGATTAGTGGAAGGTGCTTCACTTAAATAAGTGTGCACCATATACTAAGCCAGCCTCCTACAATGGGCATTTGTTTTATCAAATTTTACATGTCCCGACAGTAAAAAAAAACAAACAAAAAAAACGTTGTCAATTTTACTGTAGAAAGGCTAGTTGCCCCACTGGCAATATTGAGCTACACGCTGACAAGTTAGCAGTGCAAACTTCCAAATGGGACTATTAAATATGGTACTTCAAGGTATCAAACAAATCACTGCATTAAGCCCGACTTGTTGCTCACGTCGAATTTAAGCTAACGTTTGCACAAGTGGCATCTTTAGAAAGTTGCCATTTTGTTGCCCAAAGTTTCCAGTAGTCGTTTACAGTTGCACACAAGTTGTTTTCTTCGAGATATCATTCTGCCCTCCTGGAGAGAGGAGTGAACGACTCTCGGGTAAAGGGACAAAGGATCTGCCGGCCAGTTATGCTGCCCGCATCGGGCCTTCTGCTAGTTACGTTCCTCAACTATCGGGTGAGTTCTTAAAAACTCTTTGGCCTCCCGCTTGCCTTTCACATAGCGACTGTGCTATGCTGGAGAATTCGGACTTTGCTTGCTCTGAGTGTGGATTCTCGCCGACACTAGAGTTCTCCCCTAGCTATTTGCCTACTAAAGTTTTGAAGGGTCTGGTTATCAGAGCTGCTCTCATTAATGCTAGATCTCTGAGAAAGCATTATGTGGATGTCTTTGATCTGGTCTCTGACAACTCATTGGATCTGTTGTTTGTTACTGAAACTTGGCTGGACACTTCATCCAACCCTATTGTTGCGCTGGCTACCCCTGTTGGTTATAAATTTCATCGTGTGGATCGTCAAGTGGGCAGAGGGGGTGGCCTGGCTATTCTGTACAGGGATCGCTGGGATTTCCATAGCGAAGCTTCTAGCCTTTGGGGGAGTCCGAGGTCTTGGATTTCAGCATACAGTTCTCTGCCCATTTCACATTAGGTGGCTCCCTCATCTACCGTCCCCCGGCCCGGTTGGTGCCTTTCTTAAATCTTGTGGGGACGCGATGGTCGAGCGAGCACTGCGTTTCTCCCATTACTTGGTTCTGGGAGATGTGAATCTTCATCTTGAACAATGTGAGGCCGGAGACTCTGCTGATTTCCTTGACTCCCTCCACTTGGCTCAACTCTTCCAATGGGTTACTGATCCTACCCACCAAGGGGGCCACATTTTAGACCCCATCTGCTCCAACTTTCCCATCCAGGTGGTTAAGCCGGTGCCTGTTTCTTGGTCAGACCATTTTCTCATCTGTTTTTCTTGGGAAGTCTCCCAGCCCGCTCGTCAGGCTTGCCGCCATCGCCTTCCTACTTTTAGTAAAATTGACCCTATCCAGTTCATTAGAACTTTGGCTGTATCTCGGCCTTCTCTTCAGCAAGACTTGGAGGGGAACGTGTCTCAGTTCACTGATTGGATTTCCGACTCGGTGTCTGCTCTTTCGGCACCGTGTCGGCCTAAATTGGCAAGAGACTCCCCTCCAAACCCTGGTTTTCCTCAGAGCTGAAAGCCCTGAAGCATGAATGTAAAAATTGGAGCGAATATGGCGCTTTAGCGGCTATTGTCCTATGGCGAAACATTCACTGAGAACAAAACAAAAAAGCTACTATGCCACCATAGCGGTCGCTAAAAGCAATTATTTTGCTTCACGTATCGACCAGGCCAACAATAATTCTAAAGAAATTTTTTCTATTGTTGAAAGCTTTATGTCTCCCATTGCTCAGGCGCACGCTGCGCCAGTCTCTGAATCATGGTGTAATACTCTGGCTAAATTCTTCTTGGACAAAATCAGTTTGATACAAGCTACTTTTCCTCCGGTGCCACGGTACTTATGGCCTCTCCATTCGGCCAGAATGTAGCTGGCCCTGTTAACACACTGTCAACCTTTGAGCCTATAGATCTGTCCTGCTCCCTCAAAATTCTTAAGGCTTTGAAGTCAGGCTCTCCAACAGACCCCTGTGCTGCAAGACTTCTGGCCGCTGCGGCTGATACCATCAACCCCGAAGTTAACTCAATTGTTAACATGTCTTTGCGGGAGGCTTCAGTCCCGGCGTCCTGGAAGCAGGCTCAGATCCTTCCTCTCCTTAAGAAGCCATCCCTTGACCCGCTGATCCCTGGAAATTACCGTCCTATCTCGCTTCTGCCTAGCCTGACTAAGGTTTGTGAAAAGGTGGTCACTACCCAGCTTACTAAGTTCGTCGAGGCATCAGGTTTGCTACACCCGGCCCAATCCGGCTTTCGCGCTTCTTACAGCACGGAATCAGTACTGTTAGAGGTGTCAGAGGCGATTTGTGAGTGTCTGGATGCCGGCGGGAGAGCCGCACTGGTTATGCTGGATCTCTCGGCGGCATTTGATACAGTGCCTCACTCCTTGCTTCTGGACCGCCTCCGGGAGATTGGTATCTCCGGGTCTGTCTGGGGCTGGATTAAGTCTTTTCTGGAAGGCCGCACCCAGCAGGTCTGGCTTCCCCATGTGCCTCCGTGCCCCAGCGGGTGGTCACGGGTGTCCCGCAGGGATCATCCCTTAGCCCCCTTCTTTTTAACATCTATGTTACTCCGCTGGTTTACTTAGCGGAGTCATTAGGGGCTAAGGTATTGGCCTACGCGGATGACACTCAGCTCCTGTTTTCATGGGGAAGGGACGATGATTCAGTCCTCTCCGTTCAGCACTGTCTGGCTTCTGTTTTTCATTGGCTTGCTCAGGCACAGCTGAAGTGCAATGAAGAGAAGTCGGAGGTCCTCTTGTATGGCACATTTCCTGCCAATTTCAGAGAGAGGTTATGGCTCCCTGGCTTCCCCCTACCTAGTGGAGGGGAAATGCCGCTAAAAATCTGGGGGTCTGGTTTAATGAGAACCTGACCTTTTCTTCTCAGGTTAAAAAGCTGGCTGGGTCTTGTTTTGGCACCCTGAAAGCTCTGAGGAAGTTTCTCCCTCTCCTTCCTAGACCAGCCAAAGAAACTGTTGTTCGTGCTTTGATTCTGTCCCGTCTGGACTATGCCAACGCACTTTATGTGGGCATCCCTGGCTACCTCTTGAATAAAATGCAGGTAGTTCAAAACTCTGCTGCCAGACTATTGCTGGGTCTGTCTGGCCGGTGCAGTGTACGCGCTCATTTGCGCTCTTTACACTGGCTCCCTGTTGAGTCCCGAATAAAATTTAAAACTCTGACCATTGCCCATAGAGCTCTCTATGGCCTGGGCCCTATCTATCTACAGAAGAGATTTGCTTTTTATACTCCAGCAAGACAGTTGCGTTCCTCCTCCCAACTTTTAATGCAGACCCCTAGGTTTAACCGCCAAAGGCTCGGAGGGAGCTCTTTGTACGGAAAGCTGCCTTAGCATGGAATGCTCTGCCCCTTGAACTGCGTGGTATCCAGGACCCGGCGATCTTTAAGAAAAAGCTAAAAACTCTTCTCTTCTAGTTGACGCTCTGGCCTCGGTTTCTTTTCTCAAGTACGCGCCGGGACACTCTTTGAGTATCTGTGCGCGCTATAAGTGTATATAACATAACATAACCTCCACCTGGCAGGATGGCCACTAAGGGTGTGAGCCCAAAAGGCGAGTTTCAAAGGGGAAGCCGCCTTTGAAGAGCAAATGATGATCACACAGGAAAAGGGCTGCTTTTTAGTTCGAGCCTCGAGTAGCGCGCAAGCGCTGCTCTGGCAAGACTTTAAGTAAGGGGTTTCAAAAAGCTGACCAGACGCTCGTGCGTCATGGCCTTTTCCCTGAGGTTACCCGCAAGCAAAAGGCCATGGTGCACGAGCGTGTGGTCAGCTCAGCAGGCTGCCGCGCTCGCTCGCATTCTCCGCTGTGGGCTCATGCACGTGCCTGCATGGACAAAGATGGCTGCTCTCGCCATCTGTCCAAAGCAGACAGCATGCGCGGGTCCGTGGGACAGTGGACAGCCCGCCGCCATCTTGTTCACGCCGGCTTCCTTCAACTCTGGCTCACGGCGTGCTTTCACTTTAAACAGTGCACGCGCGCGCAACGGACCCAGAGTTGCAGGAAGCTCTCTCCTGTGTGTCGAGTGAACTGTGCTGTCTTTCACTTACAAAGTTTCAGAATTCTCAGCTCTTTTTCCACGTTTCCATCAAATTCGGGGAAATTTTGGCTGTTGGAATTAGTTTAGTAGGAGATCCTGTTGATCATGGCTCATTATTATTTTCAAATTGACTCCCGCAGTCACCTTTTTTTTTTTTAAGAAGGAAAAACAACCTTTATGCTTTTTTTTATCTTCTTAAAAACGTAATGGGAGTATCACTAAAATGGATGGTTTGGAAAGTTTGAGAATGTTCATTATTCTCGTGCACAATACCAGTTAAGCATGTTTCTAGGCAAATCAACTTGAGTACCGTTTAATAGCAGAAAAATAATTGGCAGCTTTGGTAACGCTTATGGAAACGTACTTCAGATTTATTTGAAGTGTTTTGACTTTTTTATATTAATAATTTATAAAGATTCGTTGGCACAGGCGGAACAGATGCAGACGTTTTTACAGTAAGCAAGGTAAAGCGCACACTGGCAGCGCTTATCCCTCGAGCCTCTTTTCGTTCCTATTTTGCGCCGAGCATTTTGTGTCTGCTGCAAAATCTTCAGTTTCACTCCCCAAAAAACTCTGGGAATTGAGGCAAATTGAAATGGCATAGGGTCGGGAAGGAGCATTGCATAGTAGTGGATATGAGCCTGAGAAATGTAAAATGCAGTGGACTAGGTCAATACCGATCTATGCAGGCATCCATGGCACAAATGTAGCTCCTGTTGTGCCGTCAGCCTGCTGTCTAAGATTTAGTTTCTTGGAAACCCCTCCGGGTCCTTTCTAACTCCATGCGGCATTTAGTGATTTCGGATACTGGTGAACTTGAGTTTTTATCCGTTCTGCCGTGAGTGCTAGAATTTTTCTGTAGTTTAGATACACACTCCAGAAAGAGTAAATAATTCCTTTATTCTCAGCTCTGCAGCAGCAGGAAGCGCACCTTCCTTGCGCAAACCTTCTTTCCAACTGCCCTCCACAGAACCTTCTCACATCCCCCATTCCATACTACATCATAACCTCACACATTCTGTTGCACGCAGGCAGCAACACCACACATCCTTCCTCTTTATACACCTAAACAAAAATAACATTCAGCCCAATAAAAACATTGATAAAACACTTGAGCTATATTAAACGTTACTTTAAATGTAGATTAATACCTTCCTAAATAAAGGCATAAAATCATACTATAAACCAGTTCCTTTAGGTATACTTAAGCATGATATCACAATAATAGTTGTATTCAATGATGCTAAACTATGCACGGATCAATAATGAATACCATTCTACTTCAATAAAAAAATTAATCTATTTTTTCAGAATGTGAATGATCCTTCCTAATCATATTTCAATAATCAGCTAGTTCTGTTCCATCCTAATACCTTCCTCCCCCGATCCTCATCCGTCTCTTCAGAGGCTCTCCTTTCTGCCTGCAATCCTTCCAAATCATGTTCATGTTCCACCACCACATCCTTCCACAACCATTCATTCTCATACAAACCATTTTTTTCCTTTCGCCATTTCCTCACCATTGGTCTCATTGCATTTTACCATCAGACTTATATGCCACACACTATTATCACTCAACCTCACAGAATTTTGTGAACACTTCTTCACTCTCAAGGGTTCTGCATACTTACTTTCCCCTTTAGGCAACTTGCCAACCTTCCCGACTTTCACCCATTCACCTTCCTTCAACTTCTCTATCTTAGTTCCTCGCTTGGTATCGAGTTCTTGTAAACACACTGATCCTTCAAAATATTCTCCTTCACTATTTCTGATGACCATTCTACCTTTCTTGCAGTGTCCATCCACCATAAGCTGTCAGTATACGGTTCTGTCCTTCACATTAATAACAAGCATTGGCATAGCCAATAGGTCTCGCCTTTGGGACCTTATAAGAGTTTAGCCATGCAACAGTTGATGTTGTTGCACCAAGGATATTGTGCTGCATAACTAAATACTTATAAGGTCCCAAAAGCGAGACCTATTGGCTATGCCAATGCTTGTTTGTTTTAGCAGGCAGGCTGGAATCTCAGGCAGAGAGGGAGAAGCAGTTGTCAAACAGTTTTTTTCAAGGCTGTATAATCCTGAGGTAGCCACACCTCTAGGTTGGGCTAGGGAGCTCCATACACCAAGAGAAGGGTTCTCCCAAGTTGGGAGTGGGCAGAATAGAGTATTCTGGACTACTAGATGCCACACTTCGCAGGAAGTCGTCATCAGGCAGGAGGAGACCTGGTAGTCCATTGGCTGGTTAGTCGACACATCCCCATGGCTGGTAATGGGCATAAAAGTGGCACCTCAGATCACGTCTGTACTGGAGAGAGGATCGAAGAAGGGCTGTCCTGCTGTTCCCCTGACCCAGAAAAGTGAGGCTGCACCAAAGGTTGGACTACAGCTACTGCACCTTGGGCTAGCACAGAAAGGACTGTGCCTGTGATGTCCCGCTTGAGGGAAAGTCGTTTCTGAGAACCAGACAGAGAAGGTGACTCCAAGAGTCAGAAGGCTAGCTCCCTGTTACAGCCACAAGGCCAATAAAGCTGAGAAGCTTGCTCCTAAGAGAGTACAGCGCAAAGAAGCCTGACCACCACTGGACACTGAGGTGCAGCTGGGAGACGGAGATAAAAGCTGCACCCAAGAGTGCTGGACCCGGGAAAGTCATCGGAATGCAGTTTGGTTGCCAAGCTCAGAAGTTATTGTAAGTTAAAGGGAACTCCTAGCTTTACTGTAACCGGAGACCAATAGACCAGTGGCAACTGGTTTTGTGCTGGACTTCACCTGGACTTTGTGGAACATCGACACCTGAGGCCAAAGTCATCCCTTTGTGTTCATTGACCAAGGTGTGGCCACAGGAAGAACCCAGAAGCCGGCGCAGGATCTTTTTTATTTAAAAAGGTTTTATATATCCTATATATATAGCACGAACATGCCACCAGGGGGTATCAGAGCGCTTTACAATCTAGCAATCATGAAAGGTATAGGGAGGAGTAACAGTAAACCAACAAATCAACAAACGGTCATCAAAGTCATATAGAAACAAGCATGTCCTAGAGAGCCTGGGGTTCTACGGAAGAAATTTCTTCATTAGTATCGCTTTAACTTCCTTTTTGAACGTGGCTCCCTATTGAAGTTGGACCCCACAAGAGTGCCTTTATAGTGGTTTTCAAGTTACTTGTTGTGGCTAACCCTGAACCGTGATGCAGTAGATTTAAATGATTTATTGTATGGAGTGAAAAACTGCAATTTATTGTTTCTTTAAAAATTCATATCTCAGGAACCCTCCAGTGGACTTTTGTCATTGAGGTGTCTATTTAAAGATACAAATACAACCTATTTTTATAAATTGATGTTGGATTTTTATTGTGTGTGTTTTCTCATTATTCAACTGTTTTGGTAATGCTTTACACTTGTTCCTTTGATAAAGCCTGACTGCTCTGAGCCACAGCTACTCAGGACTGAGGTAAGGTTGTTCATACTAACCTGACAGGACCTGATACAAAATTGTGATTTAATTACACAGTGAGGTTGCACAACCATACCATATAATAAACGACTTTACTAACACAAAGTTTCAGCTATTTCTAAGTTTACAGGTGCTTTATGACTTAAATCTTGACTCTGCTCCTCCTGAACTTCCTCTGTGCCCTCAATTCCATCAGAATTCTCTTCCAAAGAAGACTCAAGTTCTACCATAGATACCTGTGTTGACTATGTCATGGTGCATGGTGTTATATGTAAAGCATAGTTTTTCTCTTACTTTCAATATTATCGGTTTAAATTTAGCAAATTAATCACAAAGATTACAGTCTTTGCACTCCTCGCTTTTCATAAACTTGTGATAACACTGTGAGTAAAATCTACACTTAGTATTTTCTGATACTTCAATCTTCGACATGGAGAAGAGACTCAATAATTACATGGTCGAAGCTGAAGAAAAACATGTCTTCTTCAAATGTCACCTGCAAACTATGTTATGTTATGTTATAAAGCTTATAGAGCGCACAGCTGCTCCAGCAAAGGAGCGTCCCGGCGCTAGAACAGTCAAGAGGAGAGGACCACCAAAAGGAAGAGACCTACAGTTAAGGGAAGAGAAGTCTTGGTGGCCTTACAGAATGCCAAATAGTTGTTTAAGCTACGAATGGACAGTGGGAGAGAGTTCCAAAGTTTGGCCGCCAGTGTGCAGAAAGCACGGCCCCCAGCCCGTATTCCCCTCACCCTCGGAACTACCGCCAAATTTTGGCCCATTGAGCAAAGTTGGCGGGAAGGAGTGTAGGGCGAGAGCAGGGTGGCCAAAATGGCTGGGCAGGAGGATTTCAAGATCTTAAAAGCAATGCATAAAGATTTGAATTCCACACGTCTGGCCACCGGCAACCAATGTAGTCGGCGGATGGCAACAGAGGTGGAGCAATTCCTCGGCAGGCCAAGGAGGATTCTGGCCGCCGCATTCTGGACTCTCTGCAATCTTAAGATTTCTGACTTGTTGGAACCCAAATAGAGTGAATTGGCATAATCCAGTCTCGACAAGATGGCAGCCTGAATGATAACTTGCCGAGTGGACGGGTCAAAATAACCTAGCAATGGTTTGAGCCCACGTAGAAACTAGGTGCCTTTGAGTGAACATTATCATCTGAACTTCTTGACCTAAAACAACCTTCGAAAGAGGAGTTCCTGTTTCAGCTTCCAAACAGACTGGCAAACAAAGAATTTCAAGAATCTGACTAGGTACTGGAGCACTGTGGGCTTATGCTCAATGTCACAGATAGTCAAATTGATTCAGACTGATTGAGCCCCAAATCAAAAACTTTGGTTTTTTAAGATCATACCCATACTCTACCATGATCCAATTAGATTACATTACAGGCAGATAAATAAGAAAATCAGGGATATAATCTGTTTCTCCTTCATGGTTTATCTACCACCTAACTATAGTCCATGTCTATCATGGTAATGGTCTACTAGAAAACAGTGTAAAATACCACCTTGTGGCAGTATTCACCCAAATGCTTTCACAAAGGTTTTCCCAAATGGGCGAGTTCAACCTGTGTATGAATAAAGAAGACACCAAAGGTTATCAAGGGACTGGCAATCTGTGGGATGTGTGGTTAACCCCATTTGTCAATGTACCCAAACACAGAGACAGCCACTCCCCATACCCGGCTTTCTTATTCAAAATGGACAGATTAAACCTTTTGATACGGCCCCAGTTGATGCAATACCACTCACTAATCACGTGTAACAACTGCCAAAAGAATTGTACTGCTGTGACGAATAAGATAATTACCTTTGGTAACGATGTATCTGGTAGAGACATATTCTAGTTGTGGATATTTTACCTTTTGAATTTCCCACAGGCGTCAGTCTGGAACCAGAGATTTTTCATCAGCAATACCCCTCCACGTCGGTAGGCGGCGTCAGTCGGCTCAGCATCTGTCGTCTGCGTGGTGCACACCGGAAATTACGTCACGGGACCTATAGAGACGCTGCCCGGGCGTGGTGAAGTCAGTTCTTAACACAACTTTCCACACCAGAAGCGCATAGCCATGAAAGACACGGACCACTGGTGCTTCAAAACTAGGGCCTTTTAGGGGAGTCCCTATCCCTAGAACTCAGTGCGCAGAGCGGGAAGGATGGGTGGGGCGGTAAGGAATCTCCAACTAGAATATGTCTCTACCAGATACATCGTTACCGAAGTTAAGTAACTTAACAGCAATACCAACCACAGAGGAGGGTCTGCGAACCAAGATCACACAAGGAAGTCTTGGAGTACCGAACGGGCAAAGTACCCATCCCTCTGGACTTGGCTGTCCAGGCAGTATTGTCTGGTAAATGTGTGCAGGGATGCCCACGTTGCTGCCTGACAGATATCCAGGACTGGGACTCCACGTGCTAACGCAGTGGTTGCCGCTGTTGCTCTAGTAGAGTGACCTCGTAACCCCACAGGAGGTTCCTTCTTTGCCATTACGTAGCTCAATTTAATGCAGAGGACAACCTATCGAAAGATGGTTCTTTTCTGTACTTCCTGACCTTTCTTGGCACCTACATAACCAATGAAGAGTTGATCGTCCACCCAAAAGTCTTTTCTATGATCAAGATAAAAAGACAACTCATGTTTTGGGTCCAGGTGGTGCAGTCTCTCCTCTTCCTTGGAAAGGTGCGGACGGGTAAAAGGTGGGCAGGGTAATGGATTGTCCCACATGAAAGGGCGTGACCACTTTAAGAGAGGAACGAAGCTTTTGTTCGAAGCACCACTTTATCTGGATGGACAGGCAGATAGGGAGGCTTGGATGATAGAGCCAGGAGCTCGCCAACTCTGTGAACAGAGGTGATGGTAATCAGAAAAGTAGTCTTAAGGGTTAGAAGCCTGAGAGGGCAATTGTGAAGAGGCTTGAAGGGAGCACACATAAGAAAAGTAAAGACCACATTTACATTCCATTAGGGCATTATGAAAGGAGACGGAGAAAACAAATGAGAAAGCGATTGACAATGGGAGATTGGAACAAAGAAGGCTGAGCGGGAAGTCTCAGAAAGGCAGAGATAGCAGAAAAATAACCCTTAAGGGTGCCTAAAGCAGAGCCCTGCTGGGCCAAAGAAAGTGTATACAACAAAACCTCTGAAAGTGGGGCAGAAAGGGTATCAAAAGCCTTTACTGTGCACCATGCTACAAATTTGTTCCACATACAGGCGTATACCAATTTAGTGGTGGGATGCCTGGCTGCCAAGATGACATTGCAGACTTCAGGTGGAAGGTCGAAAGCCGTCAACTGCCACAGCTCAATCTCCACACAAGGAGGTATAGACTGGACAGGTTCAGGTGAAGACCCGCCCCCTGCTGCTGTGACAGAAGATCCTCCCGGAGGGGTAGTCTGATCAGAGGATCGATGGCCATGCTCAGAAGCTCAGAATACCAGATTCTTCGTCCCCAATCCGGAGCCACAAGAATGACTTAGGACATAGGAGGCCGAAGCTCTACTGGTGCCGAAAAGCGGCGCTGCCTTGGAAACTCCAATGCGCATTACAGTGGACATTGCACGTTCTCTTCGAAGGCGAACAGATCTAACCAAGACTCTCCCCACTGCTGAAAGAGATCTTGCGCCAACTCCGGAGGGAGACACCATTCGTGATCGACCAGGCACCGATGGCTGAGTTTGTCCACTCTGGCGTTCAAAGAACTTGCCAGGTGTTGAACCACCAAGGATATGCCTTGATGTTCCAGCCATGTCCAGAGGCGGAGAGCCTCCTGACAAAGGGTCCACGACCCCACCCACCCAGTTTGTTACAGTACCACATAGCGGTGGTGTTGTCTGTGAACACATGCACCACTTTCCCTTTGAGAGAGGGAAGGAATGCCTTCAGTGGCAGTCTGAGAGCCCAGAGCTCCAAAAGGTTGATATGGAGACCGGGCTCCGCCGGAAACAGACGCCTCTGATCTCCGCCTCTCCCCCAGGCAGTCGCCTCATCCCAGGAGTGACCACTGTCAGATCTGGTTGGGGAAGGGAGAGGGATCTGCCTCTGACCCAATCTTGGTTCGTTAGCCACCACTGCAGTTGGTGTGCTGTTTCCTCAGAGATCTGGACGTAGTCGGAAAAATTCCCCTGATGCTGTGCCCACTGGAACTTCAGGTCCCACTGCAGAGCCCGCATAAGCCATCTGCCATCATCCACCAGCAGGATGCAGGAGGCCATGAGGCCGAGCAGTCTAAAAGTCATTCTCACCGACATCTGGGATAGAGGCTGAAACATCAGTATCATAGCCCGAATATCCCCGACTCGCTGCTCGTGAGGATAGGCCCGAAACTGCACTGTGTTTAGAATCACCCAGATGAAAGGAAGCGTCTGAGAGTGAGTCAGGTGTGACTTCAGGACGTTGATAGTGAATCCCTGTGAGTGCAAGGGGTCCGCCGTAGTCTGGAGGTGGCAGACGACAGCCTGGGGCAAACCCGCCTTCAACAGCCAGTCGTCGAGATAGGGGAAGACTGGTACCCCTGATCTGCGCAGATGAGCTTCAACCACCTCCATCACTTTTATGAACACCCGAGGGGCACTGGTAAGGCCGAAGGGGAGCACGGTGAACTGAAAGTTTTCGTGACCCACAGTGAACCGTAAGTAACATCTGTTGGCAGGCAGGACAGTGATATGGAAATAAGCGTCCTGCAAGTCCAACGCTACCATCCAGTCTCCTGGGTTGATGGCAGAAAGGACTTGGGCCAAAGTGAGCATTTTGAAACTTCTCCTTCCAAAGGAAGAAGTTGAGAAATGGAGGTCTAGCATAGGATGCAGGCCTTTGTCTTTTTTGGGCACCAGAAAGTAGCCGGAATAAAGCACAAGTTACTAACTTGTGTAACGATATATCTGTAAGAGACAGTAGTTAGTGACAGATTCCTTACCTTAGAATATCCCCAGGCGTCAGACTGGATCCGGAAAGTTTTGCGTAGCAGTACCCTTGCGCGTCGGTAGGCGGCGTTGTGCGGCTCCGCGTCCGTCGTCGTGATCGCCGGGATGACGTCGCGGCCAGTACTTAGACGCCGCCCCTGCGCGCTGACGTCAGTTCTGTACACGACTTTCCGCGCCAGGAACGCAGAGCCATGCAAGAAGCTGACATAGGTGTCTGACAACAATCTAGGGCCCTGAAAGGGATGTCCTTAACCCTAGAAATCAGTTTGCAGAACGGGGAGGATGGGTGGGCGGTAGGAATCTGTCACTAACTACTGTCTCTTACAGATATATCGTTACACAAGTTAGTAACTTGTGCATCTGAAAGAGACACGTTAGTGACAGATTCCTTACCTTAGAATAGATACCCCAGCAATACCAACCCCGGTGGTGGGTCTGCGAACAAAGATCAGACAAGGAAGTCCCGGAGGACAGAACGGCCAAAGTAGCCGTCCCTCCGGACCTGACTGTCAAGGCAATAATGTTTTGTAAACGTGTGCAGCAAGGCCCACGTAGCTGCCTGACAGATATCCTGCAGCGGAACACCGCGGCCTAAAGCCGTGGTAGCAGCCGTTGCCCTGGTGGAATGGGCACGCAGCCCAACAGGAGGCTCCTTCTTAGCCAAAGAATAGCAGGCCTTGATGCACAAGGTAACCCAGCGGGAGATGGTTCGCTTGTGCACCGCCCGACCTTTTTGGCGCCCACGTAGCCAACAAAGAGCTGGTCATCCACCCGGAAGTGTTTTGTGCGGTTGATATAGAAGGAAAGCGCACGTTTTGGGTCCAGACGGTGGAGCCTCTCTTCCTCTCTGGAAGGATGCGGAGGCGGAAAGAAGGTAGGCAAAGTGATGGTCTGCCCAATGTGGAAGGCACTAACCACCTTTGGCAAGAAGGACGGACTCGTCCTAAGAACAACCTTGTCTGGATGGACAGACAGAAAGGGAGGTGTGCATGATAGAGCCTGGAGCTCACTCACCCGCCGAGCGGAGGTGATGGCCACCAGAAAGGCTGTCTTCAGAGTGAGAAGACGAAGAGGACAGTTATGTAGAGGCTCAAAGGGAGCGCACATTAAAAAGGTAAGAACCAAGTTCAAGTCCCACTGAGGCATCACAAACGGAACAGGAGGGAAGAGGTGTGTAATGCCTTTTAGGAACCTGTTAACAACAGGGGACTTGAAAAGGGAGGGCTGATCAGGGAGCCTGAGGAAGGCCGAGATAGCACAGAGATAACCCTTGATGGTACCCAGGGCAGAACCCTGTTGGGCCAGAGAAAGAAGGAACAGAAGGACCTCTGAAAGAGGGGCAGAAAGGGGATTCACAGCCTTTGCTGTGCACCATGCCACAAATTTGTTCCACCTGCAGGCGTATACCACCTTAGTGGAGGGACGCCTGGCTGCCAGAATCACATCACAAACTTCGGGAGGCAAGTCGAAAGGAATCAACTGCCGCCGCTCAATCTCCACGCAAGCAGGTGGAGAGTGGACAGGTTCGGGTGGAGGACCGTCCCCTGCTGCTGCGACAGAAGATCCTCCCGAAGAGGCAGACGGATCGGGGGATCTACGCTCATACTGAGTAGCTCGGGATACCAAACTCTTCGAGCCCAGTCCGGAGCCACAAGGATGACTTGGGCCCGATCGCGCCGAATCTTCTTCAACACTCTGGGTAGAAGTGGTATAGGCGGAAAAGCGTACAACAGACCGCAACTCCACTCGCGACGAAAAGCGTCGCCGAGCGAGTGCCGCCTTGGAAATTCCAACGCGCAGAACTGATGACATTGCGCGTTCTCTTCGGTGGCGAATAGATCTAACCGAGGCTCTCCCCACTGTAGAAAGAGTCCTTGTGCCACTTCCGAGTGAAGACGCCATTCGTGATCCATCATGCACCTGCGGCTGAGTTTGTCCGCCCTGGCGTTCAGGGAACCTGCCAGGTGTTGAACCATCAGGAACATGCCCTGATGTTCCAGCCATGTCCAGAGGCGCAGAGCCTCCTGACAGAGGGTCCACGACCCCACCCCGCCTTGTTTGTTGCAGTACCACATGGCGGTGGTGTTGTCTGTGAACACCTGCACTACCTTCCCTTTGACAGAGGGAAGGAATGCCTTGAGTGCAAGTCGGATCGCCCGGAGCTCCAGAAGGTTGATATGGAGCCGGGACTCCGCCCGGAGACCAGAGGCCTCTGATCTCCGCTCTCTCCCATGTGACCGCCCCATCCCAGAAGGGACGCGTCCGTCACAACTGTGTGCTCTGGCTGGGGAAGGGAGAGGGATCTGCCCATGACCCATTGCCGGTTCGAGAGCCACCACTGCAACTGTCTTAGAGTCCCCTCCGAGATCTGGACGTGATCGGACAGGTTGCCCTGGTGCTGCGCCCACTGGAACTTCAGGTCCCACTGCAGAGCCCGCATATGCCATCTGGCATGATCGATCAGCAGGATGCAGGAGGCCATGAGGCCCAGCAGCCTCAGGGTCATCCGTACCGAAACCCAGGATAAAGGCTGAAAGATCGGAATCATAGCCTGAATATCCCGGACTCGCCGTTCGGGAGGATAGGCCCGAAACTGCGTCGTGTCCAGAACTGCTCCGATGAAAAGGAGCTGTGGAGAAGGAATCAGATGCGACTTCGGCACATTGATGGAGAACCCCAGCGAGTGCAGGAGTTCGGCCGTAGTCTGGAGGTGGGAGACGACTGCCTGGGACGAGCCCGCCTTCAGCAGCCAGTCGTCGAGGTAGGGGAAGACTGGAACCCCTGCCCGGCGCAGATGAGCTGCGACCACCGCCATCACTTTCGTGAACACCCGAGGGGCACTTGTGAGGCCAAAGGGGAGCACGGTGAACTGAAAATGCTCTAGGCCCACCGTGAACCGCAGGTAACGCCGGTGGGCTGGCAGGACGGGGATGTGGAAATAAGCGTCCTGCAAGTCCAACGCTACCAACCAGTCTCCAGGGTCGAGGGCAGTCAAGACCTGAGCTAGGGTGAGCATCTTGAACTTCTCCTTCCGGAGGAAGCGATTGACGTTCCGGAGGTCCAAGATAGGACGCATGTCCTCCTTGTCCTTTTTGGGCACCAGAAAGTAGTGGGAGTAGCAACCACGCCCTACTTCTGGGGTCGGAACATGCTCGATGGCCCTCTTGGCCAAGAGGGCCGCGACTTCCTTCTGCAGAAGTACCAAGTGATCCCCTGACATGCGGTGGAATTGAGGTGGCATGGCTGGGGGTGGTCTCGAAGGGGAGGGAGTAGCCCCTTCGGACAATGTCCAAGACCCACCTGTCCGAGGTGATGGCACGCCAGTGGTGAAGGTGATGGCGGACCCTGCCCCCTACTGGCGTGCTGTGCACCTGAAAGGAGGGACTAGGAGGGCTTGGAGGCCGCGGACGGGGCGGGGTTGGTGGCCTGACCCGCACGCTGGTTGCCCGACCCGCCATGGTGGAGCCACGTCCTCGGGCACGCGAAGACGCTTGCTGCGCGGGCCGGTGGCTGGGCGGTGGACGTGACTGGGCGCCCCTTCCGTGGCCACGAAAGGGGCGAAAAGCAGAGGGCAGCGGAGGGCGTATAGCAGAAAGGCCCAGGGACTTGGCAGTAGCCCGTGAGTCCTTAAAACGCTCCAACGCATGGTCTGCTTTGGTGCCAAATAGACCGACTCCATCAAAGGGCATGTCCATGAGAGTATTCTGGACATCGCCCGGGAGACCAGTGGTCCTCAGCCAGGCGTGGCGACGCAGCGCCACCATAGTCGCAAGAGACCGGCCCAGCGAGTCGGCGGTGTCAAGGCCACAACGGATGGTGTACTTAGCCGCATCTCTTCCTTCCACAATGGCGCGGGAAAGCAGTGTCTGGACCTCCTCAGGACACTGGGGCAAGACTTGCGCCACCGAATCCTACAGAGAGTGGGAGTATCGGCCCAAAAGGCAAGCGGTGTTGACAGACCGCAAGCCAGCACTGGAGGAAGAAAAAGCCTTCTTCCCAAATTGGTCCAGGCGTTTGGATTCCCTATCCGGAGGGGCGGTAGGGAAGGCAGTTTGGGAGGCAGAGGCTTGGACAACCAAGCTCTCGGGGGTGGGGTGTTGAGAGAGGAACAAGGGGTCGCCCGGAGCAGGGCGATGGCGTCGGGACACGTTCCTGTCCACAGGAGCCCCTGTGGTGGGCTTTGACCAGGTGCCCAGAAGAACGTCAGACAGTGCATCATTAAAGGGCAGCACTGGCTCCGAAGAGGTAGCCGCCGGCTGAAGCACTTCTGTCAGGAGGTTAGTCCTGACTGCCACTGTAGGCAACTGGAGGTGTAAGGCTACAGCTGCTCTACGCAACACCGTTGCGAAATTTGCTCCCTCCTCCGTAGCCACGGAAGGAGGAGACAGCATGCCAGTGTCAGGCGAGGTGTCTAGACCACTGGCGTCCCCAAGTTCCTCTGCCCAGTCCTGATCATACTCACAATCTTGTGTGAGAGGGTCTTCCGACCCCTCCCAGCTCTCCTGGTCCTCCTCTGATTCGAAATAAGGAGGAGGAGGGACATTTGGGACCCAAGGTCTCATCGACGCCGGTCCGGCACCATGTCCGGATCCGGAGAGAACCGGGGAACGACGCCGGGGACATCGGCGCCGGCGTGGTTAGGTCAACCGGCGTCGATGGGGTTTGCGGTACCACCGGAGCCGGGATCGAGGCCGGGACCGGAGTCGGGGCCGGGACCGAGGCTGGTGGCACGGGCGACGCCGGGACCGGAGTCGACGGCGACGCCGGGTCAACCCCATCAGGGCCCGCGGGGCCCGAAGGCGCACCGGAGGGACCTCGAGGCCCGAAGAGGCGGGCCATGGCCGACAGGAATTCCTGTACTTGGGCCGGAGTCGCTCCCGACCCCGGAAAGGACGGGTAGTGCGGGGGCGGCTCCACATGCACGTCCGGGGCCGCGGGGACGGTGCCGACAGGGGCCTCAGCCGAGTCGCGAGACCGGCGAGGCGAAGTCTTAGAGCGATGATGCTTCTTAGACTTTTTGTGTTTCGACTTACCCGAAGACGAAGACTTGGACTCCGACGACCGGCGAGGACTCCGCGACCGGCCCCTCGACCTCTCACGCGACCGGGGCTTGGTTCGGCGCTGAGCCGACTGCCGGACCTCGAGGAGCTTTCGAGACCGCTCTCGCAAAGCCTTCGGGTGTAAGGCCCGGCAGTCGGAGCACGACTTCGTGTCGTGGTCGCGGCCGAGACAGTAGAGACACTCTAAGTGCGGGTCTGTGATCGACATCATTCGACCACAGGCGTCGCATGGCTGGAAGCCGGGCATCCCTACCGACACCTTGGAGCCGAGATGACTCGAAGAAAACAGTGAAAAATCACCAACCTACCGACACCTTGGAGTCGACTTCGAAAAGAAACAGTGAAAAAATTCACCAAAAAAGTTAGTCAAAAAATGTCTAGGGCACTGCTCTTCCCGGATCTGCGCTTACTGGTGCGGAAAAAAGAAGAACTGACGTCAGCGCGCAGGGGCGGCGTCTAAGTACTGGCCGCGACGTCATCCCGGCGATCACGACGCCGACGACGGACGCGGAGCCGCACGACGCCGCCTACCGACGCGCAAGGGTACTGCTACGCAAAACTTTCCGGATCCAGTCTGACGCCTGGGGATATTCTAAGGTAAGGAATCTGTCACGAACGTGTCTCTTTCAGATAACCATGTCCTACTTCTGGCACAGGGACCCTCTCTATGGCCCCCTTGGCCAAGAGAGCCATAACTTCCTTGTGGAGAAGCACCAAATTATCCTCCGACATACGGTCGTAGGAGGGTGGCATGGAGGGAGGGATAGTCTCCAAGGGGAGGGAGTAGCCCCTTCGGACTATCTGCAGAATCCACCTATCTGACGGGATGGAAGGGCAGCGGAGGAGATGATGGCGAATCCTGCCTCCGACTGGCCGATGATGAGCCTGAAACGTCGGACTAAGAGGGTTTGGTGGCAGCGGCAGAGGTGGAAAGGATGGACTGGCCCGCCCGCTGGCTCCCTGACACACGAGGATCTGGCTCCCACGTCCGCGGCCACACAGAGGCTGGACAGCTTGCATGACATGGTGGCTGGGCAAGACAGGACGTGGTTGGGCGCCCCTTCCATATCCATGAAAGGGACGAAAGGCAGGCTGAGGGGGACAAGTGGTAGTCGTGGGGGACAAGTGGTAGTCGTGAGGCCCAAGGATCCGGCTGTAGGTCAAGACTCCTTGAAGCGCTCAAGTGCCGAGTCAGCCTTGTCGCCGAAAAGGAGAGTACCATCAAAGGGCATGTTTATCAGGGTAGATTGGAAACCCCCTGTAAAAGCCATAAGTCCTCATCAAGGTGTAGCATCGTAATGCTACAGACAAGGCAACCATTCTGCCCAGTGAGTCGGTGGTGTCCAGTCCACAATGGATGGTGAATTTTGCTGCGTCTCTCCCATCCACAACTGCCTGGGAGAGAACGGCCTGGGCCTCCTCCAGGCACTGAGGCAGCACTTGCACAACCGTGTCCCAGATGGTATGGGAGTATCAGCCCAAGAGGCAAGCAGTATTCACCGACCTCAATGCCAAGCTGGAGGAAGAAAACATCTTCTTCCCAAGATTGTCCAGCAGACGGGGAAAGGATGGACTGGCCCGACGCTGGCTCCCTGACCCACGAGGACCTGAGTCCCACGTCCGCGGCCAAACTGAAGCTGAACAGCTTGCAAGCTGGGCAGGACAGGAAGTGGTTGGGTGCCCCTTCTGTAGCCACAAAAGGGACGAAAGGCAGACTGAGGGGAATGAGTGGTAGCTGTGAGGCTCAAGAATCTGGCCGTAACTCGAGACTCCTTGAAGCTCTCAAGTGCCGAGTCAGCCTTGTCGCTGAAAAGGAGAGGGCCATCAAAGGGCATGTCCATCAGGGTAGATTGGACAGTCCCTGAAAAGCCTGAAGTCCTCAACTAGGCGTAGCCTAATAATGCTACAGAAGTGGCAACCGTTCTGCCCAGTGAGCCGGTGGTGTCCAGTCCACAATGGATGGTGAATTTTGCTGCGTCTCTCCCGTCCGCAACTGCCTGAGCAAGAACGGCCTGGACCTCCTCCGGGCACTGAGGCATCACTTGTGCAACCATATCCCAGATGGTATGGGAGTATCAGCCCAAGAGGCAAGTGGTATTCACCAACCGCAATGCCAAGCTGGAGGAAGAAAACATCCTCTTCTCAAGATGGTCCAGCTTCTTGGATTCCCTATCGGGGGGGGGGGCAGAAGGGAATGAGCCTTTGAAAGAAGAAGCTTAAACAACCGTTGCGTAAGGAACGCTGGGTTGCCCGGTGCGGGGCAGTGGAGGCGGGCGATTGTCCTGTCCACAGGAGCCTCTGTGCTGGGCTTGGACCAAGTGCCCAGAAGGACATCAGTGAGGTCTTCATTAAAGGGCAAGAGGGGTTCGGAGGTAGAAGCCGCAGGCTGAAGCACCTCTGTTAGGAAGTTAGTCCTGACTGCCACTGAAGGGCGCTCGAGGCCAAGGACCTCAGCTGCCCTTCCCACCACCACAGCGTAGGAAGCTCCCTCCTCCGTAGCCACAGTATAGGGAGAAAGCAAGTCAATGTCAGGGGAAGTGTCCAACCCACTGGCCTCACCCAGGTCCATTCGCCAGTCCATGGGTTCTTCAAACTCTTCGGTTGAAGGGTCCAGCTAACCCTCACATTCCTCTTCACCACCTCCTGGCACAAAACAAACACCAGGGATGAACACAGGGACAAAAGTCCCTTCCAGCACCGGAACTGACTTCGATCGGGGTCAATCACGCTGTGTGTCCATGTCGGGGACGAGGATGGGGTCGACGCACACCGGGGGCACGTTGGGTGAGTTCCCGCCGGGATTGATGTCGGGGAGGGTCGAGTTGGAATGACCGACGTCAGTCCAGATCCGATAACAGATTCACGGGGCCCTCTGGAGTCGGGGCTGAAGCCAGTGATGTCGAAGGCCTGGGGCCCCCAACCGACTGAGGGTCCCAAAGGCACACCAGTGGAGACAGGCTACCCAAAAATGAGGTACAGAACCTCATAAAACTTCTAAATCTGGGCAGGAGACGCTCCGGCTCCCAAAAAAGCAGGAAGACGCGGAGTCGTCTCGGAAGAGGCTCTCAGGACGGAGCTTTAGAGCAACGACGTTCAATGTACCACGTCGCGTGAGCCGATGGACGGGGTGAAGTTGAAGAACGCCTAGACTTCTTCGACTTCTTCTTGTGCTTACCTTACCTCCCAGAGGATTTGGAATGCGACAAGGTGAGTGGGCTCCACCACAGTTCTCAGGACCTTCCTCTCGAACGAGAGCAACACTGAGCCGAGCACTAGGCCTCCAACAGCTTTTGGGACTGCTCCCGCAAAGCCTTAGGATTCATGGCCCGACACTCGGAGCACGACTGAGTCGTGGTCGCGCTCAAAGCACCAAAGACACACGAGGTGCGGATCCGTCATGGACATCATTCGATGACAGGATCCGTAGGGCTTGAATCCGGTCCTACGCTGGGACATCTCAACGCACTAGAAGTCCAAGACTCAGAAAAAACCTTGTCAAATTTGAATAAAGGTTAGCCAAAAAAAAGCTAAGGGGTAGCTCTCTCCGGATCTGCACTTAGGTTGGAGCGGGAAAAGAAAGAACTGAGGTCAGCGTACCCGAGCAGCGTCTATATAGGTACTGCAACTTCATTTCCAGCACGCACGGCACTGGACGTGGAGCTGACTGACGCTGCCTACTGATGCGCAGGAGTATTGGTGATGAAAATTCTCCGGATCCAGACTGACACCTGGAGGAAATTCAAAAGGTAAGAAATCTACAACTAGAAGTCTCTATCAGATACTTAAATAACTGCCTTTCACTCAATAACGACATACACAGGTATCCAAAAGTCCGAACCTCTTCACAAGAGCATGAATGAAGGATAAACCCTATTCAGGATTCTTTGTTCTCTTTTAGACCCTCAACCACTCTATTACAGTCTTGCTTCCCATCAGATCTCATTCTAGTCCCTATAAAACAGGATGGGCTCAACCATGTTTCAAGGAGCACTTTGAATATTACCTGGTGGGGTCTATGATATAAAAATACCTTAGGATAAACACCCAGTTTCCCTTTATTTTTGATGTCCCAGGTATAGTTAAAAACATGCAATAATGAGGTGCACTCGGATGAATTATCCTCCCTACACCCTCTAACATTTTGTCAACATGGTTCAGCCCCTACGTCAAAGGCCACTAAGGGTTACAGATTTTTTTAATCAAAACTTCCGTCAGGACTGCATAGTAGCTGCTGGATACAGAGTAGAATGGGCCCTACAGCTTTATGGTGCTGATTTGCACCTAATTTAGAACAATGGCAACCACAAGGGAGATCCACCAGGCACAGTCTGTTTACATAATCGTTTGTGTTGCTGTATAGCTAAAAACCCACTAGACGATTATCATCAATCCTGAAAGACTTAGGGCAAGAAGTACTAATCATTTCTACATTTGCAAACACTTTGATCTGGTGTTTGTGAGGGCATAAATAATTTTTCAGATTTCTAATCCCATTTTAGGAGTCAGAATTTTTTTCTGAGTCCTAAAATGGGATTGGACTGAATACCAATTATGAATCTGTAAGCGGCTGTTTTAGGCATCCCTTTCAAATAACGAATCAGCATGCTACCTATCAACATTTTGCGACCAAAATCAAGTGGGAAAACATTGAAAAGTTACAGAGACTGCAAAGGCTTATCTGCATTTGTGAATAAAAAACAAAGTTTGTTGGGCGGTCCTCTTCAGGATCACTGCCAACTCTCAAACAAACATAACGAAAAAGTCTTAAATGAAACAGAATGCATTAAAACAACCTTTATTTAAAAGCAATCACTGACATGGTGGTGTGCTGATCTCAGCAGCCCAGCATTCACTGGGATGGCCTCCAATCATAGGGAGTCACAATTTGAGACCTACCTCATTCATATTCATGAGGTAGGTCAGATTGCTACCTACTACGATCCAGAATTTTCTGAATTAACCTATATGTACATACAATGGTTCCTATTTTTTGCTGGTTGCAAATTGAGCCAAGTATTTTGCAAGCAGTAAACAGTACATCTGGTCCTTAGTTCTGTGAATGTTATGGCTTAAGGCCACAATGGGACGAGATGGCACGTTCTCTCTTCTTCCTTTGAAAAATGTGTAAGAGGAAAAAATGAAAGAGAAATATTATTTGAGACATGTGAAAGTGGGATATCACCCCATCCTTAGTGAAAACTGTAAAACAAGTGGGGGGTAGCTGACAAGGATTGAATTCTACAAAGCTTGAAGTCATTGTCATCAATATAGCTTTTTCCAAACAAGAAACTTAAAATCATCTAAGCATAAAGGTTTGAAAGTTTGGCCCACAGAATAAGTGAGAACTATATTAAGATCTGACTGGCAGACAATGAATGAGGAAGGGGAGAAGTATTTTGTAAAGTTGTAAGAAATCTGAAAACAATCAGTATCTTAAAAAGAGAACCTTGATCAAGAGAGAAAAGACAAGCAGAAATGGCAGATAAATATTCCTCGATCAAGACAACAGAGACCTTTCTTTGCTGAGTCCAAAGTAAATCTCAGGTAACATTAATGACGCCACCTCTGGAGCAAATATAGATGTGGTTCTAGACTGTGATATCCGTAATGAGGGCTGGGATTTAATTAGGAGATCAGCTCCTGTACGATGCCTCCTAAATGCCGCTCTGTGTTCTGAGAATTGTACCAAGGGGCCCCTTGGCAGGGTAACAATATACTTCATTGATGTTTTTATAATAATGTCTATGCATTGATCCTGTTTTGCTTACTACTAATAAAAAAATATTTAAACAAAAAACATTAATGACCCCAAATAAAGGATTAAGTGTCCTATACTAACACGACACAAAAAATGTCTGTCTCCTGGAGTATGCCCTTTAATTAAAGGATACTTAACAGCAAAAAAGATGTCAACAAGTTCTGTACTGAGATGAAACTTACCAGAATTAACATTATAAGAGCCATGCATGCTGGTTAGGAGACTTCAGATTGGGAAGAAACAACTGAATGTTCTGGGATACTAAATCCTTCCTAATTGGGAGTCTATGGAACATACCACCAGAGTTGTAACAGATCAGAGTACCAAAGCCTTTGGACCACTCTGAGACTATTAGAATGATTTTGGCCCTGTTGAGTCTGATCTGCTGAATGACTCTGTATCAATACGAGTGGTGGAAACGCAGAGCGTAGGCTGCGTATCCTATGAATACTTAAAGAATCGCCAAGAGACATCACATTGGCATTCACTTAAGGAGACCACTGGACATTTTTTGTTTGTTACAGTTGTGAACAAGTCCACAAAATGTGCCCAAATGGTAAACAATCTGGTGCTCCATCTCCCAGTGAAACTTCCATTTTTGATTCGTTAATAGGCGACTTTGGTGATCTGAGTAGTTTCCCAGTCCCTGCTAAACAAGCTGCTGACAGCCCACTTCCAGCCACTCTGTGGTTACTTGACAAACAGGAAGAAAGTCAACTAAACCTTGTTCGTTCAGGTAGAACACTGCAGATGTATTGTTGGGTCCATATTTGTACTTGCGTGCTCCTGGAATGTTTAAAGACCACCTTCAGAGCTAAACAAATCGTACTTTCTGCCAGAAAACCAATGTGTAGTTTGGTCTCTCTTTGAGACTATGGAGTATTGAAAGTCAGACTGTCCAGATGAGCATCCTACCCAGATATGGAAAAGTATGTCACTATGGTCACGTGTGACTAAAGGACATCAAATGTTTGGTTGAATATGTTCTCTGGAAATGTACACCACATAAGGGGCTCAGGGTCATATCCTGCAGAATCCAGTAACATTGGTTGCAATGACTGTGCAGTAACCACTGCAACTGGCACATGCAAATGCGGGCATGAGGGACAAGGTAAATACTGGAGGGCACTGCCTCCAAAAGTCAAAGATCCATCTTGGTGAACTAAGATACTAACTACCCTGGTGAAGTAAGATACTATCTCCTGAATATGCACCAAACATTCTGGAGGCAGAAAAACATTCAACTGGTGAGTGTCCAGAACTGTCCTTATGAACTGATTATACAGGGTACAAATAAGATTTATAGACTGATGAGAAGCTCAACTTATGCAAAAGTGTTACTGTACAAGTTTACAAGGTAGGGTTTTCAAAAGAACTCGCACACAGTCCACCGTGAGCGACTAATCATCCACAAAAGTGTAAAACATGCACAACTTGTCTGTGGAGTCAGACCACAACTACAGCCATAACTTTCATGAATACAACTGATGTTGATGTCAGATACAAAGGTGTTTAGACTTGTAAATGATTATCCCATGCCAAAAAGCAGAGATACTGCTTGTGTTGCAGGAACATTGAGATGCTAAACATGAATCCTGTAAATCCAGCAAAACTAACTAGTCTGCTACTAAAGAACAGCTAAAATCTGAAGGAGCGTGCCATTTAGAATCTATCTTAGGTACTAGAGTGGCCTAGAATCAGTCTCAGCCCCCACCCAATTTGGAAAGAACAAGAACATTCCTCTGGTAACATCCCTTGAACATACACTCAAGCCACTTCACAGTTATACAAGTCGGCCAATGACTTCCTCAAGTCTTTAGGTAGATGTCAAGTCACAGACATTGCCATTTTCCGTACAGTATTCAAATAATGTGCTAAAAAGCATTATGCAGCATTTGGATTTAAGAGCAGCATTCCCTGAGGTGGAAACTTTCCTGCCAAGCTGATCCAAATGTTTGGAATTTGACTGGTGAAGAAAATAGTATGGCAGCTCCTTTGATAGGGGCAGAACAGGCTTGGTCTATTAGACTCCTCAGTAAGGGTTGAGATGTGAGATAGTAAGGGTCATAATATGCTGTCATGTACTTGCATGAATGATTCCAAGCTACCACAGGGGTGAATTGAGGCTTCTCCAAAGTATGATAAATGTGATCCTTTTAGGCCTCTTTTTGAGGCAATTACACTCTCACTTGACTGTTTTCCTGCCATTTCCTCTATAAAAAGCAAACAAAGTTCTTGCTTCGGCTATGTGCACTGCAATATACAATGTGTCTGTTGCGCAGATCCTCATTACTGAGATAAGACATTCGAATGATGGTAGGTCACTTTAAGGAGATGTGACCAAGCGGCTGACGTCCTGGGTATCCATCAGAAGCTGTGCATTTCTACCCACATGAGGGAGCAGATATTTGCATTACTGATGTCATCATCTGCATTTGCCACCCACTGTAGCATCAGAATCAGACCCTGATAACTCTTCCATGCAATTGCATTAAAATGAAATCTTCCTTGATATAGGTGAAATAGCTGGAAGCTCAGTCGGTTTCAAATATTCTCTAGCATTGGATTTTGTAGGCATTCTCCAGAATGTGGCTGTTGCTGGCAATGGCTGTTTTGGTGCCAATTTCACAGTGGCACCAGTGTCAACAAGTTAGCTCCAAAGCAAAAGAGATTGTTAAGGACTATGCTGGATAACGGACACTCAGGGCAAAAGTGGCGTTTTCCACTCAAGGTACAGCCGGGAGTGAGCGGCGAGGAGGACTGGCCCAAAAAGGGTTTTCAAGACCGAGGAAATTGCACCAGCACTCTTGGTGGAAATAGCCAACGTAGCTACTTAAATGCCTGAAGTTCCTCAGGCCTTTAAAGAATGGTTATTGGCTACAGAAGAAGGACATTTTGTTGTAAGTGTCTAAAACTGAAGATGTTCCAGCAGGCTAAAGTTTGACCTGGCCAAGGAACAACAGTTTGATAAAGACTAGGGCCTGGAAGCTGCACTAGTGTCATAGGGTTTACCTTATTTGGCTTTTAGAAACCACCAAGATTGTGCATTTACCTTAGGCCATATAAGCCATTATTAATTTGCAATAAGTGATTTGTTCATATGCATTTATGTCTATTGTCATGCAACAATGACTGCTACATTTATATATCACCGCATGCTTCTAGTTCATATATTCCTATGAATTCTCAATAGTTAGAGAAGGATATTATAGCTTTAACATAGATATGTAAATTAATTCTCACACTTAACTTCCTACCTGACATTATAAACCCCGAAGATGACTGTTCCGAAAATAAATGTAATGAATGATATAAATTGATAGATAACAGCTCTCTCATGCGAGACTGGGACTTTGAGTTTCTGGATGAAGAGAGCAGTCCTTCATGGAACTGTGGAAAGACGATCATCTAGTTTCAAACTTCGCTATGAAGACATAACTCTGCCTTTTCTTGGGTTTAGGCTGAGGACTAGAAGATCAATTAAGTTTAGGTTTGCATGTGTGATGACAACATCCGAATATTGAACTCTAACAAGCTGGCAGAATTTTGATGTTAAGATTTTTTTGGTTTTGTTAGAAATGCTTTATTGAATGAATTTGTAAAACAGTACACAGTAAAATGAAAAACATCTGCTCAGGCATTATGTAAACGTAATATATAAAACAGTGAAATATTATATCAAAAAAGGAATAACAACTAAGAATAAATAGTGAGAGGAAACATAATGCCTATAGTTGAAAGAACAATACTAATCTAAAACTGTAGCATTGTCTGAAATTTTTAAGAATGGAGATAAAAGAAGAAAAAGAAAGAAGAAGAAAGGGAGAAGGAAGAAAGAAAGAAGAGAATTAAGAACAAGGTTAAAATAACATAGTTAACAGTCATCTGTTATTACCAGAATAACCAAGCGAGATAGTGACTACTCATGGATGTCCAAAGTGGTGCACACAGGTCTAGAAAGGAGCAACAATTCGGGATAAGCATGATGTTAGAGGAAACCAGAGCAGATCTCTTTTAATCATTAAGGGTAATGTAGTAGCATGGGCTCGGTCTAACCTGTGATGATGACATAGTAAATTCCAAGGGCAATAAAGGTGATTTTTGAAGTGTCTTTCCAATTGGATGTGATAATTTGTAAAGCCAGGGCTATCGTCAAATCAATGAATTTCCCAATTGTCATGTGAGAAAGCCATAGAGGGGACGCACTACCCAAAAACAGATGAACGGTGTTGAAAGTGTAATCCGTAGACACATGTTATTAAGCTTGTCCCATGTTAACAACCAAAAACTCCAAACTCAGGAACAATCAAAAAACATATGCAAAAAAATCGCAGTTTTCTTGGGCACAAGACCAACATTTAGTGTCAATAATTAGATGAAACTGAGTAAATGAGTGGGAGTGTGATATAGTCTAATATAGAAATAAAATAAAGTTTGAGTTGTGGCGGCAGAGTGGGAAGTGGTGTGTATCTTAGCCCAAATTATTTCCCAAGTGTTTTGAGAAAATTCTTGATTGAAATCCAGTTTCCAACGTAATTCAATTTTTGATTTAGGTCTATTCTTAGGCGAAAGACATAAAAGCTTATAAGTATAGGAAGCCTTCACCTTTGAGGAAAAATCGATGGGAGGAAAGAGAGACAATGGAAGGCTTGATGAAGAGGAGGTTTGAGAAAAAAGCTGAAGAATGGTGGGTCTAATACCGTTATATTGAACTGCATAAAAGGATGAAATATCGTCTTTAAGTTGGATGTCCCTGAATTCTAACACAGAATCATTTGAAATTATATGGCCAAATACTAATATTCCTTTATCTATCCATTCCTTTCAATAGAGGGCACGATTATTTAATTTGATGTGCTTGTTGTACCATATCGGAGTGTGTAAAAAACTCTCTAGTAGGGAATTAGTCTTAAGGAGTAAAGGTGTGACAACTGAGTGAGAGGAAGCTGGGATATGTAGGCCGTCTCCGTAAGTGAAAAAGGGGCAATACGAGCTTGTTCCAATTGGACCCAGACTGTACGTTCATCCAGAGAAGGAACTGAAAGAGAGGACCAAATTTACTTCAGAGAAAAAGCGGAGTGGTAACGACTGATCACGGGAAAATTGACCCCTCCATTATTCCTAGCCTATTGAAGCCTTAATACAGATATTCTCGATTTATGTTTGATCTATAAAAAAGATAAAAGTAGACGAATAACTGACTTGAAAAATGTAAGAGCGAGTTTGACAGGAAGCATGAACAAATACAAATTAATTATTGGTAACATCATCATTTTGATCGTAGCTAATCTCCCCCACAAAGATAAGAAAAGAGGGGACCAAGCGAGCAACATATTAGAAATCTTTAACTTTACCTGCTCTAAATTTATTTGAATGGTTTCTTTAATGGTGTTAGAGTATAAAATGCCTAACATTTGATGGGTTTAGAAGTCCAGGTAAAACCAGTATCCTTAAACATATCAGTGAGACAATACTTATTTAATGGCAGTACCTCTGATTTCTCTATATTGAGTTGATATTCAGATATCAGGGAATATTCATTTAATAATCGGAAAAAAGCAGGAAGCGCTTTTAATGGATTAGACACATATAGTAACACATCATCATCAATAAAACTTTATTCGGTCGTCTGACCATAAAAGTACAAATATAAATGTAAAGCCCATTGGGTATTTAAAATCATTATAAAAGATGTTTATAAGCCTTCACAAAGCATAAGCATATAATCCTTCTTTATAAACATAGTCATTCTCTTCTATCATAAGATTATTAAAAATAACCATAAAATTGCAATACATGATACCCAATTCGAGGGTGCGGCAGGCTGTTTAAAACTTTATTACAAATAAGTGAAGAAATAAGACTAATTTAGTTGTGCTATAGCTACCATAAGAAGGAAAAAATGGGGACCTAGTAAGATCATACAGTGGCATGTATTCTCGTAATCAGGTTCAATTTCCTCACCAACATAATCTAAACGTGTTAAGATAAGGTCGGAGTTAGTCTCAAGGCCTTCCTTCTGATTCCCCACGTATCACCCAGGTACTTCGTGATTGCGCACACAAATAGTGGTCTAGTATCTGATTGTAGTATGCACAAGGCTGCACTGGAGTCACGGGTTCCAAGTTGCTTGCAAATGGGGGATATCAATTTGGCCCTGGGTTTAGTGTAAGCAATACAGGCAAAGAAGACGTGACCTATTGATTCGGGCAGGGCAGGACAGCAAGGGCAACCTTTGTTACGGGCAGCATTGCATGTCCAAGAATTTGTACATGAATTTACAGGCAAGTTGTGGTGCCTAAATTGTTTATAAAGTTTCCTATCAGCCAGCACCTTGATAGAATCAAGATAGCTTTCCAGGTAACAACTAACTTTGAAGTCTCTGAATTCCTCCGTTAATCCGCCCTGCTTGCTGTCCCTAGTATCGTTCTGCTCTACTCAGTCCCAATACAACACTTTGATTTGTTATTTGGTGAGGGGTAAGGGACAATTGACGCTATGCCCTGTTAGCCCAATGCTAGGGATGAGGTTTCTGATGTGCTTGATCCATCCTATTTTATTCGATGTATCCAAGGAGCGAACCTCGTTAAAGGCAACTGCGTACGAGGACAGTTCTGGGGTGGTGACAAGCCTCTGCCAGAATAGGAGCAGGAGAAGCTTCACTAGATCCTTGACTGGTTTAATGCCCATGTCAAGCTTTAAGGGGCAAAGTGGTGTACTCGATGGAAGGGACACTAAGCTCCTAAGAAACTTATTCTCAGCTGCTGTAAGATCACTCTAGAGGGCACTGCTCACAATCTTACATTTGTGTTGTCACCGTTGTCTATATAAGTTGGTCTGCATATCACATGTGTTTGTTCCTTTTAGATGCTTGCATGATCAGTTGTTATTCAATTGTTGATCGCAGTCCCACTGTTTCACACGCTCCACTCAAATTGTCAATTCCCTGACGTGTCAGCTGTTAATAGTCGCTCCTCACAGATTTGTAAAATCGCTGTAGCGTAGATAGATTTATTCTGGTCGCCTTGGCAACTAGACGTAAATAACGCTGTGCGTCACTGCACGACGTAGTTTCCAGAATGCACCGCGCACTTGTGACGCGCGTTGTTCTACGGAGCTGCTTCCTGGAATCTGCAATGCGGTGAATGCAGACGATCGAATCAATAGTGTTACAGGGTTTCTGCACATACAGAGCTATGCACAGGATAATAGGACCTCGGACTATAGTGGTGAGCCAACCATACACCTAAGCACCCAAAACCCCAACCCAACTAGCCTTAGCGTCCCATCAGCACCAATGTACCAATGATTAGACAACCCAGAACACGGTATCTCTCTCAGGACTCGCAGAGGCAAGAACACTCTTTCGTCACCCTCGTACCTGTCCACAACGTGCGTAAGAAGAGACACAGTATAGGTTAAAATGTTTATTTCAACTTACGTGCTCTAAGATACAGTACACGTGTCAGCACTATTATCATAATACATATGAATAATATAATCAGCATAGTTACAACTCCATAGAATACAAACGGGGAAAGCATCTCATAAAGCAGTGGATATATGTCTAACTAACATTACCACCCTCCCCGTGCTGGAAGCTAGTTTATTATAAAAATAGAAGACCTCTGGGCTTTGACTAGCGAACCCCCATACCTCAGTCTCTAGATGCAAAACTACATCAGCAGACAATCACAGCTCTTCTCCCTGGAAAGGATTTCTCCAAGTGTGTCTAGCGCGGGCAAACCGCAATATTAAAAGCACACTAATTTCTCTGTGGCAGCTGTACATAGTGTTATGTCTAGGTGCGAGGGACTGGCCAAATCAGCAAGATACGTTGTTATTCGACCTTGTACATGTTGTGCAGACTGACCCCAAAGTGAACAGGAGAAAAGGTGAAAGATAGAAAATGCAGACAGCTCTAAAATAACTTAGAAAGAGCAGAGGTCGATGGAGCAACGGCTCAGAGTAACGTGTGCAAAGTAAAGCATAATGGCAGCCAGGCCTAAGACAACCTTAGCAAGGCAGACCAGGGCCAGGATGCCACAAACCACAAGACAATAGAACCATCCGTCTCACGAGCAGCTGCCGGTAAGTTGAATTTGAACGATAACAAGGATTATGGCAGGTGCACAACCAAGATCAATGCGGTTCTCACAAAAGGGGTTACTTGAACATAAGCGTTGACTTTAAGTGCATTCAGCCAATTTCCTTGCAGTCCGCCACTCAGAGACACATGCTCGGCTACTATCCTTTCACTTCGCAGCACAAATAAACGCTGCCTCCGTAAGTACAAACAGATGCTGTAGCGTCTTCTCAAGTACGTGTTGCAGTTGACTTCGGCGTCCCACAGGCCGGTCCCAACTCCAACACTGAATGCCACGCACAATCTTCTCAATCGTAACTCATAAAATGCTCCATCCGGCCCCCAAAAAGTTATCAGCAATTCTCATCACTTGAAATTCCTTGCTTACCGGAGGGAGCTGTCCTTTTCAGAGATGAGTAGATCCAATGGTTGGTAGGATTTCAGTAATGTACGTAATGGCAGAAGCTTTGAGGTCCTCTACGAGCAATGATAGGTTCACTTTCACTACTCTGTCTGTGGGTTGAGAATACTCGACGTAAATTCAGAGTCTATAACCAGTCTGCCCCCATGGGGAATTACATCCCATCCTCGTCGCCACTTTTAAGAGGCGCAGACATGTTACTTTAGAAGGAACTTTATTAAGTTCATAGGAACAACCCACAAACACGACCTCTCTCAGCAACTGCCAGCTCCCTTTCCTCTGGCCCAGCTCCAGAACCTCCATACTGGTTACCATGGAAGGAATGCCCTGCATGTTGCTAGGAGACAATAGTAAGATACAGAATAGAAGATACAGGATGTAGGATACAACAATTTGTATAGCTCCAAGGCCGGTGCAACTGGTTTTGTGTAGGAGCGACAATGTTCCTTCCTTAGAGCCCCAGTTACCTGAGAGAATTCAAGGTAGGCCTTATTGAGGTTTTGTTTCCAGGCCATACCTTCCGACAGTTTGATGAACAGGTAGTCAAAGCAGCTCACTCTATCTAGAGGGATGTTATTTAAGGTTAGGTGCCCTTTAAAGGATTTGTGGGGATTCAACAACATCAATTTCGTCTTTGTGGTATTTATTTCGAGGCCCCTCTCATCACAAAAAAACTTGAATCGATTTAGTAAACTTTGCAGCCCCATGGGCATTTTAGAGACGAGGAGGGTATCATCTGCAAAAAGGAGGGTTGCAATTTTCAAGTTCCCTAGAAAGGGGACACCCGCTAAAGTTGCAGATAGAAATTCAACCACCTGATTAATATATAATGAAAACAAAGTTGGTGTCAGGACACAGCCCTGGCGGACCCCACACTTAATTTGGACACGATCGGTAACTTGGCTCTGGCCACACCATCTCACCCTGGCATAGTCTCTTCATGTAATTCTATTAGTGTCAGGATTTCTAGGGGCATACCCATCTCCTTAAGCACCCTCCAGAGCTTGTTCCTGGGCACGAGGTCGAACGCTGACTTCAAGTCAATGAACGCTACATAGAGGCTCCCCTTGCCCAACAGTACCACCTTCCAATAAAGGAGAAGGAAGCGGAAGACCTGATTGTTAGTTCCCATTTTCTGGTGGAACCCTGCTTGGAGTGGGGACAGAATATGATTGTCGGTCATCCAGTCTTGGATCTTCGCTAAGAAGGAGCAGCAGAAAACTTTTTGGACACAATCGATCAGGCTAATAGGCCGATAATTGCCTGGATTGCTACTGTCACCCTTTTTGAAAATGGGTATCACTTCTGCTCCTTTACATGATTCGGGGATAGGACCCCCCTCCCCCCCCAGCGATGTCATTAAAGAGTGCCCTTATATATGAAGCCCAGTTGTCCCTGTCAAAGCGAAAGGTCTCCCGGAATTCCATCCGGACCGGGTGCTTTGGCAGGTACTATTGCTTCTATAGAGGCCAGGATTTCCGCTTTAGTAAACAAAAGCCTCTGTGTAAAATGGAATAAGTCAGGGGAGAGTGACCCTATGTCTTGGCTGGGGACATTTGTATATAGGGCACTAAAGTGCTCGTGCCACACTTTGGCTGCAATGTTATTGGCTAGGGAGGACACATTTTCAAGGTTACCCTTACCCACGAGAACCCAAAATTTCCTGGTGTCTGACGGTGCAAGCTTCCCCGAGTTCTTCCCACCTCTTCTCGTCCCAATTTCGCTTGGCCCTTGCTTGAGATAGTTTGTAAAGCCTCTTTAGGTCGCGTATCAAGGGCATGTTCCTGAGTCTGAGAGCTGTGGCCAGTCATCTCCTTAGGGACCTACATTCCTGTGAAAACCAAGGGTTTGCCTTATTTGCTTCTTTCAACTTTGGACAACGATATCATCATGGCTAGACGGGTGGGCTGGGTGGGTAGAAGGCCAAAACAAGAAGAGGGTGATTGCATTATCATCATTTTTAATCAGATCGGCATAGCAGGGAAGCTATTCCAGGGAGGTCTAAACCAGGGCCCAGGGGACATTAAAGTTCTGCCGCTTGGCTTTTTTTACCCACTGCCAGAGGGGACAGAGGGGCCACAGGCTTTTAGCTAGAGGGAGGCAGGGGTTTTTGTACACGAGCCAGTGAGGGCCCGTCCGACGCATAGATTATGACCTAGGGATGGCTGTTCTCTCCTGCCCGATCCTCCTGTTGCTCTTATACCACCCCCAATCTCAAAAGAATTAACGAGGGAGGAGCTAGAGGAGAACAGTCTAGTATCCACAAATAGATTCCACCCTCTGAGCCAGCTGGACATTAATGACTGACTGGCATCATCTGCCCCACAGCTGAACCATAGCACGGACGTGTCAAGTATTGACATTCCCCGCCCTAGTCACAGGTTAGGCGAGGGAGATAAATCACCCCTAAGAGTTCTTAGCTTGAACATAGCGGGCCTAAGAAACAAAAGAAATGATCCCAGGAGGTCTGATTTCCTGAGGGAGTATGATGTGGTGGGCCTACAAGAAACCTGGGACAGGGAAAACAACTTTTGGATGGATGGGTACAAGAGCTATTGGGAACCCGCACAGCCCTCCCCAGCTGGTAGAGCTAAGGGGGGAATAATAACTCTTATTTCCCTTAAACTGCTAGGAACACATTCTATGGTGGACTCTGGTTCCAGTAACTGTCTAGCGATAGAAATAACGCCTGCTCATATGCCGAAACTACTCATTGTTAATTTTTACAATTCTTATGAAAGTAGTTTTACAAATGAACATTTATGTAATTTAAAACGTTTTTTAGAGGTTTACAAGGAGAAGCAAACCACTTTTTATTTGATAATAATCTTAGGCGATATTAACATTCATTTATGTTCTATGAATTGTCACGTCACGAATTTTCGGGGGCCGGTAAACTGTTCTAGTTTGCATTTTGAGCACACGCAGCAAGGGCGGCTCCTCGAGGACCTACTGGCTGAATCTGATCTCGTACAACCAAGTATAAACTCAGGAGAGTCCAGGATCCCCACCTTTAAGGCAAGGGGCCTGGATTCTATAATTGACTACTTCTTCATTTCCCTAGGCCTGCCAACTCAGGTTGTTTCCTATAATGCGCTGTGGTCACACTTTAGTGATCACAATCCTATCCACCTTATTTTTGGTCGAGGTATCGGATTAATTAGTTAACCTGGGAAAGCCTCCACTGGTAAATGTCTAAAGCTATCAGACCAGGGTCGTAGGCGAAAATGGAATAAGGTAGTCCCGGGCCTTTTTCTCCAAGATCTATGGGATAGCGGTAACGAGGACTTTGGGCTTTATCTTGACTATACTAAGATGGGGGTAGAAACTCTCTTAGCCTTTGAAAGGATCTGTGAACAGGTGGCTAGAGGTCTTATACACCCAACTAGAAATTGTAAGGAAGTAGGCGAGAGGTGGTTCGATCGTAAATGCACTGAAGCCCACCAAAAGATTTTTATTGCCTTAAAACAAGTACAAGATAAACCCGGAATAGCTGCACTAAGAAAGACACATAAGTGTGTCCTAGAAACTCGGAAAGCCAAAACCAAACAAGAAGCCTGGAATGATTTACTTTTGGTGGATGTTCTTAAGAACAGCGCAAAGTTCTGGGAGATTGTAAATAAACCCTTTTTTGCTGGAATTAGTAACTCCCCGTTGGAATGTAATATAACGGATGTTAAATGGTTCACTCATTTTAAACACACATACGATGACCAGTAAGATGGGGGAACCCCTACTCCCCCCTTACTAAGTACGGATACATACAGCCTAGTTTTTAATGAAGATGAAGTAGGGTTGGCAATTACGCAGATGTCTAGTAATAAGGCTCCTGGTCCGGATGGCGTTCCGGCTGACCTATATCAAATGAATGCGACACTTTGGGCAAAAATTTTAGCTAATGTTTTTAACGTGGCAAGTCAGCATGGGTTCCCACGGTCTTGGTCCCAATCCACTATTATACCGGTATTGAATAAGGGCCAGAGAGGTGATCTGCGCTGTTACAGGCCCATATCCTTGATTGATTCCGCTGTGAAGGTATTAGGGAGAGTGATCCTCAGCAAACTGACAGAATGGTTGGAAGAGAGTGGTGTACTGTCAAATCTGCAGTATGGTTTTAGGAAGGGAAGGAGTACAATCGATCAGTGCTTAAACCTGCAGTTGTTAGTTGGGAAGTACACAGCGGCCAAGACCGGGACATTACATCTGGCCTTTATGGACCTGTCCTCGGCATTCAATCGAGTTAATAGATCGAAATTATGGGTACTATTAATTGACATGGGAATGGACCACAGTATAGTTAACTTTTTGGCAGACCTGCATAGGGACCTCTCTGCGAGTGTGAGATTTGACCAGAGGGGTAACTAAATCGAGCACCCTTCGTATTGGAAGAGGCGTTAGACAGGGCTGCATTTTAGCTCCCCTTCTTTTTACTTTATATATAAATAACCAGGATACCTCCCTCTGCACAGCCTGTCAAGATATACCTTGAGCGGGGGTTAATACCCGCTTTTTTATACGCAGATGATGCAGTTCTACTAGCACGCACAGCAGTGGGGCTCCAGAGTCTCCTGGATTCTTTTGCGGACTTCATGAGAGCTCTGGATCTAAGTGTTAATGTTTCCAAATCGCACACTATGGTCCTGAGCCAGAAACCAAAAAAGCTTAAAACATTCTACTGTGAAGGATCAGAATTAACAAGGGTGACCTCATTTACATACCTAGGGGTTCTGTTTAATGAGAGGGGCTCTTGGGTGCCGCAACAGAAAGCAAAAAAGCTTGCTATGGTAAGATTTACAGTAGCTCTCCTTGGTTTCGCACAGAGACTTGGGGCTAAGCCAATTGAAGCTATGCTTAATATTTACAGATCCAAATGTATTGCCATCTCTAAGTATGGGTCTGCAATTTGGGGCTTCAAGGCGGTAGAGGACTTACAAATAGTGGAAAATACGTTTTTCAGGAATTTGCTCTTGGTTCCGCAATCTACTCCTGCGTATATTATTCACCAAGAATTTGGCATTGGTTTTGTTTCCGATGTGATAGGACAGGCCCCACTCGTAAGCTGGATAACGATCTGGATTAATCCGGAACTGACGATGAATCGAGAGATCGCCCAGGATTGTCCATCTCTGTATAGAGCCAGTTGCATCCCGTGGTTACAGTATGTAAAGACGATAACCAAGAAACTAGGGCACCCCGATCTCTTTGATTCTCCAGATAATATCAGGAAGGAGGATCTATCGTGGGATAAAAAACATTTTCTAAACATGATGTACATAGAGAGAGAGGCAAAAGAGATAATGAAACCCATGGTATGAGCTTAACTTTTGATAAAACCATCCCCATCGACAGAACCATACTTGAAAGTTGTAACAAAGCCATACCATCGCTTTCTTTTAACCAGATTCAGATTTAATCTTTTACACTGTATACTGGCCGAACCACAGGGTTGGAGTAAGGTGAAAGATTTAGGCCCTTGTACATGTGATAATTTCTCTACCCAAGACAAACTATGCACTATTATGTTTTGCGACCACTTTCATGAAATACCTGGAACGTTTTTTGTGCCCATTTTAAAGGGAAAAGGTTTTAGCCAGGTACGACCTGCATTAGTGTATCTTCAGATGCTGAACGACACATGGGAGATTTTTAATATTGCCAGTTTTTTAGTTGCCCCTGTCAGGGAAAGGAAAAGAAGGCATTTTATACCAAGTGACGCTCCAGCTCTCTTATAATCATGATGAAAAGTGTTCTTAAATGAATGCCCTTTTAATTGAGGAGTAATTTTTAAGATATTGGTAAAGAAAATTTGGCTTTTATGTTTGATAATTCTTTGTGCCCTAGAGATATCCCAAAGACATTTTGCTTGGATATTCTATCAATCAAATTCTAAAGGTTAAAGTTTGTTTTTAAATGACTTTTATGAAGCTAGAGATGAAATGTTTTTATGGTGCCTAAAATTAATTTAACATGATTTTTGTATAATGATGCTGTATAAGAGGGATGATGTGTTCCTTTATGGTTTTTATTATAAGAATAAAGTGGATTTGACTGACTGACTCATCGCTTTCTTATTTGGCAAGTTTGTCAGCCTTGGGTAGGTTTGTCATATAGATTACTTGCCGGTGGTGGCTGGGGAGATTTGGGGGAGGCCTTAAAGGAGTGAATACCTCACCGCCTCCTTCTCTAGGGGAAATGTTCGCTATACAGGTGCCCTCATATGTAGTATGTTTCTCTCCATTAGCCCCCTATCCCTTTCCTGACGTTTTGCCCATGATGGTGGCACGCTGGGAAGGCCCATACCATAGTGACCTGTACTGCTTGTCGAAGGTACAGAGATGGTGGGCCGAACATTGCGTGTGGGTTGTGGAGGATGTTTCGGGATAGGAACTTCCCTCAGTGAATCTATGTGCAGTGGTGGAGGGCCACTTGGCCCTTCTATTCTAACAAGCAGTTTGCAGATTAGGGCAGTCAAGGTCCCTATTGTTTTTTTCAGAGCAGAGATTTCCCTATGAAGGTCTAAATTAGAAAGCAATGGTTCAAAGGCCTCCATCTCTCCTCCCCTAGCCTGATGAGTGCTGTGTGACCCACCGACCTCTATGTCCTCCCTAGCCACCTGGGCCCCTGTGATAGTGGCAGTGTCCAGTGGTTCCAGTGGATCTGAGAGGGGTAGAAATCTGTTACTGCATGGGAGATCAGTTGTGATCATAAATGGGGTGCTAGTATCACTAGGCAAGATCGTAGGTGACACATTGGTAAGTTCCGGTGGCTATTTTGTCATGACTGCCTTCTTGAACATACTTGGGATGCGTCCAGTTCTTGAGTTTGGGGGGTTAACTAGGGAATGAGGGGCACTGGGCATGGGACCCCTGGTAACATCAATAACATTAGTAGGGTCAAGAAGCTCCTCACACTCAGTAAGTTATCAATGCGGTCGAACACGCCAGCCCCTTCCAAGTTCCGAGCTCTCTTTTTCGTTCTTTTCTGCTGGACGCCTCCCGCCCCTCCCTCGGTTACTTTTATTTTCCCCATGCTAACCCAACCCCAACTCCAAGTAAAGGGAGAACGGAGTCAGCAGCCGGAGCAGGGAGTTCAAACCAGTTAAAACTTAAGTGACTTTAAGATGTTAAACAATACCTTTTAAGGGTTGAGAGTCCGCAATCCTCAGGGGCATAATTTCAGGGGGGTGGCCCGGCTCGGCTGCCTCCGGGCTATGACGGGCCCACCCTTGGCCTGGGCTGTGCCCGGACGCGGCCCGCGCTGCGGGGGAGAGGCAGCACTATAAGCACGATGGCCACGCCTCCCCCTCGCCATCAGCGCCTGGTGTCAGAGGAACCCTGGGACAGGGAGTCCCACCAGGGTTTGCAGGATGCAGCAGTAAGCCCCAACAGCAGAAAAGCGACCTGCGCTGTGGGGGAGAGGCAGCGCTATAAGCGAGATGGCCACGCCTCCCCCTTGCAGTCAGCGCCTGGTGTCAGAGGAACCCTGGGACAGGGAGTCCCACCAGGGTTTGCAGGATGCAGCAGTAAGCCCCAACAGCAGAAAAGCGTCCTGCGCTGTGGGGGAGAGGCAGCGCTATAAGCGCCAAGCCACGCCTCCCCCTCGCCGTCAGCGCCTGCTGTCAGAGGAACCCTGGGACAGGGAGTCCCACCAGGGTTTGCAGGATGCAGCAGTAAGCCCCAACAGCAGAAAAGCGTCCTGCGCTGTGGGGGGGAAGAGGCAGTGCTATAAGCACGATGGCCATGCCTCCCATCTCGCCGTCAGTGCATGGTGTCAGAGGAACCCTGGGACAGGGAGTCCCACCAGGGTTTGCAGGATGCAGCAGTAAGCCCCAACAGCAGAAAAGAGTAACATATCATCTGCATAAGCAGTGAATTTAATTTCCAATTGCTTATAATTAAATCTAGAGAAAGCCGATGATTTACGGGTTTTCTCTAGGAAAGGTTTCAAAGAAAGAATAAAAAGAAGAGGGGAGATAGGGCAGCCTTGTCTGGTGCCTCGGAAAAGAGACAAATATGAGGATTGAGTGCCATTAACAAACATTTTACTGGAAGGCTGAGAATATAGAAGATGAATATATATCTAAGAGCATGGGGACTAAAACCATGCCATTTTGATGCACCAAACATAAAATCCCAATTGACACGATCAAAGTCTTTTTAAGCATCTAAAGTTATGGCTGCATAAGGTATTTCGGATTTAGAGGCTATATGGATCATACTGAGGAAGGCTCGAGAGTTATCTGAAATAAAACGTACTGTCACAAATTGATGAAGGTCTATTAAATCTGGAATAATCTGCTTAATGCATATCGCAAGGGCCTTAGCAAATATTTTGCAGTCTGTGTTAATAAGAGAACCCACACTTGGATAAGTCCCTACCCTTCTTGAGAAGCAGGCAAAGCATTGCCTGTGAAGAGGCTCCTTGTGTGCATTCCTGAGTGACAAAATGGGAAATTAGAAAAATAATTAGTTTTGGAAGTAGGAGATTAGGAGATGAGCAAACTGGGAGTAAATTAAACAGAAAAACCATCAGGACCGGGAGCCTTATCTTTAGGAAGTTGAAGAACAGCATTTTTGAGTTCCGCCTCAGTTATGTCAGCATCTAAGACAGAGAGATCTAATGTGTTGACCGTCGATGTGGGGAGAGATTGAAAAAAAGAGTCTAATTGGTCAGGTGTGGGAGAAATCTCTACTGAATATAGATCAGTGTAATATTGTGTAAAACATCCTAGAATTTTGATGTCTTTAGTGTGAGTCAATCAATCTTTGTCTGTGATGACATGTATTTTAGATTTTTGTTTTTCATTTTCAAATAATTAGCCAACATTTTCCCAGCATTATTACGGCCTCCAAACATTTTTGCATTGCTTTTAAGTAAAGTACCACATGCATCAATGCAAGATTGTTTGCTGTATTGCAATTTGGCTAGAATTAATTTAGTCAAAGTGTCTGCTTTTTTGGAGGGAAAATAATCATGCTCCAACATTTTGATTTGTTTAAGCAATTGTGAAGACTCCTTAAGTAATTTCTTCTTCTTCTCTGTGACATAATCAATAATAAAACCCCTATCGGTCGCTTTATATGCATCCCATGTGTAATTCATCTGTGAATCAACAGGAAGATTTAAAGCAAAAATATTGGTGTAAAATCAGCAAATGCATCAGCAAACTGTTTATCTTGCAATAATACGTTATTAAATCTCCACCTATTAGACAGGGAATTGCTGTTAGGAGTATCTAGATCTAAAATAACAGGGGCGTGATCTGAAATCAGAATGGAGCCAATTTCAGCATTTAAAATCGATTGGAGAACATTTTATGTGACAAACAAATAATCTATTCTGGATTATGAGGCGTGTGCAGGAGAAAAATACATAAATTCCAATAGGTCTGGGTGAACAGTTCGCCAGGCATCAATTAAATCTCTAGAGCAAACAACTCTCTGGAAGGATTTTTGCATCTTATTGGGGATATTTCTAACTTGAGCATGCCAGTCTATAAAGGGATACGCAAACAATGCTGAATAAATCATACATTCACCCCCAGTCAAGAGATCTGGGTTAAATCCATTGTTCTTTTGCTCACCATGCCACCCCAGTTTAGACCCAGCCATATGCAAATCAGTCTTGACCCTGTGCCTCATGGGAACAGTCCAGACCGAACTGCCAAGCCAGGTCCTCCCTGGACCGGAAACAAGCATCCTGGGACCGGTTTCTGGGTATTACCCTTCATCAGCCAGGCTAGCTTGAATCCAGTGGCACAGTGAGCAAGGGACCCACATCTGGGCATACCCATCTCACTTAGGGTGAAAAGTGCTACGCAAACAATGATGGACGGAATGCTGAATAAATCATACATTCACCCCCAGTCAAGAGATCTGGGTTAAATCCATCGTTCTTTTGCTCACCATGCCACCCCAGCTTAGACCCAGCCATATGCAAATCAGTCTTGACCCTGTGCCTCATGGGAACAGTCTAGACCGAACTGCCATGCCGCTGGACTCAAGCTATCCTGGCTGATGAGGGCTGAAAGCCCAAAACCGGTCCTAGGATGCTTGTTTCCAGTCCAGGGAGGACCTGGCAGTTCGGGCTGGACTGTTCCCATTGGGCGCAGGGTCAAGGATGATTTGCATATGGCTAGATCCAAACTGGAATGGCATGGTGAGCAAAAAAACGATGGATTTAGGCCCAGATCTCTGTACTGGGGTGAATGTATGACATTGTTCTGCATTCTGTCCATCAATTGTTCTTTTTGCATTAGTCTATAAATTGGTTGCAATCTCCCTCACTATAAAATTATCTGCAGAACATTCAGATAGAAAGCAGAGAAGTGTTCCCAAAATTTTAGATCTACACCTGTAGGACCGTAAATATTACAAAGTGAGAATAGAGTATCAATATTGACCTTCAATAATAACCACCTCCTAGCATTATCTTTGGTTTCCTTTATCACTTGAATGTGCAGAGATTTATGAAATAAAATTAAAACACCATTCTAATTATCAACAGCAGAAGAACTGAAAACAGAACCCAACCATTGCCTGCACATACAATCAATGTCTATATCTTTAAGATGTGACTCCTGAAAAAATGCGATCTGGCAATTCAATTTGGAAAGAAGAGTTAACACCCTCTGTTTTTTTAAAAGGATTACGAAATCCCTTCACGTTCCAGGAAACAAATCGCAAATGAGCCATGAATAACATATACAATAACTATTGACTAAAGAGACAAGAATGAGTTTTGCAACGGTTAACCTGACACCAAATGAATAGAAAATACAATAGACTGATGGAATAAACAGAACTATAGAGGGATGAGTAAATGCTAACGGAGAGCCACAATTAGTAAGTTTAAAGAAAAAGGAAAGCATAGAAAGAGTAAATTGAGATAAAGATAGAAAAGGAACATAGGACAGTGGGGAGTGAGGAAAATACCTCCCCAGTGTATAGAAAAGTAAAAGGATGACAAAAAGCTGAAGGACTTCAGTCATATCATCCAAGAATGAGGAACGAGAGGGTACTAGTTGGAGTGAGGGAGCAAGACAAGAATTCCAACCCGAAGGGAGGCCATAGGGAGAATAAGAAACAAACATATGAAGTCAGGAACGGTGACTTGATAAAGGATAGAAAATAACATATCCAAGTAAACAGGGAGACACCGGACAGACCTGCCATGTGATGAAAATCTTAATACAGCATATACGAAAAACATGAAGACTGGAAGTGGGAAGACGGCAACGACCGTCACAGCACGATCTAACAGACACGGGGAATGCAGAACCTGTGCAAAACAACAAAAAGAGACATTAAGAAAAACAGGAATAAAATTTGCACAAATCAAGTTTTACTCGGTTCCATATCTTCTCCTTTGCGTTCATGGATGAATTGTTTAAGGTCCTTAGGGTCTTTGAAGGTGATCGTCCTGTCCTTGTAAGTGACTTTGAAAAAACAAGGATGAAGAAGCCCGTACCGCGCATTCATGGATCTCAAAACTGGTCTCAACTCCAAAAACTCTTTTCTCCTTGCTGCAGTGACCTTAGCTACATCCTGACCAAAAAAGACTCTGTGCCCCGACCAGAGCATCTGCGTATGTTGTTTGGCCATCATAAGGGCTTCCATAAGATCAGAATATTGTAAAAACAGAGCAATAATCCCTCTAGGTCTATTAGAAGATGGAGAAGGACCAATCCTATGAACTCTTTGAATGTTCAATTCTGCAGAAGATTTCAACTCCACAATTTTGGGGATATGCAACTTGAGAAATTGAATCATATCCTGTCCTTATGATCCCTCCGGGATACCATAAATTTGTAGATTGTTGCAACGATTACGATTCTCCAAGTCCTCAGTCTTTTAAGCTGCGTAACCTCCTTAGTTAAATAGAAAGCCTTGGCAGTAACATCTTGAGCGCCACTAACCCGTTGTTCCACCTCAGTGAGTCTTAAATTCAGAACGGATCATTTATCCTTGATCCGTTGTAAAGTTGCACTTGTCTCCACCATGAAAGGTTTCATATTTTTTAACTCCTCCATAATATCCTCCAGAGTCAAGGGTAATGGAGATTTCGTGAGTGAAGAAGAATCTTTCCTTACTCTTTTATTTGCACCACCTCCAGACTCCTTGTGGGTGCCTGAAACAGAAGAGGCTACAGATTTGGAGGAGTGGGCAGTATCCATAATGAAGCTCAATGGTGTAGATTCATCCAGCTAGGATTTGTGGGTCAGGTAACAAAATGCTACCAGCACTGGAAGTGACCAAAAATAATGGCAAGGCAGTAAAGATTTGCGGAGAGTAGGAGGTTGAAATATCTCTCAGAGAACCACAAAAAAAGCTGAAAAAAGAAAAACAAATAGTAATAGTGGCCGTGTATGCCATTTAGCAGAGCGATAGGCAAAAAACATGTAACTGTGATTAATGAGGCAGGCTGAGGACCATTCAAAATGGAGGCTATAATCCTGACAGGACAGCAGCAGCAGGCAAAGCTCACAAAAAAGATCAATTCAAAAGCTTAAAAGCTTATCATACCGCTCCCTGCCATTTATGCTGCTGATATGCTAATATGTGCCGAAACCACCCGACAGTGTAGAGAAGTTTCCTCAGCTACCACGGAGGAAAGTCAGCGGGCGGCCATCTTGTTTGCTGCCGGCACGCGCTCCCTTGATGTTAAGATTAGACTTGTAGGATCTTCAAAATGTACTATGTTGTCTGCTTTCAAAACACTTTGTATATATAGTGCATTCACTCTCACTATAAATGTTTTGATATCTGCAGCCTTATTACACTTATTCTCCACTAAAAGTAGCTTTAAAGAAAGCCTTAAAAATAACAGTGTGGATTTCTTTTGCGTATGTACACTTCTGGTGAAAGGTTAAAAGGAGCTCACAAAAAAACCTCAAAATGATTTACAATTTCTGGCAGGTTTTGTTATATGCCTAACAAGCATACACTTCACGGAAGGTGAGAGAAGCATGTGCCCATCCATAATTTGTCTGTTCTCCTTGTTCAGTCTGTATGTTGGTACATACCTGTGGTTGCTCAAGGGCCAAAGGAGATCTAACCGCCTAGCCAACCACCTCAACAACAACCATCTCCTTGATACCACTAAATTCAGATTCAGGCACAACAACAGTACAGAAACCACCTTCATCGCTGTCAGACAACATCTGGATAATCATGGACAGAGGGGACACCAAGGCTCTCATCCTAGTGAAACTTTCTGCAGCCTCTGACAGCGTCTTCCACCCCCATCCTTATCTAACCACTGCAGAGAGTCAGCATCCAAGGACCTGCAATTAATTTGCTCTTTCCTGACAGGCCGCACTCAGTCAGTCATTCTGGTCCCCTTCACCTCAGACTCCATTAACCTCATCTATGGAGTTCCACATATATCCTCACTAAGCCCTACCCTGTTCAACACCTACATGACATCTCTTGCAAGCATCATCCGTGCCCACTGAATAAACTTCATATCCCTCTGTGACCCAGTCGTCGTCGTGTCTCTCTCTCTCTCTCTCTCTCTCTCTCTCTCTCTCTCTCTCTCTCTCCCCCCCCCAAGACAAAAGTTGTAATCTTTGGTAAAGACACCTCACTCTGGGACTCCACCTGGTGGTCTGTTGAACTCTGACCCACACCCCTCCCGACAACCCACTGAAAGAACCTCTAGCAATATTGACAACCAACTCACCATGGTCGGCTATGTGAAAGCAGTCTCCATCTCCTGCTTCCACACATTCAAGATGTTGAATAAGATCTTTAAATGTCTTTTCATCAACACTAGCAGACCATCACCCAAGCCCTCACCACCATCAAGCTGAACTACGACAACGCACTATGCCAGAATCAATAATCAACTTACCGTAGACTCTAGACTATACAATACTCCATACAGACACACGCTCAATCCACCATCCTGCATGCACATCACTAGGCATCAAAGAGCTTTACTATCTCCCAATCCTCAAATGAGCACTTTTCAAACGTCTTACATATACATACAAAGCCTTACACAACATTGGCCCAATGTACCTCAACAACAGCATATACTTTCACAAACCTACCACACATCTGCTCAGCCAGACTGCTACTGGCACACCCATTCCAAGCATACGCAGAACCAGACACATGTGCCTTCTGCTACTTCGCTCCTAGAGCATGGAACGACCTACCCCTGCATACTGGAGCTGCCACCTTAGCAGGAGCAGCCCGTGCAGGTAAGAGCGGTGGGGTGGGGGGGGACTCAACAGATGACGACAAGCGAAAATTAAATAAATAATTAATTTTCCCTCATTGTCGTCTGTCGAGTCCCCCTCCCCCCACCCGGCCCCACTGCTCTTACCTGCATGAGCTACTCCTGCTCCTCAGTTTATCTTGAATTCCGCAAAAAACGGATGATCTGGCTGTTCACCTAGCCCTGGCTCAGCTCTTACAGCTCCTGTTTCAGCACCACGATACCCTCCTGGATGAGTTGTGCACTACACAAATATACATAACATAACAAATGTATTAACCACTGGAAAATGTAGAAAAGTCACAAAATGAGCAAATTGCACTTGCAAATTACCATCAAGTGAAGGCTTGTGCAACCATAACCATGTGCAAACTTTAAAAAACACCAATTCTATGTCAGGACTGGAGGCGAGGATTATGCCTTCTTTCTTCACTTTATTTTTTAACAGCAGCCATGTAACTTCAAACATGAAACTACTTTTCCCATGATACATCGGGAAAACTGTAGTTCAAAAACAACCAATAGGAACACAGGTAATGACCAATCAACACATAGGCAATCCAATATAGTCCTTCTTCATTGTCCCCTTGTCCTCTTTCTTCGCTGCTGCGCAGCCAAGATAAGTACCCTGTTCTTTTCTCTTCAGAATTGACTCGTGATTGCTTTGTTAATTGCTTTTGCGATTCTCGAGCCGTCGCCGCTATTAAGCGGTTCCGCGACTCTCGAGTCATCGTTATTATTTAAATTTCGTACATGTGTTATTTGAAGTTATTTAAATTTCGTATATGTGTTATTTGAAGTTTTTTGCCTTGTTGCTCTTTTGCTTCTCCTTAGGTAAATATCACGGCTCTGCCGTGTTTTTCCTACCCGCTGTCCTGATTTGAGCCTTCGGACCGGGCAGCCCGATGCAAGAGCGGTATTCGCTCTTACGTGTCCGTCCCTGGACAGCAGTTGGCCTCCCGCCACTAGAGGGCGCGAGAGGCGCAGCGGGAGCGGTGCGTTCTTTGAAATTCCTCTCAGAGGGATTTCAACATCCGCGCTGTCCCGCTGCTTGTGAGGCCGGTTTAGGGTAACGCCTGCCAAGGGTCGGTAAGATTGTGCCTTTCATCACGGGCCGGCCGCTTTGATTTACGCTCTGCAGCTAGAGTACTTCAGGGGCTGCAGAGTCTGTATTAATTCTTTGTGCTTACGCCTAACTGAGGTCTGTATTTGCCCTAGCAGGCATTTCTGGGACACATTACCATTCAGGCCCTATTAACAACTGCTATACATTCTCCAGGCTGTGTCCCAGGGCTGAGACCCACCAAGATATACAGCGAAACTCTTGCATAATTATTTGGACTGACACCCAGTCCCCAATCAAACGGACACTTCTTTAAGGGCTAGCAGTCTGCCACCCAGACTTACCTATATTGGGTTTTACCTCATTGGCTCAAGTTAATATGGAATATGAAGACGATTCCCAGGCGGTGGGGGATCCAATGGCTGATCTCCATTGGGATGACAATTGTTACGACGCGGTGGACGCCTCAATATATAGGGCAGTGGAGGAGGCTATGACTCCACTGGAGGAGAGGCTCTCCCGCCAAATTGCCCAGGCGTTTGAAAAATGTGTACCACCGCCCGCGACAGTTGCCCCCCCCCTCCCCAAGTACTGTGGGCTCTACACCTACCCCGTTAGACCCAGCGGGCCCCATGGCAAAACATACTCGTGAAGCAGGGGTGGATTTGGACGCCTTCGATAGGCAGCGTCAAGCTTTTTTGGCGACAGAACCTGCTTTGCCATCAGGGAATGGGGGCTCCCCTCCTATCATTCCGCCCTCTACTCCTAAGGGTTCAGGAGACCCAGACAATGTTCCTGGTCCATCTGGTCTCAGCAGCTCCTCCCGCCCTTCTAATTCATCTCATGATTTATCGGACATGTTGGATCCGGAGGACATAATTCATCCCCGATCCTCTGAATGGGCCCCGGCCGATAAGGTCGCTTGTTATGTGGCAAGTCGCATCCGTAGACCTCTAGAAAAAGAGGCTCGGAATTGCCTTCATGCAGAGTGTCCTCGCCCTTCTTTGGAGGGGAAAGTGGCCTTGACCCCCGAAATTGATCTGCGTATGGCCACTTTCTTACAGAAATTCATGAAGGATCCTAAAAAGGGGATAGATTGTTCATGGCGTGCATGCCAGGAAAAACTCCTGGATGCCCTGGGACCCCTAAAAAAAATACTTGACATGGCGGAGGAGGCGAAAATTTCTGGAGCTCTTATGTCCCCCGAGACCCTATCTGGGTGGACTCAGCTATAATATTTTTGGGTAATGCAAACTGTGCCCTATCAATGGAGCGTCATCGCTCTCTCCTCAAAAAAGTGGATCAGAAATTGGGAGATTTAGCGGACTCCGAAGCAGGAGCTGTAGCACAAGGTGGGCTCTTTGGAGAGCCGTTCGTGAAAGAACTTGGAAAGTTTGTCAATACTTTCACGTCCTTAGATAAGGCACAGACAACGATCAAGAGGGTCTTTCCTCTGGTTTTCCGCGGGGCCGGTCGAGGTAGAGGTCGCTCGATGGCCGTGGTTCAAACCAGTACCAACAGAAGGAACAAGGCCCCCGACAATACCAGGACCAGACAAGGTTCGGCAACTTCTACTCTACGAGAGGACGCCGTGGCAAGGGTAGAGGTTACAGAGGAGCTGCTTCAGCCTCAAGCCCCGGTGAGTGTACTCCCTTCTTCCCATTTAAAATTAGGGGGGCGGCTGGCGAATTCTTTCTCAGCGTGGACTTCCATCACAGGGGATGCATGGGTCCTACAAACAATCCAAGGATTTCATATAGAGTTTTTCGGAAACCCTGTCCAACGAGTTTGTCCTCGCCCTCTCCGGTTTTCACAACAGGAGACCATTCTGGTGGATCAAGAAGTAGCATCTCTTCTTTCCAAAGGCGCTATTCTTCCTGCCTTCCTCCACCCGGAAGGGTTCATCAGCAATATTTTTCTGGTTGAGAAGGTCGATGGTGGCCAAAGACCTGTAATAAATCTGAGAGAGTTCAACGAGTGGGTGGTTTACCACCATTTCAAAATGGAAGGGATCCACCTTCTCAGAGATGTCTTGAGGCCTCTAGATTGAATGGTCCGTTTGGACCTCAAAGATGCCTACCTGGTAATTCCAATATTTCTACCTCACCACAGGTTCCTCCAGTTCACCTGGAAGGATCGGACATACACATTTGCATCCCTTCCTTTCAGTCTCTCCTCGGCCCCGTGGTGCTTCACCAAGGTGTTCAAACCAGTGGTGGAACATCTTAGGACTCGTGGCGTACGTCTAATGGTGTATTTGGACGATCTGCTTCTTATGGGCTCCTGTTCCCGCCGGCTTTTCTCCCATGTTCATCTAGCAGTGAATCTATTGCAGAGTCTTGGGTTTGTAATCAACGAGAAGAAGTCTCTCTTGTCTCCCACTCAGAAGATAACATTTTTAGGGTTTGTGATAGACTCCACGTCTTCTACTCCAAGTCTTCCATCCAGGAAGGTGGCGAAAATTCGTCACGAATTGAGACGTACTCTGTCCAGACCTCATGTGACTCTAAGGCAGATAGCTCGGGTGGTGGGCCTCCTCTCTTCATCGATTTAGGCCATCTTCCCGGGCCCCTTGCATTACAGTGCCCTTCAACGTCTAAAGGCTTCTCACCTTCGCAGAGGTCATTCTTATTCTCACAAAGTGTCTCTGTCCAAGGAGTCTTGAGAGGAGCTCCGTTGGTGGCTTTGCCACATGGAGGCCTGGAATGGCCGAGCGATCTTCGGGTCAGCACCAGATTTAATTATAGAGTCCGATGCCAGCAGAACAGGCTGGGGGGGCCAGATGCGACGCTGTTTCCACAGGAGGTTTGTGGTTGCCAGAAGAGCAGCTTTTACACATAAATTGCCTAGAACTTTTGGCAGGTTCTTTCGCAGTTCGGTGCTGGACAAAAGATTCAATCCAGTCATGTGTCCTCCTGAAGAATGAACAACATTTCTGCGGTCCGTTACATCAATCACTTTGGGGGCACTCGATCGAAGGCCCTCTCGGACCTAGCAGCCGCCTTTTGGCAATACTGCCTGGACCGTCAGGTCTCGGTCACAGTGGAATATTTGCCGGGCTGCGAGAACCAGGAGGCAGATTTCCAATCTCGCAACCTCAGGGATTTCAGCCTCTGGAAGCTGGATCTGGGAGGGTTTGCAACTCTGAACTCTCAGTGGGGTCCGTTCTCAATAGATCTATTCGCCTCAAGACTGGGCCACCAACTTTCCCGCTTCTTCAGCTGGAGACCAGACCTGCTAGCGATAGCCACGGATGTGTTTCTCCAGGATTGGAGTCTGGAGAATGGGTATGCGTTTTCCCCAGTCCAGATCAGGTTCCTCATCCTCTGCTTCAAGAGAATTTATTGTGGCTCATGGCGTGGCAGATTACCGGAAACGCTGGGAAATCCCAGGACTTTCGGAGAGAGCTGAGATCCTCATGTCCAGAGCATGGGCAGATAGTACAGTCAAGAGGTACAAATCCGCCTGGGGCAGATGGTCCAGTTGGTATATGTGAAGGGATCTCAATCCCCTGGACGCGGATGTAGTCCACATCCTTAATTTTTTGGCTCATTTGGCGCGTAAAGGTTTAGCCTACAGATCAATTAACACCTTCCAATCGGCCATTTCGGCCGGTCACGCCCCGATCAATGGCGCAGCGGTGGGCGAACACCCATTAATCTGCAGATTACTCCGCGATATCAGACTTTCTCTTCCCCCAGAGTTTCGGTACTCAGCTCTTTGGGACGTCAACCAGGTCCTTGATCTCTTCCTCTCCTGGCAACCTAATCGGTTTCTGTCAAGGAAAGAGTTGTCAGGCAAACTGGCTATGTTGCTATGTCTCATATCTTGTCACTGTGTCTCTGATGTAAGGGCATTGGATGTCACAGGCCGAATTTTTTCCCCAACCGGTGTAACCTTTACTTTGCATAGGAGGACAAAGTGTCACACAAGAGTTATTTCCTATCCAGAATTTCCAGATTCTCCAAAGCTGTGCGTGGTGCGATGCTTGAAAGCATTCGAGGAGATGACTGAAGAGTTTCGCCTGCCCGGGGAACGGCAGTTGCTCATTGCTCTCCGTAAGCCCTTTAAAGCGGTCTCCTCTTCCACTATAGCTAGGTGGGTTAGATGGGTGATGCAGGAAGCCGGGATAGATCTACGGATTTTTGGGGCACACTCGACCAGAGGTGCGATGGCTTCTAAAGCATTTGGCTTAGGCGCCCGTTTAGAGGATATTCTAAACGCGGCGGACTGGTCTTCGGACTCAACCTTCAAAAGGTTCTATTTCAAGCCAGTGCTTAACATGGCTCACATTGTAGTCAACAAGCTTTAAACTAGCATAATCCTCGCCTCCAGTCCTGACATAGAATGAAAAATTTCCTAGATCTCGGAACGGAACGTTTCAATTCTATTAAGGACTCGGAGGCGAGGATTATCCCACCCTAGGGATCCCTTCAAGGAGATCACCCTCCCCATATTGGAGTAAGTAATTCTCGCATTTAACCATATATAAGAATGTTGTCTTGATATACAGTACATGGCTCTATTTGGTAATATATAGATCTCTCCACAGGCTTTAGTAGTTGAAGACCTTTGTGGTGACAGTTGTCCTTATCTTACAGGTTCTGATGCTAACAAACTGGATTCATAATGGTGATCCTTTGGCTGACTGCGCTTCGAAAGAGGACAATGGGACAATGAAGAAGGACTATATTGGACTGCCTATGTGTTGATTGGTCATTACCTGTGTTCCTATTAGTTGTTTTTGAACTACAGTTTTCCCGATGTATCATGGGAAATGTAGTTTCTTGTTTGAAGTTACATGGCTGCTGTTAAAAATAAAGTGAAGAAAGAAAGCATAATCCTCGCCTCCGAGTCATTAATAGAATTGAAATTTTCCGTTACGAGAGCTAGAAAATTTTTCATTATGCAACTGACTCTCAAAATAGCCCCCCTCTAAACTATGATGAGAACAATGCACCTTTTATGAGGCCAGCAGAAAAAGGAGAGGGTATTAGGCAGAGCCACACTCTTTGAGCATATAGGACTGTGAAGAACATTTTGTGGGCAGGTAATCGTAGACCTGATAGCAGAGCTACAACTTGTACTAGGCAGACTCTCTCACCACATGCAGGACATTCAAACTCATGTCCAGATCCAGTGCTTATTACATGTTATCATCAGGAAGCTACAGGGACATCGTAGGTGTGCTAGGTGGAATATCACAGAGTGCTCCATTGAGGGTTTCCAACAATTTCTTAATGCAATGTTCTTGAAGAATGGCGATTCTCCAAGCGAAGTGAAATAAGAATTAAGATTTAATTAAAGACACCGAGGCTAACATTATGCATAACAACCTTTAATTGCCACTCTGCAGCACCTTTAAAGAAGTAGAACTATCCAAAACACTAGAACCAGAACACTCTAGTCCATAAATATCCCTTGTCTAGAACATTCCTCCTCTTTTCATTTGCAAACAACCTCTTCTTCTTCTTGTTTCTTCTTCTCTTATCTGCCATGCCTTCCAAATCTTTTTACTCTCTTACTACTCTGTTGAGAAATAAAAACACCAACCTTGAACATCCAACTTTCCACATCTATAAAAATGTGCATACAAGTAGCCTCAATAACCTTATATACATAACCTTAAATTACACTTCCTCTTTCCTTCTACCCCATTAATATCTTTTTTATACATATAATTTTCCATTAATCTAAGGGAGTAGGCGGGAGGGATAATGTTAGCCTCCGTGTATTTAATAAAATGTTGATTCTCATTTCACTTTGCTTGGAGAATCGCCATTTCATTTCAAGACCGGAGGCTACCATTAAGCATGTTGAAAGCCTTTCAAAATTACATTCGACACATGCTTTACTGGTCTAAAATAGTGCTTTGCAAAAATCCCTACATTAGACCAATCAGCTGCTTTCAAAATTTCCACTAATCTACCCCCACAAAATTACATCTTACTTGCCAATGCACCTCTTAAAAAATGCGCCTTGAATATTTCCACATCAATGTAATTTTCCTTCATAACATTCTTGACTCATCCAGCAATAGTCGCTGTACTTACCACACCATATGGTTTCACATAAGATATTAATAATTGATTGTCTCCATGCCTTCTGAATTCCAAGACCCTGTTTTCATATTCATACATACATTCTACTACGCACAGCTTTCTCTCATCTGGAAACTTCGGATAAAATATCGTCTCCGACATTGTCTTTGTTCTTTTCCAAATCTCAAAATACACCCCATACGGTGCCATTACCTTATTACTTACCTCCAATGCTCTCACAACTGAAAATCTCTTGCATGAAACCAAACATAGCAAAGTTGCGAATTTTCCTGTAAGTCTCTTCAAATCCAAATATTTATTTGCCGGCCAGTGTAAAAACAAGCTTAACACTGCGTTGACATCCAACAACACATTGTACCTTGCCCTAGGTGGCCTTTTCAATCTCATGCTCTTCATAACCCTACAAACCATGACATTTCTCCCAACTGACTTGTTGTCCACAAGAGCATGTCCTGCTGAAAATCCTGACCTATAACAGTTAATCGTTCTGTAACCTAGTCCTTCCTCAAACTTTTCCAACAAAAAATTTACTACCTCAACTACAGCAGCTTCCACAGGATCCAAACTCCTTTCCATGCACCAACTAGACCATGTTTTCCAAATTCCTTTAAACCTACTCCTAGTCCCTGGAGCCCATGACTCCTCCAGTAGCTCTACATCCCTATCCGAAAGTCCTCTGATACTGCTACATCTCCTGACACTCTCCAAACATGAAGGTTTAGCACCTTGCTCTGCACTAAAGGATGCTCCTCTCGTTCTGCATTCTTTAGAAGTCCTTCTCTTGCTGGAATCTAAATAAAGGTTCTGCACATGCTAACTCCATTACTGATGGGAACCATTCCTGAGACGCCCAAAACGGTGTTATTAACACTATTTGACATTTCTCCTGTCTCACCTTCAATATTACTCTCTGTATCATTGCAAATGGTGGAAAGGCATACGGCCTCATTACTCCCCAAACTTGCTGGAATGCATCCACCGCTAATGCGCCAATGGGTCTGGTCTCCAGCTGAAATAATTCTCCACCTGATAGTTCAAACAGTTCGCAAACAAGTCCACCTCCAGTGAACCCCACAATTTGTCTATCCTGCTGAAACACCTCACATCCAATTTCCAATCGCTTAAGTCCTTCAAATGCCTTGAATTCCAATCTGCTATCTGATTCATCTCTCCTGGTAGATACTCTGCCCTCACCTCTATCTTGTGTTCTAAATTTTTTTTTTCCAAAACTCCATTGCCAAGCTTGCCAATCCTCTGGATCTTGTTCCTCCCAAACTGTTTATATATGTCACAGACGACACATTGTTCATCCTTATCAACACCGAGTGTCCTCTTAGAATCCTCCTGAAACTTCCCACTGCATACAACCCAGCAGTCAACTCCAAACAATTTATGTGCCCTGACTTCTCCTCCTTTGACCATACTCCACCTGTCTCTTGTCCTCCTAACCGAGCTCTTCATCCACTCAAGCTTGCATCTGTCTCCAAAACAAAACCTGGACTATTTCCGGGTCCATTCCACACCTCCATATTGTTCATCCACCACTCCAATTCTTCTTTCGCTTCCACACTCAAAGATATTAGCTCTCCATACCATAATCCTTTCCTCAACGCCTCCCCCTTCACCCTCTGCAAAGCTTGGTAATGAAGGGGACCTGGAAAAATCGCCTGTATTGAAGAAGACAATAACCCTACTATCCTTGCCAACTCTGTCAAAGTCATAAACTTCTCCCTCATGCTCCACTTTATCTCCTTTTTTATCAACGTCACCTTCTTCTCTGGTAACAGAAGCATACTCTTCACTGTATTCACCTGAAATCCTAAAAACTCCATCTTCTGATTCAGTACTAGAACAGACTTCTATATGTTCACTACAAATCCTAGGTTCTCTAACATCCTCATAACTTTCCGTAAGTTTTCCTTCAACTCTTCCTGATCCTGACACATCAGCAAAATATTGTCTAAATAAATTATCATTCGCACTCCTCTCTGCCAAAAATATGACCCTACCACCCTCATCACCTTCGTGAATCAACCACCAAGGTGCCGAAGATAGGCCGAAAGAAAGATATTCCTCTATAGAAAACCTCAGACGTCCCCCTACTTTTTCTTGGGTAGAAACAGAAAAAATCTCCGTACTCACCGTGTCCTCCTTGAAATTGGCCTTGTCCTCTTGAAGATCTTCCTCGACCTGCTCTTCCCATTCTTCCACTGTTCGGATAAACTCCTGCTGAAGTATACCCTCTTGTTCTGAAACTATTCCAGTTTTGAGAATAATACTGGGACCTTTGTATTCCTCGGCCAGCAGGTTGTCCCCTTCTACTGGCCCAACCAAAAACACCACCTCCAAAGACCTTTCTCATATTCACTTGAGCCTTATCCAATGCTTTGAAAGTATTCACATATTTTTCAATACTCTTAACAAGACCTTCCCGGAAGAGCAAATCCTTGACAGCCTCATTATTGTCCTTATGAGCCATGTCCCCTAGCTTTGGACTTATTTTCATTAAGATTGCCCTTCTTTGCTCCATCAAAAGTCCCCATTCGCATTACCTAAGAGCACTAGAGCTCCTTGGCTCCAACCTATAAGTAAATCTAAGTCTACTGCCTCTCCATTTGCATAAGCCTCTTCTGCCATGTCCAAAATTCTGGCCAAAGGCCCCAACACGTCCAGGAGCTTGTCCTGGCATATCTTTAAGGACCTTTCAAGTCCATTTCTAGGATCGCTCCCGAGCCGAAACAAAAAACTAATCAACTCAGGGTCCAAATTTGGAATATTACATACTCTTTCCTCTATTACCAGGCCAACATTCTCCACTACGTGGATGCTTAACATTTAGAGGCATAAAAATCTCTCCTCCAAACGGGCCTTTAATGGTATTATTGGTACTCGAACGCTCTATCTCCTCAAATTCTTCATCTATATTCTCATCCTCATTCAAACCAAATATATATTTGTCCATATCTCTCTGATTAACGTTATCTCTCTCGTTCGCTCCTTTCTCAAACTCTTCATCATCACAAGTGCTGCGAAAGGACACCTTTCTTTTGTGTGCCGCAAAGGACACCTATATTTGCTCCGGCATTCAAGCCATCCTTTCCTTTTTTGTGAATCACAACATCCTCCACATGCCTTGTCTTTTTGGATCTCTTTCTGCCCACTTCTGTACTAACTCCTTCACCATCTGAAAGGGAAAAATATTCTTCTCCACAATCTAAATCTCTCTTTATACTTTTTAATACACTATTCACAGCCTCCTTAACTTGCTTCTGCATCTCATGTTGGTTCAGCCTTTTCACTATCTCTTCAGTCACCATCTCTCCTGTCACAGTAAACTCATTTATCTGCTCCTCTGACATTTTCAAATCCAAATTCAATAATCCTTCAAATTCTCAAACAAAATATATTCTCACTGTACTAACAACATACCTCTCTTACTTCAAGCTAACCTCTCATCTGTTCGTATAGCTCCAACCCATTCTCGCGATGTCTTGATTCCTCACGCGCTGCCCATGCATGCATCAAATACGCACTGCCCATGTGCGAGGAATTACTTTCCTACTGTGACATCCTTCATGAGCCCGCACCTCCCAGTGCAGACACGGAAGCCACGAGTCCTTCCTTCCGCTCGAGCCGGCAACGAGCGAGGCTCACCCGACCACGCTACAGGTAACATGCAGCGCTCACTTTTTAAAAAAATGTTTTTTTTAAATGTATAATCTGCGATGTGTTCAAAATTCAATCATCAACCCTTGCAATAGTCTAAAGGATACCCTCCTTTTACTAACGCAATTAATACGTTCATATTTAAATACTTCTTAACTCCACTTCTAAACTGTCATTCACCAAAACTACGGAACAAACACTTCAGCTCCTGAAAATTAGAAGCTCAAGTGTATCAAACACAACCTCCACAAAAAACATACTTCACGGTAAAAACCCTCAGACTCACACCAAAGTAGTCAAAATCAGCGCACATATAAAGGTTAACGGTAATTATCTTTTTTTGTGCAGCAATTAAAAGAGAAGGAATGTTCTAGACAAAGGATATTTATGGCCTAGAGTGTTCTGGTTCTAGTGTTTTGGATTGTTATATTTCTTTAAAGGTGCTGCAGAGTGGCAATTAAAGGTTGTTATGCATAATGGTAGCCTCCGGTCTTGAAATGAAATCTAGGCTCACCTACTGTTTATCAACACCTCAGACTAACTGGAGATGACAAGGTGCTTTTCTGCAGCACTGCACAATTCCTACACATCACTGGCTGCATGGACAGGATCTCCATATTTATTTGCTCACCCTCAGAGAATAAGTACCTGTAAAAGACGGGAATAACCAGTATTCTCTCAATATAGAGGTGGTCTGGGTTACTTAAATGACATTGTGGCAAGTTGCAATGGAAGTATTGTAGTCTTTATAAATGCCTCGTGAGAAGAGACCTTGTAAACAGGTGCTTATTAAGTAAGTCACATACTGTGTATACACAAGACATCATTTAACCCAACATCTCCATTACTTTTAACACATTTAAACCTCTTGTGGATGATAGTGCTTATTCCACTCGTTCCTGAATTCTGACACAGTACCTTATTCCACAGTCACCGAAAGAATGGAGATTTAGCATTCAAAAGGCAACCAAATTTTGTGATGAAACATGCATTTGGCTTATTCAAAGGCAGATTCCGGCACCTACACTAAATTAGCAGTAAACACCGGTATGCTCCAGGTACTTATTGCAATCATGTAGCCCATTGTGCATGTTGCACAACACTACCACCAGGACTACCGTTTTGAACTAGTGTATGAAACCAGATATGCACGCCCTCTGCCAGCACTCCTGTGACAGGATGCAGTAAGCGCTACAGAAGGAAGAGCACACCCAACAGTTACCAACAACAATCATTTCTATGATCAAGAGTCACAATCAGCAACTGTGCAATGGCTCAAAGAGTGTGCACATTAGAAATATCCCAACTAAATTCAAATCCTTTTGGGACATGCCAAATAGCTTTGGCGGAAACGTGCAAGTCAAATTTTGTTATCAAATGCTTCACATCTGGTGACTGAATACGGAAGGTTGGTCAAGTAAACACAAAAGGGTTGAAAGGGGAGACAAATGAACTTTTACTGTGCCCACGGCTGAGCTAATGAAAAATTAAATAACCAAACCTCTGAAAGTTTGGCTTGCAAATACTCAATGTGTCAGGTACCACAACATACAACCCACCACACTATGTAACACATTTCTCCCATTCTAAGTTTACTCTGTGGATGGGTGTCTAGCCACTAGGATGATGTCAGTCATCTAGGTCAGCAAGTTGAAAGAATTTAATTGCAGCCACTCAATCTGCATGCTTGTGGCGCTTTGGGTGCAGGACCCAACCATGTTGCTAAGGCAGAAGGTCCTCTTGAAGTGGTCGCCAGATCGGAGGGCAAATGCTCATAGCAAGAAGTTCTAGCTACTATTCTCTCTTTGCCCAGGCCGGGGATATAAAGATGGCTTGGGCTTGATACATCCTGATTTTCCTCAGAACTTGAGGTAGGAAGTGGTGGAAATGTGTATATGAGCCCTTTATCCCATTTCAGCTGAAATGAGTCTCCTAGCCAGTTCCTTGGAGGGAACTCCAAAGCACAAATGTTTTGACATGGTGCGTTTGTAATGCCAGTGCATAGATCTATCCAAGGCGTACCCCATTGGTCAACAACGCCACCTGTTATCTACCAGATGAAATCTGCTGAGCTTGTTAGCTCTGGAATTCAGAGACTCCGCCAGATGGTTGGTTACCAGAAAGACATTCTGCTGGTCCAGTCACCTCCAAAAATGCAGGGCCTCATGGTATAGGGTTTGGGGGACCCCATTCTGCTCTTTTTGTTGCAGTACTACATGGCGGTTGTGTTTTCTGTGAAGAGCCCGACCAGCCTCACCTTGATTGATGGAAGGAAGGATATTAGAGCTAGGTGGATCACCTAAAGATCCATAAGATTCATGTGGAGCTGGTTCTCTTCAGAAGACCATCATTCCCTGAGCTCCACCTCTCCCAGGTGACCTTCTCAACCCAGTAGGGACGTGTCTCTCACAGTGTGAACTCTGGCTGAGAATGGAAGAGCAGCTATCAGCAGGTCAGGTGGTGCTTGGTAGCCACCATCGAAGAGTCTGAGCTATCTCCTGTGATATCTGAATGGAGTGGGAGAGGTGGTCTTGATGCTGGTTCCACTGAAAAAGCCTGCAACAGACTTCTGAAGTGGGATTCTAAGGTGTAAACTAAAGTAAGATATACCGCAATTGTGCTGCTTCCCAGAATTTCATAAAACCTGAGCCCTGATCCAGGGTAGTCTCAACACCTTCAGACCAATACGTGCTCTCCCTGTCCATAGACATGTCGTGATGTAGGACATACAGCATACTCAGGTTAATGACCATTACACTCAGCACAATGTGATCCACTGAGAACATGGGGAACCATCGGTCTACTGACCTTTCAAGATGATTCAAGAGGGGCTCCACCTTTGCATCACACATCTCAGACATCTCATGGCTCAAATAGACCCTCGGACACGTAAATGGTGACTGTTGAATCTTCAAGGGGGGTGTTATTAAAGTTGCAGTATTTGCGCCCAGTAGTAAATACAAGATGGATTTGGTTTAATTTGAACTAACCCCAACCCTGGTCATACCTCAGTCAAAGTCCTAAGGACTCTGGGAAACTGTAAGATTGGCATGCACACATACAATAGTATGTTATTTGCATAACAAAATATTATATTTGAGGTCCTTCGATATATAATCCCATCTGTGAGTACCCAATGTCGTACTATCTGTTCCAGCAGTATCATTAGTGGGGCAAGATATGCGGAGACTGCGGGCTAGATCATAATATTTCAGCACCTCAAGCATATACCTAGAGTAAACTATGTAAACATCCTTTTATGCATCAACACTAGATATGGCAGTCTGTGGATGGCTGTACTGCAGGTTTTGTAACAGGCCACCTGCCCTGCTCAAGTGCTGGGCCTCTAACAGTGGGCTGTGAAGCTGTAGGCTTTAATAAGTGCAGGTATCAAGTGCTCTCTCCTATTGGGCAGATGCTCTTGCTGCCCCACAGCTTCTGAGTAATCCAGCTGTAGTGAAGACATTTCTGTTGGCAAAGGTGTTGCTTGGTCTACATTTTAAGGGGTATAGTATTTGATACAGAACATGTTTTCAGAGTAGTAATTCAGGGGCGTAACTCAGTCAGTGATATTCAGGGGGTGTGAATCTTAAATTTGCCAAATAAAAAAACATTGGGGTGGAGGGATTAGAAAACCTAGATTCGGGATGGACTGTTTCCATGAGGGAAAGGGTCAGTACTGATTTGTATTAGGTGGGCCTCTGTCTACAGCGGCACAGTGGTCGAAAAGCACTGGGTTGGAATGCTACCACGAGGGATTGCTACTGCCACTATATGGGCCTGGTTCACAAAGGTAACTTGCACTTTTGAATAATTTACACTTTTGAGTAAGTTTAATACTTTTTGGCTATTCACAAAATGCGAGTATAAATTTACTCCAAAAGTGTAACTTACATGTCTCCACCAAATTAATGGGCCTGGAGGCTATTCACAAACTGCATTGTGTAGTACTTCTGAAGTACTACTGCAAAAACAAAGTAGTACTTTATAAGTGCACTTTGTGAATAGCATTTGGTAGTATATTTGTACTGCTATTGTAGTACTACTAAATTTACTACAAAATGCAGTTTGTGAATAGTCCCCTGGCCCTCCATATAAACCCTAAAGTAGTCACTTAAACACTAAATATGGCCCAGAGTCTTATTGTAGATGGAACAATATTATAGTCTATATCATGGGTACTCACAAACATTTTCCTGCGGAACGCAAAGTTTGGTCTATGATGTGACCGAGGGCCGCACTGATGCCAGCGGGGTGTGTAAAGTAGGTGTAGGGGAAGCAAAGCATGTATATCTAGTGGCTATCTTTAAAAATTAAGGTGTTTCTAAAGTTCTTATTTTTTTTAAACTGTTTTTATTGCCATTTATATCACCTAGGCAATTACATAACTACAACTTGTACATTCCCTCTTTCTTCGACACCTTCCAACCCAAGAAATCACAGTTTTTATTCTCCCTCATATGATATATAACATAAACAGTGTTCAAAAGCCCAGCCTCAGACTCGTTTTACCACCGCGTGCGTCTTGACCATTGCCAACTTCTGTGCTAGCACCAAGGTTAGTAACTTATAGTCCAACACTGTGTGGGCAGTACATCGTGGCACGGCTTTTAAGCACTGTCCCCGACAAGTGAACGTAGGTATGACAACATAGGTTCCCAGATATCAAGTGGCCATGAGGTCCCAATAGGCTGACAACTGTTCCTGGCAGTACAATATATCAGCAATCCAGGCTCGTCTTGTCAGGGGGGGCCTCCTGCCCCAATGTACCGCCACCTAGCTAGCAGCAGTAACATTGCCACAAGCCGCCTGCATCCGTCCGGAATGTCCTTTACAAATCCTAATAAGCATACTACGGGATAAGGCCTAATGGAAGTGCCAATAATAGCACTTGTGTTGCATACCTCAGCACAGAAGGTAGCTAGCCTAGGACATGTCCACGTCAGGTGCAAAAAGGTGGCATTCGGACACTGACATCTTGAGCAGCGGGAATCCACTGTTAGTCCAATATTGTAGAGCTGTGCTGGCATGGGGTATGTTCTGTGTATATAGTTAAAATGTATCAATCGCAGCCTGCAGTTGGGGGGCAACAATACTGCCACTGAGCCTCAGATATATCCAGTTGGAGGTCCCCCGCCAAGGCCATGGGTGCCCTCTCAGTGCCTGTAGGTGTCTCTGCTTGCGTGAGCGTGTAGAGTTGTGTGATAAGTTTACGTGGGGATTCACTAGTGTGTACATACTCCAGCGCAGCAAAGGCAGGGGAGGGACGGAGAATGTGAGGTGTATCGCGTGGCAAGTGGCCTTCATGTTAGACTTGGCATCTTTTGGCGTGTTTCCCCTGACTTTTTGCTTTCTGACCTCCTGGTTTTGACTCTGTTTTTGCTGGTGTAATGATTCTGCGCACGTTCCTCACTGCTGTCCAGTGGGAAAGTGCAAGTGCTCCTGTATAAAATGTGTTATGGATTGGTGTTTCCATGATTGGCCTATTTGATTTATGTGTCAGTCCCTTGTAAAGTGCACTGAGAGTGCCAGGGCCTATAGATCAAATGCTGTTGGTGGGCTGCAGCACTGGATTGTGCCACCCACGCAAACAGCCCGTAAAGTGTAACTCTGGCCTGCCATTGCAGAGCCTGTGTGCAGCCTGGGGCTGCCATGTCGACTTGGCAAGTGCACACACTTGCAAGTCCCTAAACCTTCCCTTTTCTACATGTTAGTCACCCCTAAGGTAGGCCCAAGGTACCCCTGTGGGCAGGGTGCATTGTATGTGCCCTGGTGTGTGTGGCATGTCCTGATAGTGAATTACAGCCTATTTCGTTTTTAGGTCGAGCCTCGAGTAGCGCGCAAGCGCTGCTAGGCGAAGACTTTATGTAAGGGGGTTTCAGAAGCTGACCACACGCTCGTGCGTCGTGGCCTTTTTCGGGCGGTTACGCGCGCAGGGCCGACATCTGTTTCCCATTATCGTGCCCAGACGCGTGCGCGATAATTGGAAACATATGCCGGCCGTGCGGGGAAAGGCCATGACGCACGAACGTCTGGTCAGCTGAGCAGGCTGCCGCGCTCGCTCGCCCCCGCTCCTCCGTTTCGATTCCGTGCTTGTTGTTGGCCTTCCTCCGCTCGTGTTAAGTGTTCGTGTTTTGTTTACATCGTGTGGCGGCTTCATGAAGGGTTCGAGGCCGCTTCATGTGCTTAATTTTTTCACGGCAGCCACTCTCTCTTGTGTTTCTATTTCCTTTTGGAGAAAAGAAAGGCGCATGGCTGCTTAATTTGCCATGCCCCCACCCGGCTTGTTTAGGACAGGCTTCTCATACAACATGAGCGTTGCTGTTTTCAGTCGCTCGGACGGCCATGTAAATCATCCCCACCATGCCTTGGCACTGCCACTTCCTACGCGGGCCGCACTCTGCTGTCAGCGATCTCTAAGCCTGCCTCCCGTCTCTTCCTCCGCCGTTGACCCCTCATGTAGCTTTCAGGGGTTTCCTTTCAATCTTGCCGGGAGGGTGAGCGGGGGTCGGGTAAGTTTCATTCTCTCTCCCTCCGGACTCCGAGAACACGCCCAGCCGCAGCATGAGTGTCGAGGTGTACAGACCCAGCTCTTCCTCACGGTGCTGTGAGGTGAACAAAGAGGGTGCCTCACGACTGTGTTTTGGTAGGTGTTTGGGATCTGATTTTGTCCCTGTTGGGGGATACGGGAGGCACTGGGAGAGACCACGCCAGGCACAACTGGTTCTACATCTGCTGCCCCTTCGCCCGTATCGCATTAACATATGTACAGCTCCTAGATGTGAAGCTGAACTCGAGGGGGCACAGACACTCAGTAGCCATAGTGTGCTGCTGGGCGTGGGCTCTTCATTCATTTGCAACAGTGTTTATCTCCCCAAAATGTAGACCAGCGCAGCCTTTTTCTATATTGATCTTTCTGATCGCAAAATTGTTGTGCTGGATCTGGTTTTGCACATATAAACAGACAACTCTAGCATACTTTGCGCCGTTAGAGGCAGTAATCTGCAAAGCCGCTGTTGTGCATGCGCACAGTAGTTCCCATTATGGCTGTGATGTGTTTTAACCGTCTGTTGCGCGAGGGCGATTGCTTCCAGTCGGAGTTCTTGCAATGTAACACTTAGTTCCAGTGTTGAGACTCTCACGTGTTGCAGCAGCAGAGAGCCAGGGTGAAAAGAAGTAGCGGTGGTGAAGAGAGGGTAAATTATGGTTGCAAAATGCCCCGGCTCAAAGATAGGCAGCTCAGCGAGGCATACTGCTGCAACAAGTTGTCACTACATCGGGTAAGTGAAAGCAGTTCTGGGAGTGCCACAATAAAAGAATGCATTCCCATATTCAATTGCTTAGTAGGCGTCTTGCCCGCCAGCATCCCTCTTTCACACACCCCAATTCGGGTGGCGCATGGAAAGCAGAAGCTGCTTGTGAAAGCTGGGTGAATTAATGCTCAGGGAGCACGAAATGGCCTGTAACACATATCACAGGTTCTATCCCGCAGCTATTAACTCGCCCTTGTAAGTTGTGGCTCGCTGACCCCCGTTGACTGGGGTGGATGGAGTGCAGAGGTGCGCCATCATATCCTGGTGTCACCCTCATTTCCTGGCATAGCAACTGCTGCGATCCAGGCGCAGCTCAATGGCACATGCCCTGAACAAATGATACCGCACTCTGCTCAATTTCCTTGTATCGTATTACAATTGAATTTAATTTCATCCACTTCAAAGAAGGATGAAAAGATAAGCTGATCATGCTGCGATAGAAACAAGAAACATCAGGTTTCACAGATGTGCTGCTAAATCGTTGCAGCGGACCAATCAGCATGTTCCATCTATCTCGTTATATTGTAATTGCAAGAAATACGAGGATTTGGGGATTCCGAGGACAGTCATAATTTTCATGCCCAAGGAAACCTCTGCTATGAGTGCAAGCACTTACGTATGTCCATTGGCAAGGAGTCTAAATACTTTTCTTGCATTTTGATGACTCCAGGATCCAAGAATGTGATCTAGTCAGCCCCCAGGATAATGAGGCACCAACTTGAAGATTTTGAGGCAGAATAATGGAAATTTTGTTGCACAAATTTGCATTTTTGTGGCAATTTGTCATTGTTTAGTTTACTGACATTCCTTGGTTTGTCATTAATTAAAGCACCAAAACCTCTGCATCTGCTGCCATTAATTTGTCCTGTCATCTGCCATTAATCTGTCCTGTCATCCGTCATCTGGAAAATTAGCATTTCGCGTGGCTTCTGTCAGCCCAGGTGATTCAAATATTAATACCCTTCAGGGATAATTTCTCTGCACTCTCCCTGCCTAGCCGGCTTCCATATTGACCTAGGGCAGCCTTCCTCCCCCTTTTTTGTATCCCTCTCCTGATGTTTTTCATCGCTTTTTTCTGGGATTGTGTTTACTCTTGGGGTTATTTCTGGGCATACTTTGTCACAGGCACCAGTGCTTGCTTCATCCCCAGTCCCAACAACCTTGCCGCGTTCATGGTGTTTGTTAAAAACATTGATTTTACATTGGCGTATATGTGCTTCCTTTACTTTAAAAATGCTTATAACACTTTTTTATTATAACTTTGCAACATGCTGCACAGAAGCCACGCTGCTCTACAACATAGCTAAAAGACATTGCCATGGCCAATAGCTCTGGCTAAACACTTATAAGGTCCCAAAGGCGAGACCTATTGGCTATGCCAATGCTTGTTCACTATTGCAAGGCTACCTGTTCCCCATAGTGCAGAATGGGCAGTTTTGATTATTACAGCTTATAATCCTAACTGACCCAGGGAACATGGTAGAAATTCGAGTTTAGTATGCCTGGACTCAGAATGATAAAATGCATCTTTTAGTGAAGTTGGTTTTAACATTCTGTGTTTGAAAATACCACTTTTAGAAAGTGGGTATTTTCTTGTCTAACCATCCAAGCCTGCCTCTGCTAGGTTGTGTATTCCTTGTCTGGAGTGTGAGTGACAGGGGCTGGGGGATGCCAGGAGACAGGGTGAGTCAGCACAGGGCTGAATAGCAAGATCTACATGTAGATGGGTGGGAGGAGATGCAGCTGGGACCTGAATAGGGCTGGGCCTTTCCTCCACAATGCTGGCTCCACCTCCTGTGATGCGTCTGATGTCCCTGGCCTGCACCGTGAAAGGAAAGAAGGAGACTTGTCAACAAAGTGCTCCAGGACTGACCAGAACTGGTTTGGACTAGGCAAAGGCCTCTCTGCCTTCAGAGGACAAAGAGAAATTGAGGATAAAAAGGGGGACCCAAACCCCAGAACTTTGGAACTCTCTGGGATCAAGAAGACTGCCAAGAAGAAGAGCTGGAGAAGCTGTGAGGAGGAACTACCACTTTGCTGTGTGCTTTGCTGTGTTGGCCTGCAGTGGCTGCTTCTGTCTTGGGCAGTGAAAGGACTGGAACTGAACTTTCTGCAATCTACTTTGTGAGTGTCCCCAAGGGCTTGAGGTAGAGCTTGCGCCCTGTTCAAGAGTCTCAGGAACAGCAAAGACTTCAAGCCCGACGCCGTCTACGACGCCGCTGCAGACTCCGTGTCCTGAAGGTACCGCAGAGGGCACCGCCGCAACGTCGCACCGCGACCCTGGTCTCACCGACGACGCCTGCTGACGCCGCCACCGAGCCGCTGCTCGCACCGCGACCTGTGGGCACCGCACTCCGCACCGCCTCGCTTCACGATGACGCCGTGGTATCCCCGACGACGCCGCTCCACGCCGGACTCGAAGCCGCTGCTTGCACCGTGGTTCGGGGGCACTGCTCATAAGTTACACGACGCACCTCCCTCATCCCGCACCGCAGCCTTGGCCCACCGACGCCGGTGCCATCGACTCCAAGTTCGTCAGCCGACGACAGCGCTTCAGCAACGACGACGCTGCTGCACCGTGGCCTGCCAGCACCGTGACGAGCACCGCCTTCATCTCACACCGCGACCCTGGTCTCACCGACAACGCCATCCGACGCCGCCACCGAGCCCCTGCTCGCACCGCGACCTGAGGGCACCGCACGCCGCACCGCTGCACTTCGCACCGCAGCACCCGACGCCGGCCGACGCCAGCGCTCCTGACTTCAACAGAGAGGAGATCGATCTGCAACGCGTGTGACTTCGAGGGCCCCGACGACGCCGCACCGACCTCCGGAACCGATGCCTGTGGACGCCGTGTGTTCGGAAGCTCACCGCGAGGTCATCGACGCCCTGCATTTCTGAAAGTTACTGTTTGCGGGTCTTCCCGACACCGTAGCTGACCCGCGACGCCGCGGTCAGCCAGAACTGTTTGGATTTGTTTGTTCACGACGCCGTGATAGCCCCGGACGGAGCTATCGACATCAAGGAACTGTTTTTAAGGACACTGTGATAACTGAAGATTTTTAAAGTACTGTACTGTGGATTTTTATCGTATTGGTCTTGTTTTAAGTATATAAAAATATTGGATATTTTTCTAAACTGGTGTGGTGTCAGTTTGTATGCTTACATTGTATTACTGTTGGTTTTGTGCAAATGCTTTACACACTGCCTCTAAGATAAGCCTGACTGCTCGTGCCAAGCTACCAAGGGGGTGAGCAGGGGTTATTTTAGGAGTGTAACTCCCTTACCCTGACTAGGAAGAAGGGTCCCTACTTGGACAAAGGTGCAAGCCCTTGCCAACTAGAGACCCCCATTTCTAACATTGGTTGTCAGCGGTGAGGATAGGACTTGTGTTTGCACTTGACTTACAGTGATTGGTGTGCACTACTACCATATCGCAGACCATTACGTACCACTTACAGGTTCTTTTTGGCCTATTTTTGATCTTGCCAGTTTGAACTTGCTACTTCAACATGCCTGAATCTATAGTATCATCAATTGCATCAGTAGAAATTGCCTTTGAGGAGGATCGATTGGAAGCCTACAATGTCAAGGAGTTAAAATCGATTTGCAAGAACCTAAAAGTCCAGGTCAGAGGCCTCACCAGGAAGAATGAGCTACAAAAGGCGCTGAGGGCCTGGGTAGCAGCCAGAGGTGCCAGTGGGCAATCTGGTGATCTCACTGGAGAGGTGGAGGATCCTGTTCCTAGGGTGGATGTGCTTTTGGGAGGGGTGGAACCCTCCAGGCCAGACAGCAGTAGTTTGTCCCCAGAGGAGCTGGAGGACAGGCGGGAAGTAAGGAGGTTTGAATTGGAGAAACTCAGAATAGAAAGTGAGAGGGAAGAAAAAAGAATAGCCATGGAGGAAAGGAAAATGATACTAGATCAATAAAGAATGATCAAGGAGCTGGAGCTAAAGAGTAGATCCGGTTCGGATGGTGGCAACAATTCTTCAGCACACACGGACAGGATTGTACACATCCCCAAGAATGTAGGTAAAGAGTACAAAAAGGGTGATGACATACAAAGGTGGTTTCAAGGGTACGAGTCGTCTATTCATATGAATGGGGTCCCTGAAAGGAACGGGGGAGCGGGGTTGTGGCCTCTCTTTCCAGAGGAAGCTAGGGATACTCTGATAGCTTTGGGTAAGGGGCAGGACCTCACCTATGCTGACATGAAAGAAGCTCTCCTCACTAGGTATGGGCTCACTCCTGAGAAGTACAGGGATCAGTTCAGGTCCAGTAAAAAGTCTGAGGCCAACACTTGGTTGGAATGTGTGGATATGTTCTGTAGGTCGCTGGATGGTTGGGTGAAGGGCAGTAATGTAACAGATTTTCTGGGGCTCTACAATTTGATTGCATGGGAGCACTTGTCTAGTCTATGTTTTGCAGATCTGCGCCAGCACCTAGTTGATAGTAAGCTAACTGACCCCAGGAAGCTTGCTATGGAGGAGGACCGCTGGGTGAGTACCAGGGTCCACAAGAAAGCGTTTGGGGGAGACTCAGCCAAAGGTGGGCAGTGTCCCCAGCAGAAAAGTGGGGGGGACAAGGGTAAAGCACAGGAGTTCTCTAAAGAGCCCCAAACTAGTACCCAGGGTAAAGGTTCCCAGCCCCCGGTGATAAGAAGAAAGGGGTCTCTACAGGGAAGCCTGTTGAGACCGGCCCCGCAAGTGTTATGCATGTGACCAGGTGGGTCACTTTAAGGGGACCCCAAGTGCCCAAAGGGGACACAGCCACCCACCGGTGGACAGTCCAAAGTGTTGGCTAGTGTAGCGCTTGGGGAGGAGGGGTGCCCACAGGAGGGTGGGGATCCCGCAGAAATGACCCTCGTCTCACTAGGGGACAATGAGATGGTCCCAGGAAACCAGGTGCCCCCTAACACAAAGAAATATAGCACCTGGGTGACCATTAATGGGAACAGGGTAGAGGCTCTCAGAGATACTGGAGCCAGTGTGACCTCAGTCCGGTGTCACCTGGTCTCTGAGAAGCAGGTAGTCCCAGGGGCATTCCACCAAGTAGTTGCTGTAGACAACTCTGAGCGCCAGTGTATGGTGGCGCAGGTTCCCTTTGAATGGGGGGGGTCTCAGGTCCCTTGAGGGTGGTTGTGAGCCCTACCATGCCTGTAGATTGTCTGCTAGGTAACGACCTGGAGCAGTCCTTGTGGAATGATGTTGAGCTCAGGTTTCACTTGGAGATGCTTGGGTTGCCAGAGTGGGCATGCGTGTCTACTCGGTCAATGGCAGCCAGAAAGGGTGATCAAGAGGACTTGGAGCCTGGAACAATGGCCCAAGTCCCTGCCAAGAGGAAGGGCAGGGGGCGCGGGAAACTGGACCCCGAAGTTCCCACGGACCGGGAGGAGGCGGACCTCGAGGGGGACGCCCGGTGCCTACAGGGGATCCAGGTAGCCGAACTGGGAGACATCTCTGAGCTGACCCATTGGCAGCAAGAAGGGGGTCCCACCAGGGAGGAGTTCTGCAGGGAGCAGAACGAGTGCCCTACTCTGGAGGGTCTGCGGCGGCAGGCTGAAGACCAGGCAGCTGGTAATCAGTCCGGGTCACATCTGATCTACTGGGAGAATGGTCTCCTATACAGTGAGCCTAAGGTTGCTGAGCCTGGGTCAGCCCGTGTGCTGGTGGTACCCCAGCGCTTCAGAACCTTCCTACTGGGTCTGGCTCATGACGTGCCTTTGGCAGGACATTTGGGGCAGGACAAGACCTTTGACAGGCGTGTCACCCACTTCTTTTGGCCCCAAATGCGAATGCAGTCAGATGCACACTGTAGGTCTTGCCAAACTTGCCAGGCAAGTGGTAAGAGTGGGAGGAAGGTCAAAGCTCCTCTCCAACCTTTTCCTGTTGTTGGAACACCCTTTGAAAGGGTAGGGCTGGATATTGTGGGGCCACTGGATCCCAAGACAGCCATTGGCAACAGGTACATCCTGGTCTTGGTGGACCATGCCACCCGGTACCCGGAGGCAATCCCTCTCAGGACAACGACGGCGCCAGTGGTGGACCGGGCGTTAATGGGGATCTTTTCCCGTGTGGGCTTCCCCAGAGAGGTGGTTTCTGACAGGGGGACCAATTTCATATCCAAGTATATGACATCCCTGTGGAAGGAGTGTGGTGTAACCTACAAGTTCACCACTCCTTACCACCCACAAGGAAATGGTCTGGTGGAGAGATTCAACCAGACCTTGAAAGGCATGATCAAGGGTCTAACAGAACCCATGAGGCGTAAGTGGGATGTCCTCTTGCCATGCCTACTCTTTGCATACAGGAAGGTGCCTCAGAAGTCTCTTGGGTACAGCCCCTTTGAGCTCCTGTATGGCCACCCTGTCAGAGGACCTCTGAGTTTGGTAAGGGAAGGCTGGGAGGCAGCTCCCAGGAAAACTCCCCAGGATGTGTTTAGTTACATGCTGGCCTTTAGAAACCAAACTGCCCGCTTCAGGAAACTCGCTCAGGCGAACCTAGAAGCAAGCCAGGAAGAAATGAAGAGGTGGTATGACCAGAATACCACTCTGGTCGAATTTCAACCTGGGCAGAAAGTGTGGGTCATGGCCCCAGTGGAACCTTGTGCCTTGCAGGACAAGTGGACTGGGCCATATGAGGTGGTGGAGCGCAAAAGTGACGTCACCTACTTGGTGAATTTGCAGACTCCAAGGAACCCCTTGAGGGTCCTTCACGTGAACCGCCTCAAGCCCCACTTCGAGAGGTCCGAAGTGAGTATGCTCTTGGCGACAGATGATGGGGTGGAAGAGGAGAGTTAGCCTCTCCCTGACCTCCTGTCTACCAAGGAGCATGATGGGTCAGTGGAGGGTGTGATCCTCTCCCCTACACTGACTCAGGAGCAGCAGGGGGACTGTCACCAGTTGTTGGGACAGTTCGCCCCACTGTTCTCTCTGACCCCCGGTGTTACTCACTGGTGTACCCATGACGTGGACACTGGTGACAGCCCTCATTTGAAGCACAAGATTTACAGGTTGACTGACCGGGTCAGGGCCAGCAACAAGGAGGAGGTCTCTAAGATGTTGGCGTTAGGGGTGATTGAGCCCTCCAACAGTCCTTGGGCCAGCCCAGTGGTGTTGGTCCCAAAGGCTGCTGCACCCGGTGCCACTCCAGAACTGCGGTTTTGTGTGGACTACCGTGGGCTCAATGCCATCACCAGGACTGACGCACACCCCATCCCCAGAGCTGATGAGCTCATTGATCGGTTGGGGGCTGCCCGGTTCCTCAGCACGTTTGATTTAACGTCTGGGTACTGGCAGATTGCCTTAACCGATGGGGCCAAGGAGAGATCAGCCTTCTCAACCCCAGAAGGTCATTACCAATTTCGGGTGATGCCCATGGGTTGAAGAATGCCCCTGCCACCTTTCAGAGGTTGGTCAATCAGGTGTTGGCTGGGCTGGAGGATTTCAGTGCCGCCTACCTGGATGATATTGCTGTGTTCAGTTCCAGCTGGGAAGAACATTTACAGCACCTTGAGAAAGTGTTGAGGGCTCTGCAAGGTGCAGGCCTCACGATCAAGGCCAGTAAGTGCCAGATCGGGCAGGGTTCTGTGGTGTACTTGGGACACCAGGTAGGAAGCGGCCAGGTGGCGCCCCTACAACCCAAGATTGACACCATTCTGGCTTTGTATACCCCCAAGACCCAGACAGAGGTGAGAGCCTTCTTAGGTCTCACCGGCTACTATAGGAGGTTTGTTAAGGGCTATGGCACCATCGTTGCCCCCTTAACAGAGCTGACTTCTAAGAAGCAGCCCAGGAAGGTGATCTGGACTGAGTCCTGCCAGAAAGCTTTTGATGCCCTGAAGGCAGCCATGTGCACGGCGCCCGTGCTCAAGGCACCTGACTTCTCCAAGGAATTCGTCGTGCAGACTGACGCTTCAGAGCATGGTGTGGGAGCGGTGCTCTCACAACTGAACGAAGAGGGCCTGGATCAGCCTGTAGTCTTCCTTAGCAGGAGACTACTACCCAGGGAACAGAGGTGGAGTGCCATAGAAAGGGAAGCTTTTGCTGTGGTCTGGGCACTGAAGAAGCTGAGACCATACCTGTTTGGGACTCACTTCCGGGTTCAGACGGACCACAGGCCCCTCAGATGGTTGATGCAAATGAGGGGTGAGAATCCAAAACTGCTGAGGTGGTCCATCTCCCTACAGGGAATGGACTTTACGGTGGAACACCACCCTGGTACAGAACACGCCAACGCAGATGGTCTGTCCAGGTTCTTCCGCCTTAGTGAAGAGAACTCCAATGGGGTTGGGTAGTTCTCCCTACTTTCAGCTGGAGGGGACATGTGTTAGACTTGGCATCTTTTGGCGTGTTTCCCCTGACTTTTTGCTTTCTGACCTCCTGGTCTTGACTCTGTTTTTGCTGGTGTAATGATTCTGCGCACGTTCCTCACTGCTGTCCAGTGGGAAAGTGCAAGTGCTCCTGTATAAAATGTGTTAAGGATTGGTGTTTCCATGATTGGCCTATTTGATTTATGTGTCAGTCCCTTGTAAAGTGCACTGAGAGTGCCAGGGCCTATAGATCAAATGCTGTTGGTGGGCTGCAGCACTGGATTGTGCCACCCACGCAAACAGCCCGTAAAGTGTAACTCTGGCCTGCCATTGCAGAGCCTGTGTGCAGCCTGGGGCTGCCATGTCGACTTGGCAAGTGCACACACTTGCAAGTCCCTAAACCTTCCCTTTTCTACATGTTAGTCACCCCTAAGGTAGACCCAAGGTACCCCTGTGGGCAGGGTGCATTGTATGTGAAAGGTAGGACATGCCCTGGTGTGTGTGGCATGTCCTGATAGTGAATTACAGCCTATTTCGTTTTTCACTATTGCAAGGCTATCTGTTCCCCATAGGCCAGAATGGGCAGTTTTGATTATTACAGCTTATAATCCTAACTGACCCAGGGAACATGGTAGAAATTCGAGTTTAGTATGCCTGGACTCAGAATGATAAAATGCATCTTTTAGTGAAGTTGGTTTTAACATTCTGTGTTTGAAAATACCACTTTTAGAAAGTGGGTATTTTCTTGTCTAACCATCCAAGCCTGCCTCTGCTGGTTGTGTATTCCTTGTCTAGAGTGTGAGTGACAGGGACTGGGGGATGCAAGGAGACAGGGTGAGTCAGCACAGGGCTGAATAGCAAGATCTACATGTAGATGGGTGGGAGGAGATGCACCTGGGACCTGAATAGGGCTGGGCCTTTCCTCCACAATGCTGGCTCCACCTCCTGTGGTGCGTCTGATGACCCTGGCCTGCACCGTGAAAGGAAAGAAGGAGACTTGTCAACAAAGTGCTCCAGGACTGACCAGAACTGGTTTGGACTAGGCAAAGGCCTCTCTGCCTTCAGAGGACAAAGAGAAATTGAGGATAAAAAGGGGGACCCAAACCCCAGAACTTTGGAACTCTCTGGGATCAAGAAGACTGCCAAGAAGAAGAGCTGGAGAAGCTGTGAGGAGGAACTACCACTTTGCCGTGTGCTTTGCTGTGTTGGCCTGCAGTGGCTGCTTCTGTCTTGGGCAGTGAAAGGACTGGAACTGAACTTTCTGCAATCTACTTTGTGAGTGTCTCCAAGGGCTTGAGGTAGAGCTTGCCCCCTGTTCAAAAAAGTCTCAGGAACAGCAAAGACTTCAAGCCCGACGCCGTCTACGACGCCGCTGCAGACTCCGTGTCCTGAAGGCACCGCAGAGGGCACCGCCGCAACGTCGCACCGCGACCTTGGTCTCACCGACGACGCCTGCTGACGCCGCCACCGAGCCGCTGCTCGCACCGCGACCTGTGGGCACCGCACTCCGCACCGCCTCGCTTCACGACAACGCCGTGGTATCCCCGATGACGCCGCTGCACGCCGGACTCGACGCCGCTGCTTGCACCATGGTTCGGGGGCACCGCTCGTAAGTTACACGACGCACTGCCCTCATCCCGCACCGCAGCCTTGGCCCACCGACGCCGGTGCCATCGACTCCAAGTTCGTCAGCCGACGACAGCGCTTCAGCAACGACGCCGCCGCTGCTGCACCGTGGCCTGCCAGCACCGTGACGAGCACCGCCTTCAACTCACACCGCGACCCTGGTCTCACCGACGACGCCATCCGACGCCGCCACCGAGCCGCTGCTCGCACCGCGACCTGAGGGCACCGCAAGCCGCACCGCTGCACTTCGCACCGCAGCACCCGACGCCGGCCGACGCCAGCACTCCTGACTTCAACAGAGAGGAGATCGATCTGCAACGCGTGTGACTTCGAGGGCCCCGACGACGCCGCACCGACCTCCGGAACCGACGCCTGCGGACGCCGTGTGTTCGGAAGCTCACCGCGAGGTCATCGACGCCCTGCATTTCCGAAAGGTACTGTTTGCGGCTCTTCCCGACACTGTAGCTGACCCGCGATGCCGCGGTCAGCCAGACCTGTTTGGATTTGTTTGTTCATAACGCCGTGATAGCCCCGGACGGAGCTATCGACATCAAGGAACTGTTTTTAAGGACACTGTGATAACTGAGGGTTTTTAAAGTACTGTACTGTGGATTTTTATCGTATTGGTCTTGTTTTAAGTATATAAAAATATTGGTTATTTTTCTAAACTGGTGTGGTGTCAGTTTGTAGTGCTTACATTGTATTACTGTTGGTTTTGTGCAAATGCTTTACACACTGCCTCAAAGATAAGCCTGACTGCTCGTGCCAAGCTACCAAGGGGGTGAGCAGGGGTTATTTTAGAAGTGTAACTCCCTTACCCTGACTAGGAAGAAGGGTCCCTACTTGGACAAAGGTGCAAGCCCTTGCCAACTAGAGACCCCCATTTCTAACACTTCATTTGATAATAAAGCAGTGAGTGCATCCGACAGCGTCTGCGGCCCTGTTTCAGTGGCTGTGAAGCGGGGGATAAACTCCCCGAGTACAGATCTGCCAATTTTTGAATACCGTGTTTCGCTGCGTGCTTGATTGCACCCTTTTCCTGCAATGGGGGAAAAATAGGATTATTTGGTAGTGATATGGATGGCGCATACAGCAGAGGCTGGCCCGCCCTCCGCCGAAGTCCATCCCACACCCAACGCATGCACTCCACCGTGCTAAGCTCGCCTCTTGAAGCGGTGTATTTTTGGAACAATGCAGTTTTGAGTGGGCACGGTAGTGTCTGGTCTTTTTCTATTGCTAGGTGAGGTTGAAATGGGGCGGGGTGTAACCAATGGTGCACCGATTGTGCCTGAGCCCATAGTGCGTATAGTGCCATATCTGGTGCCCCAGTCTGCCTCTTGCAGGCGGCATAGTCAGCCGTTCGTAAGAAAACCTCGGCTGTCGGCCTGCTCCCACCAGCGTTATCATGTTGGACCTCAATCTTTTGAGGAACTGGGCAGTGAGCGGGAGTGGGATGTTTACAAAAAGGTACAAGAATTTCCGGAGAACCACCATCAAAGTCATGCTCAGTGTCCAAGCTCCTACCTAAATTGCACTGGTTACCCGTAGAAAAAAGAATTCAGTTTAAGACACTGTGTGTTGCTCATAAAATCATGACCCAACAAGCACCTCCGGTTCTAGCAGCTTTGCTAGTACCGTACGTTCCGAGTCGCTCCTTACGCTCAGCCAATCAAGGACTCGCATGTACCCCCCGAGTCCTAAGAGCGAGAGCGGGTGGTCGCTCTTTTAAAGTTTTGGCAGCTAAACTCTGGAACTCTCTTCCAATTTCCATCAGAGTGCTCCAGAATCATCTGGCGTTCCGTAAAGCCGTAAAGACCTGGCTTTTCCCGGCATAACTTTCATCTTCTGTCTGGGCGGTTTTTAGTCACCTGTACCTTGGGTAGCGCTGGGACGCCCCGTTGCTGGGGCAGCTATGCGCTGTATAAATCCCCCCCAAAAAAATCTTGGCGATGGCTATATGGCCTGCGAGAAAGAGCGGCAACTTGTTTCACACCTGGAGTCTCGTTTCCAGCCAGTCCATTGCCCTGCCATAGTTGACTTTCCACAGTATCTGCTGAGCAATATACCCAAGTATTTACGGGTTCAGTTGCCCACTTAAGGGGGTACTCGGTTTCGTATGGACCAGTGCCTTCTGTTAGCAGAAACAGAATCGATTTGGACCAGTTCACCTGGATTCCCGAGTAGCCGCCATAGCTAATCACCTCACGTATCAATGGGGCTAGATTTGTTTTAGGGTGCCGTACATAGAGTGCCACGTCATTGGCGTACATGGAGACCACGCGTTGTGAAACCGATACCCCGTTCAGCGTGGTGTTGACCATTCTAGTGTATCAAAAGCCTTGGTGGAGTCTAGTAAGGCCGCCAGCGCTGGCAAGTCCAGGTGGAGATGGTGCATGGTCGAGAGGATAGTCCGGAGACTGTGTGATGTGATGCGCCCGGGAATAAAGCACGACTGGTCCGGGCGGACAATCAGTGGCAGCAGGGGAAGCAGATGGTTCGCCAAGACTTTCGCATATATTTTGGTATCAATGTTTATCAAAGACAAGGGGCTGTATGAATCACAGGAGTCTGCTGGCTTGTCAGGTTTGAGGATTGTGACTATGACCGCTCTCTCAGCAATGGCGGGAGACAGGCCAGCGACAGTGACTCGTGATACATTTCTATTATATGTGGAATAAGGAGAGGTGCATATTCTTTAAAAAAGGCCAACGTAAGACCATCTAGTCCAGGGGCCTTGCCCGCTGGTAGACCTGCGATGACTTGAGCAATTTCTTCCGGCGTGATCGGAGAGTCCAGGTAATCTCTATAGACCTGTTCTAGCAATAGGAGCTGGATGGAATTGAAAAACTCCCACAGGACCAGCGAGTCATTATCCACTGTTGCAGTGTAAAGGTGGGCATAGTAATCAGACATTATCTGCGGAAGTCTCGCTGGGTCGGAGACCAACCGGAAGTCCGGTCCCTTAAGCTCTGTGACATAAGAAGAAGCATGTGGTTTACGCAGCATACCTGCTAGTGTTTTCCCAGGTCTATCGCCCTCGCCATATTTCCATGCCTGGCCTTCCCTTCCTAGATAGTGCGTTTCCCTAACAGCCTCCTCCTGGTAAGCAGTTATTTTCTCCCTTATCTCCACCAGTATAGAGGAGTCGGGGTTGGCAAAGTAGTTCTTTTTCAAAGCTTGAATTTCGGACTCTAGTTTCGATAGCGTACCGCGAAGCGCTCTCAGCGCCTCCAATCGTTTAGCGATACAGCATCCCTGTATTACCACCTTAAACGCCTCCCAAAGTGTGGAAGGTGAATCAACTGACCCTGCATTGTTCGCAAAATAGTCTCTGATGGCGCTGCGAATCTCTTCTTTAAATACTGTGTCTCGTATCTCATTCGGGGGGAGTCGCCATGAAAAGGTGTGTGGAAGCGTTTGCAGGATCTGAAGGGAAAGCAGCACCGGGGCATGGTCAGATAAGGTGTGGGGGGGTGGCCTGTGTGGTACCTGCAAGCGCGTCTCTGGAAATTAGCCAGTAATCTAGCCGCAACCATGTATTGTGATAAGAGGAGAAGCATGTCCCTTCCCGCGTGCACGGGTGCATGCGTCGCAATGCATCTGCGAGCAAATTATCCGATATCAGGGTGTGGAACGTACTAGCGGAGCTCATGCACTGGTGCTGTGCTCCCGACCAGTACATCATGTCCACTAGCGCGACGTTAATGTCCCCCCCCCCCACACACAGGATCATACACGGGCCGTGGTTGTCTGCCTTGTTCCAGACTTTTGAATAAAACTCGGGGTCTTCAATATTTGGACCTAGACCGCCATGGGCGTCATGGGTTGTTTATATAGTGTGCCTAGCACAATTACATATCTTCCGTCCTGATCACTGAATGTGTGTGTAGTGCGCCATGGTAGTTCTTTGCTGATCAATATTGCTACCCCCTGGCTGTATCCCGAATATGCTGAGGAGTGTATTTCGCCCCATCGCTTTGCTCGCAGTCTATTAATGGTACCAGAGGTGAGGTGCGTTTCTTGTAAGTAACATATCTATCTTATGGAGCGAGAGACATGCATGCATCAGTCTGGCCTTACGGTGGTCATTAAGACCCGTACATTCCATGTTAAGCAATGTACGCTGGCCATAGCTGCAGGGTTAGTATGTGCTGCATGATGCAGGTTCAGTCTGGGTCCACTGAGGCCGTCGTCGCCATAGCGCGATCGGGGCCTGCGGATGTAGTTAGGAAGTGTATGTTGCGGGAGTCGGTATCTAGGCCCATGTGGCGTATGGGATAGGTGTTCGAAGAAGTATCTCCCTCGCCCCCTCCCCCCCCAACTGAATGAACAAATCCCTTTCAACAAAGCAACAGTGTAACCCACCCACCCCAACCCCCAATCCGGGTGAGATTGCCTACCCTCCTGCTTCCCACCCCCAAAACAATCAAAACGTCGTGGTACTTTGTGGGAATCATCCCTTGGGGCCATGGCTTTCCCAACATGCAACCCTGATTGCCAAACCAGGGTGGCCGAGCGAGATGGACGGTCTTTGCCCCAGAGGAGAAGGGTTCGCCTCTGTGTGCAAGTCAATCGTCGGGCGGAGATTCTTGTTTCCCCTCGCTCAGCTCCCGTGGCACATGGAGGTGAAGTGGTGTCCTTTCAAATCCAGTTAGCGCAGAAAAACTCCACGCAGTAGAGAAACCAGGACTTAGTCATCATCACTAGTGCGGTTTTCTTCAGAGTGACGCGGAGCGCAAAACCCCGCCCGCTTGGTCTTATTGAGGTGCTTGCCAAATTTCATCGCCTCCGTGGGGTCAGAGAAAAGGTGCGTCTTGCCATCATGCAGAATCCGCAGCTTAGCCGGGTATAGCATAAAGTACGGCATTCCGAGCTGCCGGAGAGCCCCCTTGGCCAGCATAAATTCCAGTCACGCAGCCTATACTGCAAGTGTGAAATCCAGACAAAATGAAATGGAATTGCCTTGGCGGCGTATCTCCCCACGTTCTCTGGCACACCGGAGGATGACATCGCGATCCCGATAGTTCAGAAGGCGGGCCATTATGGTCCGGGCTGGGGCCCCAAGTGACCGCCTGGGTCCGAGTGACCTGTGAGCCACAATGAAAACAGCAGACAGTTCAGTACAGCAGGTCTTCGATATAGCTCTCCATCTTTGAAATGGCTGTTGACTCCGGAATTCCTGTTATGCAGAGATTATTCCTGCTGGACCGTGATTCTAAATCTTCATTTTTTAATGTATGACTCAAATATTTAAAACAAACGAAAACCACCAGTACCGACCTATTTCCAATAATTCCCTCCAAGAGTAGGCTATCCCAGCCTCTGAATTCCTTCAAATAATTATCACAAAGTGAATTTATGGATCTGGTCAAAGCAAGCAGCCCAGCAGCTATTTTTCTGACCCTGTCCACCACAGATCTTCAAAAACATTCTTCTTACTACCTCTGCTGCCACACCAATAAGAAAAATCATCAATAATTCATTAACTACAGGCATCTTTCCAGAAGACTTAAAAGCATACATACGCTCATTATTAAGGAAAAGAAACCTGGACCCGCATGATCCAGACAACTACAGACAAATTACAAATGGACATTTACTGGGCAAACTGCTAGTAAGATCAGCAATCATCCAGATGTCACAATTTATTGAAAATAACTCCATACTTTCCGATTTCCAAACAGAATTCTGTCAAGGACGAGGTACAGAATATGCCATCATCGCCATCTGGGATGACCGTAAAAACATAGTAGACCAGAACGGGGTCATTGAATTACTTCTCTGGGACCTTTCAGCTGCCTTCAACACAGTTGATCATGACACTCTAATCCAAAGAGACTATGAAGCCGGCATAGAGGGGACTGCTCTCAACTGGATCACATTCTACCTTCAAAACAGGACAAATATCATCCATACTCCCCCATTCTCATCCAAACTAGATTTCACAAAAGCAGAGGTTTCTTATGGCTCTATCATCTCACCCATGCTTTTCAACATCTACATGAAATCATTACCCTCTATGAATAATGAATGTCAGCGCACATGCTATAACTATTCAGATCAAACACAAGGAGATGATGGACGGAGTGCTAAAACTTTTCAGACACTCACCCCCAGTTCAGACCCAGCTATATGCAAATCAGTCTTGACCCTGTGCCTCATGGGATCAGTCCAGCCTGAACTGCCAAGCCAGGTCTTCCCTGAACCGGAAACAAGCATCCTGGGACCGGTTTCTGGGTAACACCCTTCATCAGCCAGGCTAGCTTGAATCCAGTGGCAAAGTGAGCAAGGGACCCACGTCTGGGCATACCCTGCCAACTTAGGGCGAATAAAGCAAACACAAGAAGATGATGGACGGAGCACTGAAACTTTTCAGACACTCACCCCCAGTCACAGATCTGGGTTGAATCCATCATCATTGTTTAGCTCACTTCGCCACCTCAGTTCAGACCCAGCTATATGCAAATCAGTCTTGACCCTGTGCATCATGGGAACAGTCCAGCCCGAACTGCTAAGCCAGGTCTTCCCTGAACTTTACATGTAGGAGTAGTCTGGCCGCAGAGTTCTGAATTCATTGTGGTTTTTTCATAGTTGATAAAGATGATCCGTGGTAGAGGTGATAGGTGTAATCAAGTTTAGAAAGTACAAGAGAGATAGTAGCCTGGACCTTGTGTTTAAATCCTAGGTGTGGGAATATGCACCGCAGACTTTTAATGGTAATGAATCTTGATTTTGCCCACTTGCCCATTCATTGATAATTTGTAGTCCATGGTAATTTCCAGGTTTTTTACTTCCTTAGATACTTTAGGAGGTGGTCCCAGATCGTCAGGCCAGGCACAGAGTGGGTCATAATTTTCCCATCACCAAATGTGAGTATTTCAGTTTTGGAAGCATTTAATTTGAGGGGGCTTCATGTTATCCACTGATCAATGGTTCTGAGGCAACTGAAGATTTTGGAGTGTCCAATGTCTTTGTGGCTTTCCATTTTAAGAAGTATTTGTGTGTCATCTGCATAGTTATAAAAGCAAACACAAGGAGATGATGGACGGAGCGCTGAAACTTTTCAGACACTCACCCCCAGTCACAGATCTGAGTTGAATCCATCATCGTTCTTTAGCTCACTTCGCCACCTCAGTTCAGACCCAGCTATATGCAAATCAGTCTTGACCCTGTGCCTCATGGGAACAGTCCAGCCCGAACTGCCGAGCCAGGTCTTCCCTGAACCGGAAACCAGCATCCTGGGACCGGTTTCAGGCTAACAGCCCTCATCAGCCAGGCTAGCTTGAATCCAGTGGCAAAGTGAGCAAGGGGTCCACGTCTGGGCATACCCTGCCAACTACGGGTGAACAAAGCAAACCCATGCTCACTTTGCCACTGGATTAGTCTGGCAGCAGAGTTCTGAATTCATTGTAGTTTTTTCATAGTTGATAAAGATGATCCCTGGTAGAGGCCATTGGTGTAATCAAGTTTAGAAAGTACAAGAGAGATAGTAGCCTGGACCTTGTGTGGAAATCACAAGCCCATATCTCTCCTGCCTTGAGGGCTCTACATTGGCTACCGGTTGCCAAAAGATCTACCTTCAAGCTGCTTTGTATGACCCACAAAGCAATACATGGAACAGGACCACTTTTTCTCAGGAATAAAATCTTCAAACATGTACAACAAAGGAACCTTTTTGCAAGATTAGCACAACACCTCAAAACCACAGCATACAAGACAAAAACATGGATGGTACATCTTTCTCTGGTCAAGCAGCCAAACTATGGAATTCATTACCCCCGAACATAAGAGCCACGGTTAACTATCTTGTCTTCAGAAGACTACTCAAGAGCTAGCTCTTTCCTACATGACCACCACACTGAAACACAAATGTACAGCATATGCCTGTACATGTAAATAAATGTATATAATTTGACTATATGTATTTATTTAGATATGTGCTTTTTTTCCCAGCGAAGCAGCGTTCCTCTATGCAGAGCGTCGGCCTGCCTGGCAGCACTCATTCCCAAATGTAAAGGCTTCCGATTCATGTACACGCACTCATCCTTGATCTGAGGCTTGTGATGCACAAGTTACTTACCTTCGGTAACGATATATCTGTAAGAAACATTAGTAGTGATAGATTCCTTACCTTAGAATATCCCCAGGTGTCAGACTGGATCCGGAAAGTTTTCGTCAGCAGTACCCCTGCGCGTCGGTAGGGGCGTCGTGCGGCTCCGCGTCCGTCGTTGGCGTCGTGGTCGCCGAGATGACGTCGCGGGCGCTACTTGGACGCCGCCCACGCGCGCTGACGTCAGTTCTGTACACGACTTTCCGCGCCAGGAACGCAGAGCCATGCAAGATACTGACCACTGGTGCATTGAAACTAGGGCCCTTAAAGGGATGACCTTAACCCTAGAAATCAGTTAGCAGAACGGGGAGGACGGGTGGGGCGGTAAGGAATCTATCACTACTAATGTTTCTTACAGATATATCGTTACCGAAGGTAAGTAATTTGTGCATCTGAAAGAAACACATAGTGATAGATTCCTTACCTTAGAATAGATACCCCAGCAATACCAACCCCGGTGGTGGGTCTGCGAACAAAGATCACACCAGAAAGTCACGGAGAACAGAACGGCCAAAGAAGCCGTCTCTCCGGACTTGGCTGTCCAGGCAGTAATGTGTGGTAAACGTGTGCAGCGAGGCCCACGTGGCCGCTTGACATATGTCTTGCAGAGGGACACCACGTCCCAATGCAGTAGTGGCTGCAGTAGCTCGGGTGGAATGAGCACGCAGCCCCACCGGAGGTTCCTTTTTAGCCAAAGAGTAACAGGCTTTGATACACAAGACAACCCAGCGGGAGATGGTTCTCTTATGGACCGCCCGACCTTTCTTGGTGCCAACGTAGCCAACAAAAAGCTGGTCATCCACCCGGAACTGCTGTGTGCGGTTAAGATTTAAAAAAAAGCGCACGTTTTGGGTCCAGACGGTGGAGCCGCTCTTCGTCTCTGGAAGGATGCGGAAAAAAGGTGGGCAAGGTAATAGTCTGCCCAATGTGAAAGGCCGTAACCACTTTTGGCAGAAAGGAAGGACGGAGCCTGAGCACAACCTTGTCCGGATGGACTGAAAGGAAAGGAGGCTTACAGGAAAGAGCCTGGAGCTCACTCACCCGCCTGGCGTAAGTGATGGCCACCAGGAAAGCAGTCTTTAACTTCAGAAGACGAAGAGGACAGTTGTGAAGTGGCTCAAAGGGAGCGCACATCAAGTACGTCAGAACCAGATTCAAGTCCCACTGAGGCATCATGAAAGGAATAGGAGGAAAAAGGTGAGTAATCCTTTTAAGAAATCTATTTACAACAGGGGACTTGAAAAGAGAGGGCTGATCAGGGAGCCTGAGAAAGGCCGAAATAGCAGAAAGGTAGCCCTTGATAGTGCCCAGAGCAGAGCCCTGCCGGGCCAAAGAAAGAAGGAACAGTAGAACCTCAGAAAGAGGGGCAGAAAGGGGATCCACAGCCTTTGCTGTGCACCATGCCACAAATTTGTTCCACCTGCAGGCGTATACCACTTTAGTAGAGGGACGCCTGGCTGCCAGAATAACGTCACAAACTTCAGGAGGCAAGTCGAAGGGAATCAACTGCTGCCGCTCAATCTCCACGCAAAGAGGTGGAGGCGTGACAGGTTCGGGTGGAGGACCGTCCCCTGCTGCTGCGACAGAAGATCCTCCCGAAGAGGCAGTCGGATCGGGGGATCGATGCTCATACTGAGTAGCTCGGGATACCATACTCTTCGAGCCCAGTCCGGAGCCACAAGAATGACTTGGGCCCGGTCGCGCCTGATCTTCAGCACTCTGGGCAGAAGTGGTATAGGCGGAAAGGCGTACAACAGACCGCAACTCCACTCGCAATGAAAAGCGTCGCCGAGCGAGTGCCGCCTTGGAAATTCCAACGCGCAGAACTGATGACATTGCGCGTTCTCTTCGGCGGCGAATAGATCTAACCAAGGCTCTCCCCACTGCTGAAAGAGACCTTGCGCCACCTCCGAGTGAAGACGCCATTCGTGATCGAGCATGCACCTGCGGCTGAGTTCGTCCGCCCTGGCGTTGAGAGAACCTGCCAGGTGTTGAACCACCAGGGACATGCCCTGATGTTCCAGCCATGTCCAGAGAAGCAGAGCCTCCTGACAGAGGGTCCACGACCCTACCCCGCCTTGTTTGTCGCAGTACCACATGGCGGTGGTGTTGTCTGTGAACACCTGCACTACTCTCCCCTTGACAGAGGGAAGGAATGCCTTCAGTGCAAGCCTGATCGCCCGCAGCTCCAAAAGGTTGATATGGAGCCGGGACTCCGCCGGAGACCAGAGGCCTCTGATCTCCGCCTCTCCCAAGTGGCCTCCCCATCCCAGGAGGGACGCATCCGTCACCACTGTGAACTCCGGTTGGGGAAGGGAGAGGGATCTGCCGTCGACCCAATGCCGGTTCGTGAGCCACCACTGCAACTGGTGTGCAGTGCCCTCCGAGATCTGGACGTGATTGGACAGGTTTCCCTGATGCTGTGCCCACTGGAAATTCAGGTCCCACTGCAGAGCCCGCATATGCCACCTGGCATGATTGACCAGCAGGATGCAGAAGGCCATGAGGCCCAGCAGCCTCAGAGTCACTCTGACCGAAACCCAGGACAAGGGCTGAAAGATGGGAATCAGAGCCCGAATGTCCCGGACTCGCTGGTCGGGAGGATAGACCCGAAACTGCGCCGTGTCCAGGACCGCTCCGATAAAGAGGAGCTTCTGGGAGGGAATCAGGTGTGACTTCGGCACATTGATGGAGAACCCCAGCAAGTGCAGGAGGTCGGCCGTAGTCTGGAGGTGGGAGACGACTGTCTGGGCCGAGCCCGCCTTCAACAACCAGTCGTCGAGATAGGAGAAGACTGATACCCCTGATCTGCGCAGATGAGCTGCGACCACCGCCATCACCTTGGTGAACACCCGAGGGGCGCTGGTAAGGCCAAAGGGGAGCACGGAAAACTGAAAGTGCTCGTGGCCTACCATGAACCGTAGGTAACGCCTGTGGGCTGGCAGGACGGAGATGTGGAAATAGGCGTCCTGCAAGTCCAACGTCACCAGCCAGTCTTGTGGGTCGAGAGCAGACAAGACCTGAGCTAGAGTGAGCATCTTGAACTTCTCTTTGCAGAGGAAGCGATTGACGTTCCGGAGGTCCAAGATGGGACGCAGGCCTTTGTCCTTCTTGGGCACCACAAAGTAGTGGGAATAACAACCACGACCTACTTCGGGCGTCGGAACGCGCTCGATGGCCCCCTTGGCCAAGAGGGCCGCAACTTCCTGCTGAAGAAGCACCAAGTGATCCCCTGACATGCGGTGGTATTGAGGTGGCATGGCTGGGGGGGTAGTCTCGAAGGGGAGGGAGTAGCCCCTTCGGACTATCTCTAAAACCCACCTGTCCGGTGCGCCAGTGAGGGAGGAGATGGCGGAGCCTGCCGCCCACTGGCGTGTGATGACCTGAAAGTTCGGACTAGGAAGGTTTGGAGGCAGAGGTGGCGGGGGTGGTGGTAGTGGTCTGACCCGCCCGCTGGCCCCTGTGTCCGCCACGGCGGAAACCACGTCAGCGGCCGCGCTGGGATGACTGTTGGCCGGCCCGTGGCTCTGTTGCGAACGCTGCGGGGCGCCCCTTCCTGTGCCACGAAAGGAGCGAAAAGCGGAAGGCGGAGGAGGGCGGAATGCGGAGAGTCCCAAGGACTTGGCCGTAGCCCGTGAGTCCTTAAACGGCTCCAACGCGCTGTCCGCTTTGTCGCCGAAGAGGCGACGGCCATCAAAGGGCATGTCCATAAGGGTGCTTTGGACATCCCCGGAAAATCCAATTGTTCTCAACCAGGCGTGGCGACGAACCGCCACTGTCGTTGCCATGGATCTGCCCAGTGAGTCGGCGGTGTCTAGACCACAACGGATCATGAACTTGGCTGTCTCTCTCCCCTCTGCAACAGCCTGGGCTAGAGCAGGCCGGGCCTCCTCCGGACACTGAGACAGCACGTTCGCCACCGTATCCCACAGGCAGAGGGAATAACGGCCCAAGAGGCATGCGGTGTTCACGGACCACAGCGCAGAGCTGGTGGAAGAGAAAATCTTCTTCCCAAACTGATCCAGCTTCTTGGATTCCCTATCCGGTGGGGCGGAAGGGAAGGCGGTTGGGGAAGCAGAGGCTTGGACAACCAAGCTCTCGGGGGTGGGATGTTGGGAGAGGAAAAGAGGGTCACCCGGAGCCGGGCGATGGCGTCGGGCCACGTTCCTATCCACAGGAGCCCCTGTGGTGGGCCTGGACCAAGTGCGCAAAAGAACGTCCGAAAGGGCTTCATTAAAGGGCAGCAGCGGCTCCGCAGAAGTAGCTGATGGCTGAAGCACCTCTGTCAGGAGGTTAGTCCTGACGGCCACAGTAGGGAGCTTGAGGTGTAGGGCCTCCGCCGCCCTACGCAACACCACTGCATAACTGGCTCCCTCCTCCATAGCCACGGTAGGAGGAGACAGCATGCCAAGGTCTGGTGAGGTATCCAGACCACTGGCTTCCCCCAGTTCCTCAGCCCAGTCCTGTTCAGACTCGCAGGCTGCAGCGAGAGGGTCGTCCGACCCCTCCCAGTCCTCCCCTTGCTCCTCAGGCTGTTCAACAGGCCGAAAATAAGGAGCAGGGACATGGGGATAGAAATCCCCAAACGGCGTCGAGAACGGCATCGACCGACGCCGCGTCCACTTCGGGGCTGAACCGGAGGTCGGCGTCGTCCCGAGGAGCGGGCGGCATCAGGATCGGTGCTGGTGGGGTCGACGTCGGTGGAGGCTTAACGATCTGAGGCTTAACGAGGTCAACCGGCGTCGACCGGGATCCAGGCCTGGATCCAAGGGTGTCCTGCGGCGCCGGGGCCGGAGCCGACAGCGAGGCCGGAGCCGCCGGCGATGAAACGCGAGGACACCCAGGCGGGACCGCGGGGCCCGAAGGCGCACCGGCGGGACCCGACGGCCCAAAGAGGCGAGCCATGGCCGACAGGAAGTCCTGTATCTGGGCCGGAGTCGCCGCCGACCCCGGGAAGGGGGGGTAGTCGGGCGGCGACTCCATGGACTCCGCCGGAGCCGCGGGGATGGCACCACCCGTACCCTCAGCCACGTCGCGTGACCGGCGAGGGGAAGTCGAAGAATAGTGACGTTTCTTCGACTTCTTGTGCTTCGTCTTACCTGACCCCGAGTGCGAAGACTTCGATCCCGACGATCGCCGATGGTGACTCCGCTCGCGGTCCCTCGACCTCTCTCTAGACCGGGACCTGTCACGGCGCGGAGCCGACTGCCGGGCTTCAAGCAGCTTTCGGGACCGCTCCTGCAAAGACTTCGGAGCCATGGACCGGCAGTCGGGGCACGACTTGGGGTCGTGGTCGCGCCCCAGGCAGAAGAGACACACGCGGTGCGGGTCCGTCACCGACATCATCCGATGACAGTCCTCGCAGGATTTAAAACCGGGCATCCCTAACTGCACCAGGAGTCGATATCGACTCAAAAAAGGTGAGAAAAGATCTCAAAAACGTAGTCAAAAAGACTAGGGGTACCGCTCTCTCTGGATCTGCGCTTGCTGGCGCGGAAAAAGAAAGAACTGACGTCAGCGCGCGTGGGCGGCGTCCAAGTAGCGCCCGCGACGTCATCTCGGCGACCACGACGCCAACGACGGACACGGAGTCGCACAACGCCCCTACCGACACGCAGGGGTACTGCTGACGAAAACTTTCCGGATCCAGTCTGACGCCTGGGGATATTCTAAGGTAAGGAATCTATCACTATGTGTTTCTTTCAGATACATACATGTTAAACAATTTGGGGCTAATTGACTCCCCACGTGTCACGCAGTTCATAACAACCCATATTTTGGACATCATTATAGTACCTCGGGTGCTAGACGATCCATAATTACTTGGGGCCGCCAACATCACCCTACTGTACTCCCCATTCACAGGAGGCTGATTGAATTGATCCCCCCATGACACCCTGCTCTCCTGTCCTGATGATGACTTGAAACAACACAGGTCAAAAAGCTGTTGACAAAACTCAGCGTAATTTCGGCTTCCTTGGCTCCTAACATTTTTCCAATAAATTCTGATCACAGTGTTCATATTATGTACCAATTTTTAAACTGCGTCATCTCACTGCTTTTTTCACCCTATCACGTGTCTCACTTTACGTTGTTCACATTGCCACGAATACTTTGTATGCACTTATATTTTAGATTACACTTGCATATAATGAAATGTAATATTGCTGTCTGAAATTAATGCCTTGCCTAAAAATTAAACTACAGACTGCGGTAGCCAACTGTGGTGTTTTTCCTTTTCTTGCCTCCTTCTTGTAATTTATTTTACATTCTACTAATTGTCTTTAAAATATTCCCTGTTGAGACATTGTTACTTGTTAGCACATTTACCCGGGTCTCAACTGAGTTTATGGGATTTCTCCTGTTGCATTATCTGTAACATGTATACAGGTCACAGCATAGTTTTCATATAAATTATTTGATTAGATGCTAACGGAGCTGTGTTTATGTACCACAATATGCATTTATGATCTTAACAATTGTATCTATAAGTGCTTTGCTACTGAAAAGTTGAGGAAATAAAATAAAACTTTTTAAAAAACACAAAGAAATGGCGTTTACGTACAGCAACAACTGAAAGTCTGAATTTCTAACCATCTATCTGTACTTGCACATATGGAACTTTATATAATACAATTTTGTCTTTATTGTTTCCTTTATACATGTATACCCTTTCTATGTAATTATGTATCTATATATGTTATTACTTTATTCCTACTGTAGAAAGAAAGAAAAATATATATTTGTTTAAAAACCCTCAACTCCCTCCAAAACACTGCTCTATGTCTCACTCTTTACCTCTCTCAATATATCCTCTACTATATCTCTCTCAATATATCCTCTACCTCCACTCTCTGAATCATCCCAAATCTCATTCTACTACTATGATCTCCCTAAATTCCTTTCGTGACCCATACCTCACTACCCATCCTCGACTCACCCTAAACCTCAGTCTACTACTATGGTCTCCTATATAACCCTTTCTAGACTCTTCCCTCCTCGACCCAACCAAAACCTCATTTTACTATTATGATCTTCAAAACAACACATCCTAGACTCTTACCTCCTGTATCCCTCATTTGATTCATCCCAAACCTCATTTTAATTTTACTACTATGATCTCCCTAATAACCCTTTCTAGGCTCGCCCCTCTTTTCTCCCTCCTCTAACTCATCTCAAACCTCATCTAACTAATATGATTTCCCAAATAACCCTATCTAGACTCGTCCCTATTCTATCCATACCGATCCTACTGACATGTCCACCGCTCAAATTAACAACTTATATTTCCCTATACTAACCCACCAATAAACCTTTGGCTTCCGGAGTAGCGTGCTACTTGCCGAGAAGCGCGTCCACCCCTCATCAGGGGTAGTAAGCGCTATATAAATACAATTACATTTATAATTACTCAGCCACGCTAGTTTTTGCTTTATTGCTTGGTAGACGCATGGATTCAAAACCTAAAAACAAATTTTTAAAAAGCAAGAAATCTCAGCGGCACGGTTCTCATACGCCTAGGTTTATTTTGTTCTGGCAACATCGTACTATATGTCTTGGCATTTGATTTGCACCATGTAGCGCTTTCTACCCAGTTTTTCACCCTCTGTGATGGTCCTCATTATCAACTCATCCTCACAGCTCTTTGCCAATAAAGCCATCAAAGCTGTAAACTTTCCTAATGATTTGATGGCCTTTGTCACAATCTAGAAGCATGACAAGCAGACTAATGTGAATTTCATGTTCTATTATTTTGTGGATTTCTTTCCAAACAGCACACCAAAAGCGCAGAATTTCAGGACATAGCCACGCCAAGTGCACAAAGCCAGCCTGTGGCACCTTACATCTATTGCAGGTGTGGTGTTTGCTGGGGGTCTATTCTATGGTGTTGTGTAGGGGTAATATATATTCTATGGTTAAACTTGAAATGTATCAGTATATGCCTATAATTAATTGATATGAGTGCAGTTTGCACACAGCAGTATGTCCATTTAGTATCTGACCATTGTTCACCTAGATCAGCAACCCATTTCTCTTTCGCAGTTGATTTAACGTCCATTCTATTTTCAGTTAATAATCTATACAGCTTGGCAAATCATCCCCTTGTACCCTCCTGCAATGCACATACATACAGGGCCAATGGTACTGGTTAACCTTCATACTATTCATTGGCAGCCCAAATTAATTAGGGAGGTTACGGGGCATGAATTACATAATTATGGTGAAAGGCATAGTTGATGAGGATGCAGTTATGGAAGAGGAGTGGGCTTTTTCTCTTTGGGGAAAGGTTCGCAAAGGCCAAAGACCGGTTGGTACACAGGGCAGTGCAGGATGCCTTGAGGCCCACAGGAAGGCAAATCATAATGATGTCGTCTTACCACTCAGAACCCATCCATTTGAGGAAAGATGGCCAAAAGATCCTTGAGACTGTCACACCCCCAGGGGCCCTAGCCTAAGGCAAAAATTCTTGTCACAGTCCGGATAAAGAGGGACCCTCCCAACAGATGCCTTTGAGAGGCTCAAAGAGGCATTCATCTAAAAATCGTGCCATGAGTTTCCCACACCCTCCATCTGGGAGGCTGAGAGACCTGGTGTTCAAGATGACAAGGTCACCTCTGATAACGTGCCCCCCATGGGTGCGCCCCCAGCATGGGATGACAACAGTTATGATGGGGAAAATTCCCTGGGAGGTTTGGATGAGGAAACCTATGACAGTAGGTCATGGTTACTCTCTCTTTAAACTTATAACAATTGCTCACATGAAACTCATTCAAAAAAACAATTCTTTTAATTCTCACAGGAAAAAGTCTGTGTGGATTTAATCAAAAGAAACAAAAATAATTTCTATGAAATATGCCCTTGTCAAGGCCTAGACGCATGTGCACAGGGATCCTGACAACTCTGCCTCGAGCAGGTCTAGTAGTTGCACGCTACCGTCTATGACCCCCACCCATCTCCGAGCAATTACCACAGCTTCGGAGACAGAAGCCTGTAATACTTACGGGGCATGAACGCGAGAAACCACGCGTCGGCAACACGGGAGCCCACCGTTATATGGAGTGACATGCCAAGAACAGGCATAACATAGAAAGCAACTGCAGGCTCTCTCTTGCGAGGTAAGGCCATCAGCAGGTACATCAATTTAAACAGAAGTCACATTAATCAGGGATAGAAAACAAAATTCCATGTGACACTCTAAGCCCCTCATTATTATATTTTCAGCCATCTGGATGAAAAAGAGCCATATCCAGAGCTCCAACCTATCAATAATCCTAACCACACTTGGCCCTCTTAAAGGAAACATTATACCAGGATTGTCCTACAACAGGGAGGCATACCATTGCCTCACAAAAGGATAAATTACGATTAATATATATGTATAGGTAAGCTTCTTTATCCCTGGCCCACACTGTTTTTTAGTTGTCACCTTCTATACACCATAGACTCCGAGATATATACCCTCTAATGCAGTATATTTTGTAGTCCCCAGGTTATTTCAGTCCTGATGAGACCTTCACACTACAAGCAGGTTGAAACGTCGTCGACACCAACAAAGGGGCATTCTTTAAGTGGAAACACTGGAAGAACAGTCTAGTGTCTCCTTTGATTGTAAAAGTGATTGATCAAGACACCCTTGTCTATACCAATAACCCTTGTTTTTAAGTTACAAAGTCACGTCATTGTCACTTCTTTGGTTATGATAACTACTTGGGGTTTTCCATCACTTAATTCTTATCACTATTCACTGAAACATTATGCAAGTTTTTATATGTTTTTGCACTATAATGGAAATAAATGACTCCGCTCGGCTGAGCTGAGCTCTGTGACAGCAAATAGATTGGGCTTTACAAGCTTTTTTTCAGTTCTTAAAAAAAATCAATTTGTGACAGATATGTTCTGGTCTTTCCAATAATTTTTGTTTCTTTTGATTAAATCCACTCAGACTTTTTCCTGTGAGAATTAAAAGAATTGTTTTTTTGACTGAGTTCCATGTGAACAATTGTTATAAGTTTACCCTAATACCCAGTTCGCATAGACATATGGGTTGCTCTTGTTTTTCTAAAATATATGGTTACCCTCTGGCAGAGGGAAGAGGCTAACGTTAAATGATGATTTGTCACTGGGATCAGGTGGGGGCCACTCCCCTCTCATATGTTGGAGCCTGAGAATATTTATCATCCCAGATCCAAGGAGTGGGTACCTGCAAAGAAAGTTGTGCAGCTTGTAGCCAATAGGTTCATGAAGCTCATGGACAAAGAGGCTAGGGAAATACTTATGACGGAGAGTGCCCTCACCACGGAGATTGACACCAGGATGGCCACTTTTCTAGCAACGTTTGGTAGGAATCCCAAAGTAAAGAGACTGATATCCTACAACATCTGGGTTTTGTCAAACTGTGCAAAAGTCAGAACTGATCTTTCACAAGAGAAAGAAGTTCTTGGCCTTTGTGTAAGACTTCTTGGAAGTGACTTTGAATCAGACCCAGAAGAATGTAGCATTGATTCGTCAGGAGTTGAGGAAGACCCTAATGCAGGAGAGGATCTCCCTGAGACACTTATTAAGGGTAGTGGGCATGTTCGCTTCTTTGTAACAAGCCATCTTCCCAGAGTAGCTACACTACTGTGTCCCACAGAGAATGAAGGCCTCCCAGGTACTTGGAGTCAGTGATCATGTCCTCGGAGGCCAGGTCCGAGCCCCTGGGTTGGTTGGACCACATGGATCCTTGTAATGGGACAGCGATTGTCGTCTCAACACTACACCTGGTGATGGAGTCAGACACCAGTCGCTTGCGCTAGTGCTCCCACTGTGTTGTGTGCAACTGGAGGTAAGTTGGTCTGAAGAGGAGCTCAGACTTTACTTTAACTGCCAATAACTTCTGCCAACTTCTTCCTGGTTAAGTGCATGACCAAATACAGGGTCTTGGGTTATGTCCTATTGAAGACGGATAACCTCTTGAGGTATATATCAATCAATCAGGGGGTTTAAAGCGCGCTACTCACCCGTGAGGGTCTCAAGGCGCAGGGGTGCGGCTCCGGTTCAGCCGAAAAGCCAGGTCTTGAGGCTCTTCCTGAAGGTGTGCAGAGTAGGGAAGCATCTGATGTTGGCTGGGAGCTTGTTCCAGGCTTCAGTTGCGATGTAGAAGAGGCTCTTCCACCCGCTCTGGTTATGCGGATGTGCAGGGTTTCTGCCAGGGCGAGGTGGGCAGAGCGGAGGTTCCTTTTGGGCACGTGGAAGGAGACTCTTTCGTTGAGGTATTTGGGTCCGATGTTGTAGAGGGATATGTAGGCATGGGTGAGTAGCTTGAAGGTTACTCTCTTCTCGACGGGGAGCCAGTGGAGGTCTCGCAGGTGTTGGGTGATGTGCTCATACCGTGGGATGCCGAGGACGAGTCTGGCTGCGGTGTTCTGAATGGTCTGGAGTTTGCGTAGCAGGGATTTGTTGATTCCAGCGTAAAGGGTGTTTCCGTAGTCCAGTCTGCTTGTTAGGAGTGCGTGGGCGACGGTCTTTCTGGCTTCGGGGGGGATCCACTTGAATGTCTTGCGGACAATGTGGAGGGTGTTGAAGCAGGTGGAGGCGACTGCGTTGATCTGTCGGGTCATGGTGAGGAAGGAGTCGAGTATGATGCCGAGGTTCCAGGCGTGGTCCGTGGGGGTTGGGGGGTGCAGAGGGCCACCAGGAGTTGTCCCACGCAGAGGGGGAGGGTCCGAGGACTAGGACCTCTGTCTTTTCAGAGTTGAGTTTCAGACAGCTGCTGCTCATCCAAGCTGCGACGTCTTTCATTCCTTCTTGGAAACTGAGTCTGGTGGTTTAATGGTCCTTCATGAAGGAGAGGATGAGCTGGGTGTCGTCGGCGTAGGATACAATGCTGAGTCCATGCTGTCTGACAATGGCGGCGAGGGGGACCATGTAGATGTTGAAGATCGTGGGACTAATCGATGATCCTTGTGGTACTCCGCAGTTGATCTCTGTCACTTCGGAGAGGAAAGGCGGGAATCTGATCCTTTGGGTTCTGCCGGCTAGGAAGGAGTGGAGCCAGTCGAGGGAGATTCTCTGGATTCTGGCATCGTGGATTCTGGCTGCGAGGGTGTGGTTGGAGACGATGTCGAAGGCTGCGGAGAGGTCGAGTAGGAGGAGAGCTGCGTTGTGGCCTTGGTCGAGGAGCGTGCGGATGTCGTCTGTAGCGGCGAGGAGGACGGTCTCTGTGCTGTGATTGCTGCAGAATCCGAATTGGGAGGGGTCGAGGATGGAGTTCTCTTTGATGAAGTTTGTCAGCTGGGCTTTGACGCTCTTCTCGGTGACTTTGGCTGCAAAGGAAAGGAGAAATGGGTCGGTAGTTCTTCAGGTCCGTCGGGTCTGCAGAGGGTTTCTTGAGGAGGGGCTTGACTTCTGCGCATTTCCAGTCGCCGGGTAAAGTGCCGAATTCGAAGGTGGCGTTGATGGTGCGTCGTAGCTGGGGCGCTATGGCGGCGGCTCTGTGGAAGATGTGAGGAGGGCAGGGGTCCGTGGAGGCTCCTGAGTGAGTGCTCTTCATGGTCGTGGTGGTATCTTCGGTGGTGACCGGGTTCCAGGCGGTGATGGTGGGCCGGCTGTCGTCGCTGAAGGGAAGCGTGGTTTCTGGAGTCTGCTCGCTGAAGCTGTCGTAGAGGGCCTTGATTTTCAGGTGGAAGTAGGAGCCGAGCTTGTTGCAGAGGTCTTGGGAGAGAGTGACGTCCGTGGCTTCGCTAGGGGATTTGGTGAATTGCTGGATGATGTTGAAGAGTTCCTTTGAGTTGCTGGAGTTGATGAGGATTTTGTTCCGCATGAAGGTCTTCTTTGTGGATCTTATGTGTTGGTGGTATACTGTCATGGCGTTCTTGAGGTGGTCAGGTCTTCCGTGGTTTTGCTGTTTCTCCATCATTTTTCAAGACGTCTGCAGGAGCGTCTGGCTTCTTGGGGGTCAGTGGTGAACCAGGTGGCCTTCCGGGGCGTTGTCTGTCGGTGGTGCGGAGGGGTGCAAGCTTGTCTGCGCAGTCAGTGATCCAGCGGTGTAGTTCCTTGGCTGCAGAGTTGGCGTCGGGCGAGGCGGGGGGGGGGGAGTCGGGGCTGAGGGTGGAGTTGAGCTGCTCCTCTGTGACCTTGCTCCAGTTCCTTCATGGAGGGCGAGGAGTGGGTTTGAGAGCGGTGGTGGTGTTGAAAGAAAAATGTACGCAGAAGTGGTCCGTCCAGAGGGGCTGCGTGGCGTGGTATAAACCAGCTGGTTTGAACCTTTTCCAGGCCGAATTGGCTAAAGACTTCTGGCATTACTGCTTAGAGAACCAGATTGTGATAATAGCTTTGAATTCTGGGACCTTCAAAACCAGGTAGCAGAATGCAGTCGAAACATGAGAAAGATTCCACTGCATGGAGGCTGGAACTAGTTTTGTTCGGGCGCACATGAACAGATAGGGACCATGAAAGTTGGACCTATTTGCACTCTGATTGAATATACAGCACTTTCAGCTGGAGGCCGGTCTCGCAGGGGATGGCTGTGGATGCGTCCATTCAAAACTGCGGTCCAGTGGCCTGTGTGTTCCTACCGTTTCCTAAGATTACAAGAGTAACAGCTAAAGTCAGGAAACACAAAGTTATGGTGATTGCAATTACCCCCATGTGGAGATCTCAAGTTTGGCTTCCATTTCTTCTGTAACTTTCCACAGATTCTCCAGTCCTTCTTCCCCAATCTCCAGTATTCCTAAGAGATCACCTACAGCATCAACTAGTCCTGGAATGTTCCCTCCAATTGGTGGCATGGAAGATTGCAGGTGAAGATGGTCTATCCCAGGCCTTTCATAACAATCTACCTCATTGCTGATCCACTGGGCGGAGAGTATGGGCAAGAGATACGGATCAGACTAGACTAGATGGGCACAGTGGGGCAAGGATAGGAACTTTGATCCTGTGGTGGTTCAGATTGTACATGTCTTTAATTTTCTTTTCAACTAATAAGGTCCAATTCGGCTTATAGGACTATCAATACATACATATCTGCCATTTCAACAGGGTATCAAACAACTGGCAATTTTCCAGTTGAGGAACATCCGTTGGTTTGTAGGCTTCTAAAGGGGATTCACCCCTCAACACCCTCTGAACCTAAATACTCGTAGACTAGGGATGTGGAAAAAGTACTAAAATAGTTTCTGACATTGCCTAACAACAAGAATCTTTCTCGGAAATAGCTATCTACGATGTTGGCTCTGCTGTTATGCCTCACATCCTCTAGACCAGGGTTAGATGTTCAATCTCTGGATACACAAGGTAGGATGTTCAACCCAGAAGGGGTTACCTATACAGTCACTAGGAGGACAAAATCTATCACTTGACCTCCTACCCCACATTTCCAGATTACCCCGAAATACGTGGTACATATGATTGGGGCTTTTGTCTGAAGAGTCTTAACCCACCGGAGCAAGGCCGTTTTTGATTTTTATAAAGAAGCCTTTAAAGCAATTGTTCGGCCATCGCCTCTAAGGTGTTAACCCTGAAGGAAAGATTGAAAGACATCATCAAAGTGACAGACCAGCCGATAAAGTCAACTTAAAAAAAAATCTACTTCAAGGCGGTTAAGAGCATGGTGGCAGTGGCTGTCAGTCAGTTTTGAATTTGCATTACACTCACCTCAAGTCTGACTTAGCATGCAAAATTACCTAGCTATCATAAAGGAAAGTTTCAATTCTACTAAGGACTCAGAGGTGAGGATTATCCTACCCCACTGAAGCTACCACTGCAGTCCTGCCCCTGAAAGTAAGGAAGATTGAGTGCATGTAAATTTCCAATTCACAAATCAGAAATGTGTTAAAATTGGCTAGTATGGTGTTAGTAATGACACTAAGGGGTCGATTCCGATTCGGGCCGGAAATCTCTCCGACCGAGCCGGACCCGGAGAGATTTCCGACCGAATCGGACCCGTGCAGTCCGACCGAACGAGTACGATGCGTCCGTATGTTATCGGACACGAGTCGGTCGGACTCCCATTGAAGTCAATGGGAGCCGGTCGTACAACGCGTACGCGGGCTCCCATTGCCTCAATGGGTGCGAGGCGGACAAGGGCGCCCTACAGCGAGTACGCCGCGAGCGCTCGCGGCGTACACGCACAGGTAGGGGGACCCTTGGGTCCCCCTGTGTGCGCCTCGCACGGGTACGCGTACAGGGGGTCCGACACGGACCCCCAAAGTACGGCTCCGACAGCGAGTTCGAGTCGGACGGCGCGAGTCGGTCGGAGCGGTCGAGGTGCGCATCGTGCTTACCCGGCCGGAAAACGTCTCCATTGCGCGGTGCGAATCGGGTCCGAGCGAGTCGGTCGGAGCGGTTCGAGTCCGAGCGAGTCGGTCGGAGTTGTCGGGACGCCCGGACGAGTCGGTCGGCGAGTCCGCATCGTACTCGCTCGGCCGGACCCGCGTACGGTTCGGTCGGGAAACAGGCTTTCGCATGGCTTTTTTCCCGACCGAATGGTATTGGGTGCGCCTCCGACCGAGATCGGAATCGGCCCCTAACTGTGTAAATTACTCACTGCGGATTGATGTTGTAATGTAGTTTATTTTCCTTGTACTATGATCGGACCAGAAACGGGATTGAGACACGACTTAGGTGGGAAAGTCCTCAGCAGCCTTAGCACAAAGAAAGATATGTGGGTGCTCATGGCTGAAGATTTGCAATTGGTTATGGACTCTGATTGGTTATGACTTACTTTCCTGCATTGGTGGGAAATGTCGATTTTTCAGCTTGTTTATGGCTGCTGAGTAGAATGAAAGGAAAGCTGCTTAATCCTCGCCTCTGAATCTTTTTTGGGTCGAGCCTGGGCAGCGCATGCGCTGCAAGGAATGCTGTATTCAGGTGAGGACTTGAAGCTGTGCCTACTCTCCGCTCAAATTTTTCATTGGCTTGTATCATTTTCCACTGTAAACTGTGGCTTTTCATTGGTCAATAGGTTTGATAGTCTCTCCTTGGTACCGCCTTGTCTCATCTTGTAACCTCCCATAAAGACTGGCCCTCTTACTTGTATTGTTACTTGGTAGGCTTTAATTACAGCCTTTGAGCACTATTTTGTCACTTGTTTTCACCTGCCTGCTGTTGCAGGCAGGACAACTCTCTTTGGTTTATTTGCAGCCCGGAACAGGGCTACATGATTTTTTTTCTATTTATTAACTTTTTTGTTTACAAGCGCCCCATGCCGTGCTTTCACATTAATGGAGGCCACGCCCCTTTCTTTAGACGCAGCTCGTCTAAACAAAGGGGCGCGGCCGCCATTAAAGTGAAAGCCGGCATGGGGCGCTTTTACACAAAAAAGCATTTGCAATGCAATAGGTGAGGTCTCGCATTTGCGGGACTTTAAGCTACTGCCATTTACAATGACAAATACGAGACCTATTTCATTGCAAATGCTTGTATTGAAATGTTTGTGCTGTATGCAGTCGAAAAGAACAAGATGCAACATATGGTCTGCTATGATGAATAACTAAGTCCTAGGATGGATGGAGCAGTTAAGAAAAAGCCGACGGATTGTCCGCGTTTCTAGTAAAATTGTTCGATCGGTTCGCTAACGGACTTTTAATACGGACCATGTTACCAAAATGTACCCATGACTTTGGATGTGCCGGCTCCTGAGGTTTCACCGGAGACCTTGACTTGCAGTTTGACGCAGTAATGGCAGGGGTTAAGTTACTTTGGAATGAAACAGATGGTAGGTTCCAGTGGTGGCTGGTGACATTTGAAAGTGGTGAGGCGTAAAAGTATTGTCGTGCTGCACTGCGGAGAGCGATTGTCGGGGGGTCGGGAGGTTTCTCACCCCGAGAAAAATTTGAAAAAAGAGTGGACAAATGGTGCATTTTCAAGCAAATTTGAAGATGCAGGAAGGTTAATAAAGCAATACGATTGAATTATTTATCATTTAAGAAATTGCCAATTTTTATGAGCTATAGAGGACAATCTTTTAATATGCTGATGTAAATGTGCCCAGCTGTTTACATAGGTGTGTCTGGGATTCCAAACACAGGCGACCTGGAGAAGAAAAGGCGGGAAGATTGAACGAGCCACGGGCACCTCTGGAACAAAGGGGATGCGTTTCACTTGTGGAAAGGAGGGGTGGGGAAGATTGGGTGAGGGGCGACGAACATGATGTACCACTATATGTGTGAATGGAGCCACCAGTGTGGCGTGGCATTTGGGCAACTATCCTGCGGTGCCAAGGGTCAAAGTCCAGGGGAAGACTATCCTGCATCCGCGCCTCCAGTCCGTTCTTAAAGCAGGGGCCCTGTCTGGCTCTCAAGAGAAAGGGCAAGAGAAACACCTGAGCCCCAAATATCCCACATGGCTCTTTTATAGAACCCCCGCTTTTAAAACACTTAAAACACTGAAGCTGTGTTTTAAAAAAAAGCCGGAATCCGCAGATGTGGGCCAATTTTTGATCCCAATCCAACCTTGCACACCCAAAAGTCACTTAGAGAAAGACCGAGCCTACGAGATGTCCCCTCTAACCAGCTCACCCTTTGAGTAGGACCTTACCTCACAGTATGCCCTCTGACTTCAATCACACCCCAGAGGAAGCCATAATAAACCCATAGTGTCCTCTGACCCCACCCCAACCGCAGAGCAGGACATACACACTTGCACATGGTTAACTCTGCTGCCATCGCAGAGCACGCGCTGAGCACAGAGGGGTTCCCTCAATGCCAGACTCAACCCACAGCCCCAGAGTGCCCGTAGAGACACTGCCCCTACCCCGCAGCAGGGCCTAAGATCACACGATGCCCTGACTGACACTTACGTCCCTCTGACAGAAGGGCGTGTACCCCTGCATGCATTTCACTTATAAAGAGTCATGCTTACTCGTGGAATTTATTAGAAAACGCACCATGGGAGAGAAACAAGAGAACGTTTTCACACTTGTTGACGCGAGCCACATCGAATTTCACCTCAGAGGCCGCAGGTCGTATTCGGTCACCTCCTCAGCGACTGTAGCAAAGAGATGGGGTGACCCTCACAGCAAAGCAAATGCCCATGCCCCGGGCACTTCATGCCACAGCAGCGGAGTAGCCAGACTGTGAGAAACTCTGTACTACTTTACAAGGGGCCACCGCAGCCTCCAGATAGTGCCAGGAGGGTCCCAGGACCCCTGTTCTGGGCAACTGATAATTCAAATTTTTAAAAAACTTACCTTCCCCCGGGCCACGCGCCGCAGCCTCAGCTCCTGCTGCTCCTGGCCGGGTCTGCGTTTTCGTTTACCACGGGCAGCCTTCCTCTCCTAAGCCAATCACAACGCCGGGGGGGCAACCAAACAGTCAGGGCCCAAAACAGTGGGCAAGCCACTCCCCCTCTGCCCTCGAGCAGGTCCGCCCACCCGCCCGCCCCTAACCAGGCACTTCTGCTTTCTCGCAGTGCAAGAAGCAGAGACATAAAATGGTAGTTTTACCATTTTATGTTTCTGCTTCTCGTACTGCGAGAAAGCAGAGCAGGGACGCCCCTCCGCGCCAATGGAGGAGTCGCCGCTGGTAGGTTAGTTGGTGTTAAATGAGTTCTTTGTGGGCCTTTCAGCAGCTGTTTAAGCCGGCGGAAGCCAGGGTTAGTGTCATTAGCCGAGGAGGCCGTGACCAGTGTGTTTTCTCAGCTGGCCCTGCGTCCCTGCCTCCAGCTGCAGTGATGCTGCACACTCCCCAGACTGAAAGCTCCTTGCGGTGCGTGCGACGGAGCACAGTTGGCGCTGTGTTGCAACGAATGGGTAGCCTACAATCTTCCAATCATGACACTTCAAGGTTAAGGTGATGTTGCAAACCACTTGTCTTTGAGTCTCCTGGTTTATCAACCCCTTTAATAACAATAACAACTTCTGTTTTTTTTTTATGTGGCACTTATTACTACACTTGTACGGTTTTAAGCGCTGTAAACATATTGCTAAACCCAGTCGAATGCACTTGGTTTACCGACTTTGGAAAACTTCAAAGACTTAGTGCGCTTTGTTGGGATTTAAACTCATGACTTGGCGATCACTCGTTTAAGTGTTAACTCACAGAGTCATCCTTCACCTTAAATATTTTTTTATACTGAGCTTCACGTTTCAACTTTCCGTTTTTTGGTGCCGTACATAAGCAGTGCTATCTTTATCAAATGTAGAATTTCTGATTTTATCAAACTTGCCTAGATGAAGCCCGAGTAGGTCTTGTTGGGCTTCAAACTCATAATCCGACTATCACAGAGAAGATGACAGGTGAGCTTTTAACTCACTGAGCCATCTGCAGGCTATTTTAGGACCATAATACTTGATCACCTAGGATGCATCCTTTGGTGAGTTTTCAGTAATGATTGGTAGTGGATGTGGCTTTACGGCCAGAGCTGTCACTTTCCCGACGTCGACTTAACATCCTATGATTCTTGGCAACTCACTTAATTTCACAGTGCATAAAAAACATGAACCTGACCATGGGTAATGTTACTGACTGCTTCTCATATAAAGCGCGCCAATGCCCTTGGCACGAGTTTGCGCTAAATAAAGGCACAAATAAAAATATTATTATTATTAGAACATTTGAATATTGGGATCCCTACTAGAGACAATGAAGTATCTCAGGGCCAGTAATCTCTAGCATAGACCATCGGCTCCATAGTTCCAATACTCGAATTTATGGAAGGGAAATTAGCAAAAATGCGTTGATGTGGCTACTGTAAGCAATAGATAACTTTATATACATTTACAGCAATAATGATACTAATACGTGTGCCCACAGAATGCATAATACCGCTCCAAGAGTGTCTATGCATTGTACAAAATCTGTTTAGCTGAGCTTCACTGTGAAAAAGGGAATGAATCCAGAAAACAATTTAAAAAGGAAGGGGACTTACTGACTGACTTTTAGAGGACGCGGGAACCCCGCTTCCATCTCACTGCAATGGAAAGAGATATCCACAAGAAACGAAAAGTATGCAGCTTAGCTAGCAAACCAGTAATTGTGTTTTTTCATTCTTAGCAATTTGTTGGCATTGTCTGTCTGTAAAAAAGGGGTGTGTAAAATACAGACATATAATATTTTCCTGCGGCCAATACTGAAGAAAGGGAATGAAAACTAAGCAAATGAAGTATTCCAATGCGTTCCCTTCCTCCATTTGTACCACCTCTCTAGTACACAAACCTAAGATTAACTTTGAAATAATATAATATTTATTTAGTTATTTATTTACACACTTACACAGCTCACTCAACTTCAGGATATCAGAAACAGTACATGACAACAAGAGAACACATACTTCAACTTACATGAAACTGGATCGAAGAAAAACAATTCAACAAATGCAAATATAACAGAGTTAAAAATATACATATTAGACACAGTTTGAATGTGCGCCCCAGTGCTGTGGCTGCTGTGTTTTTAATTACCTCATGGTGCTTTTCATTAATGCTGTGCCACATAAAAGAAAAGATGTGCGTTTAACTGAAAAAGTGTTTTTGTCACAAATATAAATACATTCAGAACAATTTTTATCTAATAATACCTTCATGCTCCAAATTGGAACTCTGTATATGTCTGCTGTTGTTTTACCATCAAATTTCCGCTTCGGTGAAAATACCTATGTCTTTCAATTCTCCATTAGCTACCCTCTCTCCCGCTTTCTCTTTACAACGGTCGAGTTCATGGCTTTATTTCTTGAACGGTTGACCTTTTCCGCAGCATATTTCCATTCGTCTGATAGAGCGCAGATGGCACTCTATTTATATGAGTGCACTATACTCATGGTTTAAACGCACTTTCATACATTTGTATTGTGTGCAGTGTTTTTGATTATTAAGAAACCATTTAATTGAATCATTTAATGTTGAACTAGTGAACGTATTATGTAGAATTTCGTATGTATTATGATTCCTTCATGCATAATGTGCAGGACAATATTATTTTATATATCTTAAACAGTGATTTGTTTAAGTTGCCTGAAATATAGGCACAAAAGATTCTCCTTGCTCTCAAGAAATAATGAATTAATTGATTGTTGTGTTCGAGGTTAGCATGTTCTCACCCTGTTGCAGGTGCAGAAATACACATCGTTATTTTCAGAGTTAAGGAGAGATCCGGAATGCCTTTGAAGATAATTGGAAGCGAGAAGGGAGGACGCTTTGCATATCGAGTCTGTCTGCAAGCCAAGGCCACTGGAAGAAGATAGCTTTAATTAATTTTGCTTCATGAAAGAGAACCAGCTACTGTATAGAGGTCTAGTGGAAAGTTTTAGAAAAAGGTGACGCAGTGTTGATTGAATCCTAACTTTTTGTATGATGCGCAGGGAAAGAGATACCAGACTTCTGCTAGCTTTCGGAGAAGGAGCCGCCTCATAGAGCGAGCTCCATAGCCTTAAGCTAAACGACCCATTTAACGTGAGTACTTCTTAGGAAGTCACACGTGCTGACACCATTGCGGAATGATAGAAGAGAGACAGGAAGGGCCCTCATACAGAATAGTGTAGGGAAAGATTTTGATTTTCTTCAATGAGTCGAGAGCTGAATATTGCATCTATTTTGTGTTGCATTGTGATTTTAGAATTTATAATCATTTGTCTTTTGGGCCGCATTACTTATATCAGAAAGATCGGCTCTGTATTAATTTTTCTGTATCTTTATACTCTGCTATTGAGATGTATTTACATCCAATTGTTTTTGGCCTTATAATAAATATTCAAACTGAACTTTGGAGTCAGTGATCTTTTCAGGCATGACAACTTTGTTATTATCTGTTTGAGTTGTTTTCCTCCCCTCAACCACTTTAGGTAAATAAAAGATCGATCGCTTACACTATACTTACTAAGGAATTTAGGGGTGCAAGTTAGCGTAATCAAATGGTAGCAGAGGATGGTTTACCTTTAAAGTGGTTTACCTATAAGGTGAGGGGAGTACTTAAGAGTAGGGTCGAAGGTCGGAAGGTCGGAGAGCCCTGCAGTGGAACGGAGGAGACTGGAGACTGGCGGACGTTGACGGTGCGGCGGAAACAGTGGTGGCGTGAGTATGAAAGGAATTGTGTTAGATTGCGGTAATGAGTACGTGGGTGATGTCTTGCGGAGTTGGGGTGTATGTTGAGTGAATGTGGTTTTTTTGGTTTAAGTTTTGGTAAGCGGACTCAAGAGAAGTCCAAGATCCCGGGATAGTTTTGTATTGTAATTGTCTGATCAAATGTGGGTGTTGTGAAGCGCTATCAACGATCCACTTGTGTTAGGGACCTTTTGTGTGAATGAATAGGTCGCGGTAGAAAGCCTCAGGTACCGGGGGTGGACTATGGCGATTGAGTGACCAACGCAGGTCAGGGGTCACTACGGTTGAATGTTCTTGTGAGAGTGTTCTATCGATCTTCAGTGACAGACAATTACTTGTGTATGTAACTGTAAGTTATTGTAATTGTGTAGGAGCAGTTACTTGGTTGAATAACTTTTGGTTATACAGTTACTTGTAGTATGAATGTGTGTAAGTGAGTTTGCGGTGCAATTGTAAAGGCGGGTGAGCCGCTGCAAGGAGTGAGAAGTGACGTCAGGGTGCGCCGCGCTGTGATAGGTTGGTTGGTGTAACGCCGCGCTGGGATTGGTGGAAGTGCATTAGCAGTGGAACAGCGTAACTTTGGAGCTTGCAATTGATCGAGTTCGAAATGAGATGTTTTAGGGTATTGCGAGATATGTGTAGAGGTGACACAGGGGTAGTGACTCGGGTAGGGGGAAGAAGCCCCGCCAGAGGACACACCGGCACATTACATGGCAACGAATGTAGGACTTCATACTATCGTGTGGCTTCAGAATTGGCATATAATTACAGAGAAAGAGGGTGAATAGGCTTTCCCTCGTTATGGGTCTTTTCGTATGGAGGTGCTGACCCAGCTGAGGGGGGTGATGAAGGTGCTGAACCCGCCCCCTAGACCCACACAATTTGAAGCATTAGATGCATGGATGAGAGCAGCTCTAGTAAAAAAGAGAGAGGCTTCACATGGAAGAATGAGAAAAGCAATAAAGGCATATCATGATGCTAGATGGGATGCTCAGTTGAAGAGATGAAGAGTAGATACGATAGAGGGAGAACGCTTGTACCCCCTTCTTACAGTAGGAGAGGGGGCTGAAGGGAAAAAGAAGACAGAGGGAGACAGTGATACAGATGACAGCTTTCTCGACAGATTGCTAGCAGACCGTCCTCCACCTTGTGAGTCTAGAGTAGAGACAGAGAGGGTGCACCCATCAGAAGAGCAGGTAAGTGCAGATCAACTGAATTCAGGGGAACCAACGGCAGGAGTAAGAGGCAAGATTACCATGGTACGCATTCCGGGAGGGTCTGGAGGAACCCTGATCCGGAACCACTTGTAGGAGATATGCAGTTGCCAGATGCTTTGTCTGTCCCAGTTACAATAGGGCCAGTGGTTCCGATATATACTCCTAGAGAAAGAACCGATGACAGTCATCAGCACATAAGTGAAGGGGAAGAGACAATGTCTGGAGGGAGCCTTGCAATGAGTGGGGCAGGTTTCTGTCGAATACCAGTAGAAGCTAGTACTCCACTGCCAGCTACAGCTGATCCATCCAGAATGGATAGTGGGGCAGAACGAGGACGGACAGGTGCTCTAGCGAATTCTAGGTCCGATCTTCGAATGTGGGTTCAACCAGTGAGAGAGTCAATGATGCCGAGGGAAGAGATAAGCAGGAGACAAGAAGCGCCTAAAGTACTGTTTGGGCCACAGGTGATTTGTGCAGGTGACCACTGGAGAAGTCGAAGTTGTGAAAGAGAGAGACGCCCAGATACAAAGACAGAAGAGGGTGCAGTTCTTAGGAGAACCCAAAGTTGTGACAGGGAAGAGACACGAAAAGAGGACATTCAGAAAGTGTTAAAAAGCGCAATAAAGGTGCCAATGTTAGATGTGGTACGATTAAAGGCAGAGCTAGACGAGGTGATTGAAGGTAATCTACCCCTGATTAAAATTGATACGTATAACTCAAGCGAACTACTGTTTGTAGCAAAGGACATGACAAGAAAGGCCAAACGAGCTTATGATGCATTATTGTTTTTGGCACAAAGATATGAGGTTGATTTGTCAAAGACCAAGCTGACACAGGGTTCTTGCAGATTAAATTACACAGATAAGGATTTGGAAGAGAAGCGAACGAGTGGATTGAAAGCACAAATTAGAGAACTAGTGATGGGGATGCGGACATGGAAAGATTTAGACCGATGGAAAGAAAAATGGGCCAAAAAGAAAAGCTTCTAGACTGGAATAGGGAATACTCCGCCTCCGGGTGGAGGGACAGGAGCTACAGGAAATTACCCCCTTAGGGAGGTACAGAATGGAGGGTATGTACATGTGCCATGGAGCAGGGGTGATTTGGCAGCATTTACAAATGATTTCCCTCGGCTGAGGGAAAAGCCTGCTGAGTGGTACAAGCAAATAGACAGATTTGTCAAAATTTCAAAGGTATTGTGGATTGATTTGAACACCTTGTTTGATATCGTCGTGCCGGCGGATTTGAGGGCAGTGTGTAAGAAATTTCCATTGAGTGGCCTACTGTAGAACCGCCTAGAGATTCATTGACTCATGGTCCTTCACCTGATGTAATGAGAAAGTATGTGCAAGTGATTACATGGTTGCAATCGAAGGTAGCCCCTCAAACTGTTGATTGGTTGAAAATTGATCGTACCACCCAGGACTCTAAAGAGTCGGTACATGATTATTACGAACGATTGTTGTTAGCTTTTAAGCAGCATAGTGGATTAGATACAATTGAACAGAAGTAGTAAGTAAGTAAATTTATTTGCATAGTTAATTAAAACCATTGCAATACAAACATTGAAAGAAAACAAAAAAAAGAAAAAAAGATTTTTTTTTATTTTTTTTTAAACTTGCTCTACATGCATTGGTAAAACCGATATATCATGAATCTTAGTTTTTTTTTTTGTTTAAAACCATAAAAATATATACTTTTTAGCAGCCTTATGTGCAAAATAGATACAATTTCATACATCACTATTTTTCAAAATCATAAAAATATATGCTTAGCAGCGATCTTGAATTTAAATAAATCCAGTTTTGTATTATAAATCTATCTAAATGACAGTTAAGAATCAAGTTCTGGCATTTTCCGCTCCACCACCTTCATAAACTTCACAAGTCTACAGTTCAGCTGTGGATCCTGGGGTGCAAAACAGGCAAGGACTGCCTGTCTACGTGAGCGTATCCCCCGCTGGTTGAAATGGAATTTTAGCAGATGTTTTCCTTCTTCCAACAGTTTATCACAGGAGCAAAGCAAATGCAGCATATCCTCCGGCGCTGAGCCACATAACCGGCAGAGAAGACCAGCCTTATCCTTAAGCCAATGTGGTAAATGCCGGATACAGGGAAGCAAGCCCAACCTGTACTTTAAAAACTTCATTTTGATTGCTTTGGCATAACCCAAATCAAGGTAGCTCTGTGATACTTGTTTGGAGTAGGAATTCAGAGTCATCCAGCCATGTGACCTCTTCGCAAGGGATGCCTTGTCTTCAATCCATGAAAGATGTTTAACGGTTTTCCTAACCAGTTTTTTAAGTGTTATATGATTTGTGGGGGTATTCCAGAGCTGAATTAAGCCAGTATTTGCCAAACTGCTTTTTAAATACTTGGCAGCTGGAGACGCTGAATGTTGCTCTAACTCCATCCATAGATAATTATTTAGAGTTCCTTCTCTGGATTTTCGCACTTTGTCCCAAGTAGTTATATATGCCCCCTGTCTCATCAGGAGCTGTTTCTGGGCGCCGAACTCTAGCCTAATTTGAGCTGGTGAAGTATATTTGGGCAGACTAAAGATAATCCTATAGGCAGCTATAACAGTACTATCCAAAATCATTGCATCTCTACCTCTCTGTACTTCACTCCCGTAAGTAATTGTTGGCAGGAGTTTAGCTTGTATTACTTGTACCAGTGGTAGAAGAGATGGCCCAGTAAGCTTGCTGTTTAGTGCTTTTAAAGAGATTGCTAAGGCAAGGCCTTTACCTCTGATGCTGGTTTTCTGTACAGTAAAATGACCGCTGTTGTCGATTTTTACTCCCAAATATTTATATACTGAGGTGTTCTCAATACGGACATTGTTCCAAAACCAAATAGACAATTTTTTCCTGTTCTTACTAATCGTCATTGTCTGCGTTTTCTCCAGGTTTATGGTCAGTTTATTTGCTTCAGAATAGCCCTGCGTAGCATTCACAAGATGTTGTAGCCCTACTTTTGTATGGCTAATTAGGACTATATCGTCCGCATAGAGAAGACACGGTAGTGGTAGCCCACCTAATTTGGGGGCATGCGAGTTACAGCTGTTTAGGATCGGGACGAGGTCTCCTATAAACAAATTGAATAATGTGGGGGCTAAAACACAGCCCTGTTTAAGGCCCTTGTTGGTTGGTACACGTCTTGACAGAAGTGATCCGTCACCCAGTTTTATCTGGACCCAAGTTTCTGTGTGAAGGTTGATCAACAAATCCAACAAAGATCTTGGTATTCCCCAACTATTCAATTTGGACCACAAAATATTGCGATTTATGTGGTCAAAAGCAGCCTTATAGTCTATAAAACAGAAGTGAATGGGCATTTTGGTTGATCCAGCCTTATCAATCAACATACCTATAGTTAGAATATTGGTGGTTGTCCCAACTGATTTTACAAAGCCTGTCTGGTTAACCGGAATTAGGGATTTCTCTGATGCCCAGGCCTGCAGCTCCTCCAAAAGTATACCTGCAAAATACTTTGCCTCGTTATCCATTAGGGCCACTAATCGATAACTTTGCGGGAGAGACTTATCCCCAGATTTAAAAATCGGAGAGATAATTGAGCCCTTCCAGGAGGCAGGCAATATATTGAAAAGTCTTATTTCCAAAAATAGAGGCTCAAGCGCTGTTGCCCATTCATTCTCATCTTGTTTGTAAAAGATGGGTGGAATTCCATTCGGGCCTGGCGCCCCCTCACTTCTTCCTTTTTTAATTTGGCGCTTGATGATGTTTCGCATACTTAACAATCCATCATTTATAGGTGGTGCGTGGCCTTCTGAATTGCTGAGCCTCCTATGGAATATCTCTTTTTTATTTGTAACGAGCCTTTTTATCGCATTGTCGCTTTTAGTCTCACATTTACCATCCATATCCTGATTAAAATGATTCTTAAGATGGCTTGCCCATACCTCTTCGGTAATATTAGAGGAAAGCCCGTCATGCATTGGTCTTATAAAGTGGTTTATGGTTTTCCAAAAACTTGCACCATCGTTCCCTTTTATATCAGCATGTAATTTTGCCCACATTTGGTCCTCCATTGATCTGTTGGCTTCCCATTTTATTTTTTTCAGCGTTGCCTTTTGTTTCCGTAGAAAATCATGTTTTATCGTATCCATAGGATTATGATGAAGTTGTCTCATCGTTTGATAAATTGAATTTTTTATACACCTAAGCTTCTCTTTGTATTTTTGTGGAAAGTGTTTCATGTTGCTGTACCTCAATTGGCCTTGTGGTTTTAATCTTGTAGCATAAGCTGCCATAGATATTGTAAATTGCTCCCATTTCTCGACTTCACTAGATCCGATTCTGGCATTGAAGTGCTGTTTAGCCTTTTCCAATATATTTTCGTCAGTTGCTGCTGAGTACTTAATCCTTTTATAGTTAATAGTATACACCGACTCCTTTGGCACCGCGGATAACTCGAATTTAGGCTTGCTAATTTTAAGGACCGTTTCTTGAGGGCAATGATCACTATCAGCTTTTCCACCTATCTGAAATGAAATCATGTGCTGAAATAGAGATAATGAAATAAAAGTATAATCCAGGATAGTATTAATTCTTGTGCAGTAGAATGTATTAGCAGGAGGGTTATCTCCAATAAATCTTCCATTTAATGCTCTGATATTAAAAAGCTCAAGGTCCTCTAGTATCTGCGTTCCTAATTTAGTTTGTTTGGAACTTTGTGGTTTCCCTTGTAATGGTATGTCCCAAGCTGAATTTTGAGATAAAATCTCCTCATCTGGCGAGGTTCCCATAAGATTTAGATTGAAGTCCCCAGTAAGCATAAGATCTATTGTGGGACTTTCCCTTATACACGCCTCCACAAAGTTGCATAATTCTTTTACTGCCTTTGCTTTCCTTTTTGGATGGACATAAACATTAATCAGGATAAGTTCCATTCCCCCTGTGCCTGGTTTAGGTTGCGAGGTAAAACGTTTTATTGCCACTAATTCTGAGGAGGTTGGACCAACTTTTTTGACCACCTGGGTACAAGTAGCTGACACATAGGTAACTAAACCGCCTTGGAGGTGGCCGTATTTTGCATTCCGAATTGCACCGGTAAAGAAACGCAAGTAGCCCTGAAGATGCGTGGGGTCTGCCTGCCATGTTTCCTGTAATGCAACAATGTCAAAAGATCTTATGTAGTTAACAAATTCTAAGTCAGACAATTTAGAAGCTAGACCATTTACGTTCCATGAACATATTCGTAGATGATTGTGCTTACTCAATCTTAACTGTGAGCCTGTTTGTCAATTTGTATTATTATTTATTGTTCTTGCAATCCATCTTAGATCAGTTAATTCGGTTGGTATTAATGCTCCATCTTGGATACTTCTAATGATTCTGGAATTATGCACATCACTTGTTCCGCATTTCCCCACCGCTCCTCGGAGCATCGATATTCCTGGTCTGTTCTCAGACGCCTGAATTCCCACAGTTGGTGCCGGAATCAATAATTCTGGGTATCTTGGCTTTTTATAAGGTGTTATTGTTATCCCCCAATTTTTAAATGTGTGAACCTCTGCTAGTATTTTGTGTGCAATTGTTGATGTTGACCATGATGCTTTTGTTTTTTCCCCACCTACTCCGTCATCGTCTATGAATTCGATTGAGACCAGGTCCAACGTTGTCACTTCTTCCAGAGAGGGAATATGAGATAACAACCGTAGAATATTACCTCTATTTAATATATCATGCCTACCCTTTGAGATGTAGTCCGGACGAAACCATATAGCACTTATCTCATTCCTTAATTCATCTGTGCTCCTGGTAGGATCATATCCTCGTGATGCTGTTAATGATACTGGATGGATGGAAGAATCTACATCATCTCTCTCTATTTGATGTGTTGTTTCCTGTCTTAGTGTGAACGAATGGCCTTCCTCTCTGTGCCTAGGGACGTCTAACGAGAATCCTAATGCTTTTATGTGTACTTGCGGTTCTTGTCTCAGCTTAGCTCGTTTATATATCGATGAGGTCATTTGAGTAGTAGAAACCAATTGATTATCGTTTAATTCTTTAGAGCTATACCGTATTGTTTCTCCTGGCTTTTTGATCCGTGCACATTGGTCGCTTTCATTCTCAAGCATTATTACTGGGATATATTCACAGTTTGCTGTTCGATTAACACTAGAGCGTGTCGGAATATTGCATAATTGTAATTGGGTCTGTTCGGGCTCGAGAGATGTTTTTTCCTCTTTAATTTGTTGGAGAATCATAGCAGGCCCTTCTCGATTTAGGCCTTCTAAATCTTCGTTAGTAGTATTCCCGAAAACTTGTGATTCCTCCATTACATGCTTCGTTCTATTAACCGTCTGCTTGATTACTTTTGCAGCTACTGTTTTTTGTACAGAAAGCCCTGCTAAACTGATGTCATTTCTAGGTTTGAGATCACTTTGCACTGATGGAGATGATGTCCCAAAAAGACGCATAAATCCTTCATTGTTTAAATTTGTTTTTTGATTTCTACCTTTCCGCTTTTTTGCTCGCCTTTGTTTTGCATTCATTTGTTTGTCAACATTATCCCCCAATAAGATTTCAGACGTTTGGCCAACTAATGTTACAATGTCACTACCCTCTGTTCTATTAATCGTTCGAGCCAGGGTATCTTTTATCCCGGAATGACCCTTTTCATTGGCTTTGCCTGAGACTATATTTATCGGATCGCTTTCTTCTTTTTCCGGGAGGACCTCAAAAAGTTGGTTATAAGGGACCTGCGAGGACCTTTTGAGGTGTGTACACAGGTCACTCAGCATCAACTGGAAGTGAGGCTAATTTATCAATGATGGGGCCACATCCGCAACTCAAGTTCGCGCCTTGCGATTGATCGTACTTGTTTTGTAGAAGCGTGTTTAATGAACCCAATTTCCCATCGATGGCAACCACAAAGACAGCCAGAGTATCTAATAACGTTAATTGAGTGTCCATCTTGTCGGATTGATAATTGAGGGCCTCTACCAGAAGTTGCATTGTTTTTAACAGACTTGGCCACGCGCTTTCATGATTTATATGTTTTGGTGGCCCCTCTTGACTTCCTGGATTTAATGTAGCCTTTTGATCTCCCTTGGTCACCCCCTCCACCTGTCGTTCATGTTTACCTTCAGTTGTCATGTTTAAAGTGTGTGTGGTAGGCCCACTCCTACACTTATCTTGGGAGTAGGCTGCCATGAGATCTTCCCACTCTTCTTTCCCCAGATACGACGAGACCTCTGTCTCTTCTGAGGAGTAATTTACTGGCCTATCCTCTTTATCCTCGTATTCCTTCTTCCCCCCTGATCCTAACATTGTATTGCAATCTGTCACTTGTTCGTTCGGGTGAGTACCTGGCGCTGGATCTGCCAGCGAGAAATCCTTTTCTCTCCATTCTTCCCTTGCCCTCATTTGTATATACTTTGTATTCCTAGAGTACTTTATTTCCTCTGGACTTCTCTGTTCACTAATCGATGGTGCCTCTATTGTAGCGCAGTTGGCAGTTGTATTTCACCAGCTGCTTCATAGATATCTGTTTTGCTTTCCTCTTGATTATCCGCAGATATTTCTTGTGCTTCATTAGACCTATGTACTTGGATTAGTTTAGTATCAATTGCAACATCCTTACTGGTGGTAATAGCCTCATTAGCTGTCCGAATTATGTTACATTGTGGAATCGGTGTTACTTGCAGTGGAAAGCTACCTGACGTACTGGGACTTTCCTTTTTATATGTGTTTTCCTGTGCGCCAGTGAATTGTAATGGTTGTAATGGCTGAAGAGGTGATTGAAGACCCGGCACTTCTCTAACATTTGAAAGTAGAGTATCTCCCATATTTTTTAAAAGCAAAATTGTGAGTATATTTTTGGTTGAAATGAAGTTTGAGAAATTTTTGATTTATTGTTTATTTCCGTTTTTAATGGATATCCGCTCTTTTGCTTCCCTGAAACATTTGTATCTATTGGTGAATCTGTTATTATTTCAATTAAGGAGCAGTCCCTCTGAACTGCTGACCTGGTTTTAAATGGTAGCTCCTCCCTACTACCCTCTAGCGTCTTGATGTTTCGCTTACGCTTTTTTGTAGCACCTTTCACCGTAGGACCGCCTCGAACACGGCCTGACCTCATACTGAGCTTTACCAAACCTAATTTAACTGTTTTAATTCAATTAGAGCAAAATACACCCTTTTGAATGATTTTTCCAACTGTGTTCTATTCCAGCCTCTGGTTTCTTAATTCCTGACGTTGATTTTCTTAATTCTTAATTCCAAGTACTGTCAGCACACCAGTACTTGTCTTCAGTTGTTTCTTTCGTCACTTTATGTCACTTCTGCCTCACTTACATGCCTTGCTCCTGCCACTATGAAAAAGAAAAAAAAAAAAAAAACTCTCAGGAATCTGTTACTCTCGTGATTTCCTTTTTAGCACCAGAAAAGGCTTTACAGCTCCCACGCTGGGAATTAACTCGTGGCAGCACTCCAGACAAAACCTATGTGGACCCCTATGGATCCTGCTGTGCTTAGGAGAACGCTGTGCAGTGCCAGCAAAAGCAAAATGAGGTGAAGGTAAAGGTAAGGCAGAAGGCAAGAAGTCAAGAAGTCAAGAACCGCTGCAAGCACCCATATCCGTGACCCCCCGGCCACGCTCCTGCTACACTAGGAGAGCCCCTAGGTTGTTAACCCCCTCTCCCTCACCATGAGAGTGAGAGTGAGGGTCGGCAGGGGTGGGGGCGGTGGAAGTAGTGAGCAGTAAGCTGCAGCCGTAGACTGCAGCGGTTCAATGACCTCTTTCACTCTTTAACTGAGGGTCCAACCATCTGTGCACACTCCCCCGTGTCTTCCACAATAAAAGATAACCCGTGGCTTCAGCTGCGTCAAGAGAGCGTCAAGAGAGTGTTTCTGCAGCTCCTGCCGCCTACGGGGGGTGTCCTGCGGCGTCTGCCGCTCACGGAAAGCCTCTTGCACTTCCAGCAGGCTCCTGCCGCTCACAGGAGGCTTTCGCGGTTTTCCCGCGGCTCACGGGAGGCTCTCCACCACCCACAACAGGAGGTACTCACGGCTCCTGCAGTGCGATTAATGCATGCGGTACGGCGGCCTCACCAGTCTCTCAGGCTCCGGTCTCAAACCCGCACCGGCACTCCGACGATGACAACGATAACCGGCACTCCGGCACACTGGTACTCCACAGCTCCGCCGCTCCGCAGCACTGCTCTAGCTCTGTGGCCACTCCTCCTCCAAAACAAAGGAAGGACTGGTCGAGATCAGAGAGGAAGATTGTGCAGAAAGATATGGGACAGTTTGTCTCAAAGTTTGTGTTGGGACTGAAATCTGACATTAGCCTGATGATACAGCAACATTTGATATGTTGGCAGAATAAGTCGGTGGACGAGATTCTGCGGTATGCTAAATATTGCAGTGATCAAGTGGAGTCGACACAGAAGAAATTGAAGGACAAGTTGATGTTGGTGCAGTTGAGAAACACTGATATGACACAAGGGTTTGGAGGAAGGCAAGGTAGAGGTAGAGGTGGTGGAAGAGGAATGGGACAACAGGTGGTGACCCAACCTGGTCAGGGTAGAGGAAGAGGAATGGATTCAGGTACAAGTGACTGGGTGGCTCAACAGAAAAGAGTCACTGCCTGCCATTATTGTCACAAAATCGGGCATTGGAAGCGCGAGTGTAGATCGAATCCAGCAAATCAGATACCGATGGAAGGAGAGGGACAACTGAACGAGGTTGTCAATACTGTGACAAGACCCAGGTCTATGTATGGAGGAGGATATGAGCCGAAGGTGCAAGTACCTCAACCTCCTAGGATACCCATGCAGAATCAGTTATACCATCAGATGCCGTACTTTGAAATTCAAGATCGATTTGATAAAAATCAAGATACACAGGAGTGCCAGAGGGGGGTGCACGAGGAATGCACCTTAGATGCGATTCTAGAAGTAGATCAGAGTGGGCCCTTTGTGGATGCAGATATGAATGGATATCCTGTTACCTTCTTATTAGACACTGGAGCGGCTCGCTCTACAGTGAGAACTGAAGTAGTCCCAAATTTAACTCTTTCGGGACGATCGATTCAAGTAGTGGGGGTTAATAATCAGAAAATGACCAATCCATTGACAGACGAATTACCCGTGAGAATAGGACCATTTCGGGATAGACATCAATTTGTAGTGTGCAATTCGAGTCCGGTCTGTCTTTTGGGACGAGACCTTCTGTGCAAGCTCAATTGTACTATATCGTGCACTCCAAGAGGTGTAGAATTGCAAACATATGATGACGATGCTGATTTCAAAATGGCTAACATGAGTCTGTGTGCAGAAATGTTCGTAGTGCTCACAACAGCAGAATTGCCACATGACTTGAGAGACTCAGTTGATCCGAAAGTGTGGGATTTCACGGGCGAGGATGTAGGTCTGATGAGAGGGGTTGAGCCAGTTAAAATACAGATCAAACCTAATGCTGAATTCCCACGAACGCCACAATATAAGTTGACCCCAGAAACTGTGGCCGGCATCAGACCGGTGATTGAGTCTATGATTGCCCAAGGTATTCTGAAGGAGATAAGAGGTAGTCCCTGTAATTCACCTATCATGGGACTGCAAAAGCCAAGTGGCAAGTACAGAAAAGTGCAAGATTTGCGTCGGGTTAATGAAATTGTGATCCCATGTTGTCCTGTGGTACCGAATCCAGCTGTTATTCTATTCCAGATACCATGCAAAGCAGAATGGTTTACAGTAATAGATTTATGCCACGCCTTCTTCTCCATACCATTGCATGAAGAAAGTCAGTTTTTATTTGCATTTAGAATGGATGATTGTGTATTAACATGGAAAAGAATCCCTCAGGGGTATACAGAAAGCCCCTCCATTTTTAGTCAATGTCTGAAAAAGAATCTTGAAGGACTAGTGATGGCCCACAACTCAGTCTTAGTACAATATATCGACAACCTTTTGGTCGCCTCGGAGACTGAGGATGCTTGCAGGATTGACACTGTGGCATTGCTGAATCATTTGGCCGAAAATGGACACAAGGTGTCTCCCAACAAATTGCAATATTGTTTGTCTGAAGTTCAGTACCTAGGTCACCGGTTTGAGAAAGGAAAACGAAGGGTGTCACCAGATCGCTTAGAGGCAATTCTGCAAATGGGAACTCCGAAAACGCAAAAAGAAGTCCGCATGTTTTTGGGAATGGTCGGCTATTGTCGACAATGGATCCCAAACTTTTCTTTGCAAGCAAAGCCCCTGTTGAAACTGACTCGAAAGGATGTTAGTGATCCGGTACCATGGGATGACGAGTGCTTGAAAGCCTTCCGTGAGCTGAAGGAAAGTATCTGTCGTGCTCCAGCTCTCAGAATGCCGGATTATAACAAAGCGTTTTCGCTCTTTTGCTGTGAAAAGGAGGGATGTGCGTTAGCAGTCCTAGTGCAGACACATGGGGGTGCCCGTAGACCAGTAGCCTACTTCTCAGCTACATTAGATCCTGTAGCTTCTGCGTTGCCCGGATGTCTGAAATCCGTTGCTGCAACTGGTGTCAGCATTGAAAGATGCGAAAGCATCGTGATGGGTTATCCGCTCATTGTATATGTGCCCCATTCAGTAGAACTCTTAATGACCCGAACGAAAACACAGTATTTAACCAACAACAGACTTACCAAGTATGAGCAGGTTATCTTGGCTGCTGATAATGTTACCCTGAGACGTTGTACCACTTTGAACCCTGCTACATTGTTACCTATTCCACAGGAGGAAGGAGATGAGGATTGTGAAGAGCATGACTGCCTAGATGTTACTGATCTATCCACCAAACCCAGACCTGACATTGTCGATGAACCATTGCCCCAATCTGATTTGATACTTTTTGTTGATGGTTCATGCATAAGAGACAATGAAGGGTATTTGAGAGCAGCGTTTGCTGTGTGCACCATTATGGGAGTAGTGGAAGCTGCCTGTTTAAATAGAGTATTCTCTGCTCAGGTGGCCGAAATTGTCGCTTTGACACGTGCCTGTATAATTGCAGCTGATCTGCGAGTGACTGTGTATACTGACAGTCAATATGGATTTGGTGTGGTTCATGATTTTGGGCAGTTATGGTCACAGAGGGGGTTTCTAACGTCCACAGGGTCACCCATACGTAATGGCGAGTATGTGCGCCAATTATTGGAAGCTCTGCAAAAGCCTAAAGAGATAGCAGTTGTTAAATGTACTGCTCATGGAAAGGGAGAAGACTTTGTCACTAAGGGCAACAATTATGCAGATGAAGTAGCACGATTTTGTGCTGAACATGTTTGTATTTTCAATGGAGAATATATAGGCGAGAGCACAGAAGAGACCGAGCTCAGCATGATGTTAGCTATAGCCGATACTTGGGATGAGGTGAAGCGGTTGCAAGATGAAGTCACAGAAGAAGAAGCTGCTTCAAGGGTTAGAGCAGGTTGCACAAAAAGAGATGATGGCATTTGGGTATCCACAGATGAAAGAGCAGTATTACCCAATTGTCTACTGAGCCCAATGGCAAGGCAAATTCATGGAGCAGTTCACCTGGGAAGAGATGCTATGGTGCGAGTGTTCAGGCAGACGTGGTTTAATCCACGCTTTCGTGTGTGGGCTGAAACGATATGTCACAGGTGTGTTACTTGTCAACAGATGAATGTGGGAAAAAGAACTGTAGTTGGAATGAGTCACATTGGAAAGTCTGGGGGTCCCTTCAATAGGATACAGTTAGACTTCATAGAGATGCCAAGGTGCAATAGGTTGAGATATGTTTTGGTGGTGGTGTGTATCTTTTCACGGTGGGTGGAAGCATATTCAACTAGATGATGTGACAGTCTCACAGTAGCAAAATTATTATTAAGAGAACTGATCCCACGATACGGTTTCCCAACATCAGTGGAGACAGATAGAGGGACTCATTTCCACAGTGAAATAATGAAGTTGTTGTGCTCTGCGTTACATATTGATCAAAGACTGCATTGTAGCTACAGGCCAGAGGCTTCAGGTCTAGTAGAGCAAGTTAATGGCACCATCAAGTCAAGAGTGGCAAAGGTGTGTTCGTCTACTTCATTGAAGTGGCCGGATGCGTTGCCCCTGGTGCTAATGAGTCTGCGTAGTACCCCTGATAGGAGAACAGGGCTTTCTCCACATGAGATCCTCACTGGAAGAGCTATGCGTTTGCCTATGGTGCCAGCTACAGCATTGATAAACATCACTGATGATTTAGTGTTGGACTATTGTAAAGGACTGGCTGATGTGGTTACTTCTGAATCCCACCAGGTCGAGGCTGCGACTGCATCCACCTCGAGAGACCTGCTGCATGATCTTAATCCTGGTGACTGGGTGCTCGTGCGCAAGCACGTAAGGAAGAGTTGTCTTGATGTTCGCTGGCGAGGACCCTACCAAGTGATACTGGCCACAAGTACCGCTGTGAAGTGTGGAGGATTGCCGAACTGGATCCACGCTTCCCACACTCGCCGAGTGCAAGCGCCTGCAGAAGAAGCGAGTTCCCTGGGTCCGAGGAGCTTGTGTGGACCTGATACAGACAACGGCACAGATGCAGCTGTAAGAGTTTCGGATGAAACGGAACAGCCAAGTGAGCAAGAAAGAGAAGAGCTGAATGCTCCTTAACTTAGTCCAGATCCTGAAATAGAGGATATTGCAGAAGTGAGCTGTGCCCCAGATCAAAGTGAGCTGTCTGTTGCAGAAAGATCAAATCAAGAGGAAGTGGGGAGAACAGATGCCAGAGCAGAAAAGTGGCCAGCAAGAAAAGAAAGGCTGAATATACGGCTTGCATCTGAGAAAGATCTCACTCCGATTCCTGAAACATCTGAATCAGATCAAAGTGATGTTGAAGAAAGACCGGATGGTCTGAGACGTTCTCGAAGAGAAAGAACAGCATCTCGAAGATACGCATCTCCTGAGTGGACATACCTGGCTGCAGATGCAGGGCCCAGCGAAGTCCGGGAGGTTGGGACCTGGTAAAGTGAGTTACGGAGAGAACACCCTCACGATTTAAATACGATTACTGGTCCCAGGTGTAGAAGTGTTTGGAATACTAACTCTGCAAGTTCCGAATCCTCCAAGACTAAGTGGATTGCGTTACCTTATCCTTAATGAGGTTGTTTTCCCTGCATTTGGCCGACGGCTCACCGCGCTGGAATTGGGAGACATCCGTGCAGAGATTTTGCAACTTGTTCTCGAAATTCTTGGATCAAATGTCATTAATGATGAAGCCTGAACTGTAATCAAAGAAAGCATTGGGCTGTAGAAAGAAGATAACCTAGACCCCAGATTGAGAAGATTTAAATTTAGGGACTTTTCTTGTAGATGATGGAGTGAGGAGTAGGGCTGTCTACATCTCTTCAATAGGTTTAGTATTAAGCGAAAGAACTCTGACATTAATTGCATGAAAGAAAGAAGCAAGAAAGACATTGTTAAAGCAAAGAAACAGAAAGAGACTGTGTTTCTCTTGTGTGCTTCGGAATAAATCAAGAAAAACCATGGTGTCTGAAAAAACAACACGCAAACAGAAGTGGATTATTGGCACCCTCATCGTAGTGGTGCTTATTGTTATAACTGTGGTGATTGTTGTATCTCTAGTTGCATATCAAAATGGCGAACAGAGCAGGGTACAGACAACACTCACTACACCAAGCTCTGAGATAGATGAGGAGGCATACACCCATGACCTAAAAATGATTAAGGAAACCAGTCGTAAACTGCATGTGGATCTGTCAAAGGGTGATTTCACTTTGAATGCGTATGCTCGATTATTGTATGAGTATGTGGATACCATGGAAGCTAAGGATTGCTATGTGTGTATGCAGTTACCAGCCTCAGTAGAGGAAGGCATTCAATATCACCATTTGCCTGTGACTTATGGCATTACATGTAGTATATTATTGAGCATGTTTTATAGCAAGGCACACTTCGAGTACTATTTCTCAAATTATGATGTGGTACTCTCAGAAGTTCCCGTTCTGAAATACATGAATAAATATGATTATTATAAGGAAGTAGAGCGAATGTCAAAGTATTTTGTGCCTACCATTACGTTGGATACGTCCTATGCCCATAGACACAATTTGACCTGCATGCTAACTGACATTGAAAAGAAATTTATAGATCAGATAGAAGATCGACATAGACAAACACTATTTAGACCAGATCCAAAGCACAAGGTTACCCCATGGACCAAAGAAGAATTAGATCATAAAGCAAAGGGGAGTTTTGGATCCATAGCATTAGATTTCCAGCAGAAAGGAAAATTGTGCATTAGACACCCGACCACATACTACGATAAGATATTTGTGGGTGAGAGTGATTGTGAGCATGTCTTCTTGATCGAAGAATCAATCAGAAAAGCATTACTGGATAAAATAACAGTAGTGCCCAATGTGTATTTTGTGTGTGGAAAGAATGCCTATGTGAAGTTGCCCAAGAACTGGTACGGCACCTGCTATTTGGCTGTCGTATTTCCCAAGATTTTCCATGTAAATGATTTATGGCCTTTAGAGAGAAGGAGACCTCAGAGAGGGAAACGTGGTGCGAGTGCAGGAGAAGTGATTGGAGACATATTTGGAGCTATGATACCGAGTATGGGTGTGATTCTGAATGATTTGAAAATCAGAAAGCTAGCAACACTAGTGGATAAGCTCTCCATAAATACAGCTCAGATTCTACTACTTGTAGATGAGGAGATGGTTTCGATAAGGGCTATGGTTTTGCAAAACCGTCTTGCTCTAGATGTGCTGCTAGCAAAAGCCGGAGGAGTCTGCAAATTATTGAGAGTTCAACAGTGCTGCACTTATATTCCTGACAACAGTCGGGATATAAGAAAATATATCAACAATATTTCAGATATACACCAAGAGTTACGTGAGATGGCTGCTGAAGGACTCTGGGAACAAGTGGGAAAAGGATTTGGCAAAATAGGCAGTTGGTTTGGAAGTCTGGGACAAGGAATAATGGGATATATCTTGAAGCCTATAATAATAGCTGTCATTTGTATAATCGTCCTATTAGGAGCCATCAAGGCTTACAAATGGCAAAGGGCAAGACAACCAGAAACTGTGTTGAAAAAGAGAGAGCTACAACTTGAGCAACTGCAGGACAGACATTACCAGCACCTTAAAGGATTAGAACGATTCAGACAGGGACGGCAAGTTACAGCTCCTGTTTAGGTCAGTCTCTTCTACTAGGAGAAACTACAAAAGAAAAGAGAATTGGTGTTATGACACTAGTCATAAGAGGGGGGAACTGATAGAGCGCAGATAGCACTCTATTTATATGAGTGCACTATACTCATGGTTTAAACGCACTTTCATACATTCGTATTGTGTGCAGTGTTTTTGATTATTAAGAAACCATTTAATTGAATCATTTAATGTTGAACTAGTGAACGTATTAAGTAGAATTTCGTATGTATTATGATTCCTTCATGAATAATGTGCAGGACAATATTATTTTATATATCTTAAACGGTGATTTGTTTAAGTTGCCTGAAACATAAGCCCAAAAGATTCTCCTTGCTCTCAAGAAATAATGAATTAATTGATTGTTGTGTTCGAGGTTAGCATGTTCTCACCCTGTTGCAGGTGCAGAAATACACATCGTTATTTTCAGAGTTAAGGAGAGATCCGGAATGCCTTTGAAGATAACTGGAAGCGAGAAGGGAGGACGCTTTGCGTATCGAGTCTGTCTGAAAGCCAAGGCCACTGGAAGAAGATAGCTTTAATTAATTTTGCTTCATGAAAGAGAACCAGCTACTGTATAGAGCTCTAGTGGAAAGTTTTAGAAAAAGGTGACGCAGTGTTGATTGAATCCTATCTTTTTGTATGATGCGCAGGGAAAGAGAGACCAGACTTCTGCTAGCTTTCGGAGAAGAAGGAGCTCCATAGCCTTAAGCTAAATGACCCATTTAATGTGAGTACTTCTTAGGAAGTCACACGTGCTGACACCATTGGGGAATGATAGAAGAGAGACAGGAAGGGCCCTCATACAGAATAGTGTAGGGAAAGATTTTGATTTTGTTCAATGAGTCGAGAGCTGAATATTGCATCTATTTTGTGTTGCATTGTGATTTTAGAATTTATTATCATTTGTCTTTTGGGCCGCATTACTTATATCAGAAAGATCGGCTCTGTATTAATTTTTCTGTATCTTTATACTCTGCTATTGAGATGTATTTACATCCAATTGTTTTGGGCCTTATAATAAATATTCAAACTGAACTTTGGAGTCAGTGATCTTTTCAGGCATGACAACTTTGTTATTATCTGTTTTGAGTTGTTTTCCTCCCCTCGACCACTTTAGGTAAATAAAAGATCGATCGCTTACGCTATACTTAGTAAGGAATTTAGGGGTGCAAGTTAGCGTAATCACGTCTAATCCTTTCCTTTGTCCACCAGCCTGTCATTGTGGTATTAAAATGTGCAGTAGTTTAGGGAGGTAACAGACCTACTGCAGAGAACTCTGCTAAGTTGATAGTCCTAGACTGCCCAAGTCTATAAAAATTGAAGCATTGAGTTGTATATTGATAACTAATACTTGTTATTTACGACATTTTGAAACGGATTGTAAACATTTTGAACAAAGAATAAAGTGAGGTGTCCTTTTAAATTGGCTTTCTCTTTTTAGTTGAGTTTGAGCAGCCATAGTCCAGTCCTTATGGTGACACAAGGACTATGCTATAGTTGAAACTGAGACCCTTGAAATTCCCTGCGACAGAACATTTTGGATGTTGATGTCTGTCCATACCAACACTGCGCTAACTGCTAGTGGGTCAGTATACGGATTTCAGGAGTTTGGTTGTTTTTCAGGGCAGCAGATGGACAGAGAGCATAGGTGGCTATAATCATTGCTGACTTGTGATGCTCCTGTTTGGGAAATATTCCAGGCCCAGATATATAAGCTGTCTGTATCCTACCAGGCAGAAAGCCGATTTCTAATTTTCAGTTTGGGCAGTTGTGCCAGTGCACATATCCTTCAGGGGTGCAGGCCAGTGTTGTTTTTTCTAGATATTACTGTACTGGACAATGTGTCCTTTCTGCATGTGAGAAGAGTCCTTAAAGATGCATACCCTTGCTTTTTTCAGCATATGTGAAGTGATCCTGCCAATATTTGGGTTGCTTTCTGCTCCAGGAGGATTTTCAAGTTTTAATCTTGCTGAAAACTAGGCTCATTATGGATATATCAAGGTCTTTGGTCTATGAAAATCGTTTTGAGAGCTGTATTATTCACGTGTGACAGTTTGTCTAACTTCTTTGTACTGTGTAAATTGTACACTGTGTGCCAATTGTCAGAAGAAGCATCAGAAATCGATTTGAGCACTGTTGGTCAGTGCACCCCCTAGCACAAACGGGTGTGTCCTTTATTCTAATAGGGCTTTGCACACATCACAAAATCTATCTATGGTTCCTTCCAACTCGCAGCAGGTGGTGACCAGTAACATTGTGTAATTTAGGTCTCGCCTAGGCAGCGTTTGCGCTGTCTCTTCGAGACATGCTGTATTCAGGATATGGGCATGAAGCTCCGCCCACTTTCCATCCATCTTTTTAATTGGCTCCTGTCACTGTCATTTGTACATGGTGGCTTTTCATTGGTCAACAGGCTTAGTAGTTCCTCCTTATAGCTGCCTTTTCTCTTCTTCTATCCTCCCATGAGTACACCCCCTGTTACATGTGTTGTTACTCTGCACATTTTAATTGCAGCCTCGGAGCTCTATTTTCTTACATGGCTTTCTCCTGCTTGCTGTTGTAGGTAGGACACACTCTCCCGCAAAGCTTTCGTGTTTTTTTTATGTTCCCAGTGTGGCACGCCTTAGCTAGCATAATAGCCGCTGCACCTTTCTTTTGTTTTTTGCGGCACCGAACGTGGCCTTTTTTTGGTTTATTTAGTTTTGTTAAAAAGCCAGCACCCGCACTTTAGCTTTAAAAATCTTCATTTAAAGCGTGGGTGTTGCAATTGCTTGAAAAGTAAAGAAATGGGAAAAAATGTGCATTTTTATTTCTATTTCTTTACTTTCGAAGCAATCGCGGCACCCGCTCTTAAGCTTAAAATGTTTAAAGCTAAAGCACGAGTTCCGCAATTGCTTTGCAATGCAATAGTTCTCGTATTATTGAAAGTTTGAACTATTGGCCTTGTATTATTATTAGCAACGCCAAAAGCTCAAACTTTCAGTAATGTGGGACCTATTGCATTGCAAATTCTTGTTCCTTTAAGCTAGCTAGGACATTTACAATCACTCAGTTAAAGTGATTATTAGCCATGGTCTAACAGAAGAGTCATTGCCTCAATGTCTATGTTTACCTTAGCTTAACTAGAGCTACTGCCTTATAACACACTCACAAAACTAGCTGAAATATTGTCATATCCCCAATACATATTTCTCATAACACGATTTGATTTCGACACTCATAATTATGCAGATTCGGATAGAAAGCACAAATATTTTTGGGAACTGCTGTACCCCTTCCATAGCAGCAAAATCATGTTTTAGTGTGATATTTTCACGGATATATAGGTTCTTCTTTTCAAACTCCTTTCCAAGTAGAGGGTAAATGGCATTTTTATTTTTAAAAGCACAGTAGAAGTAGCTAGACACGTGACGATTGCGTCCCCAACAAATATACAAATATATCAAATCTGTGATGTTTACCTTCCAACCTCCACTGTCTTGGCTCGAGCACCTCCGCTGGCTCTCCTGCTGCCACTGGATGAAGATGAGCCAAGCGAGTCACTCGATGAGCTGCTAATGCTGTCGCTGTCCTGACCTCGGCCCCAGGACGTTGCTGCCCATCCACCACGCAGAGGACGGCGACTCAGAGTAGGAGAGCTGTCCGAGGTAGTCTCTGGGGCACTGCTATCAATACTAGCCATGCCTAGAGTCCCATAAAGACAAAATGAGAGCTAAATGAAATGACCCAATTCCTTCTCTGCGTTATTCTCTAGTGACATATCTCCCAAACCACTCGCACCATTGCACAGACCACTGCTTGAAATGTACAAGTGCTAATCATGTTTTATTGCACATTCTAAAATGACCTAAGAACTTGTGGAAGTAGTTCTCAACTCTGAAGTACCTCTAGCATCATTCGAACGATAATGAGAACCCGATTACCATCTACTAAAAGAAAGTAAATTAAATCCGTGAAAAAACACAATCGTCCTTGAAATAACTAACAATTGTCAAGATTGCTTGTTAAAATGTTTTTTTTAAAACAATTTTATTCATGTAGCCCAAGATCTCCCTAGCTGCCACCATTTCCGTCAAAGATAATGCACTGAATCTTTTCTGAACAATTTATTCATTCACTTGTGTAAAGGGACTGTAGAAGCAACATGATCTCGTCTGTTTGCCATGTGTCTTTTTACGTGTGTCTGTAACAGTCTTCCTCTCTTCGTCAGTCCCAGGACTAGCTTTCTGTCTGTGATCTCTCTTAGCCTCTGTGAAGCTGATTTGAGGAGAGGAAAATAGAGCTGTGTTCTTGCTCTTGGTTCGTGCAGGACAGGGAAACGGGAGAGTGACATAAATGCACAGCTGTAAAAGAAGGCAGAGTAGAAGAAAAACAAGCATTTGCAATGTAAATTGGTCTTGCATTTGTGAGAATTAGAGGTAATGGCGTTGTAAATCAGAACGTCTTACTCATGTGTTTTGTATTGGATTGGCTGTATGTGATGTGGAGTGGAATTATGTGGGTTGGATTGGAATTGTTAGTTGTGGAATTGTGTGTGGTGGAATTGCATGGAGTGGAGTGGATTTGTGTATTGGAATTATGTGGCATGAGGTGCAGTGGAAATATGTGGAGAGCCATTATTTAGTATTGAGTGTACTGGAATTATGTGAAGTTGGATTGTGAGTGCAACTATACGGAATGGTATATTGTGTTGTGAAGCGGTATGTTGTGGAGTTTAATTATGTGGTGTGCTGTTGAATTTTGTGGCATGATGTGGAATTCTGTGGTGTGGTTTGGATGTATGTGGTGTGTTGTGTAATTGTGTTGTTGAGTTGAAATATGTGGTTTGTGTTCGAATTATGTGGTGTGGAATGGCAATGTGTTAAGTTGAATTGTAGCCCATTGCATGCACTTCCAGCAGCAACAAGGGCATTAATGTCACTCAGCGTCTTGCCCATTATCTCTGCAACTGCCCGATTGCCCTAATAGTTTAGCTCACACAGAGGCAAGGCTTATTGGCTTGCCAATGCTCAATGTAAATAGTGAGCCTGGTCCTTATAGTATTGACCTAGAAGGGTGAAAATACTTGCTGGACCGGTCATATTTAAAGCTATGTATTGTAGGTTGCGTGAAGATTTAAGCAACATATGCATTCACCCACTGAGTTATCCCACAGCTGCACTCCCTTTAGAAAATTAAGAAACTGATCATTCCTGTGTTCTACAGTGACCCACGTGTACCACTCCAGTTGTCGCAGATCTAAAATCTGAGGTTGTATTAATTTATTTTCATCAATTTCTGTAGTTCGTCTGCAATGAATTTGAATATATCTGAAGGCATGGCTGCATTTGCAAACAATGTTTTAATGATACTTATTTGTTGTTCCCAACCTTTAAGCAAAGGCCTGCAACTGCGAACAGACGAGACATCATTCAGAAAGATGCAGGGAGTTAATGTTCCCAAAGGCTTTTAGCAAAACAATTCTGCAAGGTTTGCATGTAAATTGCAATAGAATTAAAAGTGTACCAGATTTAAAGCCTCTTTTTGAGGCCACTGTGCACAGTGGGCAGCGTGCCTCAAGCTGGGCCATCTGTGAAAATGACCTGGCGGGAGGCGGAACATAATTATTAAGACTAAGGAAGGTAAGTTAGATAACACATTTTACAATTAAACTACACTATTCAGTTCAATGAGGGTAAATAATAGAGAATGTCTGAAAAATATTCTAAAAATGTATTTTTATAGCGTGATTTTATTCTCCTGAACATTGGATATAGGTGCAGGCATCTACGTGCAAGCGCACGAGTATGAATGTTTACGAGGTGTACTGTATTAGTATGTGTGCGCCTATGAGTGAGAAAGAATGTTTGTGTGTTGTGTGTGTGAATGAGGGTGTGAAGTGTATATCAGTCCGCCTGTGATTGTATATGTGTATATGTGATTCTCAGTGTGTGATTTTAGCGTGTATTTGTGTGTGTTGTTTGTGTGTGATAGTGTGTGTGTTACTGGGTTAGTGTATGTGATTGCGTCAGTGTGTGTGTGTGAGCGCGCGCATGTGTGTGCATTTTTGTGAGATTGTTCCTGGGTGTGAGTGTGCCAATGTGTCTCAGGGTATATTTCTGGGTCTGTCAGCGTGTGTTTGTGTATCCGTGAGTGTGTCTATGTTGTTTCTATGTGACAGTGCGCATGTGATTGTTGGCTTGCGAGTGTACGTGTGAGTGAGCGTGTTACCTTTCGCTTTAATAACAACGCTCGATTCCTTACAGGGAATGAAAATGCATGCATCATATGTGTCAAGATTACAGGCTGTGAGCTTTTGTGAAGAATTCCTATTAAAACAAGCATTTGCAATGCAGTAGGTCTCGCATTTGTCAGAGTTAGAGCTATTGGCACTGTAAATGACAATGTCTATTTATCTATGATTTTTTGTTTGAAGTGTAGTGGATGTATGAACAGAGACACAACTGCAGCACTGCTTAGAGGATTTAAGAATGAGGAATTACCACTGGGACAAGAGAAGCAGCTGCAGCACTGTCTAGAGGAATTAGAATGAGGAATTACTGATGAGACCAGAGAAGCAGGAAGCAGCACTGTGTAGAGGACTTAGAATGAGAAATTACCAACAGGACCAAAGATGCAGTGGTAGCACTGCCTAGAGGACTTGGAATGAAGAATTACCACTGGGACCAGAGAAGCAGCTAGTAGCACTGCCTAGAGAACTAAGAATGGGGAATTACCGATGCGAGCAGAGAAACAGCTGCAGCACTGTCTAGAGGACTTAGAATGGAGGAATTACTGACGGGACCAAAGAAGCAGCTGCAGCACTGTTTAGAGGACTTAGAATGAGGAATTACCGATGAGACTAGAGAAGCAGCTGCAGCACTGTCTAGAAATCTAAGAATGAGGAATTACCACTGGGAGTAGAGACGCAGCTGCAGCACTGCCTAGAGGACTAAGAATGAGGAACTACCACTGGGACCAGAGAAGAAGCTGCAGCACTGGTTAGAGGACTAGGAATGAGGAATTATCACTGGGAACAAAGACACAGCTGCAACAGAGAGAGAACAAGATTTACAGCCCTGTTTACAGAAATGGAGCTCCGAGCGAGTGAAACATAATTACTAGTAAAAACGAAACATTGGGTAAAAGGGAGCTAGCGAGTTAAGTCAAATTTCTAACATTCTAACTTTGTGACTGCTCAACTCGATCTTCAGTGATCCAGACTCTGTAGATCATAAGTGAAAGCTAAGGTGCGAAGGGGAGAACACACGGATGGCACCAACATCCTGCGATTCTGGACAAATTACTTAATCTTCACTTTCGTACCAAAAGCAGCGCAAATTAAGCAATGTGGTTTTTATAAGGCAAAGAGTATGTTAAAGTACGCTTTTGCCATGGTTAGTTCAGCAAAATACCGGCTGAAATTAAGCAGTAGTATAGAGAATGTAACAGAACAGCGGAGGAAAATGCCATTGGGGAAAAGCTATAGCAAAGAGTATGTTAAACTACGCTTTTGCCGTAGTGAGTTCAGCAAAATACCGGCTCAAATTAAGCAGTACTATAGAGAATGTAACAGATTAGCAGAGGCAAATAATATTGGTAAAAATCTAAAACTGGCAAAAATGTCTACTTTGAAGTTAACAACAAAGTTCAAGTCTTGGCGTGGCACCAACATTCTGTGATCCTGGACAAATTACTTAACCTTCACTTTTGTACCAGAAGCGACGCAAATTAAGCAATGTGGTTTATACAAGGCAAAGAGCATGTTAAACTACAGTTTTGCCATGGTGAGTTCAGCAAAATACCATCTCAAATTAAGCAGTACTATAGAGATTGTAATAGAATATTTGAGGCAAATGCCACTGGGGAAAAGGTATAGTGTAAGAAGGCGGCTTTGAATCTGGGGAACCTAGGGGCTCATTAGGATGGCGGGCGGATGTCCACCGCCGGTGGCGACCGCCGGGCTGGCGGTGGACATCCGCCCGCGATCGTAAGCCAGAAAACCGCCGGTCAGATTAGGATGGCGGTGGTGACCGCGGCGGTGGGAAATTCCGACCGCCGCTTTTCCGCCGGTTGCCATCCGCACTCCTGCTTTGCGGACGGAGAAGGACCGGGATAATGGTGGCGGTGCCGAGCTGGCTCCGCCGGCACGATTATGATGCCGGCGGTAGCCAGCCTTTCCTCAGCGGTCAAACCGCCATGGTAAGGCAGGCGGAGAATGTCTTCCGGGGGCCCGTTGCGGGCCCCCAATGTGTTGGGGGGGTGCACTGGTGGGGTACCCATGCTCCCCCCCTACATTTCCCTGTACCAGGTGGCAGGTACTGTGCAGTGCCTGCCACGCAGTGCAGGGAAATGCAGGACATGTTCTTTTGGACATGCGGCGGTGCTGCGGGCAGCAGCAACCGCCGCAATGTTAAAACCCGCGATCAGACCACCGCGGTCGGATTTCTCCGCGGACCATCGTGATGCGACCGGCGGTTATGTCGCGGGCCATGCGGGCGGTCTTTTCCCGCTACCATGGCGGTCGGGGAGGTTTTCCGACCGCCATCCTAATGAGCCCCCAAGTTCGAGTTTTGACGTGGGACCAACATTTTGTGATTGTGGGCAAATTACTTCATTTTCACTTTTGTTTCAGAAATTAAAATGTCCAAGCGTTGACGTGGCACCAACATCCTGTGATCCTGGGCAAATTACTTAATCATCACTTTTGTACCAGAAGCGGTGCAAATTACCCAATGTGGTTTAAACAAGGCAAAGAGCATGTTAAAGTACGCTTTTCCCGTGGTGAGTTCAGCAAAATACCCACTAAAATTAAGCAGTAGTATGGAGAATGTAACAGAATTGCGGAGGCAAATGCCATTGGGGAAAAGCTATAGCAAAGAGCAGGTTAAACTACGCTTTTGCCATGGTGAGTCCACCAAAATACCGGCTCAAAATGAGCAGTACTATAGAGAATGTAACAGAATATTAGAGGCAAATGTCACTGGGGAAAAGCTATAGTGTTAGAAACCAAGATGGTTGTTTTGAAGGTGGGTAATTACGTTCGAGTTTTGGCGTGGGACCAACATCCTGTGAGCCTGGGCAAATTACCTAATGTTTAATTTTGTACCAGAAATTAATGTTATTGAGTGGTGCTTATAAAAAGCTCTGCAATATGTTTAAATGCAGTGTGATGTATAAGCAATGCTGTTAATAATTAATTGCCGTAGTGAGCCCCAGAAATCAGCTAAGCACAGAAAGCAGTGTTATTTATAGAAGACAAAGAGCATGGTAAACCCCACTCACAATGTAACAGAATTGCGGTCTACAAATAAAAACTATATCACAAATGCACAGTATTCATGCAGGTTACAATCAGCAAAGAGCACGTAAAACATCACTGCTTATAAAAAGCACTCAAAAACCTTTAGGTCCAGTTTGTGCTATAAGAGGTGGTGTTCCTAATTAAATGGAGTGGAAAGTCCTGGAAATCACACTGGCTTAAAATAAGCAGTAGTATAGAGAAAGTAACAAATTAGGAGATGGAAATGCCATTTTTGAAAAGCTATGGCATAATTGGCATAAATGCCCACTTTGAAGTTAACAACAAAGTTCAAGTCTTGGCGTGACACCAACATTCTGTGATCCTGGGCAAATTACTTAATCTTTACTTTTGTACCAGAATAAATTGCCTGGTGAGTTCCGATAACAGTGTAGCAAAGTAAGCAGTGTTGTTTGTAGAAGTCAAACCAAACTTTTGCCGTGGTGAGTGTAGCAAAATACTAGGTCAAATTAAGCAGTACTATAGAGAATGTAACAGAATAGCAGAGTCAAATAATATTGGTGAAAATCTATAACTGCAAAAATGTTTATTTTGAAGTTAACAATAAAGTTCAAGTCTTGGCGTGGCACCAATATCCTGGGCAAACTACTTAATCTTCACTTTTGTACCAGGAGCGGCGCAAATTAAGCAACGTGGTTTTGCGAGGCAAAGAACATGTTAAACTATAGTTTCGCCGTGGTGAGTTCAGCAAAATACTGGCTCAAATTAAGCGGTACTAAAGAGAATGTAACAGAATAGCAGAGGCACAAATGCCCTTTAGTTGTACGGGTTAATAGTGGGCAAATTACTTAATCTTCACTTTTGTACCAGAATAAATTGCCATGGTGAATCCCGGAAAACAGTGGCGCAAAGTAAGCAGTGTTGTTTATACAAGTCAAATTAAGCAGTAGTATAGAGAATGTAACAGAATAGTGACGGCAAATGCCATTGGGGAAAAGCAAAAAGCATGTTAAAATAAGCTTTTGCCGTGGTGAGTTAAGCAAAATACAGGCTCAAATTGAGCAGTAGATGGAGAATGTAACAGAATAGCAGAGGCACAAATGCGTTTTAGTTGTACGGGTCTGAAAAGGCAAAAAGCATTTAAAACACCGCACACATATGACAAATGCGCTTTACTTCTCCAGGTTACAAAAAGCATAAGAAAACATCGCACAGAATAACACAATCATGGTCAACTAATACAAACAATATAGCACAAATGCAGTTAACTTCTAAGGCTTAGAAAAGGAAAAAAGCATTCAAAAGACTGTGCACAATAACAATATTGCGGTCTGTGGGTTAGAAAAAGCAACAAAAAAACATAGGTTAGAAAAAGCAAAAACCATTTAAAAGACTGCGCTCAATAGCAACATAGCGGTCTGAGGATTACAAACTGGCAAAACAAACATGGGTTAGAAAAGGCAAATAAAACACCGCGCATAATAACAACATTCAGGCACATGCATCAAAAGAAAAACCGGTCGCAAACGGGCAGATTCTCAGAATCACCCCTTTGCGACCGGTATTTTTGCATTTGGGATGTAAAGTCACTCAAGGAAGAGATACAAACAGATAAACTCTAAAATCACATAGGAATGGTAGTAAGTACAAAGGTCTACTATATATACTAGTGGTTTGAGTTATATATATACAAATTGCAAATTCACTCAGGATTACATTTAACAGCGATTAGGCTTGGACAATTATATATTACATATTTACAGAGCAGGAAATTCTTGCCATCGTTCAGCCAGGTGTTCAGGTGGTGTTGCACTCAAGGGTGGTGGTCTTGGGTCTGGAGGGATCCCCAAGTTGGAGAGTTCCATAGGGGTAGACGGCCGGATGGTGGTGGGGGAAGCAGCATGCTGGATCCCCGGGCCGATCCCGAGGTCATGCTGGGCTCCATCCCATGTTAGACGTGCGTATCTCGCGCCGACCGTGAGCGAAGCTGCGGTTGCTGTTTCTCTTTCGATCGGCCACCATGTTAGGGTCAGGCAGGCAGGTATACATTGGCCGAAATCAGTGGTTAGCAGTTAAAAATCAGATCCAATTAAGCCTATTTAATAGCAGATCGCGGTGATCTTTAGTTTTAGCTGAAGTGACTGGCTTTCCGCGTACGGTCGCACTTCTAGGGATCACGATCAGCCGCCATGTTAGGGTCAGTCAGGCAGACAGGCAGATACGCACTGGCCGTAATTAGCAAAGTCATCAGCCCGTATTTTCAAGACTCGTAGGCAGCCTTACTTGTGTGAAGATTATGAAAAAAAGCTCCCGCTGCCCCTTGATCCCATCACGCCGAAGCAGGGCGTCCCCGCCTCACCAGTTGCACAGACGGCGCCATCCCATGGGTCACGTGCGCAGCAAAGACCCTCCACGACCTCCTCCGGTCACGGGCTGCAGCTGCTCCGGTGTGATGCGAAACCTCCCGCACCCCGTCCTATAGAGGTCACGGTGTGAGCGTGAACGCCTCAAATCCTTCCCTTCTGCTCCGGTAAGGCGCCTGGGCATCAGCGGCTCCTCCGTCCCCCGGAAACGGCGGCCACCATTTTGTCTCGCGCTGCAGCAGCTCTCACGGAGACCCGGCGAGTCACAAAAGAGGTCTTTTCCTAATGTGAGACGGCATTCGCTCAGCCTCCACTGGATTGGTCGCAGTTTCGCAGCCTCTGTAGCCGGTTTGGCGAGTTTTAGGGCGCATATGCACTCAGGACACTGGCGCAGACCGGGAGCCGAGCTGGACCACGTCCACTCGGCTCCCCCACCGATGTAAAACCCCCAATACAGCGAGGCAGCCTGCTCTCAATTGTATTTTAATTAGTACACAACTCTTGCGTAATTCCAAAACGTTGTAAAGCCATCCACCTCAAAACGTTTGCATTTATAGAAGTTCAAAATTGACACCTTACCCCCATGAACTCGAAACAAAAAACAAATAAGCTGCTGCCTGACATCGGAGCTCAGGGCAAATGAAACCATCGAGTGCGAGTGCTCTTTACACAAAGAACGAGAGGCGAGAGGTGTTGTTCTGAGAAGGGCATGGAGATTAAGTGAACTGGCAAAGCGTTGCGGGAGAGCATGTCCTTCCTGCAAGAGCAGGCAGGAGAAAGTGATTTAAGAAACTAGTGCTCACAGGCTGTAGTTAAAGCATTTGAGTAACAACATATGTAATAGGGTGTGTCCTCGTGGGAGGTTACAACAGGAGAAAAGGCGGTACTAAGAAGGGACTACTAAGCCACCAAAAGCCACCATTTACAAAGGACGGTAACAGGAGCCAATTGAAAAGATGGGTGGGAAATGGGTGGAGCTTAAAGTCCATACATGAATACAGCATGTCTCGAAGAGACAGCGCAAACGCTGCTTAGGCGAGACCTAATAAAGGATCAAATATTTTATCAGAGGTGGTTGATTTGGTGGTGCATGAGGAAGAGTGCTATAAATGTCCGTCGGTGATCCGGACAGTGACTAAAAAGACAATAACTGTGCTAAGACAATACACGTGTTTAATATTTTTTTTTTCCTTAAAGGCGACAATATTTTTTCAAAAAAATGAACCGAAGTAACTAACTCTAACATTTCACTGGTTTTGACTGATGTCCCAATCCTTTACTATCTGCTGTACAATTGCATGCTTCTGTGTTTCTTCATACCTTCCCCTTCCATTTTTTTTTATGCTCAGTCTTCGACAAAATAACTTCCGCCCCACGACCACCAGGCAGCTCACCGCCACCACTGCTATTTATCGTGCACCGGTTAAAATCAGATTGGCTTTCGCTTGCCCACAATAAAAAGAATATTTGCAATGCAATAGGTCTCGCATTCAAATGCGAGACCTATGGCATTGCAAACAAGCGGCCACCATTGTCCCAGCTGCTTGGAAAGTGAAAGTGCACATGGCGCACTGAATGTAAGCCAAGCACGTTGTGCCTGCAGTAAGCGAAACTCAATAAAAAAATAGTGCTTACAAGACTAAATAACACGTACGGTGTAACAACCGAAGTAAAGGGGCCAGTCGCCATGGGAGGTTACAAATGAAGACAAGGTGGTTCTACGGAGGGACTAACAAGCCTATTAAGGAATCAGAAACCAGCATTTACGAAGCACAATGACACAAGCCATTTACAAATATGGGCGGAGAGTGGGCGGGGCTTCTATTCCATACTCCAGTACAGCAAGTCACGCAAAGCAGCGCATGCACGCTGACTCTAGGCTCGACCTAAAAAGGCTTCTGCAGCGTCTTTTTTGCACTTTACTAGAAGCATGACTTCGGAATTGAATGGGCTTGATCCCAGCTTTATTGAGCTTTGCCGAGAAGATGAGAAGGGCAACATGGCACCTTCAGTACCATGAAACTGGGCCACTTGGCATAATGCCAGTGGCCTCTATATATGAGTACATCCCACAATATTTCAGAACCCTCAAGTTTTCAAAATACTAGGCAGTATTCATTAAATATTTCCTAACACCACTGTAAGCAACCTCACATTACCTTTGTCTCCAATTATACCACAGACAGTGCGGTCCCCTAAATGCTGAAAAAGATACTCACAACATATGCACAAGTTACTAACTTGTGTAAAGATATATCTGTAAGAGACAGTAGTTAGTGACAGATTCCTTACCTTAGAATATCCCCAGGCGTCAGGATGGATCCGTAAAGTTTTTTGCGTAGCAGTACCCTTGCGCGTCGGTAGGCGGTGTCGTGCGGCTCCGCGTCCGTCGTCGGCGTCGGGATCGCCGGGATGACGTCGCGGGCAATACTTAGACGCCGCCCCTGCGTGCTGACGTCAGTTCTGTACACGACTTTCCGTGCCAGGAACGCAGAGCCATGCAAGAAGCTGACATAGGTGTCTGAAAAAAGTCTAGGGCCCTGAAAGGGATGTCCTTAACCCTAGAAATCAGTTCGCAGAACGGGGAGGATGGGTGGGGCGGTAAGGAATCTGTCACTAACTACTGTCTCTTACAGATGTATCGTTACACAAGTTAGTAACTTGTGCATCTGAAAGAGATACGTTAGTGACAGATTCCTTACCTTAGAATAGATACCCCAGCAATACCAACCCTGGTGGTGGGTCTGCGAACAAAGATCAGACAAGGAAGTCCCAGAGGACAGAACGGCCAAAGAAGCCGTCCCTCCGGACCTGACTGTCAAGGCAGTAATGCTTGGTAAACGTGTGCAGCGAGGCCCACGTAGCTGCCTGACAGATATCCTGCAGCGGAACACCGCGGCCTAAAGCCGTGGTAGCAGCCGTTGCCCTGGTGGAATGGGCACGCAGCCCAACAGGAGGCTCCTTCTTAGCCAAAGAATACCAGGCTTTGATACACAAGGTTACCCAGCGGGAGATGGTTCTCTTGTGCACCGCCCGACCTTTTTTGGCGCCCACGTAGCCAACAAAGAGCTGGTCATCCACCCGGAAGTGTTGTGTGCGGTTGATATAAAAGGAAAGCGCACGTTTTGGGTCTAGACGGTGGAGCCTCTCTTCCTCTCTGGAAGGATGCGGAGGCGGAAAGAAGGTGGGCAAAGTGATGGTCTGCCCAATGTGGAAGGCAGTAACCACCTTTGACAAGAAGGACGGACGCGTCCTAAGAACAACCTTGTCTGGATGGACAGACAGAAAGGGAGGTTTGCATGATAGAGCCTGGAGCTCACTCACTCGCCGAGCGGAGGTGATGGCCACCAGAAAGGCTGTCTTCAGAGTAAGAAGACGAAGAGGACAGTTATGGAGAGGCTCAAAGGGAGCGCACATTAAAAAGGTAAGAACCAAGTTCAAGTCCCACTGAGGCATCACAAACGGAACAGGAGGGAAGAGGTGTGTAATGCCTTTTAGAAACCTGTTAACAACAGGGGACTAGAAAAGGGAGGGCTGATCAGGAAGCCTGAGGAAGGCCGAAATGGCACAAAGATAGCCCTTGATGGTACCCAGGGCAGAACCCTGTTGGGCCAGAGAAAGAAGGAACAGAAGAACCTCAGAAAGAGGGGCAGAGAGGGGATTCACAGCCTTTGCTGTGCACCATGCCACAAACTTGTTCCACCTGCAGGCGTATACCACCTTAGTGGAGGGACGCCTGGCTGCCAGAATCACATCACAAACTTCGGGAGGCAAGTCGAAAGGAATCAACTGCCGCCGCTCAATCTCCACGCAAGGAGGTGGAGACTGGACAGGTTCGGGTGGAGGACCGTCCCCTGCTGCTGCGACAGAAGATCCTCCCGAAGAGGCAGACGGATCGGGGGATCGACGCTCATACTGAGTAGCTCGGGATACCAAACTCTTCGAGCCCAGTCCGGAGCCACAAGGATGACTTGGGCCCGGTCGCGCCGAATCTTCTTCAACACTCTGGGTAGAAGTGGCATAGGCGGAAAGGCGTACAATACACCGCAACTCCACTCGCGACGAAAAGCGTCGCCGAGCAAGTGCCGCCTTGGAAATTCCAACGCGCAGAACTGCTGACATTGCGCGTTCTCTTCGGTGGCGAATAGATCTAACCAAGGCTCTCCCCACTGTAGAAAGAGTCCTTGCGCCACTTCCGAGTGAAGACGCCATTCGTGATCCATCATGCACCTGCGGCTGAGTTCGTCCGCCCTGGCGTTCAGGGAACCTGCCAGGTGTTGAACCATCAGGAATATGCCCTGATGTTCCAGCCATGTCCAGAGGCGCAGAGCCTCCTGACATAGGGTCCACGACCCCACCCCGCCTTGTTTGTTGCAGTACCACATGGCGGTGGTGTTGTCTGTGAACACCTGCACTACCTTCCCTTTGACAGAGGGAAGGAATGCCTTGAGTGCAAGTCGGATCGCCCGGAGCTCCAGAAGGTTGATATGGAGCCGGGACTCCGCCGGAGACCAGAGGCCTCTGATCTCCGCCTCTCCCATGTGACCGCCCCATCCCAGAAGGGACGCGTCCGTCACAACTGTGTGCTCTGGCTGGGGAAGGGAGAGGGATCTACCCATGACCCATTGCCGGTTCGAGAGCCACCACTGCAACTGTTTTGCAGTCCCCTCCGAGATCTGGACGTGATCGGACAGGTTGCCCTGGTGCTGCGCCCACTGGAACTTCAGGTCCCACTGCAGAGCCCGCATATGCCATCTGGCATGATCGACCAGCAGGATGCAGGAGGCCATGAGGCCCAGCAGCCTCAGGGTCATCCGTACCGAAACCCAGGATAAAGGCAGAAAGATCGGAATCATAGCCTGAATATCCCGGACTCGCCGTTCGGGAGGATAGGCCCGAAACTGCGTCGTGTCCAGAACTGCTCCGATGAAAAGGAGCTGTGGAGAAGGAGTCAGATGCGACTTCGGCACATTGATGGAGAACCCCAGCGAGTGCAGGAGTTCGGCCGTAGTCTGGAGGTGGGAGACGACTGCCTGGGACGAGCCCGCCTTCAGCAGCCAGTCGTCGAGGTAGGGGAAGACTGGAACCCCTGCCCGTCGCAGATGAGCTGCGACCACCGCCGTCACTTTCGTGAACACCCGAGGGGCGCTAGTAAGGCCAAAGGGGAGCACCTTGAACTGAAAGTGCTCGAGGCCTACCGTGAACCGCAGGTAACGCCGGTGGGCCGGCAGGACGGGGATGTGAAAATATGCGTCCTGCAAGTCCAACGCTACCATCCAGTCTCCGGGGTCGAGGGCAGTCAAGACCTGAGCTAGGGTGAGCATCTTGAACTTCTCCTTCCGGAGGAAGCGATTGACGTTCCGGAGGTCCAAGATAGGACGCATGTCCTCCTTGTCCTTTTTGGGCACCAGAAAGTAGTGGGAGTAGCAACCACGTCCTACTTCTGGGGTCGGAACATGCTTGATGGCCCTCTTGGCCAAGAGGGCCGTGACTTCCTTCTGCAGAAGCACCAAGTGATCCCCTGACATGCGGTGGAATTGAGGTGGCATGGCTGAGGGGGTGGTCTCGAAGGGGAGGGAGTAGCCCCTTCAGACAATGTCCAAGACCCACCTGTCCGAGGTGATGGCACGCCAGTGGGGAAGGTGATGGCGGACCCTGCCCCCTACTGGCGTGCTGTGCAACTGAAAGGAAGGACTAGGAGGGCTTGGAGGCCGCGGACGGGGCGGGGTTGGTGGCCTGACCCGCACGCTGGTTGCCTGACCCGCCACGGCGGGAGCCACGTCCTCGGCCACGCGAAGACGCTTGCTGCGCGGGCCGGTGGCTGGGCAGCGGACGTGACTGGGCGCCCCTTCCGTGGCCACGAAAGGGGCGAAAAGCAGAGGTTAGCGGAGGGCGCACAGCAGAAAGGCCCAGGGACTTGGCAGTAGCCCGTGAGTCCTTAAAACGCTCCAGCGCATGGTCTGCTTTGGTACCAAAAAGACCGACTCCATCAAAGGGCATGTCCATGAGTGTGTTTTGGACATCACCCGAGAAACCAGTTGTCCTCAACCAGGCGTGGCGACGCAGCGCCACCGTCGTTGCAAGCGATCTGCCCAGTGAGTCGGCGGTATCAAGGCCACAACGGATGGTGTACTTTGCCGCATCCCTTCCTTCCACAATGGTGCGGGAAAGCAGTGTCTGGACCTCCTCAGGACACTGGGGCAAAACGAGCGCCACCGAATCCCACAGAGAGTGGGAGTATCGGCTCAAAAGGCAAGCGGTGTTGACGGACCGCAAGCCAGCACTGGAGGAAGAAAAGGCCTTCTTCTCAAATTGATCCAGGCGTTTAGATTCCCTATCCGGAGGGGCGGTAGGGAAGGCGGTTTGGGAGGCAGAGGCTTGGACAACCAAGCTCTCGGGGTGGGATGTTGAGAGAGAAACAAGGGTTCGCCCGGAGCAGGGCGATGGCGTCGGGCCACGTTCCTATCCACAGGAGCCCCTGTGGCGGGCTTGGACCAGGTGCCCAAAAGAACGTCAGAAAGTGCATCATTAAACGGCAGCAATGGCTCCGAGGAGGTAGCTGCCGGCTGAAGCACTTCCGTCAGGAGGTTAGTCCTGACAGCCACTGTAGGCAATTGGAGGTGTAAGGCTCCAGCTGCTCTACGCAACACCGTTGCGAAATTTGCTCCCTCCTCCGTAGCCACGGAAGGAGGAGACAGCATGCCAGTGTCAGGGGAAGTGTCCAGACCACTGGCATCCCCAAGTTCCTCTGCCCAGTCCTGATCATATTCACACTGCTGTGTGAGAGGGTCTTCCGACCCCTCCCAGCTCTCCTGGTCCTCCTCCGGTTGAAAATAAGGAGGAGGGGGGACGTCAGGGACCCAAGGTCTCATCGGCGCCGGAGCCGGCGTCGAGCGACGTCGGTCCGACGCCACGTCCGGATCCGGATCTGGAGAGAACCGGGGAACTTAGCCGCCCGGATGCCCCGGACGGCGTCAGGAACGGCACCGGGGACATCGGCGCCAGCGGAGGCGTGGTTAGGTCAACCGGCGTCGATGGGGGTTGCGGTACCACCGGAGCCGGGATCAAGGCCGGGGCCGGGAGCGAGGCTGGTGAGACAGGCGGCGCCGGGACCGGAATCGTCGGCGGCGCCGGGGCAACCCCATCAGGGCCCGTAGGCCCGAAGGCGCACCGGAGGGGCCTTGAGGCCCGAAGAGGCGGACCATAGCCGACAGGAATTCCTGTATCTCGGCCGGAGTCGCCCCCGAACCCGGGAAGAACGGGTAATGCGGGGGCGGCTCCACAGGCACATCCGGAGCCGCGGGGACGGTGCCGACAGGGGCCTCAGCCGAGTCGCGAGACCGGCGAGGCGAAGTCTTAGAGCGATGGTGCTTCTTAGACTTTTTGTGCTTTGACTTACCCGAGGAGTGCGAAGACTTGGACTCCGACGACCGGCGAGGACTCCGCGACCGGCCCCTCGACCTCTCGCGTGACCGGGTCTTGGTGTGGCGCGGAGCCGACTGCCGGACCTCGAGGAGCTTTCGAGACCGCTCTCGCAAAGCCTTCGGGTGTAAGGCCCGGCAGTCGGAGCACGACTTCGTGTCGTGGTCGCGGCCGAGACAGTAGAGACACTCTAAGTGCGGGTCTGTGATCGACATCATTCGACCACAGGTGTCGCATGGCTGGAAGCCGGGCATCCCTACCGACACCTTGGAGCCGAGATGACTCGAAGAAAACAGTGAAAAATCACCAAAAAGTTAGTCAAAAAATGACTAGGGCACTGCTCTTCCCGGATCTGCGCTTACTGGCGCGGAAAAAAGAAGAACTGAGGTCAGCGCGCAGGGGCGGCGTCTAAGTACTGCCCGAGACGTCATCCCGGCGATCCCGACGCCGACGACGGACGCGGAGCCGCACGACGCCGCCTACCGACGCGCAAGGGTACTGCTACGCAAAAAACTTTCCGGATCTAGCCTGACGCCTGGGGATATTCTAAGGTAAGGAATCTGTCACTAACGTGTCTCTTTCAGATATATAAAATAAACAAAATCCTACCAACACTTTACAACAAAAAGCATGTGATCTACAATTAAACAGAATGGATAATACAGAAGCCAGATTAGGTGCAGAAAAAGGCAGGCTGGGCAGCATCACTACTACTCACCATGGCACCACACAGTAGACATATATACTTGATCCCATTACAATTACAAGCAATATCGTACGGGTGGTAGGGAGCAGTGTGCTCAGCAATCATCGCTCTATGATCCACAAGTAGGAGCCCAATTAGAACTGCTTGCCATTTCTTACCCTTGTTACAGGCATAGGGTCAGGAAATTCACTCAGCACCCGGGCTGGTGCCCTCCATTTCTGACGACTCTGCCAGAAGGAAGTGGCATACAGGGGTCCATATATTCCTTGGGCGAAATTTCACCTGAAGCATCCCTGAATATGTTTCTAGCTGTTTATCCTTATCAGGGGCTAACGGGCATAGCCCTGACTCCTGTGAGGCACCACTTTCTGACCATTGCCTCAGCTGCTAAAGATTTAAATGAGCAGTTTTCACAGTCTTTCCAGCTCCCACTGCACTTTTACCATCTCTGTAGCAGAGACACTCAGCAATTAAGGCTCACAAACCAGAGCAGGCTCCAGGCCTGGATAAGATCCTAGCTGATCTATTCCGGTCTAACCCTGGTGTGTGGGCACTATATATAATTAGCCCATTAAATGCAACTTTGACAGGTGCTGAAATATTTGCTATATTTAAAAAAGGGTTGTGCAATGTACCTGACCAGTTTGATCAAAAGCTTACTACCGGGACGTCTGAAAATCAGATCTTAAGTGATTTCCAGGCAAGCTTTAGGCCCACGATAAGTACGATCGATCAGGTTTTTCAATTTCTGCTCATTATTAGAAGGTTAACACGAGTAAGGGTAGCTTGTATGTAGCCTTTGTAGATCTGCGGGCAGCATTTTACATGGTTCCACGGTCATAGGTGTGGCAAGTACATTTTTGACCCAAAAATCCCCCCTGACTTACTACTTATCAGGCACTAGTACACTAACAATTTTGCACAGGTCCGCTATGGCCCAAATGGGGAACTCACAAGGATGATAAATATAAAAAAGGGAGTCTGCCAAGGCTGCATTTTGGATACAACTCAGTTTCTTCTTTATATTAATAGATGTGTAGATTTTTTTTAAATTGTGAGAATGATTCACTATTACTGGCAGGAGTCAAGGTGCCTGTATTCCTCTTTGCAGATGACACCCTGCTAATCTCTAAAACCCAGAGAGGGCTTTAGATCTTAATAAAAAGATTTGGACTATTTTGTAGCAATCATGGGTTTGAAATAACCCCACAACACACCGAAGTTCATGGTATTTAACACAAAGAGGTCACTAAGATGCAAGATAACACTGGGCTCAAGGAATTTGATTATCTGGGCATCAGACTGTCTGAAAACGATTCCTGGTGCAATCAAATAGCAAAGAGTAGAATGCTGCTCAAACATAGAGCAATAAGTACATTTGCAAGGAGAACCTCGACCCAGCCAGTGTGCCTGGCCCTGGAAATCTACAGAGCTCAGGCATTTAATGGGGCCCTCTATGGAGAAGAATTGTGGGGATACCTGTTCCCTTGCAACGGTGGAGAATTATTTTACATTATTGCTTAGGCTGCCACAGAGTACTTCGCTGTTACCCCTGTGCTTAGCTATAGCCCTGAATCAAATTACAGAGCTTGTTAAGCACAAGCCCACACAGAATTTGGACCATTAGACAGTTAAATCAATATAGGATTGGGCTCCGCAAAATTGTCAGTAGATTGCAAGTGACTATTATCCCTGGCTAAGGTATGTGAAATTTAGAGAAAAGGGAGGTTTCCTTTGGAAGAAATTACAATAGTTTTGTGTCCGTACTCAAACACACATTCTTCAATATTCCTCACACTCACCACTCAAACAGTCAATCGACTTAAATTCAAGGACAAAACAACAAAAACAGATTCTATATAAAAAATAATGTTGATTTTATCCTACTTTGTTAAAAGACAACTGTATAAGAATGTGTTGTCACAGATTAAAAATAGCAGCACAAAAATACATCAACAGACTTTTTGGGAATCGAATTCCTTCAAACGTGTGTCAATCGTCACCTAAGGTGCTCAGAAGCTTATATTGTCCAACAAATCATGAACGAAAAAAACCGCACAATAATCTCACAGTGGTTCATAAATAGAGACAAAACATTCAACATACATGAGAGAGTACACGCAAAAAGACAGTACAATTTGTCATAGAGAAATTACACATCCGTATGTTACACCTTAACTACTGGAACACGATAACACACGCCCTATTAATTATCTGTGGATCCAGTTGTTACACGGATTGTGTGAAGAGCGTCGACGCATTTTGATGGAAAACTTTCAATTAGACCATCTTTTTCAAGACCAGTATTGTGACTCTCAAAGTAAATACGTTGTCAAAGATAGGCATAAAATCCCTGTATATAGAAAAACACACACATAAATACACAAAAATGACAATATATCCTTGTTCTGAATATCACAGTTTGACACAACCATCCCAATGTCCCATTGATCCACTATTGTTAAAAAAAATCACAATTTGATACTTCATAGATTAATCCTACTCTACATAAAACATCAGAATTTCTAAAAAGATTATTGTTTATCTATTTTTCTATAAAAACATACATCTAAATTGTTTTGACCATGAATACAACATACACGCCAAACCCCCCAAATTGGAGGTATTCATTCACTCCTTCATTGTCTAAATACTTCTTCTATTTTGACATGCTTTCTCATTCCAGCATATGCTCATAGTGCCATAGCATCTACGGCTCTAACGAAGGGTGAGAGAGAAGAGAAAGAAAAATGCAAAGAAAGAAGTGCATGTGCAAAGGGGTGGCATTTGAATTTTTGTTTAAACAATAACTCACCCCAAGCCTCCTCTACTCCCCTCGTTCTCCAATTGCAGCTTTTTCAAAGATAATTAATATGGGGGGCGCTAGAGGGCGCACTGCCGAATGGCTGCACCGTACTGCTGCTCCGCCGGCCAGAACAATAAATAGCGAATAAGATGCAGAATTGGCCACGTTTTTGCTGCTAACTCCGCAGAAACTGGTATCGGAAGGTGCCCAGCAGCTGAAGATATGCCCTAATAATATGCAAAGACGCTGCAACTTGTGGAAAATCGACGGAAACATACGCGGCTTGGGGCTCGCCGGTAAAGGACAAGATGGCGATGCGCAACGTCAAGTGAAGGAAACAACGCTGTGAAATCCGCCTGATCCCTGTGGAGGTGAAGACATATGTAACGTAACGCGTAGCCGGAGAAAATAAAGACACGCGCATCGAGTGCCGGACTCACCCTACGACGGTAAGGCGTCCTTGCGGAGAAATCGCTATCTAGCAGCAGCGTAGTATACAAACGGCTGTGGGTGCTCTCACTAAATGCGCCGACCGGACGCCTGCAAGTGATACTAGTAGTACATGACCAACAAACTTTGGGCACTCCCAAGTGGGACTTGTGAAACGGTGATACTGTGGGCATCAAGATATTGAAGGGCAAGGTGGCAAGCGACAACGTGCATGAAAGTGAAAGTGAATATCGGTTCATGGATGCTGCCATTTTCCTCGCACGTTAACTTCGCGGCAATACGAGGGAACCCCTACATGCCGGCTGAACGATATATGCGCATCAGTACTCCAATGCGGAACTGCCCACTACAATAGCATTACGGACTGGCCAGTAACAACCAATGCAACTTACTACATGCTACATACCAGGCCAGAACCAGACGATATAATACTATGCGACAAGCGCGCCTGTAATAGCGCAAATAGTAGATTTCCTGATCCTGCCATAACCTAAAGGGCATAAATCACAAGTGGATCTACCTACAGCGCAATCAACAGGCAACGGTAATACTCAGCGAGGTGCTGGGAAGGGCAAGACCTCTCCTACTATACATAAGAAACATCCACCCACTAGCACACCAAGCACTACTGCCTACTGAGACCCACTGTTAAGAATACCAGTCATACGACCCTCAACTGCGTATTAGCAATATACCCAGTACCTGCACACGTGATTCCCTGAACATCTTCATATAGCAAGCAGCTGTTCACTATCTCGACATAATACGCCTGCCTGGCAAAATAATGGGCAAGACTGACAAGCAGCAGCCGAAACTGTCCTTCGACACTCGCCGTGTTACCAAATCTCAAGCTGCACACTCAGACACGGAACTTGACAACGATCACACCACAAACACAGCTATGGAGTCAGCACTGCAGGCAATCCAACAGAGCCTACAGGCAATCAATGGCAAAATTGATACCCTGACTATTAGAGTGGATCACATGGCGGCCAAAATAGATAAACAAGGGGAACGACTGGACGTAGCGGAGCAGAGACTCTCAGCTGTAGAAGACGTATCAAACGCCACGGCGAAACAATGTGCGGACATTGCAAAACAACTGGAGAGTGTTCAAAATAAAAATGAAGATTTGGAAGCGAGGTCGCGCCGCAATAATGTACGCATTATGGGCGTACCCGAAAGCACAAATACTGGCCGACTAGAACAATATGTGGAAGGTATGCTAAAAGAACTCTTTGGGGCAGAAAAGTTTTCACCAGTGTTAATTGTCGAACGTGCACACCGTACACTGGCGACAAAGCCACCTCCGGGCACCCCTCCACGTCCTATTATAGCCCGCATTCTGAATTACAGAGATCGGGACACCATCTTGAGACTGGCGCGTGAACAGCAGAATCTGAAATATCAAGGGACCGACATCGCCTTTTACCCGGACTTTACTATCTCTGTGCAGGCGGCACGTAGAGAATTTCTATCAGTCAAAAAACAACTGCGAGACATGGAAATAGACTATGCAATGCTGTACCCAGCAAGACTGAGGATAGTGCATGAGGGTCAAACCAGGATATTCGCAACGCCGAAAGCAGCACAGGACTATTTGAAGAGGTTCCCTGCTCGACGCAAGTCCCCAGAACATGCACACTCATCGGCAGAGGCAGATGGACACGTGTGAGAAAGAAGGGCAGGAGCTGTTACGCACTATGCAAGCTGCATGCTACAACACTTTGGACATAGGGTGCCCACTAGAAGACCCATCCCTGAAGTTATGAGGTAGGATCTACGCTATATATATGTGGAGGAGATAATAGCACTCACGCATGAACATTAAGACATTCTACTATTGAACAGTTGAATGGTACATAGACAACTGTTGAGCTATATAGATCTGCCATACCATTTAAGGGATGCTTGGTGGGAACTGACCAACTCTACTATGATAAAGCACAAGAGTAATAGATAGTGAACTATGCAAAGGAAGGATTACCTGGCACTGGGTTCCTAGGGCAGATATGTTAATGTCAGATGTTGTGATTAAAGATAATTCATAGTTTATGTGTGTGCTAATGACTACTCTGAATCAGACGTGAGCCAATATGATTATATATACTCTGGCCACATCCACTCTGCGGATGAGTATGTGAGCACCTAGCGACCCCCCTACGGGTATACCCCGGAACTGTTCTGATTTTTTTTAGTTTGTTGATACGGGTATGTCTTTGGCATGATTGGGATGCTAAAGTGGGAGGGGGGGATACGGGGGAGGGGGAAAGGTTTTTGTGTTGTTTCAGGTACACGGTATCCACATAATCGTAAATATGCAGACATATACAGTATAAAGCATAGGAAAGCCAAATGTCCTTCTTTGAATCAAAGTATGTATATAAGCACTGATAAGCTACACACCGGCATGACTAGATATAGGGCCAAGGATGGATAATAGGACACATACATCAAAATTAAATATACTAACATGGAATGTTCGAGGTCTCAATAACCCACGAAAAATAAAGCAGGTCTTCGCATACCTAGATAGACATAAAATTGATATAGCTATGCTGCAAGAAACCCACCTAGCGAGTGATACTAAATGTACAATGGGCAGCAGATGGGCTGAAACGGTACTATCATCATCATACTCCTCATACGCTAGAGGCGTTCTGATCCTTATTAAGAAAGGTACACAATTTATCATTGACCAAACGATACCTGATACTCAAGGCAGATATATAATTGTCACAGGACATTTAAGGGGGACACAAATAGGACTGATAAACACTTATGGCCCAAACGTTGATGACCCGGAGTTCTTTAGAGCGATCTGGGGCAAACTTAGAGTGTTACCACCTATGGAATTGCTTTGGGGTGGAGACCTGAATCTCTCACTAAATGATACACAAGACAGATCAGGAACCACTACAGAACCACATAAACAAGCAGTGAGGGCAGTTAGGGATGGCATGGCCAAACTTGAAATGCTAGACGTGTGGAGACTCCAGCATCCACACAAACTGGAGGGCACACATGCATCCATGATTTATAATAGCTGGTCCCGCATTGATTATTGGCTGGCAACTAAGTCGGCCTGTACATGGGTACGTGAAGTACAGCCCCTCCCAAAAACGTTATCTGATCATAACCCGATTGTTCTCTCACTAGACCTACCGAATTACACACCACCACCGTTTATATGGCGATTCAATGCGAAAGCACTATTGGACCCAATATACAACTCCACAATCCACCAGGCAATAGAAGACTACTTCCGGCTGAATAAGTGCTCAGTGGAAGACATGAGTGTCCTATGGGAGACATTTAAGGCCACAATACGTGGAGTCTGCATCAGCACCAACGCTGGCATACTGCGTGACTTGCGCACTCAACTAACTAGGTGCGAAAACAAAATCAGGCAATTTGAAATGGAATTCGAACAATCAGAAAATGCAGCCTTGTTGGGAGACATTAGAGAAGCACTCTCAGAATACCAAGAACTAGCTGACAATGAACTTCAATTCCTATCGCACCGACAATTAGCTCGCACATATGGTGAGGGTGGAAGAGCGGGACGGATACTGGCACAAAAAATCTGTGTTACACGTCAGACACACGTTGTCACTACTGTAAGGGACACACAGGGAAATCAACAGTACGCAACACATGATATTCTAAAGGCATTCATGTCCACATACAGTGACCTGTACGCCACTAGGCCTACTGCGACCGCTAATGAAACACTCGACTACCTGGAAGACATAGCTTTAGCCTGGCTCTCCGATAACCAGCGCGAATACCTGGCCCAGCCAATAACAGAAGAAGAAGTAAAGGAAGCCATAAATACACTTCCAAATGGCAATACGCCGGGCCCCGACGGGTTTACCGGGGAATTCTATAAAGCATATGTAGACTTACTGTGCCCATATTTAGTTGAAATGTATGGAGACGCATATGAAAAACAAATACTCCCGCCCACACTACGGGAAGCGTTAATTGCATTACTGAAACCAGACAAGGACCCTATTAATTGTGATTCATATCGTCCTCTCTCGGTAATAAATACGAATGCTAAGATTTTAGCGAAAATAATTGCCACCAGACTACAACCGCTTATGCAAAACATAATACTACCTGATCAATCAGGGTTCATACCCAACCGCTCTACTGCACACAATATATGCACACTCTTTGCATTGTCTCACCAGCTCAACCCTGAGTTGGAGGCGGCGGCAGTGCTCTTAGATGCTGCCAAAGCCTTTGACTCAGTGGAGTGGATATATCTATTTACGGTCATGCAAAAGATGGGGCTCCCACCTAGCTTGCTGACATGGATCAAAATACTTTACACCAAACCAGTAACGCGAATAAAGGTCAAATATGTTTCAGGCACAATATCAATTCAACGCGGCAGACGACAAGGCTGCCCATTATCGCCCCTATTATTCGCTACAGCGCTAGAACCTCTAGCATGCAAACTCCGCCAAAAATATATGCAGCCACAGCACTACAATTTTATCAGCGCCCAGTAGGGATCTCGATGTACGCAGATAACATGGTACTATATGTACGAGAGCCACATGTCCACTTGTCATCGCTTTTGAGAGAATACATTAAATTTGGTAGACACTCGGGCCTTCAAATAAATTGGACTAAATCTACTATAATCCCACTTACAGTCAGCACAAAACCTGGACAGGTGGAGTTTCCGTTGGAATGGCAAACTGACACGGTTAAATATTTGGGTATCTGGTACCACAGGGACCCAGAGATTGTCATTCGTGAAAATTATGGCAATGTCATTACTAAGATCGAAGAAAAAATAGACCGCTGGATCCATCTCCCATTGTCATTGTCAGATAGAATGGCCATCGTGAAAATGGTCATACTGCCTAAACTGCTCTACCTATTCAATAATATACCTATACCACCACCCGCCTCAGTATTCAAGAGAATCACCTCGAGCATAATCAGACTGATATGGGCTGGTAAACTAGCTTGCATTGAATTACGCACCTTGACGCTGCCATATGATAAAGGAGGCTTCACAGTACCCGATTTCTTACTCTATTACTTATGCGCCCAAGCGCAGTATGCGCATTATTGTTTTTTTCCGGTGCCATATTTGCCACATACGGCGGTAGAAGATGGGGACGCCCATCCAATACCCCTCAGATGTATACTACCACACCAACGCCCACACATAGCCAAAACCGAAATAAACACGATTAAAACTACAAATCTCGCTTGGCAACGTATGGGGAAATTAACAGGGAGACTGCCATTATATGCACCCGCGCAACCTCTGCAACACCACCCGGCAATATCTGTAACACAATCCGGCAATGGCATGTCCATGCTGCAACAGGTGGGAATCACCACTATGGGAGACCTATACACCGAAGGTAGATTCATAGATGTTGCAGATCTCGAATATATCCGAAATCAAACACTATTGTTCAAATTCACGTACCATAGACTTAGGGGCGCGATAAAAGACCTATACCCCACATTCCCTGATGAACCACCAACCTTGACAGCACTACAAATGATTCTCACGAACCCGAGCAATACACATCTAGTTTCAAAACTCTATAGGCACCTATAGGCTGATATAGCAGGCGACACCAACTAGGCCTGTGAGCGCTGGAACACTCACCTGGAAACGCCCCTAGACGACGAAGATTGGAAAAGCTGCTGTGCATTGACGGCAATGAATATGCCTCTTTACCCCGCATCCCTTTACCCCGCATGTTGTTACAACGCACTCGTTACAACAACCGCGTTGTAACAACGCAATACCATTACCCCGCAAGTCGTAACAACGACTTGCGGAGGGGGGCGCTGGATGTTGGAATAGTATAATTCACTATTCCAACTCCAGTCTGTGCGGACAGTAGGGAAGGTGTTGTAACAACATGCGGGGTGAGGGATGCGGGGTCAAGGTTGTTTACCACGGCAATACTCACCCCAAATAGCAACCTACGCATAATTCATTATAAATATCTACACCAAACATACCACACGCCGTTGAAGTTACATAAATGTGGGCTGCGGGAGGACACTAGATGTCGGCGCTGCGGTGAGGCCGATGCTGATTTTATACATTTGTCCTGGAGATGTGAAAAAATCAGACAGTACTGGGGGGACATAATAGATACATTAAGCCTCCTATTAGAAACGAAAATTGAATGTACAATGAAAGTCTGCCTGCTGGGCTTAGTTGAAAATCTGAGATCAGTAAAACGTAAAATGTGTGTAATAGCGTTATTAATGGCTAAAAGACGAATTTCTATGCATTGGGATAGTAAAAGATTTCCGAATAGGAAACAATGGTTAATAGATTTAGTGTACTGCAGAGACTCACTCAAAACATATGAGGAGGAATTACCAACAGCCGCGAGACCCGAAGATTACTGGGCTATGCTAACAGAATATTTACGAACCCATCAGGAACTGTTATCATCTGGAAATGTGTAACTTTATATGCAATAATGATGTATGGATAAGAAGGGCTTGACTTAGCAACTGCGTTGTATAATCACTTAAAGAAAGTGCGATACTGTGCATATTACAATTGTACCTGTACTGTATTGTTGTTTGTATGATTTATATATAATAAAAAAAAAAAAGATAATTATTATGCTGCTGGTGTTATGGTCCCCGATGTGGACTAGGAACACCCTTCCACTATTGATACGTAATCTGTTATAAAAAAAAACATCTCATTCAGCACTGTATTAGATTATTAGTAGTGCTATTACATCACTCCGTTTTTTATATATACTTTCCGCCATGGTTTAAGCTCCAGTTTAACAGTGTAATTAAGCCTCTCACCTTCTCTGATAGGGGAATTGAGGAAATAGATAATTCCTTCTTTATTGTAGTTCCTCAGCTTATAACTCTTTTTCGGGAGACAGTGTAGTACAATTTGCACCCTTCTATTACTAAGTACGTCCTTGGGTATCCTATAGATTAAAGCAAGAATATGCACACCTTTAATATACCCAACTCAACCTCCAACCAAATGGTTCTTCATAGTCCCTGTTACTTTTAGCTCTCCACGTACCTTTTTAAACTGGGGCTTATCCCAAAGGTCTCCCTGAATGTGTACCACCAGACTTTTAGGTGACAGAAGGTCCCTTCATGAATTGGGCCTGAAAATTCAAAAAGATAAGGGTAGATAAACTGCGTACTCTGCCCATTTTAAATATGCGCCGAAAATAATTCGGCCTAGAATCTGCACCTACAGTTCATGTATTAACGGGCCCGTAGTGCTTCCAAAATGCAGGCCTCTACCAGCTATATATTTGTGGACATTCTAGTATCATTCCCTCTACTGGCTGTATGCTAAGGGAAAATCTGCTTACGTTCCCATTCCGTTTTGCTTTACTCATTAGAACCGTGTCTACCCAAATCAAAACTAACAGTAGAGTTGCCCTCAGGACCATATCCGTATTCCACCCGTCAGGCTGGCTTGACCATTAAGTAACCCTCGAGTCCCTCAAGGTTTGAGACTATTGGATACTCCACTCGTATCCATCTTACTGGCCAAAATCACTCTAGCCCATGTGAACTTTGCCTTTGTATCTAGTTGTTTACCTGTTCCAATGCTCGTTCGCACAGCGTAGTCTCCACGTTTTCTTTACAAAATGATTCCCCGGTGTCTAGTTGTCTCCATATATATCCCACTAGAGGCGGTTAAAAATTTGAATCTAGCCTATCGTAGCCCTAAATCTTTTCATAATACGCTCGGAACACCTGTGTGCTCGACCGCGAGTCCTGAAACCTCTGATACTTTCATAACCGGATCCGAAATAGAAGAAGCACTATTACCCGTTCAGTTGATAATACTGGCCGCCATATTGGAGTGTAAAAAACAAGACGAAAACGGGGAAGTTTTTGTTAAATAACTCACGTTTTATAATCTTGGGGACATACCTGTGCGTAAGCGGGTTTAAATAATGCATGTCTTACGTGAGATTAATTGCTAATATCTATTCTTTTCCCTCGTTGTTCCATGCCCATGTTGCTTCCACAACTTAACGGAAAGCAAATGCACATACTAATTATGTATTGATATGGCAGGCATGAAAAAGGTAAAATGACACTAAATTTCTAGGGTCTTGAAGCATAAACATTCTTTTTACAGAAAAGTCATAAACCCGGATGACTTCAAGAAGTATAACAGATTGTACCTCATCTCAACTTATTTATATAATAAACAACATCCAGTCTTCTCTGGAATTGAGGCCTTTATTGATAGTGTCTAGTTTACACATGTACCATTGTTCCCTCTTTTTCCTGGTTTTGTCACTATAACCTCCTCGTCTATTTATTTTAATTTTTTCTAAAATATACCATTTAAAGTCATCACAGGTGTGACTGAATTTGGAATAATGCTCCGTGAGTGGTGCATTTTCTTTTTTGGTCCGGATCGCAGATTTATGTTCCAAGAGCCGAAGTCTCAATTCTCGGCTTGTCTCCCCCACATAGCCTAAGCCACATGGGCAGATCAAAAGGTAGACTAGATTTTTACTGCGACAGTTATTTAATGACGTCGCAGTCAAGGTGGTAGAATTAAAACAGAGGCTCTAAGTCATTATACAGTTCTCACAAATGGAGCAGGTTCCACATTTGTGGTTTCCTACTGCCTTCTTGTTTGTAAGAGTCATTTGTGTATTTTCCTCAACGCTGTTATAGGTGTTCACTAAGGAGTTCCGTATATTTTTATTGCGACTAAACGCAAAAAGGGGTTTGTCTAGTCTATGTTCACGACCTTCGTTAAGAATTTTCCAATTGCTATTGACTATATTTTTCACTTGAAAGCTCATATTGGAAAATTGGCTGACAAATACCACCTTCTTCATTTCTTTCTTCTTGGTTCTATCTCTGGTCATATCGAGCATATATTCTCTATCATAGAATCTAGCTCGCTTGAACGAGTTTTTAATCAGTTTTTTAGGGTAACCCCTATCTCCCAATTTCTTTTTGAGTACCTCGGAGTGAATGCAGTAATCCTCAACCGAGGTGCAATTTCTGCGAAGTCGCAGAAATTCCCCAAAGGGCACATTATCTCTTTGTGACTTGGGATGGTTACTCCCATAGTGGAGAAGTGTGTTTTTGTCTGTAGGTTTGGTGTATAACTCAACTTGCAGTCTATCCTTACTCTTCTTTATACAAATATCAAGGAAATTGATCTTTGTATTGCTCCATTGTGCTGTAAATTTAAGATTTTTGTCCCCCAGGTTGAGCCATTCTATGAACTCGCACAAAGCCTCAGGGCCACCATTCCACACAAAGATAATGTCGTCAATAAAACGGTACCAGTGACTGAAATTTTCGAAAAATGGCGCCATTTCGTTAAAGACATGTTTCTTCTCAAAGTCACTAACATACAAACATGCTAGGCTCAGGGCACAAGTTGCCCCCATGCTGGTCCCCTTAACCTGTTGGAATAAGTCTTCTTTGAATAGAAACAGATTGTTTTTGAGCACCATGGTGACGCAATCCATAATTAATTCTTTGTTGCCACCCCCAAGATCTTCAGTCTCTAGTATGGTTCTTACAACTCTGATCGTGTCATCTTGGGGGATGTTAGTATAGAGGGCTTCAATATCTAGGGTGACCGAAAGTTGGGTCACCCCATTGAAGCCCATCCCCTCAAACACAGAGATCGCGTGAGCAGAGTCTCGTAAGTATGATCTCTGTTTCCAAACCAAAGGTTTGAGAAAAAAATCTGCATATTTACTTAATGGTTCTAAAATAGACCCAATGCTGCTTACAATTGGTCTCATGGGTGGGTCTTCAATTTTTTGTGGATCTTAGGGAGCCCATATATCGCGGGTGTGATTGGATTGGTGTTATATAGAAATTTATATTCATCCTCGCAAATCCATCCCTCTGTTTTGGCCAGATCCAAGAGGCTATTGACTTCTTCTCTAAGTTTGTCATTGGCTGTGTGTGAGACTCGCCGATAGTGGTCCTGTACATTCAGAAGATTCTCCATTCTCATGTTATAATCTATACTGTTAAAAATCACCACCCCTCCACCTTTATCGGCGGGTTTGATGGTAATACTGGGGTCTTCCTTCAATTTCTGCAATGCCTCTCTATGGTTCTTAGAAAAATTATTAATTTGTTTTCTGGGTTTGGCTAGCATGTTTTTTATTTCAATCTCAACTGTTCTCTCAAAAATCTCAATATTTTTATCAACTTGGTTTAATGAAGGAGTAAAAGTTGATTTGCATTTAAAACCTGATACATTTGTACTCGGACAGAAGTCCCTATCTTCAAAGAAGTTTTGTAATCTAATCTTTCTAAAGAATAGTTTGAGGTCTTGCTCAAATTCAAACTTATTTAACGGGGCCGTTGGTACAAAACTGAAACCTTTCTCAAGTACTTATTTCTCTGCTATGGACAGGCTTCTAGAGGAAAGGTTAATGATAGGAAATTTATCTATCTCCAATATCTGCGGTTCCTGGTCTTCAGGAAATCCTGTGGGGGGTAGTTCCGTACCGGTTCCCACCGCCCATAGTTCCTGTGATTCCTTTGATCTCTTTTTTGGCGCAACCCTAAAAAAGATTCCTGATCTAGACTGGATGTTGATCTAGTTTGCGGTTTTTGGGGATATTGTTCCTCTTCCTCACTGCTGGAGCCAGATGTTTCAGAGAAAGTAACTCTCTTACTGCCTCCTCTGGAATATACCGGCCTCTGATAGTTAGGTTTGTCCCATCTTTGTTCCCTTCTAATATTGTAGTATTCCTTCCCTAAATAGGGATACACCACTACCGCGTTAAACTTCTCTATATCTTTCTTTAGTTTATTAGCTTTTTTGTTAATAAGGTACTCTCTATAGCTATTAGTTTCTTGTTCGAGTTCCTCCAACTTCTTTTTAACTTCTTCTAGGACTGAGGTTTCTTTAATTTTTCCCTCTAGTTCTTCTATTGTTTTTCTTTCTAAAATCATCACTTCCTGCGCAGTTTCTATTATTAAAATAATCCAATCTCGACTGCACCGATTGGCAATATGGGTCCAGGTTTCAATAAATTTCTTGTGTTCAATAAACAACCCAGGTTCATTTCTAATTTGGAGCCCAATTGGTATCACGCCAGCCTTTAAATACTCAATCAGGTATTCGGTGTGCAACTCTGTACGGATTAATTTTTTCTTTAAGTTAAAAATCTTCATTAATTGTTCTTGGTTAGGTTGATTTGTAGTGGTCTGAGTCCCTCTACGTGGATTCAGATTAATTAATCTATTAAACTGATCCTCTGAGAATCCAAACGTTTTAAAATTATCCATTATTTTTTACTAGGGTATTTACAAAACCTCACAGTTTTTAATGAAAGATCCAGAGGATCGATCACTGCCTCTCCAACGAAGACGGTTGTACTCACAGTAGTAAAAAGAACAGAGAGGGACCCCTTCTAAACCAAAGGAATAGGGTTCAAATAGTCATTTAGAAAAAAGGGAGGTTTCCTTTGGAAGAAATTCCAATACTTTCGTGTCCGTACTCAAACACTCATTCTTCAATATTCCTCACACTCACCACTCAAACAGTCAATCGACTTAAATTCAAGGTCAAAACAACAAAAACAGATTCTATATAAAAATAATGATGATTTTATTCTACTTTGTTAAAAGACAACTGTATAAGAATGTGTTGTCACAGATTAAAAATAGCAGCACAATAATACATCAACAGGCTTTTGGGAATCTAATTCCTTCAAACGTGTGTCAATCGTCACCTAAGGTGATCAGAAGCTTATATTGTCCAACAAATCATGAACAAAAAAACGCACAATAATCTCACAGTGGTTCATAAATAGAGACAAAACATTCAACATACATGAGAGAGTACAAGCAAAAAGACAGTACAATTTGTCATAGAGAATGCGCTTCTTTCTTTGCATTTTTCTTTTTCTTCTCTCTCACCCTTCGTTAGAGCCTTAGATGCTATGGCACTATGGGCATATGCTGGAATGAGAAAACATGTCAAAATAGAAGAAGTATTTAGACAATGAAGGAGTGAATGAATACCTCCAATTTGGGGGGTTTGGCGTGTATGTTCTATTCATGGTCAAAACAATTTAGATGTATGTTTTTATAGAAAAATAGATAAACGGTAATCTTTTTAGAAATTCTGATGTTTTATGTAGAGTAGGATTAATCTATGAAGTATCAAATTGTGATATTTTTTTAACAACAGTGGATCAATGGGACATTGGGATGGTTGTCTCATAAACTGTGATATTCAGAACAAGGATATATTGTCATTTTTGTGTATTTATATGTGTGTTCTTCTATATACAGGGATTTTATGCATATCTTTGACAACGTATTTACTTTAAGAGAGTCACAATACTGGTCTTGAAAAAGATGGTCTAATTGAAAGTTTTCCATCGAAATGCGTCGATGCTCTTCACACAATCCGTGTAACAACTGGATCCACAGATAATTAATAGGGCGTGTGTTATCGTGTTCCAGTAGTTAAGGTGTAACACACGGATGTGTAATTTCTCTATGACAAATTGTACTGTCTTTTTGCGTGTACTCTCTCATGTATGTTGAATGTTTTGTCTCTATTTATGAACCACTGTGAGATTATTGTGCGTTTTTTTTCGTTCATAATTTGTTGGACAATATAAGCTTCTGAGCACCTTAGGTGACGATTGACACGTTTGAAGGAATTCGATTCCCAAAAAGTCTGTTGATGTATTTTTGTACTGCTATTTTTAATCTGTGACAACACATTCTTATACAGTTGTCTTTTAACAAAGTAGAATAAAATCACCATTATTTTTATAAAGAATCTGTTTTGGTTGTTTTGACCTTGAATTTAAGTCGATTGACTGTTTAAGTGGTGAGTGTGAGGAATATTGAAGAATGTGTGTTTGAGTACGGACACGAAAGTATTGGCATTTCTTCCAAAGGAAACCTCCCTTTTCTGTAAATGACCATTTGAACCCTATTCCTTTGGTTTAGAAGGGGTCCCTCTCTGTTCTTTTTATTACTAAGGTATGTGAAAACCACACAATTCAATTTGGGGCTGGGCGAATACTGGTTAAACTCATCAAATAGTACACCCAGTGCCCCTTCCATACTGAGGGAAAGATTCTGGCATCACACCCTGGAAAATTAATGAATTACTCCACTCTAGGGAGCCTCACAAATATTTTTTAAATACAAAACTGATATTATCAATTTGAAGAATTCCTATTTCCTAGATCATCTTAATTAGACTGTAAATCTAATAAATAGTGTATGGAGTGTAGTACAGTCTATGAAGGTATCAGAAGTTAATCAGATGGAACCGGCTGTTAGGTGCGAGATTGCCTGTTTGGGAGCAGCAGTATGTCAACATCTCATCTGTAAGTATCCCCAATAGGTCTATATTCCATTTGTCTCTTGACAACACTGAATATGTTTGGACTGTGGTTTACATTGACATATAAAGGGTGGTAACCAATCTACTTGAAGTTTTCGCTGCAATTTAAGTGGTTTAAAGGTTGGGGGTTCCTGTGGAATGCAGGAGTTACAACCTTGCTCACCAATCGGAGATGAAAATATAAGAATATGTCAAACGGAGTGTGCATTTTGTGTGCCTTCATATAGTCTTGTCCCCATCATACAGAGCTCCCTATTTCACAATATTTAATCTGTGCAGTTGGGAGATGGCCTTTTTTTCACTCATCAGAGAAAATTGGGAGTGGCGTAACAGAGGAGGCGCAGGGGAATATAATAGCTCAACCCTCGCCCTGGACATGAGTGAACTTCAGGCCAGCAACATGCAGTTTACTGTATTATTCTTGGCTGGCCATTTGGAAGTTTCTGACACAGCACCGTGGATAGTAGAGTTGGAGTAACCACACAAGTTCCAGCAGCAGGCGGAGCAATCTATTATCAATTCCTTTACACAATATCCTGGATTCTAGTTTGTAAGTGATAATGGTCTATATGACTTATACTTGTCTGGTGTCTCTCCAGGCTTCAAAAAGTGACCAGAAGTCCCTCGAGCATCAAGAATATCAGGAGGCCTATCGACATAGCTTCCTCGAGCACTGCTAGGAGGTGCGGGGCTAGTTGCTCAGAAAATTCTTTGTAAAATTCAGATGGAAGTCCATCCGTACCAGGTCCTACCAGTTGGAAGGTTTTTAATTACAATTTAATCTCATCTAATGCAATTGGCTGGGCCAGAGAGACTTTGGTCATCCCTGCGCCACCCTCTATCTGTATTTTCCAGATATGTGTATGTGCGTCATCATGTTGGAGCTCCAGGACGAATACAGAGCTTCACAATATTGGACGAAGGGCGCTAAAATCATTTCTGTTTCATACCTGGGACAATGTTCTGCAGTTTTTATGCATATAATACGTTGAACGCCCATGGCTGTTTGATCATTTAAACTAACATCTTGCCTAGCCCAGGTATTCACTCTCTCCATAGAAACACACCATGGTATACTGGCTCAGGTAATAAAGCTCTATTTCAACCAATCATTACACTCCAATATTTTGGATCTGATCAGATGTGAGTTATACAATCTATAGAGGCGGCAGCTGCTGTTTCCAGTTGTTTAATCTTTTGCTCAAACCTAGCAAAGTGATCATGCAGCGTTTTCAGCATTCTTTGTTGCCTGTTAATACACTGTCCACGTATTACTACTTTAAACGCATCCACCAAAGTAATCATTACCTTCACTGAACTCTTATTATTCGTGAAGTAATACACAATATCCTGCCTCACCTTATCTCTAAACAATCTATCCAGGAGCACGTTAAAAGGCAATTAGCATGGTGCTCTATTGCTCAATAATCCAGGGAGCATGAAGCTTCACCTTTCGGGGTGGGAGGGTGTAAAGGGGGGAGTTGGGTTTCTGAAGACTATGCATCAAATAACATTTTGCAGTGATCTATAGGAGCACATTGTCAATAATGAGCCTGAGTACAAAGCCCCCTCTATTAACACAGCACACCGACTGTTCGTGAAGTGTCGCTCATAGCCAAAACGGCGTTCGACAGGAGTAAATATGTATACCTAAAACAGGCCTATATTTGTGTATAAATCATCTAAGTTGACTGAAGCATGCATTGAATCAGTAAAGTAGAATATTTTAAACATCTTAACCGGAGTCACCGATTGACAGATTTCAGGTATTGTCGCAGTCTTTCACTCGGGCCCTGGCTGTACGTCTTCGTGCTTTCTTCAGGTATGAGGAGGCCTGCTGTAAGTTGGCAAAGATGTGCTTCTTACCACAGTGCATTGGTTTAAACCTTGCAGATAAAGCATAGCATTGGATATCTGAAACTTTTGCAGTTTTTTCTTCACTGCTGTTTATGTGTGTCTCGCCTCCTAGACCGCCAAGGTGAAATCAGGGTGCAAAGAAGTGTTATAGACTTTATAATTCAAACCTCTCTTTTCACTTGCCACCTTTAGTGCCTGATCTTTATCCCTGAAATTGAGGGGTCTCCCACTTATGGGTCTGGCTGGGGCCCCGGGGAGCAGCCTCAGGTACAAAGAGTAGTGTGCTCTTTCCACTAGCAGAAGCTTGGAGAAACGGTCTTTACCAAACAGTTACATGTTTTCGACGATGGTCTCCATTTTTCCAGACTCTGTTTATTCGGATACGTCCACTACGCGGAGATTGGTCTGTTGTGACCTACCTTCCAGATCTTCATTTTCTGCTTTGATGATCGACAGAACCTTAATATTTAACCATTGCTCTTGTTTGGACTTCAAATTGTCTTCTGCATTTGAAATTCTTTGTTCGGCTTCTGTGAGCGCCCTTCACACTTATCAGTCTTTAGTGCCATACTGTCTATTCTCTGGTTCAGTGCGTCTATTTTGAGGTCTATTGACACCAAGCATGTTTGCATGCTTCGTAGGAGCGATTTCATGCCCAGATCTGTGTCATTCGCCTGTTGACTCATTGTATTTGTTTGGCTGAGAGCTTTATAAGGGGTCAATGACTCGGCTTATTATCAAACTCTAGTTTAGGCTGCTTTGTGTCAATTTTTCCCATTCTGATCAATAAAGGTTATGAGTTTGGGGATGGGGGAGGATGAGGCTGTGGCAGTTATCAGCGTTGCTATGTCTGGATCAGTCAAGGGTTCCTACCTCCAACCCCTCGGGTTGCTAGAGTATAATCCACCAAGCGCCAACATGCATCTGGCCACCTCTTTCAGCATCTGGGATTCCTCAATGTAGTGAAGGCACATATGATCTGTAAATAGGTGTGCATCCAGGGCCTGCATAATGGTTCAAGGTGCTTTTGATTGTGATTTTCCATGGGGGGTGGTGGGGGATGCCAACTCCCAGCAGTGTGGGGGCACGAGCAGGCCTCCACCCTTGTAGCCCCAATTCAGTAGGCCTTAAGAGTGTTACAGATGGTGGGAGGCTCTTAGCTCCGTTTTCAGTAGAGGGCCCCACCAAACTCCAACATCATATTTAAACAAACAGGTCCACCAAAGTGCTACCCCACATGAATAGTCTTTTTATGCCTGTGGGTGCTCCTCTTCCTCGGGGACCCCTGTCACTCGCAGCACCATAGGGCCCAAGTGGGATCTCCAACTCGCCCACCGTATGGCCCGATCAATAATAAAGTGGGGGGGATTGTCCCCATCTTCACGAGGCTTGTGTCTTTTTGTAACCTCACCTTCCACAATTACAGCCCCCACCCCTCAGGCTTCCACAGCTGCCGAGCAGGGCAAGTAGTGTGAACGTGCTAAGGCCCGAGCGTCTCCTCTTCTTCCACGCTGCCAATGGTTATGTTATGTGGATTTGTATAGCGCACTAATAGCCCAAGACCATATCCAGGCAAATGGGCAAGGTGTGTAGGTGTGTGGTCCCAATGTGTTTATATGAAGAGCTAGGTCTTCAGCTTCTTGCGGACCTCAATAAGTTAAGAGGAGGCTCTGATGTGTTGGGGAGGTCATTCCATGTCTTGGGTGCAATGATCCAGAATGAGCAACCTCCACTTTTGCTTTCGTGGATGCGGGGAGTGTGTGCGAGTGACAGTGAGGCAGAGCATAGGTGTCTGGTAGGTTGGTGAAAGTTTATGCGGCTGTTCAGGTATTCTGGTTCTGTGTTGTGTAGGGTTTTGTAGGTGTGCGCGAGACGATTGAATTGGCTGCGCTTGTGAATGGGGAGCCAGTGAAGCTTCCTGAGGTGCGATGTGATGTGGGTGAGGAATGGGAGGTCGATTTTGAGTCTTGAGGCTGCGTTCTGGGTGGTCTGGAGTCTGTGTATGAGTTGTTTGGAGATTCTGGCGTAGAGAGTGCTGTTGTTGCTGGGGTTGAGTGCTTGTGTGATGGTCCGTCTGGTGTTCTGAGGCAACCAGCTGAAGATCTTTCGCAGCATGAATAGGATGTGGAAGCAGGTGCACACTGTTGATTTGAGCCGTCATGTTAAGCTTGTCATCCTGTGTTGTTGCCGAAGACCAGTACTTCAGTCTTGTCGGAGTTGAGCTTCAGGCAGTTGGTTCGCACCCAGCCTGCTACCATTGGCATGCAGTTGGTGAATTTAGCTCTGGTGATGTTTGTCTTTGTCCATCAGGCAGAGGATGAGTTGAGTGTCATCGGCATAGGAGATGACAGTGATGTCTTGTGATCGGATGATGTTGGTGAGTGGTGTCATGTATATGTTGAAAAGGCTGGGGCTGAGGTACAATCCCTGTGAGACACCGCATTTCAGTTTCTTCGTCTCTGATGTGTAAGGTGGCAGCCTGACATTTTGGGTTCTTCCTGTGAGGAAGGAACTGATACATTTGGGAGCAGATCCTTGTATGGCAATCTCATGGAGTCGTTTTTCTTTTTTAAATATCTTGAATTTGAATTTTTTTAGACCCCCCAACCCAAGCAGACAATTTATATTACAATTAATTCAGATACAGCAGAGCGTAAAAAGATAACATTCTTATGATTACAGAAATACAATAGTTCACATAAAAGTATATATAAAACTCCTCAAATAAATAAATAGAAGTGATAGAAGTGATAGAATGAGTGTATGGAGTCATCACAATATTTAGGACCAATTTTTTCTCCAGAAAATCAGTTATTAAACTTTCAACACCACCAAAGCTGGGAATCCTGCAAACATACGTATCAAATCGGCATCATGGAGTTAGCATCAGGAGAAGTGCGAAACCGTAAACCCGCCCCACTTTGCGATTTTTCCTAGGGTATAATTTAACTTAAAACATATTAAAAAATGCTGCACTTGCAAGTTCGCCAACACTAATATAGACTGAACAAGATCCAAAGATTCAGGGGAAAAATCCTTTCCTGCCTGCAGCTTCTCTTGCCACCATCAATCTTGCTTGTCAATATCGTCCGGCATTAAACTGTTCATTACCCGATATAATAACCCAATAGAGGACTTCTTTGCCGTCATCATCTCCACAAGCTCTACCCTGGAGAACCCAGATGCCTCACCCCCTTTGCTCCCAAGAAAATCCCAGATCTGCAGATACTTTTAAAAAATATATATTTTATTTATAATTTTCAAAAAACAAACATAATGCAGTACAAGTTGTCATATGTCATACAAGATATGCAAATGTGGTCCATATCATAAATGTACATCAACCACACGGTTTACGATAAAGTTGGTCCTGGAAGCTCGGAGGGTGATACATTACATCATACATCTATTTCGGAAATTACTACCCGGTGGACATCACACCAGCATCCACCACCACAGGCTGTGTAGGAGTGTCATGACTTGTCTGGGCGCCCCCCTGCATCCTGAGTGTTCAACAAATAAGAGCAAAGTGGCTGCCATATGTCCAGTGGCCTAGAGACGGGGGTTGTAGCTGCCAATATAAATCGCTATTCATGTTGCAGAATATCATACTGCGTATCCAAGCCTTCGATGTAGGAGCATGTCTGCTCCCCCAATGGATCACAACTTCTTGTTTAGCGAGAAGCAGGGATATCACGACATAACGTCTCGCTGATTTTGGGAGATCGTGCACATATCCCAAAAGGGCCAGCAGTGGAGACAGAGCGAGGTCCAGACCAGTCATTTGGGACAGCTCGTGGAATATTGTCCTCCAAAATCCAGCAATTTCACTACAAGTCCATGTCATGTGTGCGAAATCTGCAAGTGGGGTGGGACACTTGGGACAAGTATGAGGGCGTGCTGGGTCGAACCAGTTTACCATAACAGGGGCGACATATGCACGCCATAAAAATTTAAAATGTAATAATTTATGTTTGGGATTGAGGTAAACTCTACCAGTCTGTTCACAGCAATGGCGCCACTGATGGTCAGTTATGAGGTGGCCCAAGTCCATCTCCCATGCCGCGAGCACCTTAGTGTCTTTACACGGCAACATTTCTACAACTGACTTATACAACTTAGATTTAGATGTTCCCCACCAGTGTCCTTGATGAGAATGGTCAAAGGAGGAAAGTCCGGCGGCTCCAACGGATAACTAGAGATCTGGGCTCTGAGCGCACCCTGCAACCTACGCAGTACAAACTGCTCCATAAGAGGGGCGTCTCTGAGACGTACGTCATCAGTGCGCGAAAAGACATGCCCACTGGGGAACAGGTCACCAAATGTCTCCAAACCATATCTGGCCAGTGTACGCTTAACCAATGCCTCCTGAACTATGGGTATCGAGAGGTTCCCTGCCACAGGCATAGCCAAGGAGTAGAGAATATTGCTCCTGGTTACCCTAATTAAACGCTACCAGGCCCAGCTGGTAGTAGATAGTGTTTGTATGTCCTGCGGGTCACGTGGCAGGCCCATGGGCACAATCGCCTTTAATGGCGTAGGGTATGCAAGATCCGCCTCTGGTCTAAGGTATGGGACCCGCGCATCAGCATGGTACGAGGGTCTAGTAAAGCTGCATTGCGCAGCTAAATAATAAATGCGGAAATTCGGGACTCCAAACCCACCACGCTCATACGGTAACGTCAATGCATCCCAGCTGATACGGGGCTGCTCACCTCCCCATACAAGCCGAAGTAAGTGTGACTGCAGTGTTGAAAATAACCGATTATATAAAGGTAGCGGGATATTGTGAAATAAATATAAAAACCGGGGTAATACAACCATTTTGATTATAGCAATTCTTCCCGCCATGGAGAGGGGAAGTTTCAGCCAACGCTCAATGTTACCAGTCAAGCTTTCCAACGCAGGGCCATAATTCAGCTGCAAGATCTGACTCGGATCTTTATGAATATGTATGCCCAAATATTTGACTGAATCCTCACACCATGTCAGCGGGTAATCTATGTACCTGTCACAGTGTGCAGGAGAAAGAGGAAAGATTTATGATTTTTCCCAACTGATGTGGAGGCCGGACCGAGCCCCAAATCGGGTAATTTCCCACAGTATGGGTCCCAAATTGTCATCAGGGTGCCTGACGTAAAGGATGATGTCATCCGCGTAGAGAGTAATAAGTAAAGGGCCAGACTTAAACTGGAGCACTCTATGCAGATGTTTCTCCTGCAAGTGACGTACCAAAGGATCTAGGGCTATCACGAAGAGCAGAGGTGAAAGGGGGCAGCCTTGACGGGTACCCCTGGTGAGTATGAATGGGGATGTCAGAGTGCCGTTAAGTCGGGTAAGTAGTGTTATAACCGCCTCCCTCATTGTAGGGGGAAGCTCCCCTGTCCCCAATGCCTCCTGATAGACTTTCAATAAATATGGAACCAATAGGTGCTTGTAAGTTTTGTAAAAGTTACCGGTGAATCCGTCAAGGCCCGGAGCCTACGAGCCATCCATTGCCTCTATCGCTTGGGTAACTTCATCTTTCGTGAAAGGCTCTGCCAAAAACTCTTGATGCCCAGATTCAAGCCAAACCATTGCTAAATCTGCAGATACTTTAAATAGTCATTATGCTCCAGATTATAATCGAGCTGAAGGGTCTGGAATGAAATTAATTCATTATCCTGGAAAAATCTCCCAGTCTAAAAGGACCTTGCTCTTTTTAACGTCTCACATGAGAATCCCAAAAAATATCTGTTAAGATAGGGTTTTTTGTGAAGAGGTATCAAAATGAAACCGACCAATACCCAGTTTTCTCCGGACCGCTGGCCAAATTTTATATACACACCAGAGAGTCTTAAATCTCACTCTTTTAAAATACCCAAATTCTAGCTGCCGTAAAAGACCCCCCCATGCCTCTTCCCCAATCAGCAACTCATAAGAGGTACGAAAGTGATTAGCCGTGACCTCCACCTCCTCTTTAATCCAAAAACAAACAGCCATCTGTTGAAGCGCAGTAGCCCAATAATAAAGTAAAAAATTAGGGACTGACCACCCCCCCTCGCTCTCTCGGAAGTGTCAAATATTTCATCGCCCTTCTGGGTCTAGCATATGCCATTAAAAATCTCGAAACATCCTCTCAATTGCCTTAAACCATTGATTCCCTACCTTGAGGGGGATGGCCCTGAAAAAATAAAGGATTTTAGGTACAAAATAATAATTTTCACTACATTGCTTCTCCCTATCGTGGAAAGCCGTAGATTATTCATTCATCTAAAATCCATTTTCTTTTTCCTGATCAAAGGATCTAAATTACTCTCCACAATTCTCTCTACCTCTGCTACAATGTTAACTCCAAGATAGACCGCCCCCTTAACCACCTGCCTATCCTCAAATTGCACATTACAATTAATAATAACTTGAGTTTTATCTTGATTTAACAAATATCCAGAACTACTACCAAACCTGTCAGTCTCTTTTTCTATTTCTCTCAATCCCTGGATCCAATGTAACGACTGCTAAATCATCGGCATATGCAAAGATTTTAGTTTCCCATCCCTGAGACCTTAATGATAAAATGAATATGTTATTCCCTATCCTCCTAATCAGCGGGTCAATGTAGAGGGCAAATAATAATGGAGAGCAAACACAATGAGATGATGGACGGAGCGCTGAAACACTTCAGACACTCGCCCCCAGTCACAGATCAGGGTTGAATCCATCATCGTTCTTTATCTCACTTCCCCACCCCAGTTCAGACCCAGCCATATGCAAATCAGTCTGGACCCTGCGCCTCATGGGAACAGTCCAGCCCAAACTGCCAAGCCAGGTCTTCCCTGGACCGGAAACAAGCATCCTGGGACCGGTTTCGGGGTAACACCTCTCAACAGCTAGGCTAGCTTGAATCCAGTGGCAAAGTGAACAAGGGACCCACGTCTGGGCATACCCTGCCAACTTAGGGCGAACAAAGCAAACAAAAGGAGATGATGGACAGAGCGCTGAAACTTTTCAGACACTCACCCCCAGTCACAGATCTGGGTTGAATCCATCATCGTTCATTAGCTCACTTCGCCACCCCAGTTCAGACCCAGCCATATGCAAATCAGTCTGGACCCTGTTCCATTCTTCATGGGAACAGTCCAGCCTTAACTGCCAAGCCAGGTCTTCCCTGGACCAGAAACAAGCATCCTGGGACAGGGTTCGGGGTAACACACCTCATCAGCCAGGCTAGCTTGAATCCAGTGGCAAAGTGAACAAGGGACCCACGTCTGGGCATACCCTGCCAACTTAGGGTGAACAGAGCAAACACAAGGAGATGATGGACGGAGTGCTGAAACTAATTATAATGGAGAACATGGGCATCCCTGCCTTGTACCTTGTTGTATCATTGCTGGCTCAGAATGCCCCCTTATCGAGATCTTAGCTCTTGGGTTCCGATACAGCGCTTTTACAGACAAAATAAACCCTAGTCCTATGCCAATCTTTTCTATCACTGCCCAGAGATATGACCAGGAAACCCTATTGAATGCTTTTTCTGCATCCAAGAGTATTAAAGCCATAGGTTCTCCGGTTACTCCAGCAGCATCGAAAAGGGTAATAACTCACCGGATATGATCCGTTGTACCCCTACCCAGAATAAATCCATGCTGAATGGGGGACACAATCTTACTAATTATCCCTGACAGCCTCATCACTAGAATTTTAGGGTAGATTTTAGCATCACTGTTCATTAATGTGATAGGCCAATAAAAGCCCAACTCCTGCAGGGGTTTCCCTTTCTTAGGAAAAACTACTATATTTGCGGAGGCCCATGACTCAAGCTGGTCCAACCCTCCCCTTGCTTGTTCTTGCAGGAAAACATCCAGCATGTAAACTTTCAGTCTGGAAGAGAAAATCTTATAAAACTCCCTGGGGATAAAATCAGTTACAACCGCTTTTCCTGATGAAAGACTAGAGATAGCCAATCTGATTTCCTCCAGCGAGAAGGGTTGATCAAAATACTCACGGTCCTCCTCGTCCAATTTTTTATGGAAAACCGAATCCAAGTACCCTGACATATCCCCAGCCACCATTCCCGCTTCCTCAGTGTACAACTGCTAATAAAATGTTTGAAAGGCGGCCCGCGTTCCTTCTGAGTCAGACACTAATCCAATGTGGGGATCCCGGATTTCCCTAACCTGACACTGGACTACTTGCTGCCTAGTGCAAGGAGTCAGGAGATGCTCCACCCTTTCACTAAATTCGTAAAGGTTATGTCTCCGCGCCATATTTTTATCTGCAGCTTTTTTTGTTGAGATATTTACTATTGCTGCTTTAGCAACTGCCACTTTAAGTTGCGCTGTCTCAATCTCCACTCCCCTCATTACTGCATCTATCAGATTTGTCTCTGCTGCAGTCAATATATTATAAAAATCCACCAAGTGTAACTTTTCTTTCTTTTGGCGAGCCCAACTAAACCGAGCTGTCTCCCCGCGGACACTCACTTTAAAAGCATCCCAGATTGTCCCTACTGGGGCACTACCTGAATTTTCGGCCATGAAAACCGGGATCCATTCCTGCATATAACTAATATAATCATCATCCAGCAGTAAAGCCCATTCAAAAGACCAACTCTGATACTGACGTGGTAAATCAGTCAATGATACCTCCAGAGTCAGCAGATTGTAGTCTAACATTACCCTTGGATATTTCTTAATCAGGCTTCTCTGTAGCAGACGTTGTGATATAAAAAAAGAATCCAACCTTGCACCTGATGTGGTGCTGAATAAAATATGTATCCTGCATCAGAAGTACATTTCTCCGTCCAGATATCCGCTAACCCATGAGCCATTCTTAAATCTACAAAAGATCTAAAAACTTTAGGCTTATGGCCTTGATAATGTTTGATGCCTGCATCCAAAGAGTATCTAGTTAGATTGATGTTAAAGTCTCCACATATATTAAGCGGAAGTGGCCATAAAGTCAGCTTGTTATTTAACCAGTCAAATACTGCTGGATCATCCAATCCAGACCCATAAACCGAGGAAAGCATAAAAGCTCCATTAGAAAAGCAGCACTCTGTAATAGCCCATCAGCTGTACTTATCTGCACTAGAGTTTGGAAAAATGCTGCCTCCCTTCCAGTCCAAAATTGCCACCCCCCGCGTACGTGTCCCTTGTGAAGTGCAACACACCACATTTTGTTTTGACCCTCAATGTGAGTCTCCTGCAGGCAAATTATATCAGCCTTTAAAAATTGCATATCAAGATCGACCCTTTGTCTTTTCAACTGATTATTTAAACCACAAATATTTACTGTAGCAATATGCAACTTACTCATTGTTTATAAACAAGGAGGCACACCAAAACATGTCTACTGTACTGATACATAATCTTCCTACCTCTATACTGCCTAAAAACCTTTTTGTCCACTTTCTGTCTGCTTGGGTTGCCCGCTCCACCCACCAGCCACACTTCCCCATCACAAACCCCCCCTAGACCTCCCCCTGGTACCCACCCCCACCAACAAACAAATAGGTCAAAAATGACCATAATAATGCTACCCACTAACACACCACCACTCGGCCCCCCCAGCTCCCGTCTACCTAAAAGAAAAGAAAACCATAAAGAAATATAGTGAAGAAATAACAGGCAAAATAACATTAAAAAAACAGAAGCCTGCCACCCCGGTTGTACATTTAAGCCTGCAAAAAAAACGTAATTTCAGGCTTAAACCATTTTTTTAATTAGTTTGCCCCCCCCCCGGTTTATTTTATAAACCATCCGAAAGGGGCATTAATCAAAACAAGAGAGTCAAAAATGAAGTCAAAAACTCAAATCAGCGCAGAATCCTGCCAAATCCGTTCCTTGTCCTCAACCCTGCCCAGAACCCCAGTAATCTCCTTTAGATATTCTTGCGCTTTTATCTCTGAGGTAAATGTCTGAGCCCTCCCTTTAAAAATGAGCTTGAGCAGAGCTGGACAACAGGAATACCTCACAACCAAGTCCCTGAAAGGTTGAGAACAACTGTCGTAAACGCCACCTCCTTTTCACTGTAGAATGGCAGAAATCAGGTCGAGCAAAGAAAGTGTGACCATCAAATGAACACTTAGCCTCGGTCCTGCCCTTGTCAAATATTGCTTGGCGGGGAGGAAATCGTCTAAGAAAATCAAAGTTGCTCTAGGTCTCTCAGGTTGCTCTGTTGCTCTATTTCTCTTGAGCATCAACGGGAACCGATGGACACGTTGCACCTCAGATTCCCAGTCCCAGTGGGAGAGGTCAGGAAAGGCTCCCTTAAGCAGACTCACCATAAATGATCTGATATAATTTCCCTCAACATTTTCTGCAAGGCTCAGAAATCTGAAGTGTTTCTGCAAAATTCCAAAATCCACCTCCACAGCCACGGTGCGTTCTTCTACAGAGGTAACTATCTCCGCCATTTCTGAGCAAGCCTTATTAACCTTCCGGATTGCCCCCGTACTTTCTTGGTAGTCAAGTGGGCCCTGCAGTTCTCTGTCCGGGCTTCCCCTTGCATCTGTTTTGAAGTGGAATAAATAAGCTCTATAGAGGGAGTATCCGCAGTTCCAGAGCCGCTGCCTATCCCACCTTGGGATGCACCACTTGCACCAATATTATCCTCATCGTGAACCTGTCGGGTAGCAGAGTAGTCTCACTTTAACTTCTGAGCAGTGCTTGTATACGAATCATGCCCAATCCTGCTGGCCCTAGATTTCTCTCTCCTGGGACTGCAATTGTTTCTGTGTAGCTTGTTTACCCAAACCACTACTACGGCTGCCACCCGAAACTCCTGAAACAGACTCCTCATCCGATGGACTGACACTTGATCCAGAAAGCTCAGAATCATCAGTAAGCAAAAATAACCCCCCCCCCCCCAGCTTGGGTGACCCCTCATACATAATACCTAGAAAGGGATGTGTTTGCTCCCAGCAGACTGGTCTCAGGATACAAAGAGACAAATTCACAGTTAGCAGCTGCCCCCTTGGAAATCTGTGAGGCTTCCCCCTTTTCCCCATCCGCCTACATGCCCAGGGCCAAAGAGGTCTCCAAGCCCAGGGGCCCTACCTCTTCAGCCCCTTCCACGGGATTACACAGAAAGCTCAGCTTTATCCCCTCACCCGTGGCTAGTCCCTTTGCATGCAGCAACATAGTAGCCTTTCTCACAGCTGCCGGGGAAGCACCACCTTGAGCACTACTCAGGGAATCAACTTGCTTGAAGGATACAGGCGTACTCACTGTCTCTGGTCCTTTGGGAGGCTGCCTGAAGCTGCCGCTGAATAAATCTCGGAGACTGAAGGCTGCTTGTGCCCAAGTGGGCCCACACTAGCCTTCTGTGACCCTTGCTTCCCAGGATCAGCCTACAATCCAGACTTTTCTGTAGCTGGAGCAGGCACGTCCTCCATCTTCCTGGCAGCGGCACCCCGCAGAGACTGAGCCAATGAACATGCCAGTGCTGTCTTTTCCACCCGCTCCCTCACAGGTTTGATCATTCTCAGTGGCATTCTCAAGATGAAACGCTGCTTGATCCTTCGGTGAATAATACCAATAATGTCCCAGGCCAGCCGCAATATCGCTGCAGCCAACGCTGGCGGTACACGGGGCGTAGGGCTGCTCCGGAGCCAATTTAGGTTTAGATTTGACCTATAAACAACCTCCGACATATCCACCTCCTTTTCATCAAGTAGGAGAAGCTTTTTTCACCGCCATTTCACTATTCAGGCTGGAGCTGGAAGAGACATCTTATGCGGCATACTAAGCAGACGCCATCTTGCCCACCGAAGAAATCTCGTAAGCCTTCGTGGGAGATTTTTGTGAGAGACAGTGTTGAAGGCCGCAAAGAGGTCGAGCAGGATGAGGGCTGCTGTTTCTCCTCAGTCTAGGATGTTTTGAATGTCGTCGGTGGCCGCGATGAGTGCTCTTCCAGTGCTGTGGTTCTTTCTGACCCTTGATTGTGTGTTGTCTATTAAGAAGATGGTGAAGTTCGAAGTGGGTTGTGAGTTGCTGTTAATGGCCTTCTCAATCACTTTGGCTGGATAGGGGAGCAGGGAGATGGGTCGGACGTTGCTCAGTTGATTCAGGTCTGCTGTGGGCTTTTTGAGGAGGGGGTCGATTTCTGCAAGTTTCCATTCATCCGGGAAAGTGACTGATGTGATGGAGGTGTGGATGATATTGCTCAGGGTGGTGCTGATTGGTGAGTTTCCCAGGTTGCAGATGAAGTGGCGGCATGGGTCCACTGGGGCCCGGTAGTGGATGGCCTGCATGATTGCCGCTGTGCTGTTTCTAATGAGGATTGTCCATTTGGTCAGGTGGCCGCCTTGGTTGATGGTGGGTAGGTTAGCAATAAGTTCTCTGAGGCTGGGTTGGTATGCAAAGTTGCTGTAGATGGGTGTGATTTTGCTGTGGAAGAAGTTGGATTGGTGTCGCAAAGTTGTTGGGAGGCAGAACTGTTGTTGACGTGGGTGAGGTGAAATCCTAGATGACTGAGAAGATCTCCTTGCGACTGTTGGAGCTTCTTTCGATGCAGTTCACCAGTGCTTTTTGCTTAGTGTCTATAATTTGCTGGTGACAGCATCTGAGTGCAGCCTTGTAAGTAGTTCTGTCGGTGGTGTTGTGGCTGGCTCTCCATTTCCTTTCTAGCTGTTTACAGTGTTGTTTTGTGTCTCAGAGGTCTTCTGTGTACCAGCTGGCCTACTTGCTTGATCTACTATGAATGTTGGGTTTGATGTGTGCGAGGGAGTCTGCGCAGTTCTTTATCCAGTTGTTGCAGTTGTTGATGCCCTTGTTGAGGTTGTCTGTGGTGCTAGGCTGATCAGTGCTGAGGGCACTCAGCCAGTCTGCTTCTGTGATTTTGCTCCAGCTGCGGCTTGGAGTGCTGAATCTGGTAGGGGTGTTGAATTGAGGTTTGTTAATTTGAAAGTGGATGATTGAGTGGTCGATCCATGTGAGCTGGAGTTGTATTTGATGCTGTCACTTCTGGATGAGATGGGGCCCAGTGTGCGTCATGCAGTGTGTGTTGGTTCTGTGACGAGTTGGGTGAGTCTGATGTTGCTCAAGCTTTCGAGGAGTGCTGTGGGGCAGGGATCGTTTCGGTCTTCCAGTAGAATGTAGGCTCTGGAGTAGAAGGTGAGCGGAGCGACAAAGTCAGTGATGAGGTTGGGAAAGGTGACTTGGGGTTCGGGTGGTCGGTAGGTGAAGGTTCCTTTCACAGCAAATTTTTCAGAGATTTGAAGCTTGAAATGCAGGTGTTCCATGAATTGGGTGGCGTTCTTTGTGGATGATGTGCATTTGATGGATTCCTTGTAGATGAAAGCAAGTCCTCCTTTTGGCTTGTGAAGGCGGTCCGGTCGAGCAATCTTGTAGCCTGCTGGGATTGCTGTACCGATGTCGAAATCCGATGAGCGGTTGAGCCAGGTCTTTTCACAGCCTTCAGTCTGGTTCCGCAGCACCATGGAAATGTCTATCGGAACAGTAGGATGATAGAATTCTTAAAGTAGAATGTTCAGTTAATGGTTACCCGCTGAGGAATAAAGACATGCAATAACAAGCTCCATGTGTGGCATGGTCATTTGCATGTACGTGGGCTGGGGTAGGATGTTACAACTGGCAATGAGATGGGGAATTACAAAAACCCCACAACCCGAAGAACCAAGAGTGCTCTCCCAGAGAGTTTGGCATGGTCGAGCAAACTGTTCATGAGTGCCACGTGTACCATAGTTGAAGTGAAAAATGAACACTAGGCGTCTGTGGAGCCAAAGCGACACTTAAGCCAGTTTGCGACTGTTGATGAAAGATGGCCTTAAAGTAAGCTTGTTTGTTGTTGGGTAGAAATTTGCTAATAAAGTCGAGACGAGGTACTGCACCACAAAGAGACACAGAATCATCATTCATACAGTACGACAATGCTAAAGATAGCAACAATCAGGTACAGAAAATGCTATAGGCAGTACCGACCAGGTACAGAAATTGTAACAAGCTGTGACAGCCAGGTGCAAGAGAACGCTGTGAGTAGAAGCAAATAAATGCAGAGAAACATTAGAATCGCAACAACCAAACATAAAGCGAAGATATTCACGCCTGCTGAACTTGAGTAGAGTAATCATAACACAGCCTTTGGCCCAGGGGTTATGAATACGGAGCCAGTGATCCCCGAAGCGGACACACAGATGGTGTCAGGGGCATTCTGCCCAACTTGAAAGTCCTTAAGGAATTGAAAGGCTTCAATGGCAATGCGAAAAGAAGCCAAACAAGTTCAGATTGGCCATAACGATCCGGAAAGCCAGTACGTCGCAAGGACTTAGATGGTATGAATGGAGCAAGTCCAGGTGAACAGCACATACTCTCGGCAGTAAGGGCCATAACAGGTTATAATGCCTCTGTTTTCTTAAAATCACAGCCTCCCTTCGATACAGCCAAAAAACAGATAATTGGTGACAGATAGACTGCCTGGATCGAAACCTTTGATTATTTCATTGATGCGCCCAAAGAAGCAAATGACAAAAAGATCATTAACTATCTAAAGAATTTAGCTGGTGAAGGAGTAAAAGAAGTGATAAAGAAAATAGCACAAGATGATGAAGTGACGTACCATCAAATCAAAGAAGCTTTGAACACCAAGTTCAATCCAATGTTGAATGTCCACTATGAAAGGTACATTTTCAATCAGGAAAGGCAGAGAGCTGGTGAAACGATGGATGAGTTTGTAGAAAGATTTAATTCGCTCATAAAACATTGCAGATTCAACAATGAAGAGGGCATGCGTCTCAGAGTCATAGATGGTTGCCTCTCCGATTCGTTCAGACGACAAATGCTGGAAGAGACACAACTTGGAACGAGTACTCATAGCTGCTAGGGCAGAAGAAAGAGCTGACAGACAGGCCACTAACCATAAAGGCCGGAACGGCCCATAATGAGTCAGTGCTGAGGGTGAAAAGTAAGTCACAAAGCCATAAAGTGATTTCTACAAAGAAAAAGAAGTTGTGTTTTCGATGTGGATTTTACTTTCTTCATAAAGGTAAATGTCCCCCCATTGGACAGATATGTAAAGGCTATGGGAACGAGAACCATTTTGTAACGGTTTGCAAAGTGAGGGAAAGATCCGATGGGTTCCGGAGCAGCGTGCTACTTGCCGAAAAAGCGCTTCGACGCCTCGTCAGGGGTAGTAAGCGCTATATAAATGCAATTACAATACAAAGTGTATCACATAGATAAAACAAAATAGGCAAGATCAAGTATGTCACGTCGAGAAACAAAATGAATGCCAGTAAGTTCCAGATGCAATGTTCTACACACGCCCACAAGGCCAAGAGGTAACATCAGTTGAGGTAAGTAGAAACTGGACAATGTCGATTGTCATCAAATTCTTCATTCAAGAGTTCATTGCCGTCATTGTCCATTGACAGTAAGGAAGATGGATGTGCAATGTCAGTGTTGTCTGCCGAACCACGTGCACATGTAGGATTAGCTTTGCGCAAGAAAGAAAGTTGGTCGAAGCTAGACTGACAAGTGAAAGTGCGACATTCATTTGGACATTGTCCCAAGATCACACTTAAAGTGGATGTGCGTTCCATACCTTTTACCATAGACAGTTGTGCGTTGATAAACATTATGCCAGTGGAAAAGTACAATGAACTTGTGCCCCGTTTAACTCCGTCAAAGAACAAAGTGTATACGTGGGCTGCTTCAACACCACTGCAAAGTCAAGGTTCATTCATAGCAACTGGGAAGCATGAAAATACGAAAGTATAAGCACCAATTTATGTCTTGCAAGGCACTTCTTCGAGTGCATGTTTACTGAGTTTCAACACTGCTTCTGACGTAGGGATGACTTCTGTAAACTACAATGTCAATGCCTACCATTAAATATTGAATCAGTTTCCATCTGTGTTTGATGGACTAGGAAGATTTGAAACCATGAAAGTGCAACTTCACATAAATGAGGAAATCTGTCCTGTTGCTCAAAGACAATGTCGAATTGCATTTCATTTACAAGAGGCAGTTGAGAAAGAACCTGAGACACTATTAAAGCAAGCAAGACATGATTGAGCGATCCACTAGTTTGACACCATGCGTATCACCCATAGTGGTGGTGCCGAAAAAGGATAGTAGAGGAGCTGTGCGCATTTGCATGGATATGTGCCAAGTGAACAAGGCGATTGAAAGAGAACAACATCCAGGTCTGCACATTGCTGGCATGATTACGCAGCATGGAGCCAAAGTCTTTTCCTGCCTTGATTTGAACAAAGAATATCACCAGCCTGAGCCGGAAGAGAATTGCAGGTACATTACTACCTCTTCTACTCATACTGGTTTATTTAGATACAAAAAGCTACGTTTCGGAGTGTCTTTAGCTACAAATTTTTTTCAAGATATTCATCGCATAATACAGCCAATCACAAATGCTTTCAATAACAGTGATGACATACTAGTTTTTGGGGCCACATGAAAGGAACTTGATAAAGCTCTTGACGTATACTTGCTGATGCAGGTCTCACTTTAAATGCGGCAAAATGTGAGTTTCATTAACTAAAGTCAAATTCTTTGGTCAAATCTTTTTTGATGACCGAATGACTCCTGATCCAAATAAAGTACAGTTCTTGTCATCCACTCCTCCCCTACAAGATGTAACTATGCTGAGATCCTTCCTTGGTATGGCCAGTTACTGTTCAAGTCATATACGTGACTTTGCCACTGTAAGTGCCCCATTGAAAGACTTAACAAAACAAAACATCCCATTTCACTGGACAAGTGAATGTGAACAAGGCTTCAAGAAAATCAATCATGCAATTGAGAAAGCAACTGAAATGGCATACTGCGATTCGAAATTTCTAATGAAGGGTGTTGTTGATGCAAGCACAGTGCAGTTGGGTGCCATCCTTGCCCAGCACACGGAAATCCCAATTCTACAAGGCACATTGTGGCTTATGCTAGCTTAAGTTTGTCAACGACAGAATGTGCCCGTTCACAACCTGAAAAGGAAAGCCTCGCTGTGGTGTGGACTTGTGAGGATTTTCATGTGTTCCTATATGAGAAGCATCTCACAGCTGTCACTGATCACCAAGCATTGCTCACCATTTTCGGCAATCCTAAAGCCAAGATGCCCTCTTGCATTGAGAGGTGGGGGTTGCAAATGCAGGAGTATGATTATACTATTGTGCGTCGCCCAGAAAAAGTTCAAAACCCTTCTGACTACTTCTCAAGTGTGCCAATACATGGCACTACTTAAGTTCAAAACCCTTCTGACTACTTCTCAAGTGTGCCAATACATGGCACTACTTCTAAGGCAGCTGCTGTACCCTGCCATATTAGTAGAAAATAATAATTGCTGCCATGAGTACTGACAGGGATTTGGTAATACCCAAAGACATTATTAGACACCAGTCATGGTGAAAACATCGCCGACCTCTTCATGATGACCCAGAAGGCATCATCTTATGAAGGTCGAGAATTGTCATACCTGAGAGTCTGAGACAGCAAGTTATTGAACTGGCTCATGAGGGACACTGTGGAGTTGTTTCTACGAAACAATCTCTATGGGGCTGAGTGTGTGAGAGTTGAAAAAGAGTTAAAGGGTTGTCATTTGTTAAGCTGTTTGTCATCCACAACAACCCCACATCTGTTAAACATGTCTGTTCTTCCAAAGCATGCATGAGAGATGATTGCAATTGATTTCCTTGGACCCCTTGACAATGGACATTATCTACTAGTAATTGTTGATAAATATTCCCGTTTTCCTCTTGTGAAAGATCTGTCCTCAACCACTCATGACAGAGTCATTGAGAGATTAGAAAGAATCTTTGCAACATGGGGTGTTCCTTCGATTTTGAAATCTGACAATGGCTCGCCTTTCAATAGTCGAAAATGTAAAGAATTTCTCACTCATCTAACTGTCAAGCATCAGAAAAGCCTGCCTCTCTGGCCACAGGTGAATAGTGTAGTCGAGAGTTTTAGGAGTACCTTCAAGAAGACCGTTCTGCGCGCTGCAAAAGCCTGAACTCAAAACCATTCTTCAGTCTACACTTCGTGCATACAGGTCAACTCAGCATTCTACCACAGGTGAAAGCCCTGCCACCTTAATGTTTGGGAGAGCCATGGGCACCAAGTTGCCCCAATGGACTAACGAGAAATCTATTGACATTGATAGAATTCGCACTACTGACTCGTCTCACAAACACCAAATGAAGACTTATGCGGATAGGTGCTCTGAGCACTGTGTTCAACAGAGGAGACCAAGTTATCGTCAGGCAGAAATGAAAATGCAAGTCTGATGCTCCTTTTGATGCTGACCCACTGAGGGCTGAGACTAGTTAGGGACACATGGCGTCTGCTCACTGTACTGGAAAGTCCATTATGCAAGCAGTGGCGAGTGGTGGTGAGTGGCGAGGAGCAAGTAGCGAGGTGCAAGTGGCAAGCAGCGGGCGAGGAACTGCCCGAGGGGAAAACGCCGCATTAAGAAAGCAGCGGCTGGAGTTGGGAGCCGCGGAAGGCTGCCGGGCTGCTGAGGCCGAGGCTCGCTGCAGCTCTCTCGGCTGACTTCTTGGGACCGGGACGGCGCGGCGCAGTGCGGGTGGCACCTTAATCTCCTTGCAGCATTGATTTTCGCCCTCTTCACGCCCTGAGTGACAGTTGCAGTTGACTCAACAGCCCTAACTGCCTAACAGTCTTCACCGCTAAATTGCTACAACTGATGCTCAACCCTCCAGACTGCAGGTTGCAAGGTGAGCTGAGGCGGACTGCCCCATTGGGGGAGCCTTGTCTGAAGCCTAGCTGTACCCTGCCTGCAACCTTTGAAAACTCAGCAGCCCCGCCAACAGTCGAGGAGGTGGCTGGCGTGTAAGGGTTGAGTGAGCTTTACTGGACGGACAGCCTTTGGCAGCCTTTGGCGGGGGTGGTCCAGCTGGGGGTGGTGTGCTTGTGGGTTGCCAGAGAGTCTGGTGGTTTCTGATCCTGGACCCCGGACCCCGCTCCACAGGCCTCCCCACGACCTAATTTCCAGCTGCCCATGGTCTTTCTACAAACAAGTTTTTGTGAGTCCAACAAAAGCCACCAGTGGGGATAATACCGTCAAGGCACCTTGAGGCACACTTCGAGGCGTAACTGAAGAGGCTGAGGAAACATAGACAAATTTAATCTTAAATTTGCAAGTCGGCTATAACCGAGGACTCTAATCTGCTGGCAAGGCGCCATGAGGTCAGGCAGAGTGCGGAAGGCCCCAACAAAACCAAGACCTCAGCCCAAAGCAACAAAATGGAAGAATGATGGCAAGAGCGCGCTTAGAGGCACTAGCCCACTTGATTTTGGCCCAGACATTCACAAGATAAAACGTGAAAAACTTGATGAGACAAAAGAAAAACCGACGGCCAACATGATCTTCAAATCCCTCAATACTTTGCCTTTTAATGTCGCAACCAATAACGACTTTTTTAGCCAGGAAAAGAGTAATCTTTTAACAACAACCGCAACAGAAAAGGGAGTCGCAGCCAGCATGAGGCTGGGTCCAGAAGATCAGGACTTAACTAGAACAGAAGGGTCCCCACCAAGGAGAAACCTCTGTTCTTTCCAGCCTAAAATATACACAAAATGTTTCTTCCTGAAAGATCCCGCTACTGCAATATTCTCCAAAATTGGCACTATAGAAGGGCTGCAATCCCCTCTCTTACCCTTACAACCAGGCATCTCCGACCAAACTTTACAATCCACAATGAACCTACAAACTGCCGCATTAATTCACTCTAATGAATGTATCCTAGAAAACACCAATGGGAACATCAGAGAGAAAGAGTTGCTCTCTCGGCAAAATCACGAATCAATGCAAGCAGCTGAAGACCTAAACGTATCATGTTTAAACGAGGAACATGATTGTGACCAACAGGACCATCAGGACCATCAAATTGCTCATCAGAAGGACAATATCAATGCCCAAATGACTAATTCACAAATTAAATTTACTAATTTACAAAACACTTCACAGGCCAGTTTACACAAGGTATATAACGCTCAAAATTCTCTTCAGTCCTCTCAATCGCTTACGGCAGAATTTGAGGGTTTATTAGAGCCAGCTTTTTTAACACCTCACCAGCAAGGGGGAACAACACCTGGACCAGACCCCAAGCATCATCAGGCCTCCCCTCATGTCGTGGTGACCAGTCTTGGTACAGACACCCAAATTCTCTCACAACAAGCAGGATCAAATACGGGACTTGCATTAAAGCACCATCATGTTCTCTCACCCGTACTAGCCCAGCAGGAGGAACAGAATATAAATGAACAAAAAACAAAGGAACAAGTATCATCATCATTAAAAAATTCTCTCTATCTCTCATCAACCATCTATTCGGAAGTCACAACGCCTCCGGCGGTCCTGTCGGCATCTGGCACACTTTTCGAAAAACCATCACCACAGTATGGCCAGCCGCCCTCCCACTAAGACCTTCACATTTCCAATGGTGATATGACTTTTTTAGCCTCCCAAGAGTGGGAGGAACTAGTCGCCTCTTACAATCACGATCCTAATAATCCTTCAAAAACTGTTCGCTTAGAAAGAAGTAATACCGGCCACTCAAAACAAAAACCTAATCTGGGAATCGATACTAAGCACAATGCAATATTCAACAGCGGCATTACAATATCAGTCGCATAAAATGGATCTTCAGTTTACAGTTCTCCAAACTCTAGCTAATTTTACCTCGGGGATTGATAGGAAGTTAGCCGACTTGAACGGATTAATAAAGAGAGGGCAAGAAGCGGCCTTTAAAACGCAGCAATCGCAACAAGAATGTTCCTGTGCCCCAATAGTGGATAAATTATTAACCCTCCCGACAATATTAGGTGACCTATTGTCCGTCCTGAAATCAACAGTTACAACTCAGAACACTGTAGGTAATGGCAATTTTATGGAGGGTAAAATAATGCCGGTCTCTCTCCCAACGGCGATGACACCATCAAATAGCGCATCTTCAACTGAAGGTAGTGGACTCCCGCAAAATATCAAGCCAGGATCATCAGAAAAAAACACTTTTCCAGCAAAAACTGGTCGCAAGCAAAAAAGGAAAGGAAGGAATAAGAAATCACATGTCCAGGTCCAGCATTCGGCCGCCCAGCTCCAGTCGAGTTTAGTTATAACTGACCTTACAAGTGAGGAAACTTCAAACTCCCCAGTTCCAGCGATAGCAGAAGTCACAAAGGTACGGCCCATAAGATCAAATACCTTACAGGTGCAGCAAAGGGGCTCTTACCCTCCAGTTAGTGTTAGCAATAATGCGGAAGGTAACCAAGAATTAACCAGGGGACTATCCGGCAGTAATTTCACACTAACCCTCTCTACTAAGGGTAGCAACTTGGTAAATACCAATCTTAGCAAAGTGCCACTTACAACACCTTCAGAAAGCAAGGCACCTATCAAAGGAACACAAATTACAAGGCCGAAGCAGGGCTCAGACTTGCAGGAAAATTATAAAGAGCAAATATTACCCTCAAGCCGAATCCTCGAGCAAGGCACCAGTATGCAAGATACAACTCGGACTTTAACTGACCAACTGATATCCCCCCACAACAATACTAACCGTGAAACAAACACAGTTAATGTCCCTCTTCTTGGGCCTCTTGCCCATACAGCAATCAATAGTACTGGCACACAGGCCCAAAATCAGGAATCATTTGCCCACACAGTAATTAATAATGACGAAACATATCTCCACAATCAGGAGTCATTAAAGGCGGAAGAGACTGATACTATTATATTTTTCCCTCAATATAAATCACGAGGCCGTGTGGACATACTAAATAGAGGGAACGTGTTACGGCTCCTACACTCTATTACAACTTTAGCTGACATTGTATCCTCCGATTTATTGTCAATTGAATTTTTGCCAAACAATAATAGCCAAAATTCAGAAGCTACTAGAACAAGATGGACAAGTTCTGAGGTAGCAGGCAGAATCTTACAGGAAAAAGACTGACTTCAAAATTGGGGGATAATTTCGAAACCAGTTCCAAAACCATTATATCCAACCCCTTTCCTAAGTAACGATGTAAACAGTCTAAGCTTGACGACTCTTTCAGTCTTGAAAGGAGCAAGGAGCAGAACTCCAGGCACAAAGATTGAGGCAAACCTGACAATTGCACTATTACCAACTGAAGGCCAATCCATCCCAATATATCCTCCACCAAATAACAATTGGTCGGGCATACAGCGTTTAATAACATCAGCGAGTACAAATTGACAACAGCTGGCCGAAAATCAGCCACCTCTAACAGAGCGAGATGGAATCACAATATGTGTCTGGAATATTAATGGCTTAGCTTCCAAAACAAGTGACCAAGAGATTTTAAACTATCTGAAATCCTTTGATATAATCCTGCTCCAGGAGACCTGGGAAGACAAGCCCTTTGAACTGCAGGGTTATACCTTTCACCTACTTTCGGCAATCAAGGGATCTGTTTTTGGTCGTCGCTCGGGTGGTTTACTGCTCTTAGCTTCAATAACAGAAATAGGAGAGACCCTTCCGATAAAAATTCACTTATCTCCAAGCTGCATTCAGGCCGTAAAAGTAATGCTCAAGTTTAACCAGCTCACACAGGAAGCAATAATAATAAATATTTATGTACACCCAAAACAAAAATTAAAAGCAGCAAAGGAGTTGTCAACGGAGTTAAAGAGAGTAATGGAAGAGGAAGCTACAGATCTCATTATCCTGGCTGGAGATTTTAATATGCACCTCCTAGGGTACATCCAAGACGACGACCTCACGCAGGACCTAACAGGCGTGTGGGGAATTCCGACGCAAGCCCAAATTGAGACCATCAAGCCAGTGAGCAGCGCGAAGTACCTGCTCCGTGAACTGGAGCACCTAAATATATGAGCTCTAAATGGCCGCTTTAAGGAGGATAATCCACCAGCTGCTACGTATCATTCTGCTACAGTATCGTCCCATCTAGACTTTACTTTCACAACTCTATCATTGTTTAACAAAATTGCCACTTTCAAGATTGGCAATAACGAATTCAGTGACCACATGCCACAAGAGCTAAGTCTTAAAGCAAGTTCAAGTCAGTCACTGTGCATCAGTAAAACCATTGTGCAGGACGAAACCAGTAATCTTAAAAGAATAAGGTGTAACTCTAAGAATATAGAGGAAATATCATCTACCGCCAAAGACCTGTACAATCAAGGAGGAGAAAAGACAGCCCAGCCTCTGGAACGTTGGGAAAAGTTTGTCACATCACTCGGAGAAACATTTTTAAATAGGCAAGGTCCGAAACAGAGGAATGCCTTAGCAATTCCAACTAAAATGGCAAAAAGTCCAGCCTCTAAAAAATTAAAGCAACTTATTAAATCAAACTCTAAAGCGACTTCGCAAATCTCCAAACAATCCGAGTCTGCAAAGTACCCTCCGTGAATTTAAGACATCACTAAAACGGAGGAGATGGGCAAACAAAAGAGCAAAGGACAATGAATCATGGGCGAAACTTCTCTATGATGCAAATCAGAAAAACAGTGCCAAATTCTGGCAATCAGTTAACAAATTACAGCGGCCTAACCATCCTGGCATAGACTCTAATATTACAGAAGCTGTTTGGACTGACTATCTATTTAAACACTTCAACGATTCGGAGCAAAAAACTGTTACCCCCCTTGTTCATCTGGGAAATGCTAGCATTAATAGCTCAACAATAGAAGTAACAAGTCAACATTGTCCCAGCGAAGAGAACACCAGTAACTTATTGCTGACGCAATGGGAGACAGACTCATCATTAAGCCAAAACTGCCTTTCCAGTGCAGCAGAAGAGCAAAATGGCCCTGCAGCACTGGTAATAAAGAAACAAATAGCTAGAGGCAGACGGGCGGGAGCTCCCGGCCCCAACGGCATCCCACCAATGCTGTTCAAACAAGACCCCGAATTCTGGAGCAACGCACTGGTACCAGTTTTAAGATATGCTCGAAGAACCATCACATTTCCAGAGTCATGGAGAGGCTCAATTATTAGCCCAATACATAAACAAGGCGAGAGGTCCACCCCAAATATCTACCGGCTGATAGCCCTCATAGATACTGAGGCTAAATATTACGCAGGGATCATTTTAAATGAACTAGCCAGCTGGGCCTCCGTGAACCACATTATACCCACAACACAAACAGGTTTCTGCCAAGGACAAGGCACAACAACTAACATCATGGCCTTAACCATGCTTATGGATGCTGCGAAACAGGGCAAATACCCCTATACCTTTGCTTTATAGACTACACAGCAGCCTTAGACCACGTAGACCGCACTAAGCTCTGGCACAAGCTGGACACCTGGGGGATACCAACTTCTCTTTTAGATCAACTTAGGCACTTGCATACCAACACGTGGATCAGAATAAAGCTAGGTGGCGGGACGCACCTCTCAAACAGAATTCCCACCACTAAGGGTCTAAAACAAGGATGCGTCTTAGCCCCACTATTATTTAACCTTTTCCTGGCGGATCTACCGGGGGAACTGGATAGCTGTTCATCACACGCTCCGAAGTTAGGAGGCATGACACTGACAAATTTGCTATACGCTGACGACTTAGTCTTGATCAGCCGGACCCCTATCGGTCTTCAACATCTTCTGGATGTGACTCACAAATTTTCTCAACGGAACGCTCTAAAAATAAACTTTAAAAAAACTAAAATCATGACAGTAAACTATCATAAAAAGACGAGTCCTAGCTGGTACCTGGACGGGAATCGTCTAAATCAAGTAACAAGCTACAAATACCTGGGGATATTTTTAGATCAAAACAATTCCTTCAAGCCACAGATGGAATCCTTGCAAAGGAAGGGTGCTATGACCTACCTGGCACTTAAACCTCTGAAGAAGGTGCTGCCGGATCTATCATTAGATCCTTTTTTTAAAGTCCTGCGAGCCAAATTACAGCCCACGATTACCTATGGGAGTGAGCCATTGAGAGGAAAAAATGCAGCAACTCTAGACAGCATAATAGCAACCTCCTACCAAGCGATATTCCAGCTCCCTAAATATGTTTTTCCGGCCCAAATAAGGCTGGAATTTGGGCTTCAAAATCAGGTGACAGAGAGAATGGGAGCCTATGTAAAATGCTGGCACAAAATCAGAGCTGCCGAAGATGGATCCCTAAACAACCACCTCTGGGTAGAGCTGACCCGTACTGGGAAATCGCCAGCTAACGAGTACCTCTTGGATTCCATCAAGGCTCTAGGTCTGACAGACCTTTGGAACACCTCAACGGCTCACTCAGCATTCAAAAAAATAGTTGCAAAGTCAACAAGACTTATATCAGCCATAGAGGATAAGAAAGCACTGTCAAAGCGAAGCCACGGCTGGGTTGTGCTCAACAATTATTAAGTCTGTAAACCCCAACCCTATTTTAACGCAGGTACAAAGATAGCGACTAAAGAAAAATTCTTAAAACTTCGCTTGGGAGTTGGTTCGATTAACCCCTTTTTACCACCCTGGGAAAGAAGAGGAGGAGACCAGCCATGCAGGTTATGTGCTTGCGGTGTCGAGAACCTTATCCATATCATTTGTATTTGTGACAAACTAAAGGACATAAGGAATACTTTATTAAAACCATTCTTTAACCAGCATGGCATCAGGTCCTGCAGGCAGGCGGTAATCCTATGCTTTAATCCAACCTTAGTACAGTTGAATTGTCGCCTCACAAAATTCTTTGATCTTACTGAACAGAGACTGAAAACTATATATCCACCGGTTACGAACTAGCTTCACATAATGGTCTTGGGTACCACTTTAGTTAGCTCAGTAAAGTTACATCAAAACTCTTAGAACAGCATCACGAGCTTACCAACAGACGTAATTTGAAGCTGTCTTCGTAGCCCCGGAACACCTTGAATGGCTAGAGTACCTCTTGGAAGGAAAAAAATAAAATAAAAAATAAAAAAAATAACCCAAAGAGCAAAAACCTTGATAAGGAATTTGGTGGGTTGACTGCCTAATAACATAACCCACACGAAACTGACTTTTAACCTGATTAAGCACCAACTGTGTTGAGGATCTAATATTATGAGATAATTTTTATACTGTTATGTACAACACAAAGTGGACCATTTTAAAATTGTTTAATTCCTTGTATCAGCGCATTGTGTTCTGATTTTAATGTCCATTTAATGTATGCAACGGTTTTAGTTAATCAAGCATAATAAAAATGTACCTTACCTTACCCATTATGCAAGATCCTTTGCATTTCAAGCACCTGCCTAGACCTTCGCCAGCTCCAGATGTCAGAAGTGAGATTGGTTGACCTGAGCATCTGGAGAGTCCAATGACTGTACCAGAGTATTTGTCACCAGTGCCAGTCATGGAGACTTTTCCTGTAACTCCGCAACCTCACATGGCTAGATCTTAGTAAATGATTCGAGAGCCAAAATGACTTATTGAAGAGTAGTAATGTATATATGTATTATTGGTACTTTTTATTTAACAAAGGGGGAGATGCAATAATGTCTTGTGAGTTAGAGATGATGGGACCCTTTTGGTTCCTGACAGACTCTGTAGAATACTGACGTACGTGCGTAAGTGTGGGTGATCGAACTCTTAACGTAGAATGCTCAGTTAACGGTTACACGCTGAAGAATAAAGACGTGCAATACCAAGCTCCATGTGTGGCCTGATCATTTGCATGTACCGAGGTTGGGGTAGGACACTACAGGAACCGATCTAACACCTCAGCCTCTGGGCTGGCAAATACCTCAGGCCTGCTCCGATCACCGTCAGTTCCCACTGCGCATGCCGCTAGGCTTCACAACAGGCCACAGCCTTTTTACTGTCTCAGACTACAACTTAGGGCAGCACATAGTGCCAGACGGACGCCATCCTGAGCCATTTACAGTGGCCCTAGCAAGGAGAGACAACCTTGTGTTCCTCAAGCCATATATCAACAAAGTCATATTTCAGCACGGTCCAGAGGGTTTTTTACTATGCAATTCCATTGTTTTCCTGCCCCCTAGTGAGCAGTCTCCGCAGGTGTTACTGTAATCTGGCCTCCGGCTTGGAAAGCCTCACCCACAGTGGCCATCTTGAGACCAGCTACTCTTGCGCCCCCATCACCCTAGTTTGCAATTAACACTTGAAGAATTTACCCTCCCCCTCTGAGACAAAGGCTTTTTGCAACCTCTTACCCTGCCAGGTGCAGATTAGCACACATGAAAGCACTTAGTAGAAACTCTTCTGGAGGTCAGATCCGATGTTTCCTCAGCAGGTATGACAGTTATTCAGTTCAAAATAAAAACTGAAGTTGGCCTTCAAATGTTGGTCTCAATCATGATACCTCCTTCAGTCTATTAAGTTCCATAAAAATATGGTATGTAAGTAGTCTTTGAATTAATTACCTCTTACCACTGTAAGTAAATGACAACTGCAATACGAAGACACTGCTTCCATTGCTGTCATAACCTTGTGATCAGTGTTCTGTTCCAGGAACGAAGGCAGGGTTATCAACGAACTTGTCCATAAGGTACAAGTTCAAGTCTTAGGGCACCTGAATGATTAGGGAAACTCCATTTGACACATCTCTGGTAAGCTCCGATTAGATCAGACCAGCGGAGCCTCGTACACCTGTCTGGAGTACAAGAGTGATGAGAGGAACTGCAGCCCTGCCACTCATCACAGGTTAGACTAACACAAAATTTGAATGATTCCCACAATGGATCATTTTGTCATCAAACTTGGAGAGCTGTTCTGAGCTCTGCAGCTGCCATTCCCTATATGCATTCATGTATAAAAACATTATTTTCCAGTGTGATACATTCCCTGCAATCTCTCCAGAATACAGCCCTAAATTTGAGGTGTCTAGATCCTCTGGCAGAACAGACTTAGTCAACATATCATCATGAGAGCTGTAACCCACGCAACCCACTGAGCATTACATGAGGAACGTGCATATTAGGCAATGATCAGTCCTGGGAGACTCACAGGAGTAATCGTGGACTGTAAACCTCTTTTAATCATGAAAAGATACACTAAATAATTCACACAAGCAATGTACTTTACATCATTTTTACTAAAATCAAAACCTAGTGCACATACTATGTATAGTGATTATTATAAAGACAAACAAGCTGATGGCAACAATACTGGTGACCAGAGAGAAAATGTATGCAACATTATAACAGTATCTCAGAATGTCTCTGCATCAGCTCATCAAGCCCTTCCTTTCCCTAACAAATTTACTATTAGCACCAAAAGGAGCCTGTGCAAGTTTCTTTGATGGCCTTGCTCTCACCCGCATACCCTGGTGGAACAACACAGGTATCATTCAGTAAAAAGACATCTGTTGTTTCTGTCTCTGTCCTCAGGAGCTATGGTGTCTCCAAACAGGGTGATAAGCCAGTCTGGAGCTGGATGTACCTTCCTTTAGCCTTCAAAAAGGAAGAGGAGTTAACAGCTTTTGTCTGCACAAACGTAAGCTTGTAGAAGTGAATATTCCTCTCTCCCCAGCGAAGTTCTAATGCATGTTATATACTCTACTTAGAACTGAATGAATGTTATTGAGAAAATCAATCAATATAGGAGCGCTAATGCCCTTTCACCTTCTTATGTTCCTGTGAATTGCTGTATGCTGTTTAGAAATAATAATTGGAAAATTGGCAAAGCAGACAGTACTGAAACAAACACTAAACAATATATTTGAGCAAGATGAATTACCACACTGCAATGAAACAATAATTACACCATACAGACTACTGTGCATTTATAATAAGAACATAACATGCATTTGAACAAAACGTAGAGTGGCCTGTAGATGGGGAAGGGGACGGGCCCCAAAATTTAAGGATTGGCTGAATGACCTTACATTTTGCCAAGAACAGCTGACCACGTATGCGGAGCTGATGCCGCCTGCTTCCCGGCCAAGAGATATCTGGGAACCCCTACGCACATACTTGTTCCAGCGGGGCGGTGGGGATGGAGAGGGAGGAGGAAGTGCACATGATCTAACATAGATACAAGATGCGAGGCCTGCAAATATTGATAAGAACCGGGAGGGTGGGGTGGGGACTGATGCATGCGGTCCGACAATTCGATATGAGAATTGAGTAATAATTTCAAAATAAGTGCAACAGAAACTATGGGAAGGCAAAGTCACAGTTATTTGTTTTTTCTTGAATATGCTAACTAGTATGGACCATGGCTATTTGACATTTTTGTGAAATAATGTGATGAGTTGTGAGGCTTGATTGAGCCTTTGAGTTTTTTCTTCTTTTGTTCATAATGTAAAAACCAAATAAAAAGATTTTGTTTAAAAAACAAAAAACATGCATTTGAACAAATGAATAAATGAAATGCAATGCTGAGTACCTAAATAGGAAAAATATAAAGATTATATCAAGTGTGTCAAGAAGACTGACAGTCAACAATTAGCTGCTACCTTCAGTGCATGCTGCCTGACTGGAAGACTAGAGGTTGAGGAAAAGTGGTTGTCATGGGCATGTGGTTGCCTGAGTCAAGAGGCTGGCAGTAGCATTTTCCCCTGCTCTCTGTAGCGGACTTACCAAACCACCCACAGAGAAAGTGACCTGCGTGACTGAGCTCATCATGGAACAACCATCACCAGGCTTGTCTCAGCAGAGGAGCACCATCTCAGACTGCTCAGCATGGCGCTCAACCTGCACCTCTAGCTTGCCTGTCAACCCACAAGCCTATCTATTTGCCCCCCTCCCCCCCCTGGACTTTAGGACCATAGCCTCGTCGCCCAAGGATGAATACGCTGCCACAGACATCTATAGAGTAGTCTGAAAACTGCTTGTGTAATGCCTGATGGCTGCTGACTTAGCTTTATTCCTGCTCCGAGCAAGCAAGTGCTATGTGACTAAAAGTTGTACTTTTGTTTATGACCCAGATGGAGATCTGAAACTGGGCATCTCCTCTGCAGCATACACGTCCTTGGCTGGTGATCTCATTATACTACATTGTCACTGACTTATTTCAGGTAGTGTGCACCCCACTAATACACGTATACCTGTCCATGCATGCTGGGAAGTTTAGTCCTAATATAGATCAATTCATCTAATTGAACAATTACAATTGAAAACAATGATCTGTAAAAGCAAAGTCTAGCACTATCAAATTTGTGTACTTGTGACGTGCAGACATAAACAAGATAACGAGGAGGGGCAGCTGTGGCCTCAGCTAAGGGGAGGAGGTACTATGGTGTTCCAAACAAGTTGTCACGGTGAGCAGGTCTGAAATTGAGTTAATTTTATTTTCTGGAGATATAAGAGCGCCACCTTGGGGACCCAGATAGTCCAGTGTTCTAACCCTTCAGTTGCAATCTCAAACATCAATAAAAAAGAAAGTGCTCCTGAGGAGCCAGGATCCTAGCCCAGAATACAACATATAACATTTTCTTTCCAAAAAAAAACAACAAAAAAAAGATATCAAGAAAAGAGAAAACCTACATCAACTAGATAAATAGAAAATAAATACAGCAAGAATGTGCATGAATACAAATGTTAAGGTATCTGGTGAAGTAACAGCAAACAGAGTAAGCACTAGAGAACATGTGTCAGTAGCAAGGCAGGATATCACTGAAATCTGAGGGGCACCCTCCCGAGGTGACCCACCGAGTTCTGAATGAACATCTCCCAACCAAGTCACTCTAACAACCCTTTAAGCATTGCACCAATGACCCACCAACACTTCCTACAGGTTTGCCACAAACACTGAGGCAACAGGATCACCAAACTGCTCCTCTTCCTTCTTGACAAAACCTGTGGTCTTCATATGTGCCACATCTCCTACCTTAAATTGTAACGCCCTGGTACACTTCTTCACACCTAAGGACTATTTCTGCTGGCCTGAAAATCAAGAATTTAGAAGATGGCCGTCTTCCTTGTAACAATTCAAAAGGGAACACCTTGGTGACAAAATGGGGAGAAGTCCGGTAGACCCAAAGCCTTGACCACACAGCCACACCAGTTCTTGCCCACCAAATGCATTCAGAGAGCCCGGAATTTATCCATTCTACCTGACGATTTGTTTGTGCATGTTGTAGGGAACTAATCCAATGTTTAACCCCAACAGTCTCAAAAAGGGCACCAACTCTGAGTCAACAATTAGACCCCATTATCCAACAACACAAATCCCAGGAACCCTTCTCTGGAAAAGAAAACAACATTCAGACATTCTACAGCTCTTTTGGAACTTGGTGCAGGCACAAACCAAATTTCAGGCCACTTACTGTAATAATCAATGACAACAAAAGCAAAGTAGTATTTTGTGGGTAGAGTTGAGAGGCGCAACCATATCTATGCCTTCTTTCACCCATGGCTTGGATGTAATTTCAATCAGTTGAACATGGGGAAGAACCAATGTTTAATATTTTTCCACAACCAGCACAAACAACATACTCTTTGACTATGTCCTCTACATCCTTATCCATGGTGGCGCCACAAAAAAATCATACCACACCCTCAGTTTCCAAATTACCTATGTGGTTACTTTTGATCAGGACTTACCTCAGGCTTAACAAACCTGTCATCATGCAACAAAAAACTTCCACCCATGGTTCATCATCAACTTTGACAAATGTCTGGATACTAATATGTACATTTGTCTCTCTGGCCCATCCTTACCGGTCTCAAAACTTCATCCTGCTCAACTGACACACTGACTGACTGACACACTGACTGACACACACACACACACACACACACACACCCCCCACCCCCAAATCAATAGAAGAGCAGACAGATTTCCTTGTAGAGGCTACAGAGGCCAAAATAAACTCTTAATTATCAACATCATTGCATGTGACCACCAAAGGAAAAAGTCACAATGTAAACTCCACAGGTTCAATAATGCCATGCTCATATAAACTATTCAATTATTTCACCATATCATCTCTCACACTGAATGAGACTTCCCTAAACCCATGCTCGACAATGACACCTGTTTTCACCTCAATGTTGAGCTTGACACCCCTGATTTTGCCCATCTCATTTGAAAAATAATTGAGAAACTTTGGCACCAATTCTCTGTATGCCTGAAGAGCGTGGAAAGAAAAGAACTGACATCAGTGTGCAGGAGTAGTGCTTATATACAGCTCTGTTTGTATACCTCTGGGATGGTACAGAGTCACCACAGAGCCACACAGTTCTACCTATCCATATGCAGGAGTACTGCTGTAAAAATTCTCCAGATCCTGTCTTGAGGCTGGAGATATTCTAAAGGTGAGGAATCTGTGGTTAGAAGTATCCATCAAGAACACTTTGTTGAGCACAGCAGTGGTGAATCAAGTCCCAATAAGCCAATATAGCCAGTAGAATGGAGGCCTTCACTTTTATTTGTAGGTTATAGCCTATAGCTGTGGGAGTCCAATCTTGGCCTGCACATTTCTCACATTCGCTAAGTAGTTGAGACATGTCCCCTAAATAACAACAATAACCATATTATTAATACCAATAATATGTTAATTATGTCTCACTCTTGAGACCTGCAGATCTAAACTGGCATTAATACCAGAATTTAACCTCATCAAGCCTAAACTGAGCATGTAACAAATTGACAGAAAGGGCATTTCAGGAATCTATAAATGTTTTATGATAAACACACCAGACCCTTAATTGGTTTAGCGAACTTAATGAGAACAAGATTTGCGAGACCTGGAGAATGACGAATGATCATAGGCTAAAATGTCCACATATTCTCACCCAGATGCTGCTTGATCAAGTTTAAATTCCTGCATAGCATTTACAATAATCCTGAAAGGCTGTGGAAAATGGGCAGAAGCCCTAATCCAAACTACCTTCGAAGTAACACACTTAGAGGCACATGGTGTCACACAGTATGGTAATGTTGAATCATCCAAATCACTAGACTCAAATCAATGATAAACGGAGTAGGATTACTGGTACGTCACTCACAATAGACCTGAAAATTGCACCGCTAGGCATAATGGCTGAGTGGGACAGATCCCATGGAGCATGCCTATTGGTGGCAGTTGGCTCTACATTTGCCAAAGAAATCACCTGACAAAGGCTTTCAGACAGGGTCCCTCAATAAACAGATTAGTTAAGAGGGATGGATTAGTAGGCCAAAGCAGAGGAGCATGTCTGTAAGCCTTGGGAAGGATGAAAAGATTTGAGGCGGCTGGTGGGGTATTATCAACATGTAATGCTAACAATTTAATGGTACTAGGGTTGCAAAAGTTTGGTTAAAGCTTACTCACTGACCCCCTATGGCATGGCACCTGGCTGAGAGAGTCAACTTCGCTGGAGGGGTTCGGGAGGTGGGACCTCATCGGCATAACACTGTTGGGTGATTTCTGGTCTGGGACCCATATACACAATTTTCAAGAGCTGCAAGAAACCTATACACTCAACTCCACGCAATTTTACAAATACTTGCAACTTAGGAATGAGCTTGCTACTCGTGTTCTAAACTACACCTCCGTCCCAGAGTTCAGCCCACTGGAGGCCAAGATACTAATGGGGACATTGGGAAAGGGAGGCGTCGCCCAGATTTACCGTACGCTTATTATTAATGCATTTCCTACTGTTATATTCCATATAGGTACCCTATATAGGCGCAGGTAACATTGCAACCTGTCACCTATTTCCTTCCCTACATTGCATACATAATGGTTCATAGGGACTGACCTTTTACCTAGATATGACACTGCATTCAGAACGCGGGGTTTTCCCTAGTTCGAAACTCATACATTATGCATGAGGCTTCTTGGAAGCACAGCAGGACTGACATCTCCTGTATAATATCTCTGTATAAAGTTCAGGCCCGACGTCATCCTTTAAGCCGACACAGTAACACAGCAAGGTAGGACCCCTGGGGAGACCTATGGGTATATATACATCATGTCTTGCTTAGAAAGACAGAGGGGACCGTGACTTCCCGCTGACACACTGACCAGAGACGCTGAGGTTCCTTCATGCAGACGCTCCAGCTAGCAGTGGTCTAACATCCCTCGCGGGGTGTCCAACTCGAGACCAGGACGGGGTCCCACATTCTCTAACTCTCAGGTAATGGGGTTGACTAGATCCTAGAGGGATTCTTGGCATAACACCTACACAGATGCTAGGTACATCTAGTTAGGGAGGCATCGTAGGAGTACGCACTTTTAGGTTGCACTTTTTATCATGTGTTTTATGTACGTGTATATGTTCATGATTTCTGCAAGATGGTAGAACTATACCATCCCTTTACTTTTGTAGTATTGCTAATCATATATCTCTGCTACTGTCTAATGGTTGTTGCAGCTCATCTATTCTACACTAGAATAACAACTGTTCAATAAATACTTATTGAAAACGCCCGGTATGTTTATTCTGTGTATCTCTGAGACGAACTAAGTGAGCATGAGTGACTGAGCGAAAAGTAGTATATTGTTTCCACGATCCTGAGGGATGAGGGTTGTCATGTTCTGAGGTTGCCAAGAACTATTCTCTCCCCGTTAAGAGGAGACTCTAGTGGCACTGTGAGCTAGCTGATACAGGCAGGCTAACGTATCCGGTGGGGGTGCACGGAATCAGTCCGCCACCAGTCCCACAGTTTATGCTATCCAAACGTGCAGATCCTGTATAGGTAATATAGGAACTACACAACACTACCCTAGATCACCTCCAATTACGTTGGGAGCGATGGTTGGGTCTCTTGGATGATGATTGGCGGGATGCCCTTATGTGTCCCTGGGTCATAACTATTTCCTCCAGATTGAGACTAATTCAAGCATATTGCCTACACTGTGCCTACCTCAACCCGGCCAGATTACATTGCATCGGTCTCCTTCTGAGCCCTGCATGCCCCCGCTGCACAGAGGCCCGACGGATTTCTATCATATGGTGTGGTCATGTCTTGTAATTAATAAATATTGGTTGGCCATAGTTACAGAACTCACTAAGGTGCTAGAATGGGCAGTCGTTCACACTCCTCTGGTCCTCCTCCAAGGGTTTTTTGAGGGCTCAGAGGTTCCCAAGCAGACAAGGTATTCTTAGGCACAGCCATTGTGGTGGCAAAGCAAGATATAGCCACTAAGTGGAAACACCCCATACACCCCACTGTGACACAATGGTGCATGGGACTGGATTAGTGTGCGATGCAAGAGAAACTTGTGTATGAAGCAAGAGGTTGCCTGAAAAAACACAAACAAGTATGGGGGAAACGGCTGGGCCAACTGGAGTGAGTCGAGCAACACTGTGATGCATGTATTTTTCTAATGGCAATACATTTATTATTTATCAATGATTTTAATTGTTCCTAACTGCATGACTCATGTCGTGTATGAAGCTGAGATGTATCTTGTCAATCTACTGTGTGGTTGTACTATTGTTAATAAAATCAATAAAGTTTTAATTATAAAAAAAGAAAGCTCTCTCACTGGATTAATTGAACATATAAAACAAAAACCATGTAACACACAACGTACTGGCTGCATGTTTAGAGAAAAAACAATAAAAGGATCTGTAAAAAATAATACATAGTTTATATAAAGATGCATACCAGGCATCTGCCAATTGTGCTAGTTCTTAATTTAATAGTACTCAATTTACTGATCTCAAGAATATGAAATGCTGAGTTGGCCTTGCTGAGACTGCAGACTGCAGCAAATGTCACCAGCAAGCGTTACCTCACAAAGATGTAATATGCCCAGCATACAATACAAAGGATGTTAATGCTTGCATCCCTATAAACTTGCAGAGGCAGAGAACACCAATGTCTAATACTGAATTCCAGGGGCCTCAACTAGCATTTCTGTTCAGGACCCCTTGAGCAAAATTCTAATAAGAACGAAATAGGTAGGGTTTCCTCAGTAAGTAAAACAAGTTGTTGTAGGAATGTGTCGTTTTCTTAACCAAAAGTGCTGTTAGATTGAGAAACCCCCGCAGCTCGTCACCACGACTGGCGAGACAGACTCTTGTACCTCCTTAGGCCTCCAATAAAAGCATTAACGTCTCTATCACGGTGTTACTGAATCTAAATTACAGCTCTGTGAGCTAAGACATGTGCGACCATTTCAGGATGATATTTCCAATATTCAGGGAAGATAAACACAAATATTAAAGGGATACACTCCATCAATATATTTGCCATTTATATTTAACAAATGGGGGCAGCTTTAGATGGATTCACGACCATGAATGTATATTTTTGGAGACTGATTCAGGCCGCAATTTTCGGCGGAGCCCGAGACATAAATGTCATGCTGGGCCTCACTTGGTTTTCATACAAGCAACAGTTGGTAAATATTGCTAGTAAAATGTCTTTTCAAGTATATTGGAGTCTTAACTTTGGCGGAAACATCATATGAAACAAAAATAATGTATATGTGATGGAGGTTGTTGCCCAAGGTATTTCAATTAAAAACGGTTTTCCATCAAACAGTAAAGAAAACACAGTAACCTAGTGGCCCTAAATAATGCTGCAACATGTGAACACACTGTAGAGTCTATATATTGTGAACAGCAACAGGCAATACATGGCATAGCCAATAGTGGCAGAACGACAACAAGGTGCCCCCCAACCAAATCAGTCACTGGCAACAGAATTATACTGCTGAGAGGACCATTTATCCAAATGAAGATTTAAGAACTGTCTCAGTGCAGAAATAAAGACAACCATCTTTAGAAGTAGAGATCTAGTGCATTAAAACCAATCTAGCAAAGTACTTCATTACTAGGCACCACAATGTGAAGAAGTTGTGCCTCTGCAGATATATATTGTATATGTTGGTTACTTAAGTGCTGGGTTATACAAAATGCTGCAGTGCCAACGTAACACCTCCTTTCTTCAGCCTTTCTTCAGCCTTTTACCACCCAAATTAAACGGATTAGCATCTTATTCAATCTATTTGCAAGGACTTTTGTAAAAAGGATATCTTAATTAATAAATAATACTACACAATAAGATGAGCATTGTGTAGGGTCCTTATCTAGCTTTATACAATGAAATCTCGCTCAGCCACAGAGGGCGTAATCTCTTTGTCCTTTGTGAAAGAACTGAACACTACAATCATCAGCTTCCACTAAATCAATATATGTTTTCGGTTACGGGTAATACGAAAAAAAAAGCTCAGCGTGTGACGACAGGAAGAGGGCTCAGTCATGAGGCAGTGGGCCGAAGCGGAGAAGCTGCTGCAAGGCTACGGTGGCAGCGGGCCACACAACGTACTGCACAGGACTGAGCGACCGGGCACGGGGTGAGAGGCGGGAAGAGCTCATCGCCTTGGCCGTGGTTTGCACTTGGCATCCCCCACGCTGATCTGGTGCAGTTCTACTGCCCGCTCTGGCCTGCCCTGCCTCCGCAGATGAGAACATGGCAACTTGGCTGGCAGCGGTACCGCTGGAACGGCTGGAGTAGCTTGCGGCCAGTTGAGATCTTCCTTCCATACAATGGTGGTCACTGCGCTAGCAGAACTCGCGTCGCTGCAGGCAAAAACAAAGACACACACTCTAGGCATTGTACTCTGAGTAGAAGACCCCGAGCGGTCTTCGCCCCTTTATTTTATAACCTCTGGCCATGCCTGGCCAGAGGGTGTTACAGGGTGCGGCTTCCGGGTCACCTCAGCACCACTCTCACGGTGCTGGGGTCATTACATCCCTCCCCAACTTGGCGCTGACCTGCATCTGAGTGCTTAGCACGCAAAGTCCCTCAGTCGCCGACTTGATGGTGGATTCGGCCTCAGGTTGTAACGCTGAGGGTGGGTGCAACTGCTACTGATCCTATCACTCGACTCTTGCCGGGGGTTGGTGTCCTTACCTTCGCTGACCTCTGCTGACTCGATCTGAGGAGTAGCAGGGGGACTTCCTTCTGAGTCAGGCTGCGGGTTCAGGCCACCCCCATCAGTTTCAGCCTCTTCAGACAGGGTGATTTCTTGGTTATGGTGGTCTACTCTCCAGCACCACAACACATTCCTCGTAACAACTTCTCCCCCCTGCTAGGCAGTAATCATGGTCTCATTCACGCGTGAGACTGTCCAAGTGCCTGGTTCGAAGGGCGTCCGGAACTTCCATCCGGCTCATCGATTTCGTATCAACACCAGATCCCCTGGTAGGCGCTGCCGGGATTTGGCACGTTGTTTCAGGCTGATGCTTTCATTGGTCCGGACGCGCCGGGCTTGGGTATTTGCTGGTTCATATGGCATAGGTCTTCACTGGCTGGATACAGGGATGGTGTCCTGCCGATGTCGGTTGAGCATTAAGGACCACAGGGACTTTTGCGTGATGCAGTGCGGTGTTCCTCAGTATTCTTGCAGGAACTGGTGCAGACTTGTCTCAGGATTGGTGCCTTCCACAACCGCAATTTGTAGCGCCTTGTTCAGCATACACATGAAGTGCTCAGCTTCGCCATTGGCCTGGGGCCACTGCGGGGTGATGCAGCAGTTTCTTATATCGAGAGATGTAAGTAGGTCTCTGAAGTCAGCTCCTTGGAACGGTGTTTTCTTGGGGGGAGTCCCAATAAAGCAAATGTCTTTTCCTGCACCGGGGCGATATTCATGAACGCTGTAGACTCTATCACCCCAACTATTGGGTATTTGGAATAGCTGTCGATCATCACTGCTGTGATCCTTCCATCTGGGAAGCTCCCAAAGTCGAGGCTTATCTGGCATGATGGACATCGTCGCACCGAGTCATCCACAGTGGCTTCCAGCCCCGGGAACCAGATCTTTACTCTCATCCAAGATTTCATTCGAACGGTCCCTTGATGGCCTCCATGGACGAGGGTCATCACACTGGCTTGTAGATTTTCAGGGATTACAATGTGAGACCCCCGTAGTTCCAGACCATCTGCCGTGGCACTAAGGTCGTCACGCACCCTCCACATCTTTCCGAGGCGCTCTTTATCTGGGCCACACCAGTTGTTAGCGTCTCGCAGGAAGTTGTGCCATGAGCCTTGCTGCAGGGCCTCCATGACTCTCATCATGACTGGATCACTCCTAGTCGCCTCGTTGATTTCCTTGATGGTGAACGCGTCGGGACATGCGCGTCGGGACATGCTCCTCGGGACACCTTGATTACATAGTCCTCTGTGCTGTTAGCGTTGTCAGTGTCACCTTCCGTCGGAATAGGCGGGTGCCAGGAAAGAAAGTCAGTGGGCTTCTTTGACCCTGGTCTGTATATTAGTTCCATTTGGTGGTGTTGCAAGTGGATCGCCCAGCGTTCAATTTGCGGTGGAAGGTGTGGTGCTGTGCCTCGGAACAGGGAAACAAGCGGCTGATGGTCAGTGACTACACGGAATGGGTGTCCGCTGATGTAGAGGTGGAAGTGGCTGCATGCTCACTTAATCGCAAGTGCCTCACTTTTAATTTAAGGGTACTGTGCTTCCGTTGGCGTGAGAGCTCTGCTGGCGAATGTGAGGGGTGCCCATTTCCCTGGTTCCACTTCTTGGTTGATCACTGCTCCCAGGCCTACAGTACTGGCGTCAACCAGGAGTTCTGTGGTTTTCTTTGCATCGAAATAAGCCATCGTGGTCTTGCTGAGCAGAGCTTCTTTGCTGTTACGAAAGGTTGATTCTTCTTCATGGCCCCACATCCATGTAGAATCTTTCTACATTAGGGCATGAAGGGGTTCGGCCACGGTAGCTAGATTGGGAATGAACCGGGCACAGTACGTGGCCAGTCCCACAAAGCTGCGCACTTCAGACATGGTGGTCGGAGCTGGTGCTTGCTTGATGGCGTGGGACTTGCAAGGGTCTACTTGAACTCCTTCCTAATTGAACACGTAGCCAAAGAACTCAATGGAGTTCTGAAAGAATGAGCACTTGTCCTTATGAAGCGTGACGCCACAGTCGTTTCAAAACTGCTCTGAGTTGCCGGTGATGTTCTTCGATGGATGATGAATGAATCAAGATGTCGTCACTGACATTCAGTACCCCCTGCAGGCCGGACAGGGTCTCTTGAATTGCATCTTGAAAAACTTCTGCCACTGATGAGATTCCAAAGTTCAGCCGTTTGTACCGGCATAGTCCTAAATGTGTTGAGAAGGTAGTTATATAATGGCTTTCCTCCGCTAGCATTAGTTGGTGTTACCCAACGTTGAGGTCCAACTTTGAGAACCATTGTGAGCCGTTGAGGTCGATTAATATGTCATCCATTGTGGGCATTATGTGTCTCTCTCTTTTAATCGCTTGGTTTGGGAAGCGCATGTCAATGCACAGCCGTATTTTGGCAGGTTGCTTTGGCTTTTCGGCGATCACCATGGGTGATACCCACAGTGTCGGACCAGATACTTTCTCTATTACCCCTTGCTGTTCCAGTTTGTGTAGCTCTTGTTCGACCAGGGGCCTCAGGTGAAATGGTATTCGTCAGTGCCGGAGGGCTACTGCCTTGACAGATTTATCAATATGCAGTTTGACGGGGGTGCCTTCAAACACCCGAGCCCTGTGAACAGGTGAGGAAACAGGTCTAGTATCTCATCCGTCTGGAAGGTTTTCACAGCATATACAAAGGTGACTAGACCTAGGTCTTCTGCGGTGTGGCTTCCAACAAGGGTGTCTGCCTCTCTGTCGACCACGTGGAAAGTGGTTGTGATTTCTTGGTCTTCCGCTCTTAGTTGGACAGTCATCTTGCCTTTTAGTGGTAACGGAGTCTGGCTTCGTAATGTGAATATCTTGATGTTAGTTGGGGACAGCAGAGGGCGTGGATGGAGTTGCCAGTATTGCTGGATCCCCATTAAATTGACAGAGGCGCCTGTGTCAATAAGGACTTTGACGCTGGATCCTGCTACTTCAACCATGCATGTTGGTTGTGGACGCCTGCGTCGATAGAGGTCACCTGCAAATGAGATTAGGAATATTTCTTCTACGTCATCAGGGACGAGTCTTCTAGGCGGTGACAATGACGTTGTGACATTTTAGATGCTCCCTGGGGTTCTGGGTCTTCCAGAGACAGTTTAACTTCGAAGGTGGCTGCCTGCCTCGTGCGCTTCGGTTTCTAGGCGCCCCTCTGCATGCAGAGGCAATATGGTTGAGGGTGCCACACTTGGAGCATGTTCGTCCTTAGGCTGGGCATCCTTCAAGGGGGCTTTCTTCTCTCCCACGGTATCCACATCGGGATCCGGGCGGGGGATTGGTTGTTTGTCGCGGCCTGTTCACTCTTCCATGTGTACGGACTGCATCGGTGTGTTAAATTTTTACTGTCAGGGGTCTTTCTGGTTGTTGCGTGATCCATTTCAGTCGCTCTGGCGTTTTATAGGTCATGGGACCGTGCCAGGATAAGGATGTCTTCCAAGGGGATGTCATGTTGGCGTAGGATGAGGCCTCTCAATGTTTTGTTACGGCAGCCTTGTATGATTTGCGCTCTCACTTCTTTGGGCTGGTCGTCAGCTGTGCACATGCTGGCCAGTTCTCGCAAGCATGGATAAAAGTGTCCATAGACTCCCCTTCCCATTGGCGGACTTGGCAGAGTTTGTAGCGCTCGTAGTCCAGGTTGAGCTTTGGGTCAAAGTGTGCATTGGGTGCTCTGACGGCTGCATCATAGTAGTTTGCAGCTCCCGTGTTGACGTTCCAGGCAGCTGTCTGGCAGGTAAGCAGATGGGTCTTTATGTCCTTTGTTGTATATACTGATATTTGTTTCCACATCGTTTTTTTTCTTTTTCTCGTGATTATACTTCTCATATTGGCGTTTGTTTTCTCTTAGCAGGCCTCGCCCTCGCCGGCAAAGCTGAAGGCTCTAGGGTGTATAGCAGGCAGTAGGCCCCCGGGGCCTCTGGGAGGAGGTCGGCTGACTACGATCATCGGAGCGTGACGGAGATTAAATCCGAGGGAGGGGCACAGCCACAATCAGATTCCCCTACTGGCTGGCCATGCGCCCATGCCAAACCTGGAATGTAGCCACCTCAGGTGGAGCAACGGAGCTCCGGCAGGTGTAGGATGACGCCGTGCAGCAGAGACTGCGCCGAGGATGTGGCTGATAATGGCGGGCCTACCGCGCAGCGGCACCTGCGCCGAAGGTAGGTGCACACCGGTGTGTGGTGCAGGGTTACGGAGTCAGCACTTGGTTGCGACTGGTGAGCACGTGGAGTCACCACCGTCGCCAATGTTGAGATCTTCCTTCTATACTAAGGTGGTCACTGCGCTAGGGTGACTCGCGTTGCAGCCGCAATGCAAAGACACACACTCTAAGCATTGTACTCTGGGCGGAAGACCCCGAGGGGTCTTCGCCCCTTTATTTTATAACCTCTGACCACGCCTGGCCATAGGGTGTTACAGGGTGCGGCTTCTGGGTCATTTCAGCCCACATTTACGCCGCAGGACTAAAAAAAGTCTCAGCTTGCGAAACCTGGCCTCGCGGAGCAGGGGAGTTGGCAGAGACCGGCGGCAAACACTGCAACCGCATTTGCCATGAGCACCCTGAGCATGTGGCCCTGCAAGACCCCGTAAGACCAGCTGGCCGCCTCAGGGGAGAAGCAAGAAGAGGTGAGCAGCAGAGTCTGGTTCTGGATCTGGTTTTTGGGGCTGCAGCCACGACAGGAGAGACAGGACTGATGAACTGTACCTAAGGCCGCAGGAGGGCACAGGGAGAGACACTCCGTAAAGCAACTACAGCAGTAGCGGCCAGTAACAAGGGAGCAGCGGGCGCAGGCTGTTTAGGCTTTTTTTTTTGAATTTTCAAAAACCTTTATTGCAAATTTAGCACAACAAAGTTACAAGATTGCACCGTGTAAAAACAACATGCACAGTTATACAATAAGGTATAGCGAAGGTTACCTCGTACACGTACCACTTAAAATCAATACAGAGGAAAAATATTGTGGAAACACTGAAACAGTGAAGGGAACCATAGAAAGAGGCACCATGAGTATAGAGGGGAGGCTGAAGGAGCAGAGGGGGGTGAGAGCGGAAAGGAAGCTACTCATTGACCTTCACCGGCGGCCGCCGCAGGCGGAGCACCGGCGGGGAGCACGGGAGAGGTCGCCGGGCGCTGGGAATTGTGACACAAAAGGTAGGACATGAGCGGACCCCATATATCAATTGGGCGGGATCTGGCTGGCATAAGGTCCCAGAATTCAGACAGGAGAGTCTGGCAACGTGATGCATCCTCCAGCCAAAGGGCTACCTTAGGTGCAGGCCTGCGACCCCAACACATGGAGACCCTGCGCCACGCGAGGACCAGCAGCATGGCAATCAATCTGCGGGAGACATCTGGACAAAATCTAACAAAGCCTAAGAGGCAAAGCAGAGGATCGGGTTGAACCAGCGATGAGGTGATCTCAGAAATAGCAGCGCAGACCTCGCGCCAGAATGCGGAGACCTGGGGGCACAGCCAGGCGAGGTGGGAGAAGTCAGCAGCAGTGGGAGAAGTCAGCAGCAGGCGCAGAGCAGCGCAGGCATCTGTCGTTGGCAATGAGTCCCATCTTATGCAGTTGAACAGGAGTTCGATAGAGCCTGTGTAAATACTTAAAGTGGATAAGGCGCAGACGGTAATTAGGGGAGAGACGTTTAATCTGATTACAACAATACAGCCAGTTGACTTGGGAGATTTCGACACCTAGGTCCTCGCCCCATGCCACGCGCGCCCGGTCAGTGGAGGTGGAAGACGCCGCCAGTGTGAGAGCGTAGATTTTAGTAACTAGTTTCTTTGGAGAGGGGGACGTGTAGAGGAGGTCGAGAGTGGCCATCGAGGAGGGAGGCTGGGGAAACGAGGGGTGAAGTTTCCTGCAGACAGCCCTGAGCTGATAGTAAAGCAAGGTGTCCATGGGGCCGGAGTCGGTAGCGGGTACGAAGAATGTGTTTCCAGGGTAGAGATCTGACACTGTAGAGAGCCCCAGGCGGGTGGCGTGTTTAACCATCCCAGAAGACTGGAGAGGAGGGAAGGCCGGGTGATGAGCAATTGGCATCATGTCCGCGGAAAGCGTGTCAGAACCTGAAATTTTACGGAGCCCCTCCCAGGCCCAGAGTAAGGTTTCAACCGTATCGATCTCAGCACGTGGGGGTTTCGCCGGGGCGAATAAAGCGGTCGTGAGCGGACACGGGGCGGAGAGGTCAGCTTCCACCGTGACGTGAGGCTGGAACGGAGTAGGGTGAAGCCAGAAGTGGAGAAAACTGGCCTGGGCACTGAAGACATAGAGTTTAAAATCGGGGGCGCCAAGCCCGCCGCGCGACATTGGGAGAGTAAGAATATTGTATGCGATCCTAGGTTGTCGACCGGCCCAGATCAGAGTGATTAGCAAAGAGCGAACTTTGCGGAAAAAGTGGGCGGTGAGAGGGATGGGGATATTGACGAATAAATATAAAAACTTCGGGAGCACCACCATTTTGGCAATGGCTATGCGACCGGCTAGAGATAGAGGCAACCGGCTCCAAAGGGGGATCTTGGACTCAAACCAGTCCACCGCACGACCAAAGTTAGCCCTCCAAAGTTCATCAACGTCCCTACTCAGCCAGATACCTAAGTATCTAGTGGGCTCTGATGCCAACACAAAGGGATAGTCCGGGTCGAAGGGCACCGTGGCATTGGTGAGGGGAAACAGCACGACTTGTTCCAGTTCACCTGGATGCCTGAGTAACCGCCAAAGCGTATCACCTCACGGACCAGTGGGCTGAGGTTCTCCTGAGGGTTGCGGACGTAAAGAGTAACATCGTCCGCATACATGGAAACTAGTAGAGCGCGAGCCGCAAAGCCGATGCCTCTCTGAGTATGATGCTGACGAAGTCGAGCCGCAAGGGGTTCCATAGCGATGGCGAAAAGCATGGGTGACAGCGGACCCCCCTGCCGAGTACCACGCCCGATGGAAATGGGCTCAGAGATTTGGCCGTTAATCCGGAGACGGGCGGTGGGAAGGGTATAGAGGAGTAACACTTTACGTATAAAGACCGGGCTAAAGCCTAAGCGGGGGAGGAGTTAGAACAGGAAGGGCCACTCTAAGGTATCAAAGGCTTTGGTGGCGTCGAGCAGGGTGGCCACTGCCGGTAGCGCTGGGTTTATTTGATGGAGGACAGAGAAGATGGTCCGGAGATTGTGGGAGGTCGCGCGGCCGGGGATGAAACCGGACTGGTCCGGGCGGGCAATGAGCGGCATGAGGGGAAGAAGGCGAGAGGCGAGTAGTTTGGCGAAAATGTTATTGTCCGTATTAATGAGCGACAAGGGGCGATAGGAATCCCGCAGCTCAGGTGGTTTGTCCGGATTTAGGAGCAAAGTGAGTAAGGCCTCGCGGAGCGATGGGGGAAACTGACCTGTCTCAAATGATTCATTATACATGGCGGCTAAGTGAGGGACCAAAATAGGGGCGAAGGCCTTGTAGAAGGAAGCCGGCAGGCCGTCCGAGCCGGGGGCCTTGTCACCGGGCATGCCATTAATCGCAGCTAGGATTTCTTCTTTGGAGAAGGGCTCGTCAAGGAATTCCCGGTGGGAATTTCCGAGCCAAAGGAGCTGGAGGGTGTCAAAATATTGGTCAAGAACCTCTCGCGGAGGCACAGATCCGGCCTTGTATAGTTGTGTGTAGAATGCAGTGAAGCGCGCTTTAATTTCCTCGGGGGAGATGGTTCGATCAGGGCCACCATCCTGGAGGGAGGTGATAAAGGATGCAGCCCAAGGCGGGTGAAGGAGGTTGGCGAGGGTTTTCCCAGGGCGATCGCCCTCGCCAAAGCGGCGCGCCCGTGCTTCCCTACCAAGAAACGCAAGTTCTCTGTTGGCCTCATCAGCGAAGTCGGTGAGTTTCCCTCGGATCTGGGCAAGTGTATCGGGGTTGGGGTCCCGGGAGTGAGAAGAGTCAAGATCCTTAATCTCCATTTCCAATTTGTCAAGGGTACCGCGGATAGAGCGGAGAACACCAGACTGTTTGGAGATACATTCCCTACGAATGACGGCTTTAAAACCCTCCCATAGCATGGACGGGGAATCGACGGAACCCTCATTAAGCTCGAAATAATTCGTGATTGCGGTTTGTATCTCATCACAGAAGACCGAGTCGCGTAGCGCAGTGGGGGGAAGCCGCCAGGAGAAAGCACGGCATGGGGAGTGTGGGAGGCATAGGCGAACAGGAGCATGGTCGGAGAGGGTGCGCGCCATGTGGTCAACGGAGGTGAGCCATGCAAGGGCGACCGGGGTGGTGATCCAAAGGTCCAGGCGGGACCAACAGCCGCGGGAGCCAGTGACACAGGTGCCCTCGCGCGTATCGGGGTGAATGTGGCACCAAGCGTTGTATAAGGAGTTATCAGTGAGAATGGAGCTGAGGAGTGCAGTTGCGCGCGGGTGAGAGACGTGGGGGCTGGACCGGTCTAGGGTGGAGGACAGTGTTACATTAAAATCGCCCCCCCCAGAGGAGCGCAGCAGGGCCGAGGGCCGAAATGTGGTGCCAGACTTGCACGAAGAAGTCAGGATCGTCACTATTGGGACCGTACAGAGCAGCGAGTGTGAAGGGCTGGGCCTGTAGGGTGCCATGAAGGAGCACAAAACGCCCCCCAGGGTCGATAACCACCTGGGAAGTCTGCCAAGGGAGCCCTTTGCGTAACAGGATGGACACCCCCCCCGAGAGTAGTTAGAATAGAAGGAGGAGTGAATTTCACCCCAGTGTCGAGAAAGAAGTCTGGAGGAGGTAGCTGGCATCAGGTGGGTCTCCTGTAGAAAACAAACGTCCACCCTGTGCCGAGTGAGGTGGGCATGGACTAGGCGCGCCTTTCGGTGGTCGTTAAGTCCACGGACGTTCCAGGTCCATAGGACAGTGTCTGTCATAATGCCGTGTCAAGGGAAGCAGTGATGAGGAAAGCGGTGGGGGAGAAAAACACTTCGTACAGATGCGTGTAGTGGTGCCGTGAATGGTGGAGGAAGAAGATCAGTGCAATAACCTTGGAAGCGCAATGAGGTAACCTGGTCCAAATTACAATCGAAGCCTCATAGGCGGGCGCCAATTCAAACAGCACAACCTCCCCAGTGGAAGTTTGAACAACAAAGGTGCATTGAGGAAACATGACGTAGAACCTGCGGAGTGCAAAGGAAAAACTTGCACAAATGGAGTAACATGTCATGAAAAGGCCAGTTGCGTAAACCAGTACAAAAAAGAACACTACAGCCTCAGAGGGAGGCAACATACCCCAGGGACCCCCAACCCAGCCTCCCGCACCACCCCCCCAGTCAAACAAACTCAGAGAACCCCCCACCCCCACCCCCGCACCCACTCCAACCCCCCAATCAGGCTGAGATACCACCCATTCCCACCCCGGGGACCCACAACTGGGAAGGGAAAAGTCTATGTCCAGAAAAGGAATTATCCCGTGGAGGCATGGCGTCGCTCAGTATACACCCCTGCCGTAGAGACAGGGTGGCCAAGCCGTAGGTCATAGCAGACAACACGAAAAAGACATCAGATAATAAGGGACATCAAGCCCAGAACATAGATATGGAATGGAGCGCCCTGGGAGGCTGTAGTAACAAGGAGGGCTAACTCGGAACAAGAGCCTTAACAACCTGGAATGCAAGCAGCAGACAAGCAAGAGTGCGCAGCATTTCAGTCATTGTCACTGAGGTTGTCATCCGCGGCGGCCTGAGAGTTGGCAGGCGAAGAACGATGCGTCCTGTCCAACTTCTTTGCAAAGGCCAGAGCTTCTTTGGGGTCCGGAAAAATGTGCGTTTTGGAGCCCTGCCTGACACGCAGTTTAGCGGGATATGCCAATGAGTAGGAAACCTCATGCTTTTGAAGGATCCGCTTCGCCGGGAGGAACTCACGGCGAGCCGCCTGGACCGCGGTAGTGTAGTCGGGGTAGAACGACAGGGAGTTGCCCTGGTGACGAATTTCGCCCTTCTCCCTGGCCGCCCGAAGAATGGCATTGCGGTCTCTGAAGTTCAGGATTTTAGCAATGATGGGGCGAGCCGGCAGTCCAGGGCCAGGACGAGGGCCGAGGGAGCGGTGAGCCCCCTCGACAATGAAGACTGGGGAGAGGATGTTGCCAAAGAGTTCTCTGATGAGCTGTTCCACAAAGTCCTCCATTCGAGAGATATTGGTGGATTCGGGCACTCCCGTGATGCGGAGGTTGCTCCTGCGGGAGCGCGCCTCCAAATCCTCATTCTTGTTCCGAATGAGGTCAAGAACCTTGTCCATCTGTAGCAATTTTTGGCGATCTTGAGTGGCGGCATCCTCAGCATCAGAGACCCTAGTTTCAACATGCTGAAGGCGGGCGTCGTGGGAATCAACTCGGGCCTTGACTGTGTCCAGACGGGCTGACAACTGATCAAGCTGGGCCGCAATGCCCGTGACTGCGGATTTGACGTCCAACATGATAGCCTTTAGATCATCCTCACGTGTTGGGGCCGACTCCGTTAAGGTAGCGGGGTCGCCCCCGTCAGAGATTGCGCCCTCCTGGTGCGTCGGACGGCGCTGGTCGAAGGCGATCTTAGGCTGTTTAGGGTCGGTTCTCCCCATGGCCGGCAGAGGCAGGTGGGATGCACGGCCAAGTAACAGAGGGGAGGCAGCGGCGAGAGGAGAAGGCGACGGCGTCCAGGGGTGGCTGAGCCGCGCCGCCGCACGAGAGGCTCGGGGGGGAGCCCAGGGCCCGCAGGCAGTGTCGTAGGAGGATAGCGGGCGATCGGCGGCCAGGCCAGATGCAGGGATAGTGGAAGAGCCGCAAATAACACCCCCAGTGATGACGGGCAGAGGCAGGTGATCGTTGGGCCCACAGGTCCAGTGGGGAAGCGGCAAGACCTGGTGTAAGGTGGGTCCTCTACACTGGCGAGGTGACGGGAGAGCAGAGGCCGACACAGCAGCCGCAGCGGAGAGCCTCGGAAGTCACGCCGATCACAATGACGAAGGCTGGTGGGTGCCCAACAAGTCCAGGGATCCCAGCTGAGGGTGTTGAGGTGGGTGGCGCGATGACGACGTTAGGCCTGCAGAGAGGAGCTGGAAAAACAGGGGTCAGATGCCGCCCAGCGTGACATGGCCACGGACTTGTTCTTCCGGGTGTAGGCGGCACAGAGGAGGGCACAACCGCGGGGGTGACAGCAGCGGGGAGACACGGGGCAGGCAGCCTCCAGCGCGGGGCCAGCGTAGCGGGACCAGCTAGCGAGGATGCAGCAGAGATGTACCCGCAGCAGCGATGAGCAGAGAGGCCCCGCGGTATGGCGTGCACACCCCCAACCTCGCCGCGGGACCCCCGCAGAAGCAGCGCTTGCCCTAGGCGTTGAGCGTCAAGTGACAGGCGGGCACCAGGGGCGGCTTTAGCGACGTGGAGGGCAGTATGTCGCCGGGGCCAGAACCAGATGGCCGAGGGGCCCACACAGGAAGGTACAATAGTCAGATTAGGGCCCAGCGGGAAGGTCGGGATGCTTGCAGGGCACGGCGCCCGGCGTTGACCAGCAGCGAGGCAGTTGCAGCGGGCAGGGTCCGGAGGCCAAGCAACCCAGTGGAATGTCGGCCGCGATCCGAGGAGTTGAAGCATGCAGCAGGGAGGAAGAGGCCAGGTAGCAGCAGAGCGGCACCAGGCAGCCGCGGCAGAGCGTTGGGGGGAGCCGGGGGCCTCGCCAGCGAAGGACCACAAGCGGCGGGGAGTCACGGGGGGCGCGCCGCCCCCGTCGCCAGACCCGGGAACTGTGGGCCGCTACGGTGGGTGCCAACGACCGGAGAAATGGCGCCCACGCTACAGGAAGGCCCGGGCCGGTCGGTGCGGCTCGCGCGCCCCCAATCCCGCCGCAAGATGCCCCAGCGGCAGTAGCACTCACCGGCTCCAGCAATCCAGGAATGTAGGCAGTCCTCCGGCCAGCCCTCCAGGCACGAGGGGCCGCATCAGCGAAGGAGCAGGAAAGCCAGGCCTCACCAACGGCAGGGCCCGGGCCCGAAGGGAGGGCCGGGCAACAGGACACTGCTCCGCAGCGGCACAGGGGGCAGAGAGTCACATCAAATGGCGCCCCAAAGTGAGGTGAGTCCGGATTGCGGGGTGTCGGGCAGATTCGATGTAGTTGTCTGCAGGATTGTTGCGAATGTTAGGCTTGGCCGGCAGAGCCCACTTAAAGTGCGCCCATCTTGCAGCCGGCTAAGCCACGCCCAGGCTGTTTAGGCTTGGGTGCAGCTTGTGGTGCACAATACCCCATCTCTAATTCTGGAACAGGGGGCTTAAGGTCAAGGAAAGGCAAGTCGTAAAGACTGTTTGAGAGACATTTGGAAGTTCATCGACCCTTGACTCTTGGAAAGAGCCTCATCTTGCCTACAACCTGGTGCAGGGAACTTCAGCGTGCCAGTGCCACCCCCCCCCCCCCCCAAGCTTTTCTGGCTGTGTAACACAAAAAAAGGGGGTGTGTGAGGTGGCAGGAAACTATTGCCCTCTCCCAGGCCTGCAGTCCCAGCAAGACAGTTGTTCAGTCTTACCGGGGTATGGGCGTGGGTTCCAGAATGATTCCTGCTTGGCGGGAGACTGTGTGTCGAGAGGGCCTAGGCCACGGGTCCCTAGACAGTGCAGAGGCGGCTGGTGTTAGGTCGATACGGCTTGCTCCTCTGAGGGTGACTGCAACCTGTGTGCACACTGCTCCACCCAACCCTCAGCTTTATTAGCGAGGACTTCTCAGATCGATTTTTGTGACACTGTTGTATACAACTCTGTTTAGGGTGTTGCTTTTAATTTCAAATAATTTTGACTTTTGATTTTGACCTTTTCCAATTAAGATGCGTTCAGGGAGAGTTCTCTTGTTAGGATACCACTGATGTTATTCTGGATCGGACTTCAATGCCAGCCCAACAGGCTGGCTCTGTTTCAGTTAAATGGGACAAGTGGGAGCCTAGCCAGGACCCTCTTCTGTCTAAACACTTTCCCAAACACCTACTGCCTGTAGGTTCATCTTGTCTTTTCACTAGATCCGATGTCATCAAGGCCTCAGAGGGATTAACACCTGAGTAACTTACTATCCACAAACCTCTACCTGCTAGTACAGTGGGAATGAGGGTGTTTTAGGAGCATTTCCTCTCAAACCAAAAGAAGGCAAAAGTAGTCTTACCACTCATGGGGCAGAGCAAGTAGGTCAACAGACAGATACTGCGAAGCCACCTACGAAAAGTAAAGTAAAAGGCTCCGGAAAGCAAGAACAAAGCGCAGTGCCAGTAGCAACTTGTATCTTAGTGTAGTGCGCTTGCAGTCCGTCCCTCCCGCTAACGAAGTCCCTGCAGGCACCTCAGTCACACTTTCATAATCTGATAAACAGTGCTCTACTGAAATAAAAACATACTTGATGTTTCAACGCAATTCAGCATTAAAGCCTGAACCAAAAATGGACAACGACAGTGGTGGTAAAATCGTGTCACTGAATACCCAGTCTGCAGTCATAGAGCTTCCACCACTACCCGCAGCCAATTCATCAACCATAAATACTTACCCTGCTAACACATATTCCAAGAATCCTACCACTTCCATCTTAGTACTAAATATGCCTGCGACATCGAATGAAGACCCAATACCCTTGTGTACTCAATTACCAACAGAACAGCCAACGTGCTCAGTGGCAATGTCAGAACCTGGCCACCAGCTTCTCTTGTCTATTGCTGATTCTGTGCCATTTAACCTGCGCACTAATCACCAAAGGCCCAATTCATTAATGACCTACTACGCTCCAGGTAAGATTATATAAGAGCCTCAAAGAAATCTGAGAAACAACACTGGGGCAGTAGCTGAGGCAAGACAAAAGTCTGCACGTATTTCCAACGAGCAAGTTTGGAGCTCATCCGGCATTATGCCTCTAGAGGTAAGCATGATATCTTAAATGGGAGTACAATTTTGAAACTGCTTGGGACAATGGAGAGGACTAGACATATTAATACCACACATCTGGAGTCAATAGAGTTTAGGGAAAACCCAAACTTGAGAGGGAGAGACATTACCATTGCCACCTGGTCTTCGCCAGGCCTAGCTAATCATGTCTGGCAGATTAAGGATACATTTTTTTCATGTGGAATTGAGCTGCTGCAAGTACTACCACCTCGTTAACCTAGCCCACTGTCACCAAGTAGCACCAGGCTGCGGGATTCTGAGAGAAGTCATTGGCTCCGACTTTTGTAAGCTTCTGATAACACCATTGGTAGTCATAAGTGTGCGCACACAGAGGGACATCACCGCAAAGTAATCTCTCAAGCACATCAGGCCGAGAATGATAGTACACAGATGAGAACCATGCAATCGTCTGCCCGTCCATGATGCCTTCGTGGGAAATAGAAAGTAAGCCCTCATGTGTGCAATTCTATCTCCTGCATTAACCCTGGAGAAAAGTGGTCCGTTTCACCTGGACTTTGTTCACCCTGCATATTATTGCAGTCCTAGCACAAGGAACTAAATGTGGCACTTCCTCTACATATTCCTCTCAGCAAGTCCCAGGTATTCTTTATCCCAGGGGAACTAGGAATTTGATATAAGGCCAACCCAAGTTGAGGATAACATTGCACCAACCCAGTACTCAAGTGGTTGTGAGCCAAAGTCTGACCATGCCAACAACACCGGCAATGTTCCCAAATACTCATTTTTAGTCTGGAACGTGGCCGGTATTGGAGGGATAATTGGGAACCAGACAAGGTTCGACTTTGTGTGTTCTTTTGTGATACTTTGTCTCCAGGAGTCATGGGCTGTGGCGTCCGTTCACATCGATGGCTTCAAAACATTTAATCTAGCAGCCATCCCATCTTTGTGCGGCCGCCCCGGGAGAGGGAGGGGGGTATGGGGGGGGCGTGGCGATTTACATCTTGACCATGGTTAACGCCAAACCCTTCCTTTACACAGCGGGCACACCATTTTACCAGATTCTTGGACTTGATTTAGTGTGTCTTCCGGCTGGGCATTTCTAACTTTTATAACAACATTACAAAAGCAGACAGAGGTTATGTTTTGTCACAACTGGATTCTGACTTGGGCTCCCTTAAAGCAAAAGGTGGCAATGAGTTTGGTTTGCAGTGGGGAGGTGATTTTAGTGTCCATCTTTGTCCCTCCCCCCGTGTATTGAGATGACTGTGGCTTTACGGATGCTGATGGGAATCCAATGTTGCATTTCTCTCATGACATGTTTGTTAATGTTATCATTTCTTCTAACAGGTAGGCTTTTGGGGGGATCTCAGACACCTAGGGAGGGTGGAGAGATCCTTTTAACATGAAAGGAGAGGGGATACAAACTCCCATTGAAACAATCTTAACACACAAACGAGTATGCACTCACTGAGATTAGAAATTGGAGAGAGAAGATGGAAAAAGCGAGTATATAAGTTTCCACCGCACTCAGAGGTGGGAAGAGGAGAAAACCTCTTTTTTATTTATAACCCTCCCCACTCTAATAGTGACATGCTTCATCGGGTTCACCCTGACTCCTACAGGTCAGGGTGGGCGCGACCGTATTCCAGGGAGCACTCAGGAAACAAAATGTCTTACTGCTTAGGGTTTTTTTTTAACATGAAGATAAAAATCCCTAATTCACTACAGGTATCCCTTTATTGGTGGGGTGAACGAGGATATTAAAAGTAAAAAGGGAAGGGGCAATCAGGATACTGTGGTCCTATGACCCTAAACTCCATGCGCCAACATGTTTCTGCCCTACTCAACTGACCTGTGTGGGTCTGGGGCATTCGTCAGAGTGTTACCAGAGAAACGATCCCCCAGTAGTGTCACCTTGCAATTTTCCTAAAGTGAGCGTGCGATGCCGGAGACTAATTCCGGCGTGCAACAATACAAATAGTTATAGTTAAAAGGTTATACTTGCTGTTCCTTGGGAAATTATTCCCAATTTTCAACAAGCATTACTTGTCAGGGGACGGCGGTAGGAAGGCCCTGTAGTCACACTTACTCCAAGGGTCCCGTCCTGTAGACAGACCTATTAGTCCCTAAGTAAGGAAGGTAGGGTAGGTCAACTCCACTCATGGTCAACGGCGGTGATTTTGCCAATTTATAAAAAAGGTGCTAGGGACGATCCTGCCTGTTATCGCCCGATCTCCTTGTTGGATTCTGCAGCAAAAATAATGGGCAAAGTAATTTTAGATCGTCTGAGCATTTGGCTGAAAGAAAAAGATGATTTGTCCGAACTACAATTTGGCTTCCGCAAGGGCAGGGGTACAGTGGAGCAATGTATGAACCTACTCATGAATTAGATTTCTTTTACCACCTCCGATACTGTACCATTTACATCATTGCAGTTTTAGGCAATACATGCCCCCTTTTTCTTTTATTTTGATATTCCATGTGACTGCATTTTTCTGGTGGTTTTTTCTGGTAATTGATCCCCCTTATTTCCCTTTTTTTTTTTTTCCTTTGATTCATATTGCGCAGTGGGAATTGGAATACTTTCCGTTTTGACTGCGAGTGAACCCTGGGACTTTCTAGACTCTCATTGTCTATTTCACATATCGATGGTGTTTATATATAATTTCTATACACCCAAGGAGAGAGATGGATATCTTAGCAAATTATTAGGTCACCTATGTTAATAGGATGTGGGTACCATCTACTACCCATTTACCCGATTTTTTCGAGCTATAACACATGATCTAATTCGAATTGGTCACGCTCCATGATTCTTTCTTATGGTTCTATTCTTTCCAATAGAGTTTGAAGCCTGATTTGCTACTATTGGATACAATCCTTTTCTTCAAGTGATTTTATTATATTTACAATAAGGACACTATACATTGGTCTTCATAATATGTGATCTGCATTTTATCTCTTAAGGTGAGAACTCTTTTTATTCATCACCTTTTTTAGGACTTGATATTCCTTTTACACACCAATCTGGTTGGGTTTTGAGACTTTTGTATTTATTCTATATATCTTAGGCGGTATAAGCTTGAGACTTTTTCTTACTTTGTTTTCATTTATTCTAACTTGGCCTATTTGGTTGTAGAGCACTCTTTTCTGGTGTTCTTGTCACATTTATATTCGGTGTATGTTCAAATCTTAGGTTCATTCTTGTTCTTTACTTCCCACCATATATATACCTCTGAGCACTATATGTGTAATATGTTTGTGTTTTTATGATATGGAACATTACAAGTTAGGCTTGAACATGCATAGTAATTTCATTTGTTGATTGTTATCCTTTGTACTGTTTAGTTTTGTCAATATAAGTTATGTGGGCCGTTTATTGATTTGCTTATGTTTGTATATGTATTAATGTGATGTGTCACATGTGTATTTATGTTGTGTTTCTATGTAACTGTTTCAGCCCTGATGAAGTTCCTTTGGCATCAAGGAACGAAATGCGTTGGCTGTATGCCGGTTTTAAACGACATTTGAAATAAAGAAGATTGATGGATTATACCTGTCTATTTGAATGACTTTGCTTTGAGTGCACCTTCCTTACTTATGAACTCTTTCGAAATCGTGGCATCTATCAACGGCGGATGCTGGGAGAAGTTGCACCTAACTCTATTATATGAAACTATCGGAATTGAAGTCCTTAACCGTGGTCGGCCGTTGTTTGTTTCTTTTTTGTGTAGACCTATTAGTCCCCAACTGGGGAAAATTGGGGATAATTTCCCAAGGAACAGCAAGTATAACCTTTTAACTATAACTATTTGAATTGTTGCACGTCGGAATTAGCCTCCGGCATCACACGCTCACTTTGGTAAAATTGCGCAGGGTGATGCTAATGGGGGATCATTTCTCTGGTAACGCCCTGACGAATAACCCGGACCCACACAGGCCAGTAGAGTAGGGCAGAAACATGTTAGCGCATGGAGTGTAGGGTCAGAGGACCACAATATCCTGATAGCCCCTTTCCTTTTTACTTTTAATATCCCCGTTCACCCCACCAATAAGGGGATACCTGTGGTAAATTAGGGATTTTTATCTTAATGTTAAAAAAACCCTAAGCAGTAAGACAATTTGTTTCCTGAGTGCTCCCTGGAATACAGTCGAGCCCACCCTGACCTGTAGGAGTCAGGGTGAACCCGATGATGAAGCATGTCACTATTAGAGTGGGTGAGGGCTATAAATTAAAAAGAGGTTTTCTCCTCTTCCCACCTCTGAGTGCGGTGGAAACTTATATACTTGCTTTTTCCCTCTTCTCTCTCCAATTTCTAATCTCAGTGAGTGGATACTTGTTTGTGTGTTAAGATGGTAATAATATCAATCATCTGAAGATGAAATTTAATATGTGTTTTGCCAATGAATATAGCGGCATGAACAGCTTCTTCCTCAATACTTTTGTGGGTAAGGGTGAAGACTCTGGAATTGACATTATCCTATTATCTGCCAATTTAGTTAATATGGTGGAAGATTATCTGTTACACAACCTTGCTATGAGCGATCATCTTACCCAAAGTCTAGTTGTAGGCATCTCCAACTGGCAGATGGTGACTTGTCCCATTAAGAGAGTCACCGGTATTTCCGCTCAAAATAAAAAGGTACCCGCATTAAGTGGAAGTCTGTCAATGCTGAAATTTTCATATCCCAACTGGTCAGGGGAAATCACAATTTGTTTGAAGTTTGTTTAGATGCAGAGGCTGATGTGGTTAATATAAAGAGAGCATTTATTTCTCTTTCAGAGGCAGTTATGGGAGCATTATGTAGGCCAGCATATGGGGGATCTGAGAAGAGAAGGGGATGGTTTGATGCAGTATGCTTCAGATCCCAGAAAGAGGTAATAGCCTCTCTTCACAAACAACCTAGGTCTGCACACAAAGCTGCTCGTTGCAGGAAGGCCTATAAAAGGGCAATCACAGAAACGAAAAATTCACTTAAATTAAAGGTTTGGGAAGATCTACTGGAGGCATGCCTTAAGAACAATAAAAATACTTTTCGGAATATTATAAACCAACCCTTTCTTAAAAGCCCTGAAGAATCTATGATCGAATATGTATATCCTGTCATGAATGGGCTACCCTTTTTTGGGGATGTCTACTCCAATAGTGAAGGAATGGGAGGTGACAGAGATTCCTCCACTACAGCAAAGGATTATTTCCTCCCCAAGTATTGCCTCTCTCACTGGAAGATGTCATAGCGGCTATTAGATCTAGCCTCAGTAGTAAAGCTTCTGGCTCCGATGGGGTCCCTTTAGAGCTATTCAAGAGTAACATTGATGTGTGGGCTCCCTTGCTAATCAACGTTTTTTAGAGCAGTAAGCTATTCCACTAAGATTCCATCAAGGTTAGACTCGTTAATCGCCCCGATCTTAAGAAAGGAAACCGAAAGAACCCTAGTTGTTACCGCTAGATCTCTCTCCTGGACTCCACTGTGAAGGTTCTGTGCCATGACTTACTCTCCCGCCTTGAGTCATGGGTGGAGAATGGTCCCTTCTCAGATTTCAATACGGGTTCAGAAGAGGGATGGGGACGGAAGATCAATGTATCAACCTGTGCCTTCTTTTGGGGAAGTACACAATTAAGTGCGGCTCCTTGCAGCAGGGTTTTATGGATCTGCCCAGCACCTTTGATTGTGTACCCCACCCTAAACTGTGGGGCATAATGGAAGATCTGGGCGTTGACAGACACATCATTAATATCATCCTTGCGCCTTTGCTCTTCTCCCTCTATATTAACCATCTGGAGAGGGAGTTAGTGATAAGGTGCAGGGACATGCCCCAGATTGGAATGCGTCCTATACAGCTTTATTATACGCTCACAACGCTGTCATCATGGGCTGCACTCCTGTCGCACTGCATCGACTATTAGACGCCTTCACCTCCTTTATGGCGGGGCTTGAAATGAGGATCAACACTGTAAAGTCATCTGTAAAGTCCTGTGAATACAGGAGGGACCCGAAACCAACCTTCAAGCCAGCCCTGTAAAACACACAGATAATTTCAGCTACCTAGGTGTAACCTTCGATTGCAAAGGCTCCTGGCTTCCACAGCTGGAAGCTAGGACCAACCAACTAGCAAGGAATATTAATGCCATTTTCTCCTTTGCTGCTAAATTGGGTAAGAGATTGTTTGCTCACATGCTGGCCATTTACCGAGCAAAATGTGTCAGTACAGTAATTTATGGCACAGGAGTTTGGGGTATACAGGCGGCACCGTCCTTACAGGTCACAGAAAATAAATGTACTTGCTGCGTACTGCCCATCCCACCTTCTACAGCTACCTTTATCTGTCAAAGGGAGCTAGGGATTTTATATCTTGAGGACATGCCTAATAATGTAGTGGCATAGGGTCTGGACTAATGAGGCCCTATCTTAGAACAGAATGATAATTGAGGAGTGTTTGTCTCCGTCACGAGGCTTGGTGATTCCCTGGCTGAGGGGTATTAGGGATATGGTCATGACTCGTCTCAAACTCTTTCTACGGTGGACAAAAAACCGCTTAGGGCCATGTGCTATACTCACTGCACTGGAAAGATAAGAGATGGACAAAGGTAACGGAGCCCTCCTCTGTTGCCTCATATATGCAGTTCAAGCCACTCAGGAACATTTAACCATTCTATATGTGATCAGAAATCAGCACAGAGCACTTTACGTATAGCTTTTTTTGCACCTTCTATTGAAATTGCAGGTCCCGTGTTTTAAAACCTTTACTGATTAAGCACTTCCTGCATCAGTGCACAGAAGCACTGCACTTTTTGTAATGCCTGGCCTCCTAGGAAACTGTGTTTACCATATATACTTTCCTGAGGCTGGTGATTAAGGCAAGGAATTTTATTGGGTAGCTCTTCAAGATGATTGTTAGCTGTCTTTGCTTTTATTCTAGTTAGTCGAATATTTTTTGCATCATTGTTTTGAAGTACTGTACCAATTGCAATTTGAGCCTTAAGATGAAATGTGTTGTCTGTGTTCACTTCTCTGTGGCTTGTCTTAGCATCATAGAATTTTAAAGGTTGGCCTACAAGCTGCCGTCATTGCAGCTGATGCACATTACAATCTATGTTTTAAGAATTTTTTTCCTTTGTTTTTTCTTTGAAATGTTTTGAGGAGGGACAACAGCTTTTACTTTTATCTTTTTTTAAGCATCTCAACATGAAATTGTGCTTTTTTAGTGTGTTTTGTTATTACTGGTGTCTTGTAAGTGATTGAATTTTACTTTTGTGGTTCATATTCATATGACTGAATAAAGTTATTGAATTGAAATATGTTTTATAAAAGACTATAGCCTATCAGGGCCTTTAGCTTTATTCCCATATATGCCTCTTCCCTTTCACCACGTGGCTCAATCGTCACAAATATATAATTAATTATGGCATACGCATTGCAGACGCTGAAACAGAACATGTAATTTTTCCCTCCTTGTATTTTCTTTGCCAAACATACAAATATTTATGTCTTGCATTGTACCTTTAAAATGTCTGTTTGCTGCCTAGGAATGTGCAATCACTTTTGGATCCATTGAGGATTCTCTCCCAAACACTATCAATTTCTGCGAACTCAGCGCATCGAGAAATATCAGTTAAAGGTAACCCTGAAGTGAGTGATCTTGTCCAGAAGTATTTTTTGCTCATGCAGCGAGAAGGCATTATATACTATTAGATTGGTCTATGGGCCTGCTAGTTTCTAACCTTAAAATGGCTGTTCCTAAAGAAATATTATGGTTTCAGCAATGCTAAGAGGCTTACAGTTTCCCTTCAAATGTCTGTAAAATGTTGGTTTTTAGGCATGGATACCAGGGCAGAAGATTGGTTTGGAACACTTTTATGCCAAATCTCCTGTTTCGTGACTATCTATTGACCGTCAATTCAAATTGATTGGTATTGCTGGGGAAGCTATCAAACACTAAGGAAATACGGGGAGAATATTAAATAATCACATGAACCATTGTTACCTTAAGTAACATTGACTCATATGTATGATATGTTCCCTCTGCAGATTCTTTATCACCTTCCTTTCTCCCTCGAAAGTCCTCAGTTCTTATGCTGTCCACTGCTAGGAAGGTTTGGTGAAATGTAAGGGGTCAGACAATGTGCCTTCATTTTTGTAATAAATAGTTGTCACGGTCAGTCAGCATCACATGACACCAGAGTCATCACAAACACAGTATCCATCAGAAGTATCCAAAGTATCCACAGTATCCATCAGAGGTGTCCAAAGTATCTAAAGCTGCAAACCATTTTTAACTCCAAGACATATATGTCCCTTTCTATGTTCAATATATTCCAGAAACACATGGCTCTCTTCCTTCTTATGCTGCTGATGTTCACAAGATAAGTACCCGCTATTTGACATACTAAAGTGTATGAGATAATTGTGTTTGATTGTTGGTTTGTGTTACATGTTGTGTGACTGGTTTGAATTTTTTACTTCATTACATCTAGAGCTATAGATTTATTTGTAGATTTATCTTGGGGAACTTAACATATTATACAGTTAACAAAATATACTTATTTGCGAGAATATGTTTGGGAGGTATTGGGCTCAATACACAATAAATACGCTGCCAGATTGAGTGAATCGGGAAGTGCAGGTAAAGTAGACAGTTGGCTTATCGATTGTACTTTGAATTTAAACAGCGTACTCAGTTTGCGGGCAGAAGCAGTTACGGTTGTGTGCTTGATAAAAGCAGTGCAGACTGCTCGTGGCAAAATGTAGATGGCTTGAGGCGTCCAAACTAAGCGGAGAGGGTCCAAATGCCCCTTGCTGGTAGTTTTAGGACTGCTGGATTTCAAGGATCTGTGTGATTTGGGAAAATACGCTTTGCATGAGCGAAGCGGATTAGAGGAAAGGCCTTTGAGGGCCGAAAGCGCTGATCTCATTGGAAACAGCGTGATCAGTGCATCGCCCATTTTAGAAGATTGGGATAGCATAATAAAGAAAGATTGGGAAGCCATTTTTAGAAGAATGGAAGACAAGCTACGACTTTGTCAGGAAACCCTTCGTGAGGAAAGGATTTTGGCAGTTGTAGTTCCATGTAGATTAAGCATAGCTGTAGGTTTAAAAGTAGAAAAGGGAGTTTGAGAGAAAAATAGGTTTGAATTAGGTGTTAACACAAAATAAGGAAGGATGTCAGAGGAGCAGTTTAAAGACAGAATGAAAGATAAATTAGAGGGAATGGTGACTAAGCTTTTAGGGAAAATAATGAGGTTGAAATCGGACACCATTGATGAAATGATTAAGCCATTATGGCCTAGCATTAAACAGAAAATTTTTAAGGCGACAGTTTCAAAAGAAAAAAGTGGTGAAGTGGCAGAGTGTTCAGGATGGGTAGGAAAACTCCAAAGGAAAAGATCATCAGAAGAGACTTACCTAGGTAAATCAAAGAGAATTAAGGTAGAAGAAAAGAATATGTTGAACGATGGGATCGATGAAATGACTAGTGCAGCAGGCACTGAGGATGGGCACAAGTAAGGCCCGAAAGATTTCCCACAGACAATTGCATCTGATGAGGTTTCTGAAGCAGAGATAGACTTGTCTTACTCATCAGTTTGAGTCGAAACAGGAAGTGATAGAGGTGAAAAAAAAAGGGACATCGGACGAGGCAAGTAAGGCCTCAGGATCAACGATGGCAATACTTGATCCATTACGGGTTGAAATGTTTGACCCTCTGTTGGCAAAATACCAACTATCGCCTGAGTGGGCGCCATCCCAACATGTGTCAAATTATATTACCTTCTGGTTGAGAAGGGAGATTCCGAAGGAGGTCAGATCTTGGCTGAGATCAGAATGCCCGAGACAATCTTTGCCAGATAAGGTTGCCATGACTCTGGAATTAGATGTCAAAATTGTCACATTCATAAGCAAAAATGGTAAGGAACTGAGAAAGGGTTGAGACAGGGGGTTAAGATCCTGTCAGGATCGACTTTTAGATGTAAATGAGCCATTAGCAAAAGAAATTGAAATTGCAGAGGAGGCGTACCTAAATTACACCCCCGTAGACCCTGGGGAGTTATGCCAGTGGGTCCAAAGAGACATTTGCTTCCTGGGTAATGCAAATACGGCATTATCAAATGAAAGGAGAAAGAGCATCCTTTTAAAGATAAACCCAAAGCTTATCGAGTTGGCAAATAAAGAAGGGGCTCCATCCTCTTAGGACTGTCTGTTCAGAGACGACTTTTTAAGAAGTATGGCAAAATATGTAGGCGTTTTTAATTCAATGCAAAAGTCACAGAAAGATATAAATTAGGCGTTTGGAGACACAGTTTTTGCTAGGGCTGGAAGAACAATGGGTTGGTTCCACGGCCATGGACAGGGAAGAGAAATACCCTTTTTGGGAAGTGGCACACAATATACCCAGGTGGGATATGGAACCTATCAAGGTTTTTACCCTCAAAGATGACAAATTAGAGGAAGATCAACTTGAAGGGATAGACGACAATGAGGATTTTCTACAGGTAAGGCCATTACAAGACCATTCAGATATCCAAGTAAGGTTGAGTGGCAGATTAGTCCAATTTTATGAAATTTGGGAGATTGCGACTCAAGATCCATGGGTTCTGGAGACTGTCATGGGATACAGGTTTGAATTTGTGGATACAACAAGTCAGAGGAGGCCCCCCTCAAGAAATATGATTTTCAACAGAAGAGAGGACGTTAGTAACACTAATAGATGGAGAAATTGGCTGCAAAAGGAGCGATAACGGAAGTGAGGGATGGTTCTGGGCTTTGTCAGCAACATCTTTTTGGTAGAGAAAAAAGACAAAGGCACGTGCCCAGCGATAACCTTGAAAGATTTAAACGAGTGGGTTGTATATCATTTCAAGATGGAAGAAATCCATCTTTTGAGAGATGTGTTAAGGAAAGGAGATTGGTTAACACAACTAGATCTGAAGGATGCATATTCAACAAGTCCGATTTGGGAGACGCATCAGATATACCTCCAATTCAAATGGATGGAAAAATTGTAGCAATTCAAGAGTTTTTCATTCGGACTCTCATCCACACCATGGTGCTTTAAGCAATTGCTTCATCCAGTAGCAGCTTGGCTGCGGGCGAGAGAAGTAATATTGATTATATGTTTAGACAACATATTAATGGGTGAGGACAAGGAGATTGTTTTACAAAACACAGAGATGGCTATGGAACTGTTGGAGTTGTGGGGGTTTCAATCAATCAATCAATCAGTGGTTTATAGAGCGTGCTACTCACCCGTGAGGGTCTCAAGGCGCTGGAGGGGGGGCGGGGGGGGGGAAGCAGATCCGGGTCAGTCGAAGAGCCAGGTCTTGAGGTCCTTCCTGAACGTGTGAAGGGTTGGGGAGCGTCTGATGTTGACCGGGAGCTCGTTCCAGGTCTTGGCTGCGATGTAGGAGAAAGCTCTCCCGCCGGTTCTGTTTCTGCGGATGCGGGGTACCTCTGCCAGGGCGAGGTCGGCGGAGCGGAGGTTCCTCTTGGGTACGTGGAAACATACTCGGTCGTTGAGGTTTTTGGGTCCGATGTTGTTGAGGGATTTGTAAGCGTGGGTGAGGAGTTTGAAGGTGACCCTCTTCTCAACGGGGAGCCAGTGGAGGCTTCGTAGGTGTTGGGTCATGTGCTCGTGGCGCGGTGTCCCTAGGATGAGCCTGGCTGCCGCGTTCTGGATGGTTTGGAGTTTGTGTAGAAGAGTTTTGTTAATTCCGGCGTAGAGGGCGTTGCCGTAGTCTAGTCTGCTGGTTATGAGTGCGTGGGTGACGGTCTTTCTGCAGTCGGGGGGGATCCATTTGAAGGTCTTACGGAAGATGCGGAGGCAGTTGAAACTGGTGGACGTGACGGCGTTGATCTGGCGGTTCATGGAGAGGGGGGGAGTCGAGGATTATGCCGAGGTTCCGAGCGTGGTCTGTCGGGGTGGGTGGGCTCCCGAGGGCGGAGGGCCACCAGGTGCTGTTCCAGGCGGAGGTGCAGGGACCGCGGATGAGGACCTCGGTCTTCTCAGAGTTGAGCTTTAGGCAGCTGTCCTTCATCCAGGCTGCTACGTTTCTCATTCCTTCCTGGAAGCAGAGTCTGGTGTCTTCTGGGTTCATGGTGAGGGAGAGGATGAGCTGGGTGGCGTAGGATACGATGCTAAGCTCGTGCTGTCTGACGATGGGGGCCATGTAGATGTTGAAGAGCGTCGGGCTTAGTGATGATCCTTGGGGTACTCCGCAGATGATGTCAGTGGGATCGGAGAGGAAGGGAGGGAGTCTGATCCTCTGGGTTCTGCCGGAGAGGAAGGATTGGATCCAGTCGAGGGCAGATCCCTGTATTCCTGAGTTGTGGAGTCTGGCGGCTAGTGTGCGATGTGAGATGTTGTCGAAGGCTGCAGAGAGGTCTAGGAGGATGAGGGCTGCGGTGTGTCCCTGGTCTAGCAGCATGCGGATGTCGTCGGTGGCGGCGAGGAGGGCGGTCTCGGTGCTGTGGTTGCTGCGGAAGCCAGACTGGGATGCGTCTAGGATGGAGTTCTCTTCGATGAAGGCGGTCAGCTGGGCGTTCACGAGTCTTTCGGTGACTTTGGCTGCGAAGGGGAGGAGAGAGATGGGCCGGTAGTTCTTCAGGTCAGTTGGGTCGGCCGTTGGTTTCTTGAGGAGGGGTTTCACCTCCACACGCTTCCAGTCGTCTGGGCAGATGCCGGATATGAGGGAGGAGTTGATTGTCCGTCCTAGTTCGGGTGCGATGACAGCGGCGGCCCTGTGGAAGATGTGAGGGGGGCAGGGGTCCGTTGGGGCTCCTGAATGCTTTTTCTTCATGGTTGAGGTGATGAGCTCGACGGACGCGGGGGCCCAGGAGGTGATGGTCGGCTTCTCGGCGGTGGTGGGTGGTGTGGTGCTGTCTTCTGCTGGCTCGCTGAAGTTGTCGTAGAGGGCCTTGATCTTCAGGTGGAAGTATGAGCTGAGTTTGTCACAGAGTTCCTGGGAGGGCGTGATGTCCGTGGCTTCACAGGTGGGTTTTGCGAACTGCTGAATGACGTTGAACAGTTCCTTGATGTTGGATGCGTTGGTCTTGACTTTGTCTCTGATGAAGGTCCTTTTGGTGTCCCTTATAAGCTGGTGGTAGTCCTTCAGGGCGCTCTTGTGGTTGTTCCGTGCTTCCATGGTCTTCTGGTTCCGCCAGGTTTTCTCCAAGCGTCTGCAGGAGCATCTGGCTTCTTGGAGTTCGGTGGTGAACCAGGCGGCCTTCAGCGGGCGTTGTTTGGCGGTGCGGCGGAGAGGTGCCAGCTTGTCGGTGCAGCCGGAGACGAGTGGTGGAGTTCCCTGGCTGCGGAGTTGGTGTCGGTCATGGCGCTGGGGGGGTCTTGGAGGAGGGTGGAGTTCAGGTGTTCCTCGGTGACCTTACCCCAGTTCCGTCGCGGTGGGCACGGACGCGGGTGCGGTGGTGGTGTTGAATGTTGGGTTTGTGATAAACAGGCAGAAATCTTGTTTGATACCAGGTCAGGAAACTTAATTTCCAGGTTTTGTAGTGTTAACGGTTCAAATAGAACTGAAATTACCAGGGGAGAAATTAAAGAGGTTGAGAAAGGTATTGAAAATGGAGGGGGTAACCTTGAGAATGGTGGCAAGAATTCCAGGATTATTATTGTCAACAATTCAAGCTATTTATCCAGGACCCCTGTATTATCGTCCCCTACAGAGATTGAAAATGAGGAGTCTGAGAAAGGGTTGACCATACTCTCAGAAAGTAGTGTTGGATCAGGAGTCAAAAGAGGAAATAGACTGGTGGCTCAGAATTTTGGAGGTTTGGAACGGCAGAACAATTTTCAGGGAGGACCCGGAGATAGTGATAGAATCTGATACGGTTTGGAAGACTGGGGAGCGAGATGTGGAAAGTTATCCACAGGTGGACGGTGGACACAAGGGAGGAAATTGCATGTCAACTGTTTGAAGTTGTTGGCAGGTTTCTTGCATTACAATGTTTTACAAAGGAAAAGATGAAGTGTTGTGTAATGCCTCACATGAACAATGTGTCGCCAGTAAGGTATGCCAACAGGATGAGAAGGGCTTAGCAGATATGGCAAAAACATTTGGGAGTACTGTTTTAACAAAGGGATTTCAGTTATGGTGGAGCATATTTCTGGTCTAAGCAATAGTGTAGCGGATTGGTTCTCAAGAAATTTCAAGGATTCCAGCAACTGGAGAGTGAACAGGGAAGTATTTCTGAGGATTCAGGATAAATGGGGTCTGTTTCGAGTGGACATATTTGCGGGTCGATTGAATGCACATTTGATAACATTTTTCAGTTGGAGACCAGAACCAGAAGCTTGGGGAGTAGATGCATTCTTGCAAGATTGGAAGGGACTAACTCCTTATGCTTTCCCTGCCACTTTCAATGATGCAGAGACTTCTGAAGCAGGCACGCAGATGCAAGGAGACAGTGGTTGTTGTAATTCTGATCTGGAGATCACAGGCATGGTTCCCTATCTTGATGGAGATGACAATAGATTATCCAATTTACATTCCAAGGTTCAGAAAATTGATTCTGGGTCCTCGAGGAGAATTTCACAGTATGATGGCATGGAGGATTTCAGGAGACAATGGGAAATGGCAGGCTTTTCAGTAGAGGCTTTTAAACTTTCATCAGAGTCCTGGATATAGATTGGTATGGCAGAAATGGGTTTGTTGGTGCTTTCAACGAGATTATAATCCTGTTTACAAAGATGTAGTAAATGTAGTAATTTATTTAGCAGAATTGTTTGAATCTAGACTCTCATACAGAAAGGTGAATGTCTATCGGTCAGGAATATAGGTCCTTACAACGCATGCGATTTGATCGCATGCTCTTACATCGCGGTCGTTACAACTTCTGCGTTGTTAGTACGCAATACCATTACATCGCAAGTCATTACAACGACTTGCAGTAGGGGGCGCGGTGGACTTAGGAATAGTATTATTTACTATTCCTACTCCAGTTTGTGCAACAGCAGCGAAGGTGTTGGATTTTAAATCCAATACCAGTGCGCCCCCTACTGCAAGTCGTTGTAATGACTTGCGATGTAATGGTATTGCGTACTAACAACGCGATTGTTGTAACGACCGCGTTGTTATAGCATTGCGTTGTGGAGACAGCATTGTAAACACTGTTTCCCATAGGTCAGCAATAACCGTGGGACACTGTTTGATAAACGGGATGTCTGTAGGTCAGAATCTGGTGGTTAGGAAAACATCCATAGAATGAGGGTATTGAAATCTCAGCTGGCTAAGTATATTTAGTTATGGATATAAAACAAGTTTCATCCATGGTGGAAAACTGGGGTGATAATTTAAACCTGACATTAAAGCAGATTTCCTGGAAGTTGACATTGTTATTGCGTTTGGTGTCTTTTAGAAGGACATCAGTTGTGTGGACATTGGATGTATGAAGTAGGGCTTTTCAACCTGAACCTGAGGGAGTTTGCTTCTATATTAGAAGGAAAAATAGACTTTGTCAAAGACAAGATTTTATCCTTATTGTAGATTGAATGAAAGGCTGTGTGTGGTAAATTGTTTGAAGGAATATGAGAGGAGAACAGAGTTTGAGGGGAAATGATGTGGCACAGTTGTTAATTTCCTACAGGTTACCACATAAACCAGTTTCACAAGCAAGTTTGGCAAGATGGGTGAAAGATGTGATGAGAGTGGCAAGTGTGGATGTGAGTAGGTTTGGGGCAGGGTGCGTCAGCTTCAAAAGCTTTTAGGTGGAGGATTGTAGGAAATTTCAAGAGCTGCAGACTGGTCAAATGAGAAGAAGTTACTAATTGACTATGTGTAAATAGAACTTTAAACTTGCATAATGTTAGCCTCCGTGCCTTGACATAAAATGTAGATTTTTCACAGCCTGGTGGGCAGAAAATCTTGATTTTAATAAGGAGACAGAGGCTAAGATTATCCCACCACAGTTGTAACCCACCCTAATGGTATGCATTTTTCTCAGGTTACAAGGAGACTTCAAAGCGAGGAAATGGAATGTTGGCAGATACAGTTTCATTGTTGTTGTAGTTTGGATTTGACTTACTGATTTATTTTGTTCGCAGCATATGAAGAAGAAAGAGCTGTGTGTTCCTGGAATATATAGTTTATTAGAAGGTTTTAAAGATCGAAATTCTATCTATTGTTACTCTGAGTGGAGCAATAAAAGAGATAGTGCATAATCTTAGCCTCTGTGTCTTTAATAAAATCCAGGTTTTCTGTCCACCAGGCTGTGGAAACTCTAAACATTTTAACCTTAAAAAGGCTGAGACCAAGGCCATCTTATAATTTTAGTATTGCTGCCACAAGCTCAACCATTGTCCGCTTTCCCCTCGCTATTCTGGCAGGTTTAGAAATAGCTGTCCTGAATGCATATGGCCATTGTCTCTTGTTCGATGATGCACTTGCGATGAATAGGAAGGACGGACATCCTGTCAGCGCAATTGTGGTTAGATACCAGGTCTACTGTCATGTCCTTTAGGCTAGTCCTGTCAAGTATGCCCCTTTTTACATACATTGTCCCATCCACACGACAATAACGATTCTGAACAGGTGACCTTTTACCTAGTAGCTTGTCCCTGTCTCTTCGACACCAGGCTCTCAGTATTCTATCATATCCCCTGTACCTGACATACATAAACACGTCCTCAGGCACAGCATAATTATTCTGTATACGGGTCACCACTTTTTTCATCCTTGGCCAACAGCCCGCTGTGTATGATCGCATTTTTTTGAAAAATATTTAGGATTGTTTTCAAAACATTTATGATTTTTTTCATATCGATTCTAGAAGAAACCTTGGAGTCACCACTCTATTATATAAGACCCTTATTCCCCCCTACAAATCAGAGGAGAATTCCTTCCAAGCTGACACGGGGTCCTGCATGCTGAATCTTTGACAAGCAGCGGTCTGACATCGCTTGCGGGGTGTCATCCTCGAAGCCGAGACGGTCCTTCGTTCTCTACCATCAGGTGAGGGGGATGGTTCTTTCCTAGGGGATTCTTGGCTACATATATATCTATACACATATACATGCTACACATACAGATCTAGGTTAGGTACATTTAGGCAAATTACTTAGGGCGTGCATTTTAGGAATATGCAAGTGCTACTGTTTTTATCTGAACTGCTTATGTTTATCTTATTAGCACTATGGTAGAAATGTATCTACTATTTACTATATTGGTACTTGGAATCTCTTTCGTATGCTTTTGTCTCCTGATTGGCGCAGAAAATATGTTTTACACAAGACGGACAATGGACCAATAAATACTTATTGAAACGTCCTAATCGCCATCCTGTGTAATTTCTGAGAATAAGTGAGCATGAGTGACTGAGCAAAAAGTGCTGTTTTCCACGATCCCGGAGGTATCGGGGTTGTCATGTTCAGTGGTTGCCGGAAACTACCTACACCTCTGTAAGATACAGGAGAGTGGTAGTGGCACTGTAGAGCTAGCTGGTCTAACGGCTGACATATCCTGTGGGGGTGTCTGAAACGGTTTGGACACCAAGCCCTCAGTTTAGGTCATCCAAAACGCGCAGGTCCTGGGGATTCCTAGGAACTACACAACACTACATGATGATTCATCAGAACAGTGATGCATAGTTTGGAATGGGATTGTAACACTAGTTTGTTAGCTAGGAAAGTGAGTTGTTTAAATGTTGGAAAAGCTGTAGTGTTAGAGAGCAAAGTTTAGGCCTTTACTTGCAGAACACCAGAGTGCGGATTGAGCCTGTCTGTCTCCTTGGAGATTCTGAATTGAAGAGCAGCTTCCAGCCCCCTGCCCAGCAGTGTGAGCTTGTGGATTGGGTCCCTCGCTCTCAAGCCCTCCTCTCACACCTGCCCAGGCCCCTTAAGGGTTTGTTGGGTGAACCCCAAAACATTCACCTCCATTTTGTAAGCTGCAGCTTCCCTGTGCCCATGACTGCAGTGAACCAAGAACCAGGAGGTGGCAAGAGGCAGACTGTGCTGTCTCTTTCCTGAAATATAAAAGCGCCTTTTCTCTACCCGTGACTGCATCATTTTCACCTGTTTTGTTTGTGGTTGTTACAGTTTTAAAAATTGAAGTGTTTACCTGTCCGTGACTGCCTCATTTTACCTGTTGCATTGTAGGCTTTGTAGTCCAAAATCTTTTGTTTTGCAGTTGCCCGGGACTACCTGATTTTCCCTCCTAGTTTCTCCCTTAATATGTGACCAGACCTGTGTTGAGCAATCCACCCCCAGCTCCCTTTTTGTCTTAGCAAGTGAGTAACACCAGTTTAAACACCCCCTCCCCCAAGAAACAGACATTTTATACCGCAGACACAGAGCAGAGGGTGCTTTGAGACTGCAGTAATCTGCTATTAGTTGTTTAAGCTGTGTTTGGAAAGGGATTGTAACACTCGTTTTTTAGCTAGGAGAGTGAGTTGTTTAAGTGTTGGAAAAGCAGGATTGTTAATGGGCAAAGTGTAGGCCCTTACCTGCAGAACTCCAGAGTGTGATTGAACCTGATGTTTCCTAGGAGATTCTGAATGCAGGAGCAGCTTCCAGCCCCCTGCCCAGCAGCCTATGCATTAGGTCACAGGCACCTTATATAAGCTGCTATTGGATGCTACATCTGTGCACTGATTGGTGGCTGTATCTTGTGTTTCTATTGGATTAGGGTCAGTGTTCTTTGAGTGTTCTGATTGGTTCCTGGGTCAGTGATTCTATTGGATGTAGGGCTTAGGGTTAGTGATCTGATTGGTGGATATGTTTAGGGTTTCTGATTAGTTCCTGGGCCTAGGGTTTCTGCTGGGACCAAGGCTGGGCCTAGGATTTCTATTGGATGTAGGGCTTGGGGTTTCGTGCCTGATTGGCTGCTGGGACTAGGGTTTCTATTGGACATAGGGCTTGGGGTTTGGTTTCTGATTGGCTGCTTGGACTAGGCTGTGATTAGCTGTATGAGACTGGTGTCCTATTGGTCTTAGGGCTTGTGTTGTGAATGGTTAGGGTTAGGCAGTGGCGGCTGGTGACATTTGAAAGTGGTGAGGCATAAAATTATTGCTGTACTGCACTGCGGCGAGCGAGGTTGCGACTGAGCCTGAACAACCTATGGGAGGTTCGGGGGGATTCTGTCCTCGAGAAAATTTTGAAAAAAGAGTGGACAAATGGTGCATTTTCAAGCAAATTTGAGGAAGCAGGAAGGTTAATAGCAATACGATTGAATTATTTATCATTTAAGAAATTGCCAATTTTTATGAGCTATAGAGGACAATCTTTGCGTATGCTGATGTAAATGTGCGCAGCTGTTTACATAGGTGTGTCTGGGATTCCAAACACAGGCGACCCGGAGAAGAAAAGGCGGGAAGATTGAACGAGACACGGGCACCCCTGAAACAAAGGGGATTGCTTTCACTCATGGAAAGGAGGGGTGGGGAAGATTGGGTGAGGGGCGACGAACATGATGTACCACTATATGTGTGAATGGAGCCATCAGCTTGGCGTGGCATTTGGGCAACTATCCTCCGGTGACAAGGGTCAAAGTCCAGGGGAAGCCCCACTATCCCGCATCCGCGCCTTCAGTCCGTTCTTAAAGCAGGGTCCCTGTCTGGTCCTCAAGAGAAAGGGCAAGAGAAACACCTGAGCCCTAAATATCCCACATGGCTCTTTTATAGAACCCCCGCTTTCAAAACACTTAAAACACTGAAGCTGTGTTTTGAAAAAAGACGGAATCCGCAGATGTGGGCCAATTTCTGATCCCAATCCAACCCTGCACACCCAAAAGTCACTTAGAGAAAGACCGAGCATAGGAGATGTCCGCTCTAACCAGCTCACCCTTTGAGTAGGATCTTACCTGACAGTATGCCCTCTGACTCCAACCACACCCCAGAGGAAGCCATATTAAACCCAGAGTGTCCTCTGACCCCACCCCAACCCCGTCGCAGAGCAGGACATAAACACTCACACATGGTGAACTCTGCTGCCATCGCAGAGCACGCACTGAGCACAGAGGGGTTCCCTCAATGCCAGCCTCAACCCACAGCAGGGTGCCCGTAGAGACACTGCCCCTACCCCGCAGCAGGGCCAAAGATCACACGATGCCCTGACTGACACTTACGTCCCTCTGACAGAAGGGCGTGTAACCCTGCATGCATTTCATTTATAAAGAGTCATGCTCACTCGTGGAATTTAATAGAAAACGCACCATGGGAGAGAAACAAGAGAATGGTTTCACACTTTTTGACGCGAGCCACATCGAATTTCACCTCATAGGGCCGCAGGTCGTATTCGGTCACCTTCTTAGCGACTGCAGCAAAGAGATGGGGTGGCCCTCACAGCAAAGCAAATGCCAATGCCCCGGGCACTTCATGCCACAGCGGCGGAGTAGCCAGACTGTGAGAAACTCTGCACTACTTTACAAGGGGCCACCGCAGCTTCCAGATAGTGCCAGGAGGGTCCCGGGGCCCCTGTCCTGGGCAACTGAGTACCCCGGTGACTAAGTGTAACTTGATAGGAACAGATGTTATTCCAAGGAAAGCAGAGGCGAACCAATTGGGTAAGTATATTTGTTTAGAGCTCTTTAATGCGAGGCATTGTCTAGGTGCTTAAAACTGTACTTCTCGGATGCTTTACAATATTATAATTAATGTTTCTGGAGATGGGATTTGGGGTGGCAGTAGGACGGTTGTGTATTCTTACCTCAGCCCTCTGCCCCATCCTTTACACGTTTCACATTATACAGCGCCGCTTGTCCTCACAGCGCTTTGCAGACACATTCCCCATTACCCCTAGTACCCCTTTTTACCCCTAGTCCTCACAGCACTTTATGGACAGGTTCTGCATTAGACAGCTCCTTCAATCCTCAGCTCTTACAGCTCTGTATAAAGTCATTCAGTGATAAAACAGCACCTTATGTCCTCAGACTTCACAGCACTTTATTGACAGGCGCTGTATCATACAGCTCCTTCTATCCCCAGATCGCAGTGCGCTTTACGGGCGTGTGCAATGTTGACCTGCTCATTTTGTCATCAGAATCACGGCGCTTTATCCAATGGTTCTCATTATACAGCCACTACTATCCTCAGACTTCACAGCACTATATGGAACAGGCTCTGTACCATACAGACAGATCCTTCTATCCTCAGATGTCATGGCGCTTTACAGTCGCATTCAATGCTAAACGCCCTCTTCTGACCCCAACCGTCACAGTACTTTCCGCAGACCTCAATGCGCTTTACAGGCAGGTTCCACGCTGCAGAGCCCCTTGAAATCCTCGGGCCTCGCGGTTCGTTCCACATCATACAGCCCCTGTGCTGCGACCTCACAGCACTTTACAGACAGGTTGCATGTTACACAGCCTCAGTCGCGGCCGGCATGACGGGCGGGGGAGTCGCGCGGGTTCACGGGGGAGAGGGATGGTAATTCAAATTTTAAAAAACGTACCTTCCCCCGGGTCACGCGCCGCCACCTCAGCTCCTGCAGCTCCTGCTGCTCCTGGCCGGGTCTGCGTTTTCGTTTTCCACAGGCAGCCTCCCTCCCCTAGGGCCAATCACAACGCTGCAATGGCAGGGTTGTGATTGGTGCATACGGTGCCCAGCCGGGCGCCTGTAGAGAGGCCATTTTCTCTATGTAGGCTGCATGCAGCCTACATAGAGAAAAAAGGAGAGTGCACATGACTGGTTTGGTTGGCCCAGGGGGCCGACCAAACAGTCAGGGCCCACAACAGTGGGCAAGCCACTCCCCCCCTGCCCTCGAGCAGGACTGCCCACCCACCCGCCCCCAACCAGGCATTTCTGCTTTCTCGCAGTGCGAGAAGCAGAAACATAAAATGGTAGTTTTACCATTTTATGTTTCTGCTTCTCGCACTGTGAGAAAGCAGTGGGGCGACGCCCTTCCGCCCCAATGGAGGAGCTGGGGCTAGGGTTTCCATTGCCCGAAGGGGTCACCTGATTAGTAGGGCTATTTAAGGTCAGGGTTCAGGGCGTCTCATCCCGGGTGTCGAGACTAAGGGTGGAGAAGACAAGGGCAGTTGCCTGTTTGAGCCAGGTCGGGCCATGTACTCTACTCATTTACTACAAACTAACCCTAGACAAAGTTCAATTTATCACCTCCCACTACAAAGCCCCAGAAACCACATCTATACACCCTCCTATCACAGCTACCACACATTTGCACCATAACTTACAAACAATACACAACTCTATGCTATACCACTAACTAATCCACTCATCACTAACACAACCCAATTCCACACCATACTTAACTATATCCCATCCAGACACACACTCCCTGCTCTAATTACTCCTAACAGGCCGATTTTTGTCACTAACAAACCTATACTCAGCCTTCCATCTTTTCAGCCACCAACACCCTCCTCTTCGTTCTACCACAATAACACAACCGCACAACACTTACAGTCCACTGCACCACACATATTACCTCTTTCAACAATCAAATCTAACACAAACACTCTTAACTCTAGTTCATCCCCTCTTACACACAACATACACTCTTTTCACAAACACACCACCCCTTTTACCTTACAACTGCCACTCACCAACAATACTTTACATTCAAATCCTTCCCAGAAAACAAATACATCAGCACCTCCTTTCACTACTCCTAAAAAACAAAACACAGCACACACACCATCACAACAAAATCTCTCACGTACTACACCTCATAATACTTTCCATCACAAACTACAAACATACACCGACTCCCACCTTCCAGACTACACAAATGATACATACCTTGAACAAACTCCAATTCCAAGCTTTCTCTCTTCCCCTACACCCAACACATATACTGCAACACAGCAACTCTATTTTAATAGCCTCTCATCCATTGGACAATTTAGAACCTTACTGTCGTGTAGTTCCTATAACACCTATATAGGATCTGCACGTTTAGACAAAATACACTGCAGGCTTGGTGTCCAAACTGATTCCAGACACCCCCACCGGGTAGGTTAGCCTTTATACCAGTTAGCTCACAGTGCCACTAGAAACTCCTCTTACCAAGGAGAGAATAGTTCTCGGCAACTATCCAACATGACAACTCTGATCCCTCAGGACCGTGGAAACAGTGCAATACTTTTCGCCCAGTCACTCGTGCTCACTTTGTCTCAGAGAGATACACAGAATAAACGATATGGACGTTTTTCAATAACCATTTTTTGAACATTCGTCATTCTAGTGTAAAATAGGTGTGCTGAAACAACCACTAGACAGAAACAGATATAAATGATTAGAAGCACTAAAAGGTAAAAGGATGGTAGATTTCTACCATCTTGCTATAACCATGAATACAGGCAAGTATATAAAATACATGATAATAAAATGTGTACTCCTACGATGCTACCCTAACTAGATGTACCTAAGTGTACCTAGCATGTGTGTAGGTGTTAAGCCAAGAATCCCTCTAGGATAAAGTCCACCCCATTACCTGAAGTGAGAGACTGTGGGACCCCGTCTTTGTCTCAAGTTGGACACCCCGCAAGGGATGTTAGACCACTGCGAGCTGGAGTATCTGCATGCAGGAACCTCAGCGCCTCGCGTCAGTGTGTCGGCAGGGAAGTCCTGATCTCCTCTGACTATCACAGCAACATGTGATGTTTATATACCCAAAGGTATCCCCAGGAGTTCTACCTTGCTGTGCTGTGTCGGACTTAGGATGACGTCCGGAATGAACCTTGTACATAGTTATTATGAAGGAGATGGTAGTCCTGCTGAGTTTTCAAGAATCCAAGAATCCTCATGCATAATGTATTAGGCTATTGTTCAGGGAAAACCCCACGTTCTTTAAGCAGTACCGTAACTAGGTAAAGGGTCAGTCCTAGCAGTCCGTTATGTATGTAATGTAGGGACGAATATAGGTGAAAGGTTGGGATGTTACCTGGGCCTATATTGGGGTACCTATATGGAATATAACACCCACTCCTCATCCCACTGGACGACATAATTAAATTCTAACGTACTACCAGGCTGTCTAGGTACTGGTACGCAAACAACTGTACTAAAAACCATACTTTTGCAAAAAAACTGTTAAAAACTTTAAAAAGTGCTAAAACAGAAGAATTGTCACTCAAGCAATAGCTCTAATGTGTCCGTATATATAGTTCGAACAACTACAAGCATCTGAAAGCCATGCAGGTCATAAAAAGCTTTCATTGTTTTGGAGTTCCAATTTTGAGTTTGATTAAAAAAGGCTGAATTTTTCCCAGAACACGACGAGCCAAATGTTTGTGTGTCCTGGCTGGTAGATGCAACATTGCTGTTGCCTGCCTTTGCAGACGACGATCCCTGTAACACCTCGCAGATTAGTCAATTGAGCACAGATGATCTTCTGTACTGCCTGCAGCCGTCGCTGGAGCAGCCTGTGCGCCATCCAAGGCCTGGGTGTTAGTGGAGGAGCCGGTATCCATTCCAACAGGAGCAGAGACTTCCTGTGGTGGCTCTAAGAATGCCGCCATCAACATGGGAATATGCTGGGGACACTTCAGAACATGGGCCGTTATCGGGTCCAGTAATGCATCAACGTCCGGTTGCGCAACTGATGGAAGTGTCAGACAGAGATCCAACATTCATTCTTCTCCGCAGAACAGGCATCGGAGAACAGGTAAGATGCAGACTGGTCTAAATGACAGGAACCAAGAGGCACTTAGTTCCCGTAGGCGAGGTGTGCCCAGATGTTGTACCATAAGATCACGGTATTTGCGCTCCAGGAGTGCTTTTCCCATCTCCTTGGTGACTGGGACTTCTATTGAGTAGCAGAAAAATTACAATCAGGATACCTGCTATTAGAAACAGGATCAGCAGAAGTCCTCCAAAAATGCTTCCAAATACGGAGTGTATAAAGTTTGGTATAACTCCGAGGACCGTCTGAAAGGTGCTTAACAGTCCCGAACCTATGGTCTTAAATAGGTGGACTTTACCCATTGTATCAAACATGTTAAAGATACGATTTACCATTTCTGTGAAATGGAAGGGGCAGTTCGTATGTATGAGTGCATGTATCTCAGCCGAGGACCTTGCTATTTGGAGATCAAGTCTCCCAGGCGGAGGTTAAGGGCACGGTTTTCTGTAGAAGCATGGCTTTCATTCTGCTCAGATTATCAAACCGTATAAAGGAAACATTCAGTGAAGGCCATAGTGGCGCCTCCCCGACTGTGTGTGTCGGTGAAAACAATACTTGCATACAGCAAGTAACCCTGGAGCTCACGGTGACTAGATATGCGATGCCCGGAAGCATCCCACAACAGCCTTGATCGTTCAGCATCAAGTAACTCCCATTTGAAAGTAGCCTGAAAACTGGGGTAATCACGGCTGCTGCGGAACCTTTCAAGTGACAGGATAGGTTTGCTACTGAACCATTGCAGGCCCCGTGCAGCATGATATCCTTTCAAATGAGAGATCCACTTAAAGCGTTCTCACAGTTTGTACCACTTGGAAACACTTCTAGATTCCCACTCCTGCAACGAAATCTGTACGGTAATTCCTAAGATTCCTTGATGAATTCCCTACCCATTTCTTCATACCTGCCTGCCTGTTGTTGTTCTAGGCAATACTGAAACTGGAAAGTTTTGACCGGTAAAGTTATATGGCCATGAATTAACCACTCTGTGGACGGTGATTCTGCCACAGTAAAAGGTAATCTGTCAAATTTTTCAATACGCAGCATTGTATATTTTGGTCCCCTCTGTGCCATTTTCATCTGTTTTTCCATTAGATTGTATGTAGAAAACAGGGACGTACTGGTGATAAAACGCCAATGCACATAACCTGTGCACAATGATTGCAGCGTCCAGCTCAATAACATAATAGGACAAATTGCGATTGCCCGTGCTGTAGTTTGGACAAATCTTGTTCTAGTACATCAATAGCAGAAGATACAATGTTGCCCAGTGAATAAATCCTGGATGTTAGCGTAGTCATACCATTGTCAACTACGGCTAACGCATTTTCTAAATTAATCCTATTTCTCATAGTCTCTCCGCTGCTTCTTGTTGGGAGATTTTCCAAGTTTCATTATAGACAGCATATAAGAAAGGTTTTTGACGTGGCTTTATGGGACCTAATAAAAAATCCTGTAGGTCCAGATCCTCTGTAAGTAAGCATAAGTGTTGTATCACCTGTGGTAGTGTTGAGGTCTTTAGCCAATCGAGGCATAACTTCCCAATGATGTGACCACCCCCGGATGTTCTCTTTGTACATAGCGTGGGTCTGGCCTATGGATACTGAACCCTTCGGTGGTACCCCTGAATCTTCCTTTACATCTGTTTGTGTCTGTGGGCCAAACCAACCATCCCTTCCAAATGGGGTCTGATCTATTGTATTGTATAATGTCATCTATTGTAGCCCCTTCTTGTGAAGTAAAATTTTCTCGGTATGTGATGGTGTTGGAATCTGAGATGTGTTCAAATCCTTGTTCTTGGCTACCCCAAGACAGGAAGTCTGTTGCACAGTTTCATTTAGAAATATCATCTGCTGAGGAATGAGGCATGCTCTAAATAGCGCTTCTGTTCCCTGGACTTGCCAATCTATTGACCCCCAGACTGATTTTAAGTCTATAGTGTCTCTCCATAAGTCGAAACCCTGTTCAGACAGTTGGGTAATAAAGGAAGCAGAGTAAATCTGTTTAGTGTTAGTCAGCATATTTTTCTGTGCGGATGTCGGTGCAACCTTATAGTAATATGAGGTTGGGTCGAAAACAAACCCTGAAAAATATGAACATTTCTGTGCAAACGTTTTGGAACTACTTTTCGGTGGTGTAGGGCAATGTTCCCATTGGTTATATGTGAAAACATTCATAGGGGTACTGGATTTGTGTAGAAAATGATGACCATAATGTTGATAACAATACATGGTGTTAAAATCTGATGTGTCTTCTAACATTTCATTGCTAGAAAATGCGGCAGATTGTTCTAAATCAGACAACATATTGTTTAAAGTTTCACAGTCCCAATCGTCGGAAAATGTACTGGAGGTAATGATATCATTTAAGGAAATTTTAAATAAAAGTGGTATTTTTAAAAGTTCAGTCGGGCCAAATATATCATAATTAACCTTGTCCCATACTATACCATCAGGTATAGGAACTGCTGTAATGTTCATTGATGACAAGTCTCTTTGTTCACGATGTGATGAAACATGAGGTTTCAGGATCAAGTTCACTTTTGAAGCTGCAGAGCTGTGGCGAAGGTAAGTTCCATCAACAAGTAAGCAGAAGACAGTTACTAAGCCTATCCAGAAAAGAAAGAAAAGTATCCTGGTGATTATCCAAAGTACTGTCCAAGATAACACCAGGTAAGTCTTTTAAGAAAAATGAAGAAGTCTTTGAATTGATGTTGATGAGATTTTGGGGCTGGCGTCTTTTCAGGTTCACTCGGATCCAACAAAAAGGTATCAAAGTCGATGAAATAGCCAAATGCAGTTCGATCTATTTTAGGTAGCTCAGCAGGTTTTGTTGAACTTGTAGATGACTCGTGTTGAGGCGTATTTATGTAGACATCAGTGTTAGGTCGAATTGAAATTTGTCTTTCATTTTGATTTTGAATTTCTGTTTCAAGAGGAACGAGTTCCATGGCATTGTTGCATAGTCCATCATTCCGTATAGGAGACTCTTCAAACGTGATGAGCCTTTCCGTCTGAATTTTCTGTATGGTAGCGAGAGGAGGGCGTCGGCTACCCATGAGGCCTACTATTCAGTATCGGCCACATAGTGTGGTTTGATCAGATCAATGGAGACAAAGCTTTTCTCCTTTTTTCCGGCAAGAAGCGGCAGAAGTACAGTTCTTGTTCCTTCAACGGCCAGGACAGGTACAGGCTTTCTGTATGATGGTCCAAATTCTTTTTTGTCCGTTATCTTTTCTCTGACCAGATACCCGACTTTAGGGACCCAGACAGGCCTTGCCGTGACTGACTTGACTTCCCCAGTGGCGGTCCGTTTTACCTGCACATTGCTCTGTAGTGCTCTGGATTCATTCAGATCCTGTAAGACAGCCAAACGTTTATTGATGTCAAAAGGTTTCTCATCCATCACTGTGCCTTCACAATCAAGATCAGGTACCCACATTCTCGTCCCAAATAGGACCTCATAAGGAGTGACACCCCCTAGAGAACTTCTTGGCATGTTATTGAGGGCCCGCTGTACCCCATATAAGTGATTGACCCAACTACCACCCGAACCTAATACGCTAGCTGTTAAAGATTGCTTTAAGTCCTGGTTTTTCCTCTCCACAACCGAAGTTCCCCCGGGATGGTACGGAGAGGAGTACCGCAATGCTACACCCAAACCTCCCATGGCTTCCTTGTAAGCCCTAGAGCTAAACGCGGGGCCACTGTCAGAATGTAATGTGCCCACTGCGTTTGTCCCTATAAAGACTCGCAAATCTTTGATAACAGTTCGAGCGTCAGCCGAGCGGTGAGGCCATATCCATAGGAATCTCGAGCAGGGAACCACTGAAACCATGATGTACTTGTAAGCCCCGTCAGATTGTAAGGGGCCGCAGTGTTCCAAATAGACACATGCGAGTGATCTGTCTGATATTAATAATGGTGTCTGCGCTGGACGTGTTATGGTGGAGCCCTTCATCTGTTGACAGATGTCACACTTTAAGACATAATCTTTGGTCTGCTTTGTTAACCCTGGCCACCAATAGCGTTGTTTCAGTAAAGAAACTGTTGCCATAACTCCTGCGTGCGCCCAACCTAGACCCTTGTGTGCAGCTAAAATTAAGCCTAATCTGCGATCCATTTTGGTCTTACTCTATCCCCTTTCTACTGGAATCTGAGCAAATGGAACGTTATTTGCATCTAACTTGTAGGAGTACTTGAGTGGAAAACCTTTCGGCAGTGCCTTGTTGTCTTTGCGTGAGACAATGACAGCTACCATTATCTGTCTGTCTATTCTCGTTTTTGAACGAGTGATTGCAGCTACGGACACAGTTCGTACTGCCCCCTTCGCGGCTTCATCAGCCAATGAATTCCCTTCAACGTGAACGCCATCACGTTGATGAGTCAACGTGTGTATCACGTGAGCTCTTGGTAGTTGGTTTTTTAACTCAGCTACCTGTTCCCATAGCACTTTATGCTTAATTGTGCCCTTTTGAGTCCTTGTGCTACGCAAACAAATGATGGACGGAATGCTGAATAAATCATACATTCACCCCCAGTCAAGAGATCTGGGTTAAATCCATTGTTCTTTTGCTCACCATGCCACCCCAGTTTAGACCCAGCCATATGCAAATCAGTCTTGACCCTGTGCCTCATGGGAACAGTCCAGACCGAACTGCCAAGCCAGGTCCTCCCTGAACCAGAAACAAGCATCCTGGGACCGTTTTCTGGGTATTACCCTTCATCAGCCAGGCTAGCTTGAATCCAGTGGCACAGTGACCAAGGGACCCACGTCTGGGCATACCCATCCAACTTAGGGTGAAAAGTGCTATGCAAACAAATGATGGACGGAATGCTGAATAAATCATACATTCACCCCCAGTCAAGAGATCTGGGTTAAATCCATCGTTCTTTTGCTCACCATGCCACCCCAGTTTAGACCCAGCCATATTCAAATCAGTCTTGACCCTGTGCCTCATGGGAACAGTCCAGAACGAACTGCCAAGCCAGGTCCTCCCTGGACCGGAAACAAGCATCTTGGGACCGGTTTCTGGGTATTACCCTTCATCAGCCAGGCTAGCTTGAATCCAGTGGCACAGTGACCAAGGGACCCACGTCTGGGCATACCAATCACACTTAGGGTGAAAAGTGCTACGCAAACAAATGATGGACGGAATGCTGAATAAATCATACATTCACCTCCAGTCAAGAGATCTGGGTTAAATCCATCGTTCTTTTGCTCACCATGCCACCCCAGTTTAGACCCAGCCATATGCAAATCAGTCTTGACCCTGTGCCTCATGGGAACAGTCCAGACCGAACTGCCAAGCCAGGTACTCCCTGGACCGGAAACAAGCATCCTGGGACCGGTTTCTGGGTATTACCCTTCATCAGCCAGGCTAGCTTGAATCCAGGGGCACAGTGAGCAAGGGACCGGTCCTAGAATGCTTGTTTCCAGTCCAGGGAGGACCTGGCCTGGCAGTTCGGGCTTCACTGTTCCCATTGGGCGCAGGGTCAAGACTGATTTGCATATGGCTGGGTCCAAACTGGAATGGCATGGTGAGTAAAAAAACGATGGATTTAGGCCTAGATCTCTGTACTGGGGTGAATGTATGACATTGTTCTGCATTCTGTCCATCAATTGTTCTTTTTGCTTTTGAGTCCTTGAACCCATTCTGTTCCCAATAGCGAAGATATTCATTGTATGACTGGACACAGTTGATGGAGTCGCACAAAATTAGTGTGGGGAATTCTCGATCCGTATTAATCAGTGTCAGTATAAGAGCTTTTAGTTCTGCTAGCTGAGCCCTGCAGTCTCCTAGAGACTGAGTTTTTGTACAGCTTGGATGGAACTTGCCATCCTGCATACGACCTTTTACAATCGCAAATGCAGCGCTGTATTGTTGTTTACTTCCAATGGCCGGCTGAGCAGATCCGTCAGTGTAAATTATGTATTCGTACTGATCTAGAGGCATTATTTCATTCGGGAGGGGATATTCTTGTTCATATTGCAGAAATGCTTGTGTTTTTAGACTTGGGTCGTATCTGTATTCTACATCTGATGCAGTGAGAGAATTAGCCCATTGTATCCATCTCGGATGTAAGGCTTTAGCATTTGGAACACTTGCCTTTGTAGCAGCCTCTAAGGCCGGTACTGGAGTCACGACAATTATTCGTTTCCCCTGAGCCAGTGCTCTTTCTCTCACTACAGCAGTCTGTACGGCTGTCAGAATTTTCTCTGTGGATGCAAAACGCATCTCAGTGTTTGTGTACATGTATGATTTGTATGCTATTGGTACAGTTTCGCCTTCATTGTATGTTAAGTAGGTGTATCCAGATTGACCCACAACTATACGGATTACTAGATTGTGGACATTTACGCATGTCTGAAGGTGTTTAGACGCTATCATGACAGCTTGTAGGGAACAAAGGATATCTGTGTGTTCCTGTGTACATTGCCTAACTGAAAAATCAGGTCTTATGAGGTCGTAGAAAGGTCTAACCCTTTCTGCGTAATCCAAAATGTATGTTCTGCCGAAATTCAGGAATCCCAGTATGGATTGTAATGTTTTCAATGATTTTGGAGGTTGGAGCAGCGCACATTTTTCTGAAAAATTAGCTGCCAGGCTTTTCCTTCACTTGAAAGCTCATGTCCCAAAAATAGGACATTGAGGTGGGCTATTTTTTATTTTTTAAAGTTAAATTTGTAGCCCTCAGAGGCAAATCCCAAAATTATGGTGATCTCCCTGGTCAAGTGTTCCTCCAGGTCATCATCCGTCAGATAAATATCATCTACATAGGACAATGCCTCCTCGTCCAGATTCTGAAGTAACTCAGTTACCCTAGCTGAGAACAACCCGGGCTGTTCTTATACCCCTAGGGGAGTCGACAAAATTGCTCTCAGGCACTAAATTTTGGCAGAAGAATCCATTTGAGATATCTAGTGTTGTTTTGTATTTTTTCTACACAATGTTATTCATCAATGAGGCACTGTGTGCATTCTGTACTGCGATTGTTTTTGTGCATGAGTTCAGATGTCTGTAGTCTAAAACTAGACAATATGTATTGTCAGGTTTCACTATGGGAAACAAAGGATTATTCATTGAAGAGGTGCAAGTTTCAATCACACCTTGGTATTCAAGTTGATCTAAGATCTACTGACCTGTTTTTTCACTTCCTGCTTTATTGGATACTGTCTCTGTGGCGTTGGAGTAGATTTTAATGGTATCACGTGGTGAGCTGACTTCATCCCACCCAACATGGTTGCGATATAGTGCAGGGGCAAGGGCTACTGCCCACTCCTGCACGTATGTGTGTTTTAAGTGTGTGGGAACGAGGTTGGAAAAGGCTGGAAAAATGACCGTTTCTCCCTTTGGGCAATGCATAACAATAGCAGGCGGCCAATATCTTTCAGCTAAAAGAATGTCATAGCCAAAAGTCAGGTTCTCTCAAAAGAGACCTTTAATTTTTCTGGGCTTGTCCCCTTCCATTTGGAGTATTATTTCATGTAACCTATGTGGGACGCTTACCCTAGTATCAGGTGTTTCCACCGTGATATGTTCACTCAGCTCCGCTGTCACCAGAAATTTCATCTGGTTCCGGCGAGCTATTGTTACTTCTGCTGCACTGTCTAGCATCGTCAGAGCCCATTCCCCATTCAGTAGTTGAGTCCTCAGAATTCTGGGCATGTCTCATCTTAAGACCTGCTACTTTCTTCTTTTTGAATTGAGGTTTTGGTTTTGGCTTTTCTTCTTTTTTGAAAGCGTAGTCTGAAGTGCGTTGCGTGTCTCTGGACTTTGTACGCTCTTCTTGTCTGTGTTCTGACCGTCCTTCCCTCTCGGAGTTTTTTGATGAACCCTGAAAGGAACAAGAGGAACGTGTATCAGTGTCCTGATACCTGTCAGGTTTTTTTAATGTTATCTCTATTCCTAAGGTTATACCTTCTTTCGAAGGGCTCCTGCTGAGGAGACCTACCTCTGGATTGAGATCTATTCTTTTGTTGTTTGTTATTATCCCATTTCTTCTTTGAAGAAGCTGGTGTTTGCTTGGTGTGTTCTTTTTCTGGACCTCCCATTAGTTGAGGTTTTACTGGTCTAGCTACCAAACTATCTCTACCTAATTCTGCATAAGCAGTTTCAATAATTTTAGGTAAATCTGTCTCTTGTTGTAAAGGAGTGAAATCTCTCAGGCGTTGGCGTATTGTCACTGGTGCTGCGTCCCCTTTAATGTTTGCTAATATTATAGCTGATACCTGTGCAAAGTTACCTAGTAACTTCATCCCTAAGTTCAGAGCAGGTTCTGTTCCATACTCATTCTGTATTTGTCGTAATACATCTGGTATTACTGCTAATGAAGGGATACCATGAGTTCTGGTATATATTGCAGCGAAGACTGTACCCCAAGTGGTACAATCCTCTATTGGGAGAGCTATCCCATTGGCAAGCAAATTGTTAGCATTCTATGCTTTTCTTGTGGACCAGTGTGTGGAAATACTGCCTCCAGCTGTGTTATTTTTTTGAGCTATCCAGAATGGCATTTGTTCACGTTTAGTGGGCATTTTACTGATCACTGCGTGTAACGTTTGTGGTGTAATTTTGGTTGTCGATGTTTGAATCGGACCTGCGGACCTGTTGGTATAGTGGTGGGTGGCTGGAGTGTGAGTGTTCTCATCACAAACTGTGTCATGTTTCTGTAAAGTCTTATTAGTTCTTTATGAAGTGTACATAAGTCTCCTACTGGTATTGTGTCAATGTTAGGATGTGGTGTATAGGCCGCTAGTACCGGCCATGTTGCTCCGTCTCTTCCGAGCAGACCGAGTCTTACTTTATTTCTTGTATGGGGGAGGGCGCCTTTAAACCAGTTTATATGCTCCTGGTAGGTAAGCGGGACTTCAATGTCCTCATACGGACACTATTCGTTCGGTATGTCATCTTCTACATAGTAATGAAATGTTTTTGTTTGTGAATCTGCCTGTGGGAATCTAACCCATGAACAGAATACCCCTGTTCTATATGATTCGTGTGCCTAAATCACAAAGGTTACTGACCCACCCCTAGCTGTTAAACCATATGCTGCTAGTTTTAGGGTGATGGCATTTCTAACATTTTCTGAAAGATGTATTGCATCTGCATCTTCTTCTTCGGCTGAGAGATTTAGGTCACGCACAATGTCATCATGCTGCTCATTCATTGTTTTAGTAAGAAGAGTCTTTCAAGGAAACTGAGATAAGGTGTTATGCACAATAGGAACAATGTGTCCTTCAAGCTTGAATAACCAACAGCCAATACATAGGATTTTGCCTACTCAGCGGCGGCAGATTTTTTGTTCCCTCCCACTCCAGACATTTCTGGGGAAATGTGAGTAGGGGTCTCTGAGAATAGCACAACTGAACTACTCAGATTTGACCATTAAATAAGTACCTAACCAACGTTGGGTGCCATATCGTGTAGTTCCTATAAAACCTATCTAGGATCTGCGCGTTTAGACAACATACACTGCGGGCTTGGTGTTCAAACTGATTCCAGACACCCCCACCATGTATGTTAGATTGTATACCAGCTAGCTCACAGTGCCACTAGAAACTCATCTTACCAAGGAGAGAACAGTTCTTGGCAACTATCCAACATGACAACCCTGATCCCTCAGGACCGTGGAAACAGTGCAATACTTTTCTCTCAGTCACTCATGCTCACTTTGTCTCAGAGAGATACACAGAATAAACGATATGGATGTTTTTCAATAAGCATTTATTGAACATTCGTCATTCTAGTGTAAAATAGGTGTGCTGAAACAACCACTAGATAGAAACAGATATAAATGATTAGAAGCACTAAAAAGGTAATAAGATGGTAGATTTCTACCATCTTGCTATAACCATGAATACAGGCAAGAATATAAAATACATGATAATAAAATGTGTACTCCTGCGATGCTACCCTAACTAGATGTACTTAAGTGTACCTAGCATGTGTGTAGGTGTTAGGCCAAGAATCCCTCTAGGATAAAGTCCACCGCATTACCTGAAGTGAGAGACTGTGGGACCACGTCTTGGTCTCGAGTTGGACACCCCGCAAGGGATGTTAGACCACTGCAAGCTGGAGTATCTGCATGCAGAAACCTCAGCGTCTCGCGTCAGTGTGTCGGCAGGGAAGTCCTGATCTCCTCTGACTATCTCAGCAAGATGTGATGTTTTTATACCCAAAGATATCCCATGGGGTTCTACCTTGCTGTGCTATTGTCGGACTTAGGATGATGTCGGGAATGAACCTTGTACATAGTTATTATGCAGGAGATGGTAGTCCTGCTGAGTTTCCAAGAATCAAAGAATCCTCATGCATAATGTATTAGGCTATTGTTCAGGGAAAACCCCACGTTCTGTAAGCAGTACCGTAACTAGGTAAAGGGTCAGTCCTAGCAGCCCGTTATGTATATAATGTAGGGACGAATATAGGTGAAAGGTTGGGATGTTACCCGGGCCTATATTGGGGTACCTATATGGAATATAACATTACCACATGACCCACATGCTGCACTACCACCCCTAACTCATACACCTTCTGCCCTAAATAGACGCAAACAAAATAAGCAACATGCCACTCATCACAACTTCGCTTCTCCATGTCTACCGCACAAGGTTACACAACAAAAACAACACAACTCATTCTCAACCACCGTCTCCACCACCTACACACATGCACATCAAAATGCCTTCTTAGCCTGCTGGACGAGGAACACAATACAGAACAGCTACATGATTGCTATCCTCATACAGCTAATGCTAACACTAAGGACACACCTGCTACAAGCCCACAAAATACTGCTCACTCTTTTACAAAACAAAGTCACACTATCACCAAAGGAGATTCTCTTAACCGTCTACAAATACATGCTCTATCGCTCTCTAAAAACAAACATCACATCTACGACCTTCAATCAATCAATCAATCATGTCACTTATAAAGCACACTACATACCCGCGAGGGTCTCAAGGCGCTGGGGGAAGAGGGGGGTGGTGCTGCTACTGATCGAAGAGCCAGGTCTTGAGGAGTCTTCTGAAGGCCAGTAGGTCTTGGGTCTGTCGGAGGTTGGTGGGGAGGGTGTTCCAGGTCTTGGCGGCGAGGTGGGAGAAGGATCTGCCGCCGGCGGTCGTTTTCCGGATGCGGGGGACTGTGGCGAGGGCGAGGCTGGTTGAGCGGAGCTGGCGGGTGGGGGTGTAGAAGCTGAGTCGTCTGTTGAGGTAGGCTGGTCCGGAGTTGTGGAGTGCTTTGTGTGCGTGGGTGAGGAGCTTGAAGGTTATCCTCTTGTTGACAGGGAGCCAGTGCAGGTCTCTCAGGTGGGGTGTGATGTGGCTGCGTCGGGGGATGTCGAGGATAAAACGTGCAGAGGCGTTCTGGATGCGTTGCAGCCGTCTCAGGAGCTTAGCCGTCGTTCCTGCGTAGAGGGCGTTTCCGTAGTCCAGCCTGCTGGTGACGAGGGCCTGGGTGACTGTTTTTCTTGTTTCGGTGGGGATCCACTTGAAGATCCTGCGGAGCATTCGGAGGATGTTGAAGCAGGATGAGGAAACGGCGTTGACCTGCTTAGTCATGGAGAGGGTGGGGTCGAGGATGACCCCTAGGTTGCGTACGTGGTCGGTGGGTGGCGGGGCTGTTCCCAGTGATGTTGGCCACCAGGAGTCGTCCCAGGCTGAAGGGTTGGAACCAAGGATGAGGACCTCCGTCTTGTCCGAGTTCAGCTTCAGGCGGCTGGTCCTCATCCATTCGGCGACGGCCTTCATTCCTTCGTGGAGGTGGGCTTTGGCGGTGTGAGGGTCTTTGGTGAGGGAAAGGATCAGCTGGGTGTCGTCGGCGTAGGAGATGATGTTGAGGTTGTGCTGTCGGGCGACGTGGGCGAGGGGTGCCATGTAGATGTTGAACAACGTTGGGCTGAGGGAGGAGCCTTGGGGTACGCCGCAGATGATCTTGGTGGCCTTGGATCGGAAGGGGGCGAGGCGGATGCTTTGTGTTCTGCCGGAGAGGAAGGATGTGGTCCAGTCCAGGGCCTTCTCTTGGATCCCGGCGTCGTGAAGGCGTGTTCGTAGTGTGTGGTGGCAGACCGTGTCGAAGGCGGCTGATAGGTCCAGGAGGATGAGGGCTGCTGTTTCTCCGTTGTCTAGCAGGGTCCTGATGTCATCGGTGGCGGCGATGAGGGCGGTTTCGGTGCTGTGGTTGCTGCGGAAGCCGGACTGGGAAGGGTCCAGGATGTTGTTCTCCTCGAGGTAGCGGGTCAGTTGTTTGTTGACGATTTTCTCGGTGACCTTCGCGGGGAACGGGAGCAGAGAGATGGGTCGGAAGTTCTTGAGGTCCTTGGGGTCTGCCTTGGGTTTCTTGAGTAAAGCGGTGATCTCGGCGTGCTTCCAGCTTTCCGGGAAGGTTGCTGTCTCGAAGGAGATGTTGATTATTTTCCGGAGATGGGGCGCGATGGCTCACTGACACAAAACCTGACACACTCTTCATAACTGAATCATGGTTGGGAGAGGATATGGCTCCAGTCCTGCATGGAGCCGTTCCTCTAGGCTATCAAACTATCAGACAAATTCGTATAGGCAAAAGAGGAGGTTGCCTAGCTGTTGTGTTCAGACAAACATTACATATCACTAAAGCTGATGACGTCTCCATACAAGTTTGTGAGGCCCTTTTCACCAGATGCAATCCTACACCATCTTCCTCCTGTAACTTCCTGCTCCTTTACAGACCTCCACCTAGCAATGCATCCCAGAAACACATCTAGACACAGTTTCAAACCAGATAACATTAACACTCCAACCTATGCATTCTGGGTGACCTCAACATTTGGTTTGACAAACCCAATATGCCCCATCCAAATACAATTATCACTGGCCTAGACACACTGAACCTACATCAAATCGTCCACAAACCTACACACATTGCTGGACACATCCTAGATGTAATTTTTGCAAATACAGGACAAGTTACCTTTCAAACAATGACTCCAGTCACATGGTCAGACCACCATTTGCTTGCTTTGCAACATAAAACAACACAAAGCAACGCACCTAAAACCACCTTATGTGCATCTGATGGAGCAAGGTCTCGTAAGAAAGAGACTTGCTCGGAAGTAATCCTCTCGTTTAACTCATTAACAAATTACTAACCATGTTTTGTGAATAATTAATACGCACCACATGAACACGCGGGTTAGCGAAGCTTGCTTATGTGTGTACTAATGCGGATAACAATGAAGACGGACTAATACCGCTGTTAACGGGAGTAACTGTTGTGCGCATGCGTCAACTGCATCTACGCAGTATGACGAGAAAATGCTTGGAGGGAAATTCTAGCGCATGAGCAGAAGACACTAAAATGGAGTCGTGAAGACTCGCGTGCATGGCATCTGCTTAGCTGAAACGAAAACAGGCTATTTTACTAATGCTAATGCGGGGAAAGTATTAATAAGAAAAGGGATACAGAGTAGAGGTGGGTGGTATACAGTGAGGCCATTTATTTTGTGAAAGTAACATTTGTCTTTTGACTTTATTATTCGTGCGCATTTGGGCCTCTCTTGTAGGACCGGACTGGATGAAATGACGCAATACCTGCGCATGCTCGCTGAATGAAGTCATAAAGGTCAATGACAGAACACTTGTACGGAAGCCAAATTGGAGAGCCATACCCTGGGAACGGATGGTGAAAAGTTCAGCAATGAGATGTTCTATTCTTCGTAGTGTTATTAATGTTTCAAATAAGATACATGTGGTGGATGGGAATAAAGTTTTGAATAAAAATTAAGGGGATGGGTTTGCAAACAATGGTTTAACAGAATAAAGTGACATGTAAGCATGGTGTGATGGAGCTTCCCCCCTAGCCTGACCAATTAGATTTAGTATTTTTACGATATTGAAACTTTAGTGGGTGGAACGTGAAGAAACAAAGGTATAATTAAGGTAGCTTTAGTTAGTTAGTTAGAATGCAGTAGGAGCAGAAGATGCAGTGCGCAGAGCTCGAGATGATGTGAGATGCTGATGAAGAATCGAATGCAGAACCTGAAGCAGAACTTTCTATCCTAATTAATTGGGTTAGATCAGAAGATCGCGGAAGAATCTCGAGGAGGAAGAGTGTGTCAGAGAGGGGTGCGGCGCAATCGTCGGTATTCTAGAGAGGTCAACTATCCTGTCCTGAAGTCTTTGTCTCCTGACCTATCCTGGGGGACCCTTACCAGCCCTTTGGCCAGGGGGTTGGTCTTTCACACCATTCTTGGTAAATATATTTTCATGTATTTTTAGATGTTCTTTTCTCTCTGTCCTCTCCCTTTCTGAGCATTTGTTATTGTATGTGTCCGAAGTAAACGCTTGATATTTAATCATTTAGATTTTCTCTCCTAAGAAATGGTGACTACACTGTACTTTTGAGATGGTTTCACATGCATTTATTTTAGATAAAGATTTTAAAACTTCCTGAGTCTGTGATTATTCACATCAAAATAAAAGAATAATTAAGGCTTATGTTAATTATCACCATCAATTAGTTCAACTAATGGTCCATTGACCAGAGGAAAGAACTTTCTGATCAGTGAAAGGTTAGTTAGGAAAGTTAAAATAACTAATCCTGAGAAATATATAAAACTTTGACAAACTCCAGCGGTTTACTCGATTTGTGTTTTTATGGGCCCAGGTGAGTATATGGTAGTGGAGTATCTGTTGTTGGTATACCGCTGGATCAGTTTTCTGGTAGCAAAGTTATGGTTATTATTGACTAGTTTGGTGATAAATATTGATTATTGATTTATGTTTAACAAAAAGAGTTAGCGTCTTGTTTTATGTTGTCAAGAAATCCCGGGAAAATGAATAGCAGGTGGTGACAGAAGCCATACTGCAGTGAGGTTACTCGTCTGTTGGAATAACACTGAGAAGCTACGTAGGGCTGGCAGTGTTAAACTAGGGACTATTTCGTATAAAAGTAGAGTGAACGGTAGCAAAAGGGGTTCGCTGGTGAAACTTTGGTCTCATTTCCCAATACGGGTGACACTGGGGAAGTAACTGGTTCTCCTGAGCTTGAATGAAGAGTAAACAGGGGTTTTACTCGCAGTAAAAGAAGAGTAATTTCTGAAACTCAAGAATAAGTTGAAATCTATCCTTTTGTTTAGTGGAACAGACAGAGTAGCGAATGTTTTTATGTTGTTACTAACGGTTCTTATTTTAGAAAAGTAAAAGAAATAAGTTTTTGTATTACCTTGTGAAGGGAGGGTCAGTCGCCGGAGTTGCACTGACGTCACAGAGAGCTGCGCTGGGATTGGTTGAAACAGTGGACGTGTGACAGAAGCAGATTGTAAAGGAGGGGTCAGTAGTGAGGAGTAATACTGACGTCACAAAAGGCCGCGCTGGCATTGGTCAGACCACGAACGTGAGCCTGAGTCTGATTGGTTAATAGATAGAAGTTACGCTAGGATTGGTCGAAAAGGAATTGTATGTTGAGTCCTGATTTGACTGCGGGTGTGTGTCGTGCTGACATAGGATGCGACGTAGGTAATAGAGCTAGAAGATATACGGAAGACTCTTTTCTATATCGACCGACTGAAATGTTCGGAAGACCAAAGAAAATGACGTTAATGAAGAAAATTAAAAATTTCTTTAAGAAAGACAAGCCTGTAATGACTAGAGAGGGAATCCCTATTCCGCCACCCAAAACACCTGCTTCCTTTATGATGACGGAGAAAGGATATCATACGTGTGTATGGTTGGAAAATTGGATAGAGTACACTAAAGGTGATGGAGTTTTAGCTTTTCCGGAGCATGGTACTTTTAATTTGAAGATACTTCAGAATTTGAGAGATCGAATGAATATGCTAGAACCGAGTCCTAGAATGACACAGTATGAAGCTTTGGAAGAATGGGTAATTGAGGCATTTGATCGTGAAAAATACAGAAGTGGTCGGAGATTTAGAGGATTTTTACCTAGATATCCATATGAGTCAAGTGGAGATCAAATGAAGCGTTGGAGAAGAGCTGTGGTGACTGAGGATTTATATCCAGTATTAATGGCTGAAGAACAGTTAGGAGGAAAGTGTAAGGAAAAAACGAAACACATGAATACGACAGGATATGGCGAATCAGATGATGAGCTATTAGAGGATATTTTGATTAAAAACCCTCCACCATATCAAGAAGCACCTAGTAAGGTTACCCCGAGTGCACCAGTGATAGGAATGCCTTTAACCCCACAAATTTTGCATGATGCGTCATTTAATAGGGTATTGCAGGATAATGAGAGAGAGGCTTTAAATAAAACTAGAGAAGAATTAGTTCAGAAAGTAAACCAATTGAATTTAAATGCTGAAGCTTTGACAGTACCAGTGACTATTGGTCCTGTAATCCCATTATATGGAGATAAAAAGACTTGTCAGAAACCTCAAACTGTGACAGTTCCGTTAACTAGTCCCAGAAAAGAAGTAATAATTATGGATGATCAGGCCAGTGAAAATGAATCAATTATTTCATTAATTGAACTCCCGAACGTAGAACCTTTAACTGAAACTCCGAAAATAATTATACCTGCAAATTTGAGAGAAAGGAGATCTTTGGTTCCTATAGGAACTGGAGGTTCAACAGTAGTTACCCCTGAAGATATAGAAAGATGGGCACAGGAAATAGACAATCGAAACCCACAACCAAAGATTCTAGATGTCAGTAGATTAAAAGTAGAGTTCGAAGAAATGATAACTGGCAATGTGAGCATAGAAAGACTGAGCGTTTATAATGATGAGGAATTGTTATTTTTATGTAAGAGTATAACTAGAAGAGCAAGAGTATTTCATGAGAAATTAACAGAAGTTGCTTCAGAAATTGGAATAGATATAGGGAAATCGAAATTATTGCAGAAACCATATCGATGGATTTTACTGACAAGGATTTAGAAAGTGTAAATGCTTCTGGTAAGAGACTACAGATAAAAGAGTTAATGAATATTTTGGGAAAATGGGGAGACATTGACAAATGGAGAATTAGGTGGATAAGAAATAAAGAGGAAGTACAAGCAAGAGAAGCATCAGCTGCATTTCCAGTGAGAGAATCAGATAAGGTTGAGAAAATGTGTCCAATGAGAGAAGTTCCTGGTGGTGGATATGTTCATGTCCCTTGGAGTAGACAGGGTATTTTGTCATTTACGAATGATTTCCCCAAATTGAGAGAAAAACCAGCTGAATGGTATAAACAGGTGGAAAGATTTGTGAAGGTTTCAAAGGTTCTATTGAAAGATCTGGATGGTTTATTTGACATTGTGGTACCTGCTGATTTATGGACAGAATGTAAGATCACAATTGATTGGCCAAGTGAGGAGTATGCCAGAGACTCGAAGGCAGGAGCCCCCTCAGAGGAGGTGATGAAGAAATATCATCAAGTAATTACTTTCCTGAAAGGGAAAATCCCTCCTAAAGAGACAGATTGGGTAAAAATAGACAGAACAACTCAAGAGCCAAATGAGTCCGTTCATGCATATTATGAGCGGTTGTTACAGGTGTTTAAACAGTATAGTGGTTTTGAGAACATTTGTGATAAGGATATGGGACATTTTGTATATCGGTTTGTGTATGGTCTGAAACCGGAGATTAGTCAGATGATTCAGCAGCACAAGTTGTGCTGGCAGAGCAAAACAGTTGATGAGATTTTGAAATATGCTAAATATAGTGGAGATGACATAGAAGCAAGGCGTAGAAAGTTAAAAGAGAAAATGATGTGGGCACAAGTAAAATTAGCAGAACAACAGGAGAATAAATCAAATATTCAGATTGATAATCAGGTGAGAGAGCAGAGTCAGAATGATCAAGCGGCGAATGGTGGTAAAGTAAGAGGACGGATGAATAGAGAGAAAGCGAAGAAGAAATTTCCTTGTCATGTGTGCGGAAAGATTGGACATTGGAAAAACGAGTGTAAGAGTATTCAGAATAATAATGGGCCAAACCAAAATTTAATTCCACAGATGCAGAATGAAGTGCTTATGAATCAGCCGCAGCACGTAGTTACTCCACAGTATCAGGTGCCACCAGTTCCTATGCCAAAGTTTGTGAACTCACAAAAGTACAGTGAGAACACCGGATTTCACAGAGAAAGTGGTAAGAATAACAGAGTGGTTACACAATATTTTTTGCAGAATGATGAAGAAAATTCGGACTATGTGCAATGACGGTGCCTGAAGGGGGAGGAAGAGGAGTGGGTGCTTGGCACATCCTTGCCGGTAGATCAGTCAGGTCCATTTATTGATGGGAAAGTTGAAGGTAATGACATCACTTTCCTATTGGATACTGGTGCTACCCGGTCTACTGTGAGAACAGCAGACATCCCAAACCTACCCCTCTCGGGAGAATCTATCCGAGTTGTAGGAGTGTCAAATCAACAGATTAGAACCCCAATTACAAAACCAATGGAGGTACATATCGGAAATTTTAAAAAAATGCATCGGTTTGTAGTTTGTGATTCCAGTCCAGTAAATCTGTTGGGAAGAGATCTACTGTGCAAGATGAATTGCACGATCTATTGTACACCAGATGGTGTCGCTTTCCAAACCCCTGATGAAGACGTAATATATAAAATGATGCTAGCTAAGCAAGGTACAGAAGTAGATGAGATGTTTTCATTGATGACTGAAAGTGAATTGCTGGAAGAGTTGAGAACCACAGTGAACCCAGAAGTGTGGGATTTCACAGGAAAAGACATTGGGCTGATGTCGATCCAGTTAAAGTAACGGTGAAAGAAGGTGCAGTTTATCCAAACACACGACAGTACAAAATGAGTCCAGAAGTGAAAGCAGGAATTGCCCCAGAAATTGACCGAATGATTAAACAAGGGATTTTAAAAGAAATAATGGGTAGTCCTTGTAATTCGCCAAAAATGGGACTCAAAAAGCCTAGCGGAAAATACAGGATAGTACAAGATTTGAGAAAGAATACCAAATTGTAGTGCCTTGTTACCCAGTAGTGCCAAATCCAGCAGTGATCCTTTATCAAATACCCCGGAATGCAGGTTGGTTTACAGTAATTGATTTGTGCCAAGCATTCTTTTCTATTCCTTTGCACCCAGACAGCCAGTATCTTTTCGCCTTCCGGTTTGAGGATCGTATTTTGGCATGGTGCCGAGTTCCTCAAGGGTACACAGAGAGTCCCTCAATTTTCTATCAAATACTGAAAAAGTGTCTGGAGTCATTAGTTATGCCCGGGAAATCCGTTCTGGTTCAGTACATTGATGACCTATTAGTGGCATCAAAAACACGAGAAGATTGTGTCACTGATACAATTGCACTACTGAACCATTTGGCCGAAGGAGGACACAAAGTGTCTCCAGAAAAATTGCAGTTCTGTCAACAAGAAGTTAGATATTTAGGGCATAAAATAGAAAGAGGAGTTAGAAAAGTGACACCGGAAAGAATAAAAATAATCAAAGAAATGCAGCTACCTCATACACAAAAGGAGATGAGAATGTTTCTGGGAGTGGTTGGGTACTGTAGGCAGTGGATTAATAGCTTCCCCATGTTAGCAAAGCCATTAATACAATTAACTCGGAAAAGAGCAAAAGATCCCATCGATTGGAATGATGAATGTTTGGAAGCCTTTGTGAAATTACGAAATTGTTTATGTGAGGCCCCTGCCTTGGGCATGCCTGATTATTCAAAAGAATTTGCGTTGTTTTGTTGTGAGAGAGAAAATTGTGCACTTTCAGTTTTAACACAGAGACATGGACTGAGCCGACGTCCAGTGGCGTATTTTTCTGCCACCTTGGATCCAGTGGCTTCAGCCTTACCTGGCTGCTTAAAAGCAGTAGCTGCTACTTGTATGAGTCTGGAGCAAAGTGAGTCAATAGTGATGGGACATCCTGTAAAGGTTTACGTTCCACACTCAGTTGAGATTCTTTTGACAAGAACGAGAACACAACATCTCACTCCTAGTCGGCTGACTAAGTATGAAAGGGTGATTTTGGGAGCAGAAAATGTGACAGTGATAAGATATACGAAAATGAATCCTGCCACATTACTGCCCGATCCATGTTGTGAAGAAGTGAAAGATGAGATTGATCATGATTGTCTGGATGTGACTGAATTATGTACTAAGCCCCGCCCAGACATAAAAGAAACACCATTGAAGGAAGCTGATCATGAATTTTTTGTGGATGGGTCTTGTCTGAGAACTGAAGGAGAAAGATTAAGTGCTGCATATGCTGTATGTAAAATAACGGGGGTGGTTGAAGCATCCTGTTTACCGGGAGTCAAGTCTGCACAAGTAGCCGAATTGGTGGCCTTAAAGGCATGTAAAAATGGGAAAAATTGGAGAATAACCATATTTACGGACAGTCAATATGGTTTCGGGGTTGTGCATGATTTTGGCCAACTCTGGATGCAGAGGGGATTTCTGACTTCTTCAGGATCTCCTATCAGAAACAGTAAAAATTTAATGGATTTTTTGGAAGCATTACAATTGCCAAAAGAAGTAGCAGTTGTTAAATGCCCTGCACATCAGCCAGGAAATGACTATGTGGTGGCCGGAAATAGATATGCAGACCAAATTGCCCGATACTGTGCAAGAAATACAATGTCAATTAACAGAAAAATTGAAACGGGTGAAACCAGCTGCCAACTTATGTTTTTCTCAGTTCCAGAAACATGGGATGAGGTCAGACAGTTGCAGGAAGAAGTTGAGGAAAAAGAAAAGGAAATCTGGATAAAATCAAGTTGTACGAAAAGAACAGAAGATGAAGTGTGGGTGTATTTAGATGGTAGACCAGTCATGCCAGATTGTTTGCTCTCTCAAATGGCAAGAGTATACCATGGGACAACTCACATTGGTAGGGATTCGATGATCAGATTATTCAGACAAAGTTGGTACAATCCAAAGTTTAGGGTAGTCGCTGAGAGCCTTTGCCAAAGATGCTTAATCTGTCAGCAGCAAAACCCAGGCAGGAAGACAGTGGTCAGTTGGGGAAAGATTGGAAAGGCAGAAGGACCCTTCACCAGATTTCAGTTAGACTTCATTGAGTTGCCTCCTTGCAACGGATTGAAGTACGTACTTGTCATAGTGTGCCTGTTCTCGAGATGGGTAGAGGCATACCCCACTAGAAGAAACGACAGTCTTACAGTTGCTAAACTATTATTGAGGGAGTTGATACCTCGCTTCGGTTTTCCAGTCACTTTGGAATCAGATAGAGGACCTCATTTTAACAATGAGATAATTCGATTATTTTGTTCTGCATTTAACATTGAACAAAAACTGCACTGTGCTTATCGTCCAGAGGCTTCTGGAATAGTTGAACAGCTAAATGGCACAATCAAATAGAGATTAGGGAAGGTGTGTGCATCCACAATGCTGAAATGGCCAGATGCATTACTTTTTGTACTGATGGGTCTCAGAAGTATTCCAGACAGAAAAACAGGATTGAGTCCACATGAGGTACTCATGGGAAGGGCAATGAGACAAGCATTTATTCCTGGAAATAAATTAATGAATATAACTGATGATCTGGTATTGGACTATTGCAAAGGATTGGCTGAAATGGTGCGTTCTGTCTCTCACCAGGTTGGAGAAGACGCAGTTGAAAGACAGCCAGACCAAGCACATGATTTGAATCCTGGAGATTGGGTGTTAGTGAAGAAACACGCAAGGAAGTCGTGCCTAGCGTCCAGGTGGGATAAACCACGTCAAGTCATACTAGTCACTACCACAGCAGTGAAGTGTGCAGGTTTACCCAATTGGATTCATGCTAGTCATACCAGAAGAGTTCCGAGCCCATCTGAACAACAAGAGCAGCCACTGACTGAACAAGCTGAAACGTCAGAAGTTGAAAGCTGTGAAGCTGAAGAATCTAGAGTGATAGATTCTGAAAGACAGCTATATGACGAACAGCCAAGTACAAGTCAGGAAGAGTGGATACCAGTAATTGAAATACCTGATGCTGCTGTCGAAACAAGAAGAACAACTAAATTAAAGAGACAGGAAGGTAGAGAGGAGAAAACAGGGAAAGAATAAAAACAAACAAAGACATTCAGAAACCTGAGCAGGGAGAGATAGATCTAGAAGAACAAGTTCAGGCAGAAGAAGAACAAATTGAAATAAGACCTGAACAGGAACAGATAGATCTAGAAGAACAAGTTCAGGCAGAAGAAGAACAAACTATAGTAAGGCCTGAACAGGAAAAGGTAGAAGAAGATCCAAATACAGAAAATACAGAACAAAGGCAATTAGAAAGAGAAGAAGAACAAGAACAGATTGTGCCCAAATTAAGTGAAAATAAAAGAACCTTAAAAGAAGACAGAGAAGGTGAAAGTGCAGTTCAGGTCAAAAGAGTTAGAAAAGGAGATAATTGGCCAGGAGGAGTAAAGAAACAAAAATTTTATCTAAGAAAATCAGAAAATAAACCAGAGCAAGTAAATGAAGTCACAAGTCAGACACAATCTAAACAAACCTTAGTAAAGCTTACACGAAGAAGCCCAAGATTGAGAATTCTGAACAGAAAATACAAGGCCCCTGAGTGGACCTATGTGATACTAGAAGAATTTGAAAACTTAGATTTACGTGAAGAATTAGAAAGAGTTCATGTTGTACAGATTGATGAAAGCAAATTAAAACCTCCTTAAAATAAAAGAAAATTTAGACATTCAAAGAAAGAAAAAGAGAAAAGAAAATTTCTCAGATTAAAATGGCAGAAGTTGGAGACACTGAAAGACCGAAACGAAGTTTAAAAAGAAAATGTTTAAGATTTTGCTTATGTAGTATTTTATTAGTAGTATTAGTATGGTTATTTTTAACAATAGGAGTACCTTTATTGATGGAAACAAGTAACAAGAATAGTACAATTATTAATGAGAAGGTAGATAGAATAAAGGGAACTGAAATAGGGGTAGAAGATGAGATAAACTATCATAATGAATCAGAAAATGATTCATCTTTAAATGTGTTTACTAAATTGTTATTTCAGTACGTTAATACAATGGAGATTAGTAATTGTTATGTTTGTATGAAGTTACCCTCATCAGTATCAGAAGGGGTGACGTATCACCATATACCTTTAACATATGGTGTATCATGTAGTGTTTTATCAAGTTTATTTTACATAACAGGGAAACTTCAGTATTTTTATTCAAACTTAGATGTAGTATTTTCAGAATTGCCAATTAGAAAGAATATGAATCCAGTGATTAGTAGTAGAAATGCACAGTTCATGGGTGAATTCATTTTAACAATGAGTTTGATAGATATATTAAAGCACACGAGGATAATTTAACATGTATATTACGTGAAGAAGAAAAATAATTTTTGAATTTAGTAGAAGAAAGGAGACAGGATTTAACAAAGAAAGCTGCTGAACAGAAATCCCATGTACCTCCATGGGCTGAGAAAGAGGGAATGTATGCAAAGGGGGAAGCTCATGCTGCGATGTCCCTAGACTTTGTGAAAAAGGGAAAATTCTGCCTCCATAGGTTAAAGACAGATTATAATAACAATTTCATTGGTTCCAGTGAATGTGAACACAACTTCCTAATTCTAGGAGGGTGGGGAATAAAAGGGGGAACTGATCCTGTATTTCCAGGAATTTATTATGTATGCGGGAATAATGCCTATTATAGGTTGCCTGCAAGATGGTACGGGAGCTGTTATTTTGGAATAGTTTTTCCAAAAATCAATCATGTGGACAGAATCAATGGAATCAATGGAAAATCTAATGGACTAACACGAAGAAGAAGAGCTAGTTTTTCTGAAATAGTAGGTGATATATTTAGTGCATTGATACCCTCAGTTGGAGTTATTCTAAATTTGCGTAAAATTTGCAAATTATCGACCATAGTTGATCGTCTTTCTACAGATACTGCAGGAGGATTCTTAATGATTAACACAGAGATGGTTGCAATAAGGTCTATGGTTTTACAAAATCGTCTCGCTCTTGATATTTTATTGGCAAAAGAGGGCGGAGTCTGTGGTATGTTGAAAATTAAACATTGCTGCACTTATATTCCGGACAAAAGTAAGGAAATTAAAGGGTACATTAGAAATATTACAAGAATGCATAATGATTTGACCCAACTGGAGGTTGACAGTGTATGCGGAAGATTAACAAAGAGTATAACATCAATAGGGAATTGGTTTACTAATTTTGGGAAAAGTTTTCTAGGTCAAATAATCTTACCAGTAGTTGTGATAATGACAATAGTCTTGATAGTAATGATCACATGCAAATGTTGCAGAAGCAAGGGAAAGAGAAGGATACATGTAGAAAGGTAAAGAAACGAAAGAGAGAATATGAAGAAATCCAGCTAGAAGAGATGAAAGGAAAGTTATACAAAAAGATGAAAGATTTAGAAAGAAAAGAAGTAACTGACAAACTGATGAAAGAGAAAAGAGAGAACCGAGATGTGCTAAAGTTGGCATCTGGGAAGGGATTGGTAATTTTGTGATGGCTCAAAATGCCATCAGAGAGGGGATTGATGGGGCAAGTTCTCGTAAGAAAGAGACTTGCTCGGAAGTAATCCTCTCGTTTAACTCATTGATAAATTACTAACCATGTTTTGTGAATAATTAATACGCACCACATGAACACGCGGGTTAGCGAAGCTTGCTTATGTGTGTACTAATGCGGATAACAATGAAGACGGACTAATACCGCTGTTAACGGGAGAAACTGTTGTGCGGATGCGTCAACTGCATCTACGCAGTATGACGAGAAAATGCTTGGAGGGAAATTCTAGCGCATGAGCAGAAGACACTAAAATGGAGTCTTGAAGACTCGCGTGCATGGCATCTGCTTAGCTGAAACGAAAACAGGCTATTTTACTAATGCTAATGCGGGGAAAGTATTAATAAGAAAAGGGATACTGAGTAGAGGTGGGTGGTATACAGTGAGACCATTTATTTTGTGAAAGTAACATTTGTCTTTTGACTATTATTAGTGCGCATTTGGGCCTCTCTTGTAGGACCGGACTGGATGAGATGACGCAATACCTGCGCATCCTGACAGAACACTTGTACGGAAGACAAATTGGAGAGCCATACCCTGGGAACGGATGGTGAAAAGTTCAGCAATGAGATGTTCTATTCTTCGTAATGTTATTAATATTTCGAATAAGATACATGTGGTGGATGGGAATAAGGTTTTGAATAAAAATTAAGGGGATGGGTTTGCGAACAATGGTTTAACAGAATAAAGTGACATTTAAGCATGGTGTGATGAAGCTTCCCCCCTTTCCTGACCAATTAGATTTCGTATTTTTACGATATTGAAACTTTAGTGGGTGGAACGTGAAGAAACGAAGGTATAATTAAGGTAGCTTTAGTTAGTTAGTTAGAATGCAGTAGGAGCAGAAGATGCAGTGCGCAGAGCTTGAGATGCTGTGAGATGCTGATGAAGAATCGAATGCAGAACCTGAAGCAGAACTTTCTAACCTAATTAATTGGGTTAGTTCAGTAGATTGCGGAAGAATCTCGAGGAGGAAGAGAGTGTCAGAGAAGGGTGCAGCGCAATCGTCGGTATTCTAGAGAGGTCAACTATCCTGTCCTGAATCCTGTCCTGCAGTCTTTGTCTCCTGACCTATCCTGGGGGACCCTTACCAGCCCTTTCGCCAGGGGGTTGGTCTTTCACACCATTCTTGGTAAATATATTTTCATGTATTTTTAGATGTTCTTTTCTCTCTGTCCTCTCCCTTTCTGAGCATTTGTTATTGTATGTGTCCGAAGTATATGCTTGATGCACAAGTTACTAACTTGTGTAACGATATATCTGTAAGAGACAGTAGTTAGTGACAGATTCCTTACCTTAGAATATCCCCAGGCGTCAGGCTGGATCCGGAAAGTTTTGCGTAGCAGTACCCCTGCGCGTCGGTAGGCGTCGTCGTGCGGCTCCGCGTCCGTCGTCGGCGTCGTGATCGCCGGGATGACGTCGCGGCTAGTACTTAGACGCCGCCCATGCGCGCTGGCGTCAGTTCTGTACACGACTTTCCGCGCCAGAAACGCAGAGCCATGCAAGAAACTGACACTGGTGTCTGAAAACTAGGGCCCTGAAAGGAATGACCTTAACCCTAGAAATCAGTTCCAAGAACGGGGAGGATGGGTGGGGCGGTAAGGAGTCTGTCACTAACTACTGTCTCTTACAGATATATCGTTACACAAGTTAGTAACTTGTGCATCTGAAAGAGACACGTTAGTGACAGATTCTTTACCTTAGAATAGATACCCCAGGAATACCAACCCCGCTGGTGGGTCTACGAACAAAGATCAGACGAGGAAGTCTCGGAGAACAGAACGGCCGAAGAAGCCGTCTCTCCGGACTTGGCTGTCAAGGCAGTAATGCTTGGTAAATGTGTGCAGCGAGGCCCACGTAGCTGCCTGACAAATGTCCTGCAATGGGACACCACGTCCCAAAGCCGTGGTGGCGGCTGTCGCCCTGGTGGAATGGGCACGCAGCCCAACAGGGGGCTCCTTCTTAGCCAAAGAATAGCAGGCTTTGATACACAAGACAACCCAGCGGGAGATGGTCCGCTTGTGTACCGCCCGACCTTTTTTGGCGCCCACGTAGCCAACAAAGAGCTGGTCGTCCACCCGGAACTGTTGTGTGCGGTTCAGATAGAAGGAAATCGCACGTTTTGGATCCAGACGGTGGAGCCTATCTTCCTCCCTGGAAGGATGCGGAGGCGGAAAGAAGGTGGGCAAAGTGATGGTCTGCCCAATGTGGAAGGCAGTAACCACCTTTGGCAAGAAGGACGGACGCGTCCTAAGAACAACCTTGTCTGGATGAACAGACAGAAAGGGGGGCTTACAAGAAAGAGCCTGGAGCTCACTCACCCGCCGAGCGGAGGTGATAGCCACCAGAAAGGCTGCCTTCAGAGTGAGAAGACGAAGAGGACAGTTATGGAGAGGCTCAAAGGGAGCGCACATTAAAAAGGTAAGAACCAAGTTCAAGTCCCACTGAGGCATCACAAACGGAACAGGAGAGAAAAGGTGTGTAATGCCTTTAAGAAACCTGTTAACAACAGGGGACTTGAAAAGGTTGGGCCAGAGAAAGAAGGAACAGGAGAACCTCAGAAAGAGGGGCAGAAAGGGGATCCACAGCCTTTGCTGTGCACCATGCCACAAACTTGTTCCACCTGCAGGCGTATACCACCTTAGTGGAGGGACGCCTGGCTGCCAGAATCACATCACAAACTTCGGGAGGCAAGTCGAAAGGAATCAACTGCCGCCGCTCAATCTCCACGCAAGGAGGTGGAGACTGGACAGGTTCGGGTGGAGGACCGTTCCCTGCAGCTGCGACAGAAGATCCTCCCGAAGAGGCAGACGGATCGGGGGATCGATGCTCATACTGAGTAGCTCGGGATACCAAACTCTTCGAGCCCAGTCCGGAGCCACAAGAATGACTTGGGCCTGGTCGCGCCGAATCTTCTTCAACACTCTGGGTAGAAGTGGTATAGGCGGAAAGGCGTACAACAGACCGCAACTCCACTCGCGACGAAAAGCGTCGCCGAGCGAGTGCCGCCTTGGAAATTCCAACGCGCAGAACTGATGACATTGCGCGTTCTCTTCGGTGGCGAATAGATCTAACCAAGGCTCTCCCCACTGTAGAAAGAGGCCTTGCGCCACCTCCGAGTGAAGACGCCATTCGTGATCCATCATGCACCTGCGGCTGAGTTCGTCCGCCCTGGCGTTCAGGGAACCTGCCAGGTGTTGAACCATCAGGAAAATGCCCTGATGTTCCAGCCATGTCCAGAGACGCAGAGCCTCCTGACATAGGGTCCACGACCCCACCCCGCCTTGTTTGTTGCAGTACCACATGGCGGTGGTGTTGTCTGTGAACACCTGCACTACCTTCCCCTTGACAGAGGGAAGGAATGCCTTTAGTGCAAGTCGGATCGCCCGGAGCTCCAGAAGGTTGATATGGAGCCGGGACTCCGCCGGAGACCAGAGGCCTCTGATCTCCGCCTCTCCCATGTGACGCCCCATCCCAGAAGGGACGCATCCGTCACAACTGTGTGCTCTGGCTGGGGAAGGGAGAGGGATCTGCCCGTGACCCACTGCTGGTTCGAAACCCACCACTGCAACTGTCGTGCAGTCCCCTCCGAGATCTGGACGTAATCGGACAGGTTCCCCTGATGCTGCGCCCACTGGAACTTCAGGTCCCACTGCAGAGCCTGCATATGCCATCTGGCATGATCGACCAGCAGGATGCAGGAGGCCATGAGGCCCAGCAGCCTCAGGGTCATCCGTACCGAAACCCAGGATAGAGGCTGAAAGATCGGAATCATAGCCTGAATATCCTGGACTCGCCGTTCGGGAGGATAGGCCCGAAACTGCGTTGTGTCCAGAACTGCTCCGATGAAAAGGAGCTGTGGAGAAGGAATCAGGTGCGACTTCGGCACGTTGATGGAGAACCCCAGCGAGTGCAGGAGTTCGGCCGTAGTCTGGAGGTGGGAGACGACTGCCTGGGACGAGCCCGCCTTCAACAACCAGTTGTCGAGGTAGGGGAAGACTGGAACCCCTGCCCGGCGCAGATGAGCTGCGACCATCGCCATCACTTTCGTGAACACCCGAGGGGCGCTGGTAAGGCCAAAGGGGAGCACGGTGAACTGAAAATGCTCGAGGCCTACCGTGAACCGCAGGTAACGCAGGGGGGCCAGCAGGACGGGGATGTGAAAATATGCGTCCTGCAAGTCCAACGCTACCATCCAGTCTCCAGGGTCGAGGGCAGTCAAGTCCTGAGCTAGGGTGAGCATCTTGAACTTCTCCTTCCGGAGGAAGCGATTGACGTTCCGGAGGTCCAAGATAGGACGCATGTCCTCCTTGTCCGTTTTGGGCACCAGAAAGTAGTGGGAGTAACAACCACGCCCTACTTCTGGGGTCGGAACGCGCTCGATGGCCCCCTTGGCCAAGAGGGCCGCAACTTCCTTTTGAAGAAGCACCAAATGATCCCCCGACATGCGGTGGCATTGAGGTGGCATGGCTGGGGGGGTAGTCTCGAATGGGAGGGAGTAGCCCCTTCGGACAATGTCCAAGACCCACTTGTCCAATGTGATGGTACGCCAGTGGTGAAGGTGATGGCGGACCCTGCCCCCCACTGGCGTGCTGTGGACCTGAAAGGATGGACTAGGAGGGCTTGGAGGCCGCGGACGGGGCGGAGGTGGTGGCCTGAAAAGCACGCTGGTTACCCGACCCGCCTCGGCGGGAGCCACGTCCTCGGCCACGCGAAGGCGCTTGCTGCGCGGGCCAGTGGCTGGGCAATGGACGTGACTGGGCGCCCCTTCCGTGGCCACAAAAGGGGCGAAAAGCAGACTGCTGCGGAGGGCGCGAGGCGGAGAGGCCCAAGGACTTGGCCGTAGCCCGCGAGTCCTTAAAGCGCTCCAGCGCGCTGTCTGCCTTATTGCCAAAAAGGCGGATACCATCGAAGGGCATGTCCATAAGGGTGCTTTGGACATCGCCCGAGAAACCAGTGGTCCTCAGCCAGGCGTGACGGCGAAGGGCCACTGTCGTAGCAAGCGATCTGCCCAGCGAGTCAGCAGTGTCTAGGCCACATCGGATTGTGAACTTCGCCGCGTCTCTCCCGTCTGCAATAACGTGGGTGAGTAGTGTCTGGACCTCCTCAGGACACTTAGGCAGCACTTGCGCCACCGAATCCCACAGAGAGTGGGAATAACGGCCCAAAAGGCAAGCGGTGTTCACGGACCGCAAGCCAGCACTGGAGGAAGAAAAAACCTTCTTCCCAAATTGGTCCAGTTTTTTGGATTCCCTATCCGGCGGAGCCGTAGGGAAGGCGCTCTGAGAGGTAGAGGCTTGGACAACCAAGCTCTCGGGGGTGGGGTGTTGGGAGAGGAACAAGGGGTCGCCCGGGGCCGGGCGATGGCGTCGGGCTACGTTCCTGTCCACAGGAGCCCCTGTGGTGGGCCTAGACCAGGTGCCCAAAAGAACGTCAGAGAGTGCGTCGTTGAACGGCAGCAGTGGCTCCGAGGAGGTAGCCGCCGGCTGAAGCACTTCCGTCAGGAGGTTAGTCCTGATAGCCACTGTAGGGAGCTCGAGGCGCAAGGCCGCGGCCGCCCTACGCAACACCGTTGCATAACTTGCTCCCTCCTCCGTAGCCACGGAAGGAGGAGACAGCATGCCAAGGTCTGGAGAGGTGTCCAGGCCACTGGCATCACCCAGTTCCTCTGCCCAGTCCTGATAGGGCTCACATTGGGCTGTGAGAGGGTCTTCCGACCCCTCCCAGTCCTCCAATACAGGTGAAAAATATGGAGGGCGGACATGAGGGAAGAAAAGTCCCGTCGGTATCGGCGTCGGCCGACGTCGATCCGGCTCCGCGTCCGGTTCCGGGGAGAACCTGGGGACGGAGTCGCCCGGGACCTCGGACGGCGCCGTGAGCGGTACCGGGGAGGTCGGCGCCGGTGGAGGTGTTGTCTGGTCAACCGGCGTCGACCAGGATCCAGGCCTGGATCCGAGGGGGTCCTGCGGCGCCGGGGCCGGAGCCGCCGGAGACACCGGGGCCGGAGCCGCCGGTGGTGCCGAAGGAGGACCCCCACTGGGGCCCGCGGGGCGCGAAGGCGCACCGGGGTAACCCTTAGGCCCGAAGATGCGAGCCATGGCCGACAAGAAGTTCTGGATGTCGGCCGGAGTCGACGTCGGACCCGGAACAGGCGGGTAGGCCGGCGTCGGCTCATCGGGTACTCCCGGAGCCGCGGGGGCGGTACCAACAGGACCCTCAGCCGAGTCGTGAGACCGGCGAGGGGAGGTCTTAGAGCGACGCTTCTTAGACCTCTTGTGCTTCGCCTTACCTGAAGACGAAGACTTCGACCCCGACGAATGACGACGACTCCGCGACCGGCCCCTCGACCTCTCCCGGGACCGGGACCTCGATCGGCGCGGAGCCGAGTGCCGGGCCTCGAGAAGCTTTCAAGACCGCTCTCGCAAAGCCTTCGGGGCGAGGGACCGACACTCGGGGCACGACGTGGGGTCGTGGCCGCGTCCTAGGCAGAAGAGACACTCTTGGTGCAGATCCGTAATCGACATCATGCGATTACAGACCTCGCCTGGCTTGAAGCCGGGCATCCCTACTGACACCTTGGAGGCGAAACGACTCGAAAACTTGGACAAAAAAGTCTCAAAAAAACTCAGTAAAACAATGAATGGGGCACTGCTCAATCCGGATCTGCGCTTACTGGCGCGGAAAAAGAAAGAACTGACGCCAGCGCGCATGGGCGGCGTCTAAGTACTGGCCGCGACGTCATCCCGGCGATCACGACGCCGACGACGGACGTGGAGCCGCACGACGCCGCCTACCGACGCGCAGGGGTACTGCTACGCAAAACTTTCCGGATCCAGCCTGACGCCTGGGGATATTCTAAGGTAAGGAATCTGTCACTAACGTGTCTCTTTCAGATATTTAATCATTTAGATTTTCTCTCCTAAGAAATGGTGACTACACTGTACTTTTGAGATGGTTTCACATGCATTTTAGATAAAGATTTTAAAACTTCCTGAGTCCGTGATTATTTACATCAAAATAAAAGAATATTTAAGGGTCATGTTAATTATTACCATCAATTAGTTCAACTAATGGTCCATTGACCAGAGGAAAGGACTTTTTGATCAGTGAAAGGTTAGTTAGGAAAGTTAAAATAACTAATCCTGAGAAATATATAACACTTTGACAAACTCCAGCGGTTTACTCGATTTGTGTGTTTTTATGGGCCCAGGTGAGTATATGGTAGTGGAGTATCTGTTGTTGGTATACCGCTGGATCACATCCACCTATGGACCGTGGAACAAATTCAATTTGGAACACTTAGAAGCACAACTAACATCCAGTACAGATCTAGACACAATAAATTCTGTTCAAAAACTATATGAGTGGCTACAGCAAGCTTTTTATATCCTAATACCACTAAAAACTACACAACAGAATAGAAGAAAACAGACACCATAGAGAAATAAAGAGATAAAAGAGATAAAACAACAAATTAGAAAGCTGCAACGTGTCTGGCTCAAAACAAACACCAATCAAGACAAACTTCGCCTACAGAACTTTAATAGATTACACAAGTCAGCTATCAAAAAAGCTAAGAAAATGTACTATTCAGACAGAATTCAAAATGCTAAATGTGCAAATAAAGAATTCTATAAAATTCTCACTGAATTTCGTAAACAAAGTTGCCTCGAAGGATCTGATTCCGTTACTCAAGTTTTCACAGACAAACTGGCAAATCATTACACGGCCAAAGCAGACACAATGGACTCATATTTAAAACAAAGGAAAAAGCACCAGTACCAACCCTTTTCCAAAACAACAATCCAAGAAAACTCTAACCCAGCCTCTCCATTCCTCCCAACAAATTTCACACAATCAATTTATGGACCTGGTCAAAGCAAGCAGGCCTGCCGGCAGTCCTTCTATCCCCCATGTCCACCACAAACCTTCAAGAGAATTCTTCTAACAACTTCTGCTGCCACACCAGTAAGAAGAATCATCAACAATTCCTAAACTACTGGAATATTTCCAGATGAACTAAAGTCATACATACGCCCATTAATGAAGAGAACAAACTTGGACCCGCTGAACCTTGACAACTACAGACCAATTGCAAATGGACCTCTCCTGCACAAACTGATAGAAAGAGCAGTATTCACCCAGATGTCACAATTCATTGTAGATAATGTCATAGTTTTAAACTTCGAAACAGGATTCCGTCCATGAAGAGGCACAGAATCTGCCCTCGTTACCATCTGGGATGACCTTAAGAACCCAGTTGACCGCAACTGGGTTGCTGCGCTACTGCTCTTGGACCTCTCAGCTGCCTTGACACCGTTGACCATTACACTCTGATACAAAGACTCTACGGAGCCAGCATGGGGGGACTGCTCTAGACTGGATCACATCCTACCTCCACAACAGAACTAATGTCATCCATACCACCCCTTTATCGTCCAAACTGTACATCACAAAAGCAGGGGTCCCTCAAGGCTCTATCATCTCAGCCATGCTTTTTAACATCTACATGAAGTCATTACCGGAACTGATCAATCAATTTCAGCTCACGTGCTATAACTATGTAGATGACACGCAAATACTGCTCCAACTGGAAATCCCCAAAAACATTGGAAACTCACCAATTTTCAGTTGTCTCAGAGCCGTAGATCATTGGATGACAAGAAGTCATCTCTAAATGAATGCTTCCAAAATGGAAATATTCACGTGTGGCGACTGGAAAAATTATGACCCACTCGCCGCCTGGCCTGATGATCTGGGAACACCGCCTAAAGCATCAAAGGAAGTAAGAAACCTCGGAATGACCATGGACTCCAAGCTATCAATGAATGCCCAAGCGGACAAACTAGCAAGATCAAGCTTTGTTACTATAAAAACACTGAGACGCACCATCCCCCATCTGGGATTTCCACACAAGGTCCATGCTACCATCTCTCTTGTTCTGTCCAAACTCAATTAAGCCAATAGCCTCTACCACAGATCACCTTTAACAACTATGAAAAGACTACAACGGATTCAGAACTCTGCTGCCAGACTACTCTTACATCTAAAGCCACATGCTCCCAGGTCCCCTGCCTTGAAAGCCCTACACTGGTTACCAGAAGATTCACGTTCAAGCTGTTTTGTATCACCCACAAAGCGATACATGGAACAGGACCACTTTTCATCGGGAATAAAATCACAAAATACATTCAACAAAGGAACCTCCGCTCTAGAGTGGCTCCTCGCCTCAAAATCCCACCGTACAAGAAAAACTATGGGTGGCACATCCTTCTCTGTTCAAGCAGCCAAACTATTGAACTCTTTACCCCCTAAACATTAGATCCACGGATAACCACCTTATCTGCAGAAGACTACTCAAGAATTGGCTCTTCCCCACATAATCACCATACTCAAACATAAATATACAGCATATCCCCCTCTGTATATAAGCATTTTTTTGGACTATAGATATATACCTACATATGCGTATTGCTTTGTATAAACATGTATAATAATAATGTTTTTAAAAATATAGATATTCGTTAGTTCTGCTTGAAAATATTACATATTACTTATAGTTACATTATTTTATGTTTTAACATGTATATAAGTGACTGCATAAATAAGTAAACCTTTTATCATAACTCTATCTACACTTGCTTCACTATTGAATTACAAATAATAAAAACAAATTATTTTAAAGAACAACACTTGAAATCTGAAGTTTATTAAATGCAACTTTAATCTACATATATTACCTTCCTAATGCATATATATACCTTCCATGTACTTATGTATCTTTATATTTATTACTTTGCTTCTAATTCAGCATATCCAATATACTACCCTATATCTCACCCTATATCTCTCGCAATATATCCTCTACCTCCACTCCTACTCATCTCAAGCCTCATTCTACTACTCACTCCAATGCCCCACCCTATTTCTCACCCTATACAATTCTCAATATATCCACTACCTCAACTCGCTGACTCATCTCAAACCTCATTCTACTACTCTTCCCAATGCACTACTCTATTTCTCACCCTATGCCTCTATCAATATATCCTCTACCTCCACTGTCTCATTCATCCCAAACCCCATACCACTACTATGATCCCCAAAATAACCCTTTCTAGACTCTTCTATCCTCTACCCCTCCTTGCATCATCTCATACCTCTTTTACTATTCAGATCTCCCAAACAATATTTTCTAAAACCTTCCCTCCACCTCCCCATTACTCATCCCAACCCCCCTCCTACTACTATGAATGCCCAAAAAAGAAAACAAAAAACATTTCTACACCCTTCCATCCCTTCACTATTCCTTTTCAATCCAAATAACAGACTAAATGTCCACTAATCAAATTAATTTCATATTTCCCTATACTAATTCCCCACTAATCCCGTTTGGGTTCCGGAGTAGCATGCTACTCGCCGAAAAGCGCTTCAGCACCCATTCAGGGGTAGCAAGCGCTATATAAATGCAAACCTTTTCCCTCTTCTATCCATACACTATCCTTCTCAATACAAATAACAGACTAACATAACCACCGCTCAAATTACTTTCATATTTCACCATACTAATTCACCACTAATCCTTTATGGGTTCTGAAGTAGCGTGCTACTCGCCGTAAAAGCAATTTGACGCCTCATCAGGGGTAGTAAGCGCAATATAAATGCAATTACAATAGTGAGTCATCAATAGAGTTGTTGACTCTTTATATCATGTCTCCTTTTCAAATATAGAGGCCTATCTGTGGTAGATTAGTCTAGGAACCATGATGGTTTGTGAATGGAATGCATTGAATGTTGGAACGGGCTGTAGTGAGAAAATAGTCCTTTGTACATGGTCACCCCCATTGTTTGCTGAATTTTATTGCTAGTTTTTAGACTGCAGACTGAGACACTGCTGTCCGGTCCAATGTAAAAACAGGCTAATCCTTGATTGGCACACTTAACACTCCTGTAAGGCCACAATATATGGTATAGAACTCACACACATAGAATATAAACCTGAATGGCACCCGTGGACTGTAGCACTTACTAATAATGTGAAAAGGAAAACACGGCTTCAGGATTATCAATGTAGCCTGACTGATGTAGTTTGAGCCTGTAGCTTATCTGTCAAAATAACCCTTTTGACAGGGGAAAACCCTTCCTTTTAAATATTAATAAGTGACACCTATGTAGGCATTGAAGCGCACAAGGTAGGGTGCATGGAAGTTGAAAGTGGGACATGTAAAAATTTGACATTACCATGTCCCTGCAGTTACAAGCCCACAAAAGAGCCTGTGAAAGGATCTCTAGGCGGTCCTATGCGGAAAACTAGAGTATTTATTTATTTTATTTAGTGAATTTGTAGAGCGCATGGCTGCCCGAGGGCTTCCCAGCGCTAAGGAGAATTCTACCAGTGAAGAGCTGAGCCGCCGCATAGTTAGTGGGGAAATAGCCAAGTTTTCGGATTTTTTCTCAAAGAGGTTTCGTTTGACACAGCTCGGATTTCCAGTGGGAGGGCATTCCACAGCTTAGGTATCAGATGGGCGAAAGATCTGCCGCCCCATCTAGCCCTTTTAATTCTGGTTGTCTTGAGGAGCTGTTGCTGGGAGGATCTGAGATGTCTAGTTGGGGTGTACCTAGATATCAGATTCCTCAGTTTTTCGGGCCCAATGTTATTAATAGCTCTACGAGCTATGCAAAGAGTTTTAAACTTGACTCTAGCTTCGATAAGCAGCTAGTGCAGCTGTTTAAGTGCTTCCTTTGCAGAGATGCGGTTGGGAATTTTTAACAGGAGTCTAGCTGCTGCATTCTGTACCACTTGGAGTCTCCTTATGACATACTTAGGTGAACCCAGATACAGCAAGTTTCCATAATCCAGTCGTGAGATGAGGAGGGATTGAATCACTGTTTTCCTCAGGTGCTCAGGGATCACATCAATGATTTTCCTTAACATTTTAAGAAGGGGAAACATGTCCCTGAGAGCTTTATGGATTGGCAATCCAGCGTGAGGGAATCCCCCAGCCAAATTCCATGGTTTTTTATTGCTGGTTTAGGGATAGGTGGATCTCCCATACATTTGCGTCAGTGTATCAGGGGTGAGTGGATGCCCAGATTTCCAAGCAGCATGAGCTCTGTTTTCCCACCATTCAGCTTCAAACAGCTGTTGGACATCCAATTGACCACTTTCTCCAGACAAGTGGGCAGCAGATTATTGCTAGGGTCTGAGCCGTTGGTAAAAGACACAACTAGCTGGGTGTCATCAGCATATGACACCACTGATATTCCATATTCCTGCACAACCTCGGCCAGCTGTCGAACATAGATATTAAATAAGGTCGGGCTAAGGGGCAAGCCCTGCGGAACACCACATGTGATAGGGAGGTGCTCTGAGACACAGTCCCCTTCCATCACCTGGAAGGTTCTGTTACCCAGGAAGGAGGCAAGCCAATTCAAGGCTTTTCCCTGATGCCAACTTCCCCTAATCTCCCTTTTAGGATGGTATGATCTACGGTGTAGAAGGCGGCGCTGAGGTCCAGCAAGAGGATGGCAGCAGACCGACCATCATCGAGTATTGATTTTAGCTCCTCAGTGACTGTCAGTAGTGCCGACTCAGTACTGTGTGTGGCTTGAAAGCCCATCTGGGTGGGATGGAGGGTGCCATTAGACTCCAAGAAGTTGGACAAAGAAAGGTTGACATGCTTCTCCAGAAGTTTGCCCAGGTATGGTAAGAGGGAGATGGGACGGAGATTATTCAAAATGGTAGGGTCGAGATTGGGTTTCTTTTGTAGAGGCTTAATGATTGCGTGCTTCCCCAATTTAGGGACTAGGGCTGAATCTAGGGAGAGATTAAGAAATTCAGTCACCGATGGTAGAAGGCTCTCCAGAGCATCCGCTAGGAGACGGGGGGGCTGGGTCCATCGGAGAGCCAGATTTGGTGGTCGTGATTAAATGTCGGACCTTTTCTTCCTCCAATCTGGGGAAATGAGCTAATGAAGGGGTTGAGGGTATCTTACCCATTATTGCTGTAACATGTTCCCTGTTTTTCAGGAACTGATCGTATAGTTCTGTCACCTTGTTAGAGAAATAGGCTGCAATGTCATTGCATCTTTTAATAGATGTAGGGGGGCATTGGTATTTTTATGTGGGTTGGTCAAGGTTTTTACTACTTTAAATAGCTCCTTAGGAGAGTTTGCTGCCCGAGCTATTTTGCCTTCATAAAATTTAGATTGGGCTGTCTTCATTTCGTTATGGTATGATCTGATTAACAACTTGTAAATCAGACTTAAGGGAGGGGTCATAATTTTTCCTCCAGCATCTCTCTAATTTTTTGCATTGTTTTTTTAGTGCAGAGAGCTGTTCATTATACCATGGGGTAATTTTGGAGTGAGGTTTGCTGTTAAAAGTTTTTTTGGAGCACAAATGTCGGTTGATTGGGTAATCCAGTATTCCCACTGCTGATATTTCTCGTCTATATTTCCGGAAAGGATAGGGGAATTTTCCTTCAGGGCTGTCTGCCATGTTTTAGGGTCCAATTTGGACCAGCTCCTAGTAGTGATGCTTTGTACTAGGGTTTTTTCCGGTTGCAGCCGTTTAGGTAGACTGAAGGTGATTAAAGAGTGGTCTGACCAGGGTACTTTAGTAGGTTTAGAAACTATAAGCTGCGAGTAAAGATTAAAATGTTAATTCTCAGGTTTGGGAGAAGCTAGAGAAATAGCTCAACCCTTATTTTTAAAATTTATTAGAAATTCAATTAAATGATGAAGTTAGATTTTTACTAAATATTTAGGAAAAGTGACTTTTAGAAAGTTGTCTTTTCCCTGCCTGATTTTCCTGGAGGATTATTTGCATTAGCATGCCAACAGGTGCCCTGTTATAGTTAAACCTTAATGATATGTGTAAACTGCTCCGAGTGCAGGACAATGGCTTAGGCCTGATGACAGGATAGTCTGGGTGTGCAACCGGGGATCTATCTAAGTTCAGGAAAGGCAGCGGTGAAGGTTCTAGCAACTTCATTAAATTGAAAGGAACAGTGGTGAAGCCTGCCTATTCATAGTTTAATGTAAGGGGAGACTTGAGGTGGGGGCAGCCTTTGTTCTATCGGCACAAGCGAGCCAACTGGGTCTCAGCTGTCATGACCCCCTCCTGCGCCCTCTCTGTCAAGACCCCTGCCTGCACCTCCTGCATAGTAGACTAGCGTGTAGGGCTCATGTTGCTTCACCCTTGTGGCGCTTTATGGCGTGCCACAATACCATGACTGATGTTCCCCAAAACCTATGATTCCATTGTGCTCGAGTATTTGCAAACATCCTCCAGAACCAGTAAGTCCATTGCCCTTGAATACCTGCAAGCGTCCCCCAGAACTCGTGAACCAATATATTATCTGCACCCGCTGTTACTAGGGCCTTCATGTCATTTTCCATTGAATCCCTGCAAGCTTCCCCCAGAATCCTGTGACGCAACTGCAAGCCTTGTTCCAGCTGTTGCTGGGGCCTTAGTATTGTTTTCCATTATGCACGTTTGAGCGAAAACTATACATTAGTTTCCTGTTATTTGGTTGCAATCATCAAGTTGCACCTGCCCATTCTGTAAAGTCAAAGAGTGTAATAGCATGTTTTTTCCAAGGTTCAAGAACCTTCCAGACCGCCATGTGTCCAACGTGCCACACGTGATCTAGCTTTATCTGTTGAATATTCAAGAGGGTACATAAACCCTGGCCTCGATCCCTGTAGAATAAGCTTCACTCTTCCCCATCCAAATGAAGAATCCTGCCGGAACCGAGAAGCGCTTCAGTCTCCTTCAAGTCCATCTGAACCTGTGATTCCCGTGGCTCCAGCTCCCTTGACGTCTTCCTCCTGCACAGCTACTCCGGACCGCCGCGACTCCCCGAGTCAATGCCTCGAGATCTTTTTTGAACTTCAGTCAAGTGGAAGAACTTGGCTAAGTACTTGATATCAGGTTAGTGGGCACTAATCCTCCTATAGTAGTAAGCAGGACCGAGTATCCACATCTTCAAAGACTATAGACTTTTTCTCCATGCCCTCTCAGTGATTACTCCAGTACTTCTTGTGTGTTTATACTCAGGACCCTTCCTGCAACCCTGGTGCTAAAACTGTTAGTGCGCAAGGATTAAAGACCTGAGTTTTGTAGTTTCTCTGATAAACAGTAGTGCCAAGAGAGAGCACTTCAGTGTTTTTGATATATGCATGAACCTTGTACCCCACACTGTGACCCGATTGTATCTTTGGAAGTGCAAGTGACTCCAACCTGTGTTCTGAATGTATCCTTGGGAGGGCAACTAACTCCAACCTTTGTGCAGAGTGTATCCTTGGGAGTGCAAGTAACTCCAACCTTTGTTCCCAGTTTATCCTTGGAAGTGCAAGTAACTCCAACCTGTGTTCCGAGTGTATCCCTGGGAGTGCAAGTAACTCCAATCTTTCTTCCAAGTTTATCCCTGGTTGTGACACATCCAATCCATGATTTTAGCTATTCTGCTCTCATGCCGTGCAGCAGATGAAACCCATAAGTGTATGTCACTTAAGCTAATGCATTTTCATTGTATGCAGAGACCTGTTAGTGTTCTGATGGTAACTGCCTCCTCTTGTTATTTCCAGTGCACTGCGTCATCGCAAAACCAGAGGGTCTGGTCCAGTGCACATCTACCTCGCAAACGTAGAAGGTCTCAGAAGTGATAGATCCTGTTACGCAGGGTCGCACAGCCGCTGAGCAGATCCAATACCGCAAGTCTCTCTTTTCTCATTTTGTCCCAAACACCTATTCCCCCAGGGGCAGCGCGTAATCTAAGGAGTTTGGTCTCTTGATCTTGCGTGGCTCTGAGAGGGATAGAAGGTCCAGCATCTGCTCCAATGTTGTCTCCGTGGTTGGGACCAGGTGAGTGCATGACATCAGCCCAGTGGGAAGGGGTGCTAGTCCCAGAACCAGTTTGGAGTAGCTTGGGAGGAAGGGACTTCTCATTTTCCTAAACACACCCCTGCCTTTCACACAAACTCCCTCCAAGGGCAAAAGGCCTGTACCATCTTGGATTCTCCCTAGAATCAGTTTGCATTAAACAGATATGATGTGCTGCATAAGTGGGTAGGGTTGCTCCTGGGAATTTTTTTCCCATTGGTTAGGGCGTGCTCCGTAGTCACCCCACCCACTGGCTATTGCACTGTACAAAAATGGACCTCACCACCAGCTCCTCAGAACACTTTCTGGACTTGTGGAAGAACAGGAGAAGGACTCTACCAGCTGTTTGAGGCCTGTGAGGAGACCTAAGGGTTGGACCTGCTCTCACTTGTATCACTTGTAGCCGGGACAAAGAAGCGGACTTCAAGGGTTGACCTCTTGTGTGGCTATAGGGACACAACAAGTTATAAGAGGCCTTTTTCCTGAAGTGATCAGCTGCAACTGGAAGAGGGCTGTACCCTGCTGGTAGGCTCTGCTGGAGCTAGTCTTGACCCCAAAGAGCTGTCCCCGAGGTTACGAGGGTCTTAGTGATGTCCAGAAGGAATTATTTTGAAATCTCTGAAAAATGTATACTTGGAAACATTTTGGACTTCCAGACCCCTGGAGGACAGGGACCAGCCATCCATGTCAATCTGCCCAAGGCGTGACCTCGCTAGGCAAGAAAATTAAGTTGGCCATACTCGCAGCTTTTTACAGCTTGAAAAAAGCTGTTTAGCATACCCTCGCAGCAAGCCTATCGAACGTCGGTGCGACCTTCCCAGATACAGCCTGCAGCCTTGCCCTGCTGGAGGATCTGAGCTCCAAAAAAGACATTAGGTCTGACTAAAGAAATCTTGACCAGAGAAAGGCACAAAAAGTATCCAGCTGATGAGCGGACTTCAATGGTCGTGAAACTGAAACTTTTACCACTATAACCAACGGCATCAGCAGGACCTCAGCCAACGGTTATTTGGCCTTCAGAGGACTTCCTCAGATGTAGCCCGCTACCCTGCCCTGCTAAAGGATTTTATCTTCCATTTAGAGACTAAGTCAGAAAGTAAAATCTTTGACTAATTCAGTAAAATCTTTGACTAATTCACTTGGCTTATCAGGCCCGTGCTCCTTAGCAGTCAGCCTGAAATTGAACCTAGGTCAAACACAAACAGTACTTGCTGCTGGTACTTTACTTGTTTTCTGAGCTTTTTTTCTATAATCTTTAAAAATTCAGAGCACCAGTTCCCCTTATTGGATTTCTGTGTTTTTGTCTCATTTTGCTTATTGTGTTTCTCTATGTTTATAAATTGGAGTGAAATTCTTGTTTTTGCTTTTTAACTGTTTTAGTACTTTTAAATGCTTTACATATTTTCTGCAAGTTAAGCCTGTCTGCTCTGTGCCATAGCTGCCAAAGGTTGAGCTCAGGTTTAAATTACTAAAACATTTGCATGGACCTAACAGGTAAGTGACTTTAGTACTTGTAGTGAACTACCATCTACCCTAATTAATAATTCACTTTCTTACAACTGTGAGTTGGTGTTAGAAGTGACAGTTACATTTTGATGTGGATGTCGCTTCTGTTATCCTCTATTCCTTCTATAAGATTTCTGTGTTGGACTTCAAATCCATGGTGTCTTGATTTACTGTCATCTCTACATTGTTAGGTAGTGGCCTCCCATAATTTATCACCTTAGCCACAAAGTAGATTATGTCATCTACGTCTCTGTTTTTGCTACCAAGGGGCAACCTGGCCAACCTCTATCATCAAAAAACTATATTAGAAATAATACATTTCCTTAGATTCAAATTCAGTCAATAGATATTTTAATCTGCTTCTGTGGTGATAAAACAAATACTTTTCCAGCATAATAATGGTTTGGCATGCAGTTGCTCAATTTTCCTTAAGATTTTAGTGATTATGAAGTTAAGAAAATCTAGGCACTGCCAGGTTTAAATCATTGCAGGATTATTCTATTCATGGGACACAACTTTCTCCGATGAAACTAGGGAAAATATATCCTGGAAGTCCTTTCTTGTGCCAGAGAAGTGGTACAGCAGAAGTCAACTTCCTCCATATGGGTTGGTTTCTCAGGTAGTTAAAAGATTTTGAGCAGGGGCAATTGTCAGATTGCAACCAATAACAGGTGACATACCCTGGCCTACAATTAAACAATGCACAATAGGAGTAGACCAAAAACACAGAAAGAAAAAATAATCCAGCAATTACCTGAGTTTGTTAAAATAAAATGTGAATCATGTTAAAATATGTATAGCAATACACTGGCTACAGCCTCAGGGGCCAGAGAGACATGCTTGATTGATGGATAAGATTGCGTGGGCAATCGTGTGGAAGGACAGATGAATCTCCCAAGAACAAATAAAAAACTAACAGAGAATGTGCAGGGATGGTGCAGAAGCTATTGATCTTCTGGATGGTTGACACCATGAAGGAGAGTGCTGGTTATGGAAGGGCATAGGGCACAATGGAGAGCAGGATTATTAGCATTGACTGCACATTGCTCATGCATGCTGACGCTTGTGAATAACTTAATATGTTTGTAGACAAACTGATACCAAGGTTGTGGTAGATGATGTGTACTGCTGTAGACCAGGCGGAGCTGGGATATGCCTGATGATACTGTAATGTAATGCTTTAGTTGTAAGGGGAATGAACAAATTAATTAACCTCTGTAATCTTTCTGGTGAATACTTTATCCACTGCAGAGTCCTCACCTCTTGAAACTCCTCAGAATGACATTGAGAATCCAGAAGAACAAAGTACTTACCTGCGGTAATGCTGTATCTGGTAGAAACTCTATCTAACCACAAATTCATCACCTTTTGAATATTCCCCAGGGTCCAACTGGATCCAGACATTTTACAGCAGTACATCTGTGTGCCAGCAGGAGGCGCCGTGCTGCTCTGAACTGATGCCATTGCATTCCAGAAAGTACGTGTGGAGCCTATGTAGGAACCACTCCCACACACTGATGTCAGTTGCTTTAGAGGCTGTCCACACCCTGAGACGCAAACAGCAAATTGGCTTTGACCAATGTGCAGAGTCCTAGACTTGGGATCTTCTTAGAGGGTCAGTGAGGAATCTGTTCCAACTATATTATCTGGCTCTATGGACAATAGCCTAAAAGTCAATGAAGCTGGACGTGGGGGTGTCTGGTAACAATGCGTGAGTCGTTTAGCCTTCAGTATCTCAGGATGGTTTTCACTGATCAGAAGTTGCTCTCACTACAGAAAAGGTTGAAGACCCCTGATGTAACACCTCAGTGCTCTTTTGGGGTCCAGTCGATGAAGTCTCTTCCTCCTTAGAAGGGTGTGAAGGAGCACAAAACCCTTCCAGGATGATGGTTTGGCCAACGTGGAATAGCACACAACTTTAAGCAAGAACGATGCTCGTGTCCGCAGAACCATTTTGACTGGTAAGAAGGTGGTAAATGGCGGATGGACGCAGACAGCCTTCAGCTCACTCAAATGCTGTGCTGATGTTATGGTGACAAGAAATATTGTCTTAAGGGTAAAAAGCCACAGAGGGCAGCTGTGGAGTGGCTAATCGGAGGACAGATCCTTAAGCCATGGAGTTCTGGATATCAACCTCTCTGTGCCCAATCTGGGGCCACTAGGATGACTTTAGCCCAGTCAGTGCTGATATTCTTCAGACCGCGGGGCAGAAGAGTTTTCAGTGGGAAGGCATACAGAAGTCCTGAGGGACACTCTATGTGGAACGCATCACCCGGCAAGAGATTCCTTGGAAACTCCAACGTGCAGAACTGCTGACATTGAGTGTTCTCTGCAGTGGCAAATAGATCGGGCCAAGGTTCTCCCCATTCGTGGAAGAGAGCTCGCGCCACCTCTGGGTGTAACTGCCAGTTTGATCCGCTAGGCGTTGATAGCTGAGTTTGTTCTCCCTGGCACTCAAAGACCCTGCCAGGTGGTTCACCACCATGAAGAGCTTGTGGGGATCCAGTCATATCCAGAGGCATAGTGCCTCCTGGCATACGACCCAGGACACCAGTCAACTCTGCTTGCTGCAGCGCAACATGTCAGTTGTGTTGTCCATAAGCACTTGTAACAGCCTCCCTTTGATGGTTGCAAAGGAAAGCTTTCAACGCCAAGCAGATGGCCCGCAGCTCTAGGAGGTTGATAGAGGGCCATGCCTCTGCTGGAGACCTCTGATCTCCACCTCTCCCAGTTTGTCATCCCAACCCAAAAAAGGAAGCATCTGTCACCACTGTCAACTCTGGGTGCGGTAGGCAAGAGGGGTCTGCCGCTGATCCAATCGCAGTCCAGTAACAACCACTGCACCATCTGTCGCAGTCTACCCTGGAATCTGGGCGTGGTTGGAGAGGTCCCATTAATGCCGGGCCCACTGAGACATCAGATCACTCTGCAGAGCCCAGATGTACCACCTGGCGTGCTTGGCCAGCAGGATGCAGGAGGCTATCAGTCCCAATCGCCTCGGAGTCGACACCACTGAAACCTAGGACAGAAGCTGAAAGGTCGGGGTCATAGCCTGAATGTCTTGGACTCTCCTTTCTAAGGGAAAGTCATGAAACTGAATCATGTCCAGACTGGCTCAGATGAAGGGGAGGGTCTAAGAAGGAGTCAAGTGTAACATTGGCACATTGAGAGTGAACCCCAGAGATGACAGGCTTGCCATAGTCAGGTGGTGGTTGACGACTGCCTGGGGCAAGCCTACCTTCAACAGCCAGTAGTCAAGGTAGGAGAAGACTGAGGCCCAAAATCTGAAGGTGTGCTGCTACCACCGCACTTTTGTGAACACCCAAGGGGGCTGGTAGGACCAAAGGCGGGCACAGCAAATTAAAAATGCTCTTGTCCCAATATGAACCACGGGTAGTGCGGATGGGCCTGCAGGATGGGTATATGAAAATAGGAGTCCAGCAGATCCAACGCCGTCATCCAGTAACCAGGGTTGAGTGCGAACAAGACCTAGACCAGTGTAAACATCTTGAATTTTTCCTTCTGAAAGAAGGCTTTGAGAGTGCACAGGTCTAAAAATAGGGCAAAGGCCTCCATCAATCTTTGCCACCAGAAAGTAGCGCGAAAAACAACCACAGCATACTTCTGGCGCTGGCATTCTGTCCATATCTCCTTTGGCCAAAATGACTTGCACTTCCTTTGTAAGAAGGACAGATGGTCTTCCGTCAGTTGCTCTGGAGACGATAAAAGGTACGTCAGAGTGACAATAAAAGGCAATGTGTACCCCTTCTGGACTATCTGCAGGACATACCTGTCCAATGTAATGTTCTGCCAACCCAGCAAGAATTGTCAGATCTTGCCTCCAACCAGGTGGCTGTGCCACAATAAGGGCATGCTAAAGGGTTTTGGCAGGTGGGGCTTTAGAGTGGGGCAGGGGGCAGAGATGTACGTTGAGTTTGATCATTGGGGAGGAGGGCCCGTTGAAGGGCATGTGCATTAAGGACAACTGGACATCACCTGAAAAACTGGTGGACTGCAGCTATGCATGGCAGCGAATGGCGACGCTGGTGCCAATGGCCTGCCCAATGGAATCGGTGATGTCTAAGCTACTACCAACTGAAAAGGGCATCTGTAAGTGCCTCATTAATGCGAAAGAGGGGCTCAGGTCAGTAGATGTTTGCCCTGGCTGGAGAACTTCTGTTAAGACATTGTTTTGACCTCTAAGGTGGGAAGCCGGAGGTCAAGAAATGTGTCTACACAACGCAGGTAGCGGTGCCCCCGACTCAGAGAGCACCATGTGCAGCTTTTCCACAGGGGTCAATGGAGATGGTACTGGTGTCGAGATTCAGAGGACCGGCATGGAGCATGGCACTGGAGTCAGAACAGGAGCTGGTGGAGGCCCAGTGGCAGATTTGGAGGGTCAAGCCATAAATGGTATTCGAGCTGGAGGGCTGGATTGTGCCAGGACTAGTTGCAGGATAGGCTCTGATGTCGTCTGACTTCAGGAGACAGATCGAGAGGCATGGTGATGCCGTTGCACCTTCTCAATAGAAGGTGAGTTACAGGAGGCGGCCCTGTCCCGCTTTGAATTTTTGTACTTTTTCTTCAGCATACCTGAAGACTTGGAGTGCGATGATGACCAACCTCAGGACCTACTCCTGTGACTTCTGGACTGGGAACAGGACCAGAACCGACCCTTCGACTTTGACATTCTTGTCATGGAGCTCTTCGGTGCTTGGCAACATATTTTGCCTCACAGTGATGTGTGGCTTTTGGGTTAATCAACGCACCATCACTGCAGGCCTTAGAGTCATGGCTTAATACCAGGCAAAACAGCCAAACCTGATAAGGATCTGTCACAGACATTTGTTTAGTGACAGTCCTTACAGGGTTTAAAATCTTTGGTTTTGGGAGGTGAAACTTCCCTTGCATACTGTAAGAATTTTGAAAGAAAACTGTCTCAGAAAGACAAGAGGGAGCTCCGGATACACGTCTAGTGGCATGGGAATAAAGAAACTGATGTCAGTATGTGAGAGTGGTACCTATATATGCCCAAGTCATTTCTGGAACGGCATTACTGCAGAGCTGCACAAAGCCACATACCGGTGAGCAGAGGTACTGTTAAAAACATTTCTGGATACAGTCTGATGCATGGGGAATATTCAAAAGGTGAGGAGTCTGCAGTTACAAGTCTCTAGCAGAAACTTAAAAGAGTTCCCATTCACCAATAGATTGTGCCTCAGCTCTGTGAGCTATCTCAGTATGTGACATCACAGTAATATATGGTACCAATATAGTACACTAACATCAGTTCCACGTCCTTTTCCCCCCATACCCTCAGAATCGGAGATCAGGCCAACAATACTGACAGAAATTGTAGTGCATCATATCTAACTCGGGACCTTATTAAAAATTGCATGATGGCTTCTTAGAACAGGGAGACAGGCAGGGTTGAGGGGGTAGAATAGGCAGGTAGACAGAGCACCCACACAAAAAAAAAGTTACAAAGATAAGTAACTTGTTTTTGTACTGCAAATTCCTCGCCCCTTGAATCCATGCCCAAGCAGTACCTTTATGGTGGTGGGTAGGAGGAGCTGGTCAAACCAGAAAGTACTGCAACATATATCTAGCAAAATGGTCAGTATGCAGACTTCAGGCAATAATGCCTGGTGAATGTGTGGACCAAAGCCCACGTTGCATCACGGCAGTTATCCAGGACAGGGTAGACCCTTGATCAACACTATAGGCAGATCAAAGGAACTCAGATTGCGTGCTTAAGGTGGGGGCTCTGGAGGTTCAGGTGCAGAACCTGCTCCTCACAACTGTGGGAGAAGGTCCATCCTAAGTGGGACAGGACAAGCACATTGGCGGCTGGCATGCAAGGAGGGTAGTCGGGCGGGAGAGAAACAAAATAAGTTATAACAAATAAAATTAAAAAACATTTACCTTGGATCCTGGCGTGACATCCTCGCTCGGGTCCAGGCAGGCAAGCAGGCTGCAACACAGCAGGACCAGGAAGCTGCAGTAACCAATCCTGGCGCTGCTTTGATGCAGCATGAAAGCAGCACCAGGATTGGAGGGAGCTGCCTCTCTCGCCGCTCCCGAGGGCACTGGAGCCCCATGCGGTCTGGTGGCCATCGCAAGACAGCCGCCCAAAAAGACATGTGTAGTGTAAATCTAAGTGCCCTGCCTATCACTGCTTTCTGCTGCTGCCTACTGGCAGCAGCAGAAACCAGAAAGCCCCGCCCCTGTTCCTGACGCTCAGCTCAGAACGGGTTTTGAAAAATAAAATGGTAATAAATGAAGTATATTACCATTTTATTTTTCCATATCTGGGGGCAATTTGGTTAGTGGGGTGACGCTCCTCTGCCTTAACGGAGAAGCCGCCCCTGGACAAGCATATCTGAAGACCACACCCTCGATGGTGAGTCCGGAATGATTAAGATCCTCTGCGTCCAGTCCTGACCTAGCTTCCTCAGAATCCAAGGAATCAGTTGAATGGGAGGAAGTGCATAGAGTCAATGAAAGACAAAATGCTTCTCCCAGAACTCTCCACAGATAAGCTGCACAGCATACAGCTGCGGGCAGTGAGCATTCCCACGAGTGGCACATTGATCCACTGGAGGACTGCCTCATAGGTTAAGCAGGGACTGAACCACCTCCAGTAAATTTATACCAGCAGAGATCATCAGCACCCCCGTTCAGGAAGCTCACCAGATGGTTCAAAACAGCCAGATATCCTGTGCCAGAGCCCAACACCACAGCTGTAGAGCTTCTAAACAAAGGGATGCAAGCCTATGCCATCCTACTTGCTTGCATACTCCATCACAGTTGTATTATCAGGCAGGACTTGGATCGATTGACCGTAATTGGAAGGCAGAAAAAACGTGGGGGATGGATGACTCGGTCAGAGCTTAAGCACATTGACATGCAAAATCTGCTGTGAAGATGACCATCGGCCTCTGAATTTTATTGCATCAAGGTGATCATCCTAGCTGAGAGAGGAGGCATCTGTAAACAATGTGTCGACGCTGGCGGAGGGCAAAAGAGCCTCCCCCACATGAGGTGGTCTGACACCAGCCTTCATTGCAGATCGTGAGTTAGGCTTGGGGAATAACTAATTCGTCAAACACACAAAAGGTGATGGGAGGAATACTTGCAATAAGTCTAACCACTGACAATCGCTCGAGGTAGAATTCCAACCCATCGTTCTTTTGCCCACCATGCCAGCCATATGCAAATCAGTCTTGACCCTACTCCAATAGAACAGTTCAGCCCGAACTGCCAGGCAAGGTCCTCCCCCAACCGCACCACAAGCAACCCAAGACCAGTTTCGTCCTGACTGTGGCTCTTCAGTCGGGTGTATGTTGATTCCAATGGCACAGTGAGCACAGGACCTACGTCGCACGTAAGAATGCCCGAAAACAGTGTGGGGTTGCTTGTGATCCCTTCTGATGGAGGCTCCGTCTGGTAGTTTAGGGTAAACTGTTCTCATGAGGAGCAGAGTCAGTACACATTTGCATAAAGCAGGCCTTTGTCTAGAGTGGCACACTGGGTGAAAAACATTGGGTTGCAAACCTACTCCGAGCAGTTGCCAGTGGTTAGACTATTTGCAAGCATTCCCCCCATCACCTTTTGTGTGATTAATATAATGCGCTAAGTTTCCTTTTTTTTTTGTATTGATTTTTTAAATATGCCATATACAAAAAAACACAGCAGCAAAGTACAGCGTCCACCCCCACCCCCCCTAACATTCCCCGTCCAACATGTGCCCAAGGCAAAAAACAGAAAAATCCATTTTTTATTTTAGCCATTTCCATCATTTTAGGCCAATAAAAACATAAAAGACAATACTCGGAGAGCAATCTTTCTGGCTCCAATACAAAAAGTACATAAAGTGCGAAGTTACATTTCATCAGTTTTCAAATATGCATTCATTAGAGATAAAGTGACCTGTGCAAAAGTGCAAAGTGCAAGATACATGAAGAGCAGTGCAAAGAATGCATAAATAAAAATGACATGCCGGGCTAGGCCAATCTTCTAATCTTCAATTATATGGACCAACTATCCCTCTAGTAATTTGTCAGCCAAGCACGGGAATCAAAGAACTTTATCCCCTCCCTAGGTTTGTTGAGGATTTGTCTGAAGAAGCAAGCTAGACAGGGGGTTCCCAAATAACCAAACCTTTCTTTTTGGCCCGGATGCCCTTCTTAGAATATATAGCTTTTCCAAGGTTACATATTGAATATATCCAGGCCAGCCACTGTGAGAATAGAGGGGGGTTGGGGTCTACCCAAGCAGATGTAATACATAGCCTATAAATTGCCATGGCGATAAAAAATTAGATAATGCCCTTCGTTTCCAAGGGTATGCCCAGATGTGGGTCCCCTCCTCACTGTCCCGTAGGATCCAAGCTATACCTCATTGCCAAGGCCAAACAAGGCTGAAACTGGTCTGGGGTTGCTTGTGTTCTCTTCTGGAGGGGGGCCTCGCCTGGCAGTTCGAGATGGACTGTTCCCATGAGGTGCAGGGTCAGTACTGATTTGCATAAGGCAGGCTTTTGTCCAGAGTAGCTCATAAGGTGAAAAACAATGATTGTAATGCTACCCGAGTGATTGCCAGTGGTTCGGCTATTTGCAAACATTCCTCCCATCCCTTTTTGAGTGACTAAAATCTAAATGCTGGCTGTGAGGATTCACCAATATTGGACCCTCTGAAAATGGACACACCGCTGAAGTGCATGCCTGTGCCATAAAGCTTGGAGCATAAGCAGGATGCAAAAGGCAAGCAGGCCCAAGAGATGAAGGACTGTCAGGGCCAGAAGCAGAGCTTCCTCACAAAACATCAGGTTGATAGCTTGAAAGACTTGAGGGAGATAGTCTCCATGGAGAGGAGATACAGGGAGTTTGTTGCCTGCAAGTAGTCTGACAAATGATGTGGGGATCTCCCACTCAGCAGCCAGTCATCGAGGTACAGAAATATAAAGATTCCCAACCTGTGCAGGTGCACCATGACCAATGAAATCGCACCTGAAGACTCGGGGCGCTGACAATAGCACTACAAACCCATAGCAGGTGGCGCCCACCACAAAATATTGGTACCTGCTGTGTGACTGTAGGAAGTATCCAGCAAGTTGAGGGACACCATCTAGACTTCGGTTCCAGAGCCAAATGGGTGAGGAAAAGCATTTTGAACGCGAAGGTCCAGGGCTGAGACCACCGCCAGTGCTGTGAACACGAAATGATGGGATATGCATCCCTGCCAGATTCCGTTCTTTGGGCCCATTCCATGGCCCCTTTGCACAGCTAAGGAAGAATCACATGTTGATGAATGTGGGCATGATAGTCTGAGATGACAAAAGAACAGAGGAATGAGAGGCAGTATCCCCTAGAAGGAAATGGGGTAGCCTTTCTCAGCAATTTGGAGGACCCATCCGTCTGAGGTGATAGATTGCCAGACTGCCAAATAAAAGGATTCCCTTCACCACAGTGTTCTCCATTTCCTCTCTCATGGGTGGATTAAAGTGATTTTGGAAGAGGGGACAGGGAAAAGAACTTCCAAAAATAACTAATTGGACTGCTGCAGTGGCAGCAAGGCATCATGCAGCCAAAAGTGCAGGCCTTGAGAATCTCTTCAGAACTTTTGATACTGCTGATGAAACTGGTGAGCAGGGGAAGTCAACCCAAAAGACCAAACCATAGCCCGACTTTGCTAGAAGCACAGCTATGTTGAATCTGCTTTCTCTCTAAAAAGGGGTGCTCCATTACATGGCATGTCTACAAGATGTTCCTGGACATCTCCTAAAATGCCATTGGAATACATACAGGCATGATTGGCAGATGGCAATGGGAGGGCCCAGGAACTGCTACACTGAATCTGCTGTAACTAGGCCAGCACAAAAGATCTGCTTGGCTGTGTCTTTCCCATTACAAACATCTTCCAAAACATGGATACTAAGATAATCTGGTAGATTTGGGACAAACATCCGTGCCATGATCCATACGGCATTGGAATAAAAGGCCAGAAGACAAGTTGGGGTTGTAGAACAAAGGGCATAGCTCCTGTAAGAGAATACATTTATTTTTAATTGCCTCAGTCTTCTTCATCCCCAGAGCTCTAAGAGTAAAAGGACAAGAGTCAGAATTTTATTTAGAGGAACAGGACGCCTGGACTACAAGGCTCTACAAAGAAGGGTGAGAAGTCAAGAATTTTGGGTCCCTCATAAGCCGGATGACAGCAGTGGCCAACCTGGCAGTTTATCACAGGGGCAGGCACTAACTTGTTCCACGATACCAAAATAGCGTCCATTAACGCCTTGCTAAAGATGTGCAAAGCTTCAATAGATGAGGATTCCATCTGTCAAATTTCTCTAAGGAGGTTAGCTTCGTTCTTTTTCACAGGTAAAGGCAACTCAAAGGCCTCTATGCCCTTGTGAGCCAATGCTGTAACCTAGGAAATGTCATCCACAGAAGGGACACTAGAGGAAGTTGTCAAGACCACTCGTATTTTGAAGGGCCAGATAGCCACCAGCATATGTCCCAGTGCCTCACTGCTAACATCACTGTAGTGGCACACAATGTTCGACATCTGAATAGACTCTGAATAAGAACCAAACAGCCCTTTAGGCCTGCCAAAGTATTGATGATGAGACAAAGACGTGTAGGGGCATACCTCCTAAATCAACTGTTGTTCTTTATGTTGGGATTTGACCAAAATGGCTTTTATCTGCTGAAAATTTGCTATATATTTTGGAGCGGATTCAAAGTCAACATCGGTAGAGTGGAGGAAGGAACTGGTACCAGTGCCTGAGCAACCGAGAAGTCCTTGGCTAGAGGAGAAGGATCAGCTGGCACTGGAGTGAACTCTGGAAAAGGGCGAATAAGGTTGCATTCTGACAGGGCTAAAGTCACTAGTTTGGGCCCTCTCAGACTATGTAGGGACACAGGGCACCAGAAAGAGGTGGAGTAGAGCAGAAGACGGCCAGCATTGCCTGCGTGAAAGATGCATTCTATGCAGTGTCAGCGCCAGAGGCTGGAAACTCCGGGTAGGAAGCAGGAGGCTCAGGGGCTGCATTTGTCGCTGCGTCCATCTACACCAAGACAGCATCGAGGCTGAAGTTGGGGAACGATGAGGCTGGTGTCAGTGAAGGACTCTGCTGACTGGAAAAACTACCCCGTGTGATGGGTCAATGTCAAGAAATTGAAGAATCCATTTTGCCAAGCTTCTTGTGCTTTTTTCTAGAGAACTTGTCCTTGGAATTGGCCATCTTTGATGACTTGCAGGTTGAAGGAGAGCTGGTTCAGGATATGGGGCAGGATCAGGCTCTTAAGCAGCACCAGGCCCAACTTATATGCCGAGTCCATGCCATGAGTTTGGCCTACAGATTTTTGATAACCTTGACATGCAAGAGGCCACATTTTACACACGACTTGGAGTTGTGATTGGGAACCAGGCACTAGAGACAGATGCATTAGGTGTCCGATAGCAACATCTTGTTCTGACAGGGGAAATAAGGTTTAAACACTACATTTTTATCAGAGAAGAAATTACTCTGTGATGTCATACATAGGGGTGAAACACTGCGCCGAGGCAACATTCATGGATGCAGAAAACCTATTTAAAGTTTCAGGATGCAGTCTGGCATCTAGAGGAGATTCTAGAATTGAGGAAGGTGAGGCAGCTAAAGTATCCATCAGAATATAACGGCTTGTTTTATGAAATTGTTTTACTGACGCTTGGCACTGATCACCACAAACCTCAATGGCCATCACTGAGAAATGTTAATTTTTCATTAACCAAAATAAAAACTAAAGTTTATTTAAAAATAATAACTGTATATGTTGATAATGGTATGGACCAGGAAATAATCCGGTCTTGCAACACCTAATGAAAGGCATCTTTGTACGCCCAACAGTGGAACAGCAAATAATCCGGTTTTGCAACACCTAATGAAAGGCATCTTTGTACACTCAACAGTGGAACAGCAAATAATCTGGTCTTGCAACATCTAATGAAAGGCATCTTTGTACGCTCACAGTGGAACAGCAAATAATCCGGTCTTGCAACACCTAATGAAAGGCATCTTTGTACGCTCAACAGTGGAACAGCAAATAATCCGGTTTTGCAACACCTAATGAAAGGCATCTTTGTACGCTCAACGGTGGAACAGCAAATAATCCGGTCTTGCAACACCTAATGAAAGGCATCTTTGTACGCTCAACAGTGGAACAGCAAATAATCCGGTTTTGCAACACCTAATGAAATGCATCTTTGTACGCTCAACAGTGGAACAGCTTTATTTTGTCACATGCCATGGATCTGCTGCTCGTCCTGTCGTTCTCTCTGCCACGAAACCAAACTCCTCTGAATGAGGGACTTCAAAATACAGGCATATTATTTGTTCTCCAGTAGATAAAAGATAAATTAGTTCCTTCCAGGATTCGAATCTGTGGCTACAGTTTAAGAGGGGATCAATCTGCTGATCTATTATGATATCAAGACATCGCGCCATTCAACCACATCACATTTAGGTGACTAGCATTACTTTGCATTACATTCATATATTAAGCAGGGGAACATGAAAAGGTATGAACTTGTAATGTATACTGCATAACTATCACGCTCATATGGAAAATTGCTGAAAACTTGTTCTGTCTGTACTCAAAATATAGAGAAATCAATCTGCTTTGCTCAATGGGGTGCCAAAGCATAGATGCCAAGAGTCCCCCATGTTATGCTTTACACCAACCAGCCCTGAATGTTTGCTCATTATGGAACATGAAGGTATGCGTTGGCGATTAATGGGATATTGGACACATTCCCAGCACACACATTGTTATTGCTTTAAACCATACAAATGTTCTTACTGACAAAATATAGAACAATCAGCTTTCTGAAAAACTAATTTGCAGGCACTGAATAGGTCCACCCAACATCTACGCCTAGCCTTGGAATGTCTGCAGATATTACTAAAAGGTGTTGCAGAATTCTAATATTTTAAAGTGTACAGGGATGGATTGCACAATTTCACCTTTATAGTTATTATAGCGCTTATGTGAATAAGCCTCAGCCTGCATATTTCTGGGCGTTAATAACCACAAACGATGTGTCGGCAATTCGCAAGTCTATCAGTCATTCTTTAATCTGCTGCAGTGGCTTGAAACAAGGAGCCACCTTCTACTTTTAAACTCCCCTGTATAGAAACACAAAACAGGATCCAGCATCCTGCCAGCTGAGTCAAACAACGGGCCAGCTGTTGTTGTTTCTTGAAAACAGTGCACCGAAATATCAGATGGGAAGAAGCATTCTCCTTGCTGCAAGATGCATATTCTCCGCACACAAGGAACGCTTGGTGAAAATAAAGTCTACCCACACCCTTGTCTCCCACAGCCATCGAGAAACTGCAAAAATATACGCAAACCCGAGATAGCAGGATGTGCCAGGCCCCTTAAACAGCCTGCGATCACAAACAATAGAGATTTGCGTGGGCTGCTGTGACGATGCATTGGTAAAATGCAATCAAATATAATACGGGGAAGATGTGACCTAAAGGCCAGTGCTGTCTGTAGGGTCCACCCACCAAGTCTGGGTACTTGTCAATGACTACGCCACACACAGAGCATAATATTACACGTCTTTATTCTTCTGCATGTAACTGCGAGCTCAACATTCTAAACCAAGCTTTCAGTGCATTCCGCTATAACACCTACGTCATAGCTCAACGGAGTCTGGTAGGAACAAAAAGGGTTCCGTCATAAAAACTCGTAAGACACTACATCGCCCCCTCTGTTATATAAAAATGTAAACATTTTTTCTTTACACACCAGCATACATACACATACATTTGTATCTCTTCAATTAGTCTTTCTGGCGCTTTAACCATACGACCTCAGCTGGTTACTGGATGCTGGGAGTTGTCTTCAGTGTCCGATATCTTCAAAGATGGTGAAGAAACAACAACAGTCACTGGGTTTTCAGGCTCAGTCTTTCGTTCACCACTTGGATCAGGAGACCAATGAGTTAAATGCCTAAAGTGAGCAGAGTCTCTGGTTACAGACGCTGGGCAGTCACCATATGCCCCTTGGTGGATACCACACAGAAGGGTTCAACATCATAGGGAACATCAGGCTTCCTTCTTCGCATCTGCCGGGAGAGCACAAGATCTCCTTCTTTGAACATGAGGTGCCCGTTGCCTCTAGTCTGCATAGGATTTCATTTTCTGCTTGTTAACCAAGTCCGTTATGCGAGTGGTACTTTCACTACTTTCTCGTTGGTTGGGCCGCTGAGGCAACTTGGTTGTCGCTGCTCTCCCGAACATCAAAGTTGCAGGACTTTTGCCCGTGGTCGAATGCAGTGTTGAACGATAGACTCATGAGGTAGAATTCAGTACAGTTTTCAACTTGAGACCTTCAAGAGTAGCATGCTGTACCACTTTCTTTAGCGTATTCATAAAACGCTCAACGAGTCCGTTGGCCTGCGGCCACAAAGGTGTGCTCTTCTGATACTTTATGATTAGATGCTGTAGAAAATCCTTTAACTCCTGATTATTAAAGGGCGGGCCATTATCAGATTTCACAATGGCTTCAATGCTCCATGTTGCGAAGATGTTATCCAGTATCTCAATGACTCTTTCATGAGTAGTGGATGAAACATCTATGAGCGGGAATATTCATCCACAATTACTAGCAAATGATGTCCATTATCAAGTGGACCGAAGAAATCAATGGGTATTCTTTCCCTAGCATGCTTAGGGATTCGGACATATTCAACGTATATTTAGTCACGTTTGTAAAAAGGAATTTGCATAGATGGCAGGCCTTCAGTTCATTTTCGACTTGCTCGTCTAGGTATGGGAACCAAACTCAAACTCGAACAGCTCTCTTTGTGGCAGCTATACCATGATGTCCTTCGTGAGCCACTTCTATCATTCCCTTTCGCAGACTCTCCAGAGTTAGGATTCTCGATCCTCGTAGCATGACTCCTTCCTGAGTTATGGACAGTTCATCTTTAACATTCTTGCAATTTTGATATTCATGAGGGGTCGAGTGTGTCGGTTCCATGACTGATGTGTAATTAGTTCTTTCAATTGCAGCATATCACTGTCATGACTTGTGGCAGTGATAATCTGGGCTAACAATATGGCAGCTGGAGTATTTGTTTTGACAATTACATTTATATAGGCCTCACCGTCTTGGATGGAGTACCTTGACCTTGTATAGGCACTCTGGAAAAGTAGTCAGCAGGATTCTGATCCCTTCCTGGACGATGCACAATGGTATAATTGTACTCTTGCAATCAAAATCCCCATCTTTCAATGCGAGAAGGCATCTTGGCTTTTGGATTACCAAATATAGTCAGTAAAGCTTGATGATCAGCTACCAATGTAAAAGGTTTTCCATATAGAAACACATGGAAGTATTCACAAGCCCATACCACAGCTAAACTCTCTTTCTCAGGTTGCGAGTAAGGACGTTCTGTCTGGGACAAACTTCTACAGGCATATTTCACAATATGCCTTCGTGCATTTGGATGTCCACTGTGCTAGCATCAACAACAACCTCGGGATGATGTTTTGGATTGAAGAAGGTCATTTCAGCAGCACTTTCAATGGTTTGTTTTATATTCTTAAAACGTCTTGTGCATTCTTGCGACCACTCAAATGAAACATTTTTCTTCGTCAACTCTCATAATGGAGCACTTACAGTAGCAAAGTATCTTATGTATTGTGAATACTAACTGGCCATGCCAAGAAACGAACGTAGCATAGAAACTCTTGTGGGGGTATCAGCATTTGATAGTGCTTGGACTTTTGCTGGATCAGGTGTCATGCCCCCATTTGAAAAGATATGGCCAAAGAATTTCAACTTCGTCTTGTGGAACTCACATTTGTCTGCATTTAATGTCAAACCTGCATTGGAAAGTAAACGACATACTAGTGTGAGAGCTTTATCGTACTCCTGTGTAGCTGCAAAAACCAATATGTGATTACTATTAATTACTATATAATGCATTCACAGCAGGTTGCATGATACGTCAAACGACGTCTTGGAAAAGTTCTGCAGACGATGACACACCAAAACTGAGTCTCTTGTAACGAAATAGACCAACATGTGTAGAAAATGTCGTAATGTACTTGCAATCTTTTTCGAGTTCCAGCTGATGATAACCTTTATTTAAATCAAGGCGAGAGAACAGTTTAGCTAGGTTATCATGTCAGCAATATGTGGACCTATATGTTTTTCTCTTTCAATTGCCTTGTTTGCCTGACACATGTCAACGCATATGCGTACAGCTCCTTCACTGTCCTTTTTGGGCATTACCATAATGGGCAAAACCCATGGCATCAGACCAGTAGAAAGCTCAATAATGTCATGCTTTAGTAATGATTCTAGTTCTTTTTCTACAGTTTCTTGTAAGTGGAAAGCAATTAGTCTATGTCTCTGAGCAATAGGACGGAAATCTTTATTAATGCACAAGTTACTTACCTTCGGTAACGATATATCTGTAAGAAACATTAGTTAGTTATAGATTCCTTACCTTAGAATTACCCCCAGGTGTCAGACTGGATCCGGAAAGTTTTTTCGTCAGCAGTACCTCTGCGCGTCGGAAGGTGGCGTTGGTCGGCTCCGCGTCCTTCGTCGGCGTCGTGGTTGCCGGGATGACGTCGCGGCAGCTACTTAGACGCCGCCCTCGCGCGCTGACGTCAGTTCTGTACACGACTGTCCGCGCCAGAAACGCAGAGCCATGCAAGACACTGACCATTGGTGCACAAAACTAGGGCCCTGAAAGGATGTCCTTAATCCTAGAGCTCAGTTCGCAGAATGGGAGGATGGGTGGGGCGCTAAGGAATCTATAACTAACTAATGTTTCTCACAGATATAGCGTTACCGAAGGTAAGTAACTTGTGCATCTGAAAGAAACACGTTAGTTATAGATTCCTTACCTTAGAATAGATACCCCAGCAATACCAACCCCGGTGGTGGGTCTGCGAACCAAGATCACACCAGAAAGTCCTGGAGAACAGAACGGCCAAAGAAGCCGTCTCTCCGGACTTGGCTGTCCAGACAGTAGTGTTTGGTGAACGTGTGCAGCGATGCCCACGTGACTGCCTGACAGATGTAATTCAGAGGCACTCCTCTTCCCAAGGCAGTAGTGGCTGCCGTCGCCCTGGTGAAGTGAGCGCGTAGCCCGACTGGAGGCTCCTTTTTAGCCAGAGATTAACAAGCCTTGATACACAGCACGACCCATCGAGAAATGGTGCGTTTGTGTACGGCCCGGCCCTTCTTTGCACCCACATAGTCAACAAAAAGTTGATCATCCACCCGGAACTGTTTTGTGCGATCCAGATAGAAGGAGAGCGCACGCTTTGGGTCTAGACGGTGGAGCCTCTCTTCCTCCTTTGAAGGATGCGGAGGTGGAAAGAAGGTGGGCAAAGTAATGGTCTGCCCGATGTGGAAGGCAGTGACCACCTTAAGAAGAAAGGACAGACGGGTCCGAAGAACCACCTTCTCTGGATGAACAGACAGGAAAGGGGGTTTTGAAGAAAGAGCCTGGAGCTCACTCACTCTTCTAGCAGAAGTGATGGCTACCAGGAAAGCAGTTTTAAGAGTTAGAAGGCGTAAAGGACAGTTATGCAGTGGCCCAAAGGGAGCACACATGAGATATGTTAGCACAAGGTTCAAGTCCCACTGAGGCATAACGAAGGGGACTGGAGGAAAAAGATGCGTTAAGCCTTTAAGGAAACGGTTAACAACCGGGGACTTGAAAAGAGAAGGCTGATATGGCAACATAAGCAAAGCAGAGATGGCTGAAAGATAGCCCTTGATAGTGCCCAGAGCAGAGCCCTGCTGGGCTAATGAGAGAAGAAACAAGAGTACTTCAGAAAGAGGGGCAGAAAGGGGATCCAGAGCCTTTGCTGTGCACCATGCCACAAATTTGTTCCACCTACAGGCATATACCGTCTTAGTGGAGGGACGCCTGGCTGCCAAGATTACGTCACAGACTTCGGGAGGCAGGTCGAAAGACGTCAACTGCCGCCGCTCAATCTCCACGCAAGGAGGTGGAGACTGGACAGGTTCGGGTGGAGGACCGTCCCCTGTTGCAGCGACAGAAGATCCTCCCGAAGGGGCAGTCTGATCGTAGAATCGATGGCCATGTTGAGCAGCTCGGGATACCAGACTCTTCGTGCCCAATCCGGAGCCACAAGAATGACTTGGGCCCGTCGTGCCTGATCTTCAGCACTCTGGGCAGAAGTGGTATAGGCGGAAAGGCGTACAACAGACCGCAACTCCACTCGCGACGAAAAGCGTCGCCGAGCGAGTGCCGCCTTGGAAATTCCAACGCGCAGAATTGCTGACATTGCACGTTCTCTTCGGTGGCGAATAGATCTAACCAAGGCTCTCCCCACTGTCGAAAGAGACCTTGCACCACCTCCGAGTGAAGACGCCATTCGTGATCCATCATGCACCTGCGGCTGAATTCGTCCGCCCTGGCGTTCAGAGAACCGGCCAGGTGTTGAACCACCAAGGAAATGCCCTGATGTTTCAGCCATGTCCAGAGGCGAAGGGCCTCCTGACATAGGGTCCACGACCCCACCCCGCCCTGTTTGTTGCAATACCACATGGCGGTGGTGTTGTCCGTGAACACCTGCACTACTCTTCCACGGACAGTGGGAAGGAATGCCTTCAGTGCATGACGAATCGCCCGGAGCTCCAGAAGGTTGATGTGAAGCCCGGACTCCGCCGGAGACCAGAGTCCTCTGATCTCCGCCTCTCCCATGTGGCCGCCCCATCCCAGAAAGGATGCGTCCGTCACCACAGTGTGGTCTGGTTTGGGAAGGGAGAGGGATCTGCCATTGACCCAATCCTGGTTCGTGAGCCACCACTGCAGTTGTTGAGCAGTGCCCTCCGAGATCTGGATGCAATTGGACAGATTCCCCTGATGCTGCGCCCACTGGAACTTCAGGTCCCACTGCGGAGCCCGCATATGCCACCTGGCATGATCGACCAGCAGGATGCAGGAGGCCATGAGGCCCAGCAGCCTCAGGGTCATTCTGACCGAAACCCGGGATAGAGGCTGAAAGATCGGAATCATAGCCCGAATATCCCGGACTCGTCGTTCGGGAGGATAAACCCGAAACCGCGTCGTGTCCAGAACCGCTCCGATGAAGAGGAGCTTCTGAGAGGGAATCAGGTGCGACTTCGGCACATTGATGGAGAACCCCAGCAAATGCAGGAGGTCGGCCGTAGTCTGGAGCTGGGAGACGACTGCCTGGGGCGAGCCCGCCTTCAACAGCCAGTCGTCGAGATAGGGGAAGACTGAAACCCCTGATCTGCGCAGATGAGCTGCGACCACCGCCATCACTTTTGTGAACACCCGAGGGGCACTGGTAAGGCCAAAGGGGAGCACGGTAAACTGAAAGTGCTCGTGGCCTACAGTGAACCGTAGGTAACGCTGATGGGCCGGCAGGACGGGGATGTGAAAATAAGCGTCCTGCAAGTCCAAAGCCACCATCCAGTCTTGCGGGTCGAGGGCAGACAAGACCTGAGCAAGCGTCAACATCTTGAACTTCTCCTTCCGGAGGAAGCGATTGACGTCCCTGAGGTCCAAGATAGGTCGCAGGCCCTTGTCCTTCTTGGGAACCAGAAAGTAGTGGGAATAACAACCACGTGCTACTTCTGGGACAGGAACGCGCTCGATGGCTCCCTTGGCCAAGAGAGCCGTAACTTCCTGCTGGAGAAGGGCCAGATGATCCTCCGACATGTGGTGGTATCCCGGTGGCATGGCTGGAGGGGTAGTCTTGAAGGGGAGGGAGTAGCCCCTTCGGACTATCTGCAAAACCCACCTGTCCGAAGTGATGGTGCGCCAGTGGGGGAGGTGATGGCGAATCCTGCCGCCCACTGGCGTTTGATGGGCCTGAAAGGTTGGACTAGGAAGGTTTGGAGGCTGCTGCAGAGGGGGGGTTGGTGGACTGGCCCGCCCGCTGGCCCCCGGAACCACGACGGTTGTTTCCACGTCCCCGGCCGCGCGAAGTTTGGGGAACTTGCTGCGGCCTGTGGCCCTGGGTGGGACGTAGCGGGGCACCCCTTCCGTAGCCACGAAAGGGGCGAAAAGCAGACTGCGCCGGACGGGAGGAGAGGCCCAAGGACTTGGCCGTAGCCCGTGAGTCCTTGAAGCGCTCTAGGGCGTTGTCTGCTTTGTCGCCAAAAAGGTGACGGCCATCAAATGGCATGTCCATCAAGGTGTTCTGGACTTCCCCTGAAAAGCCAGTGGACCTCATCGAAGACCTAGGCCCCCCCCAACCGAGACCGCGGGGCCCGAAAGGGCGCCGGCGGGGTCGGTCCACCCAAAGATGGCATGCATCGCTTCGTAGAACGTACGAAGCTGGGCAGGGGTCGCTCCGGGTCCTGGAAAGGGAGGGAAGCTCGGAGTCGACCCCTCGGGCTCCGCGCGCGGAGCCGCAGGAGTGGCACCACCCGCGTGCCTCGTCGGATCGGCCGACCGACGAGAAGTCGAAGAGCGACGATGCTTCTTCAACTTCTTCTTATGCTTCGACTTACCCGACCCCGAGTGCGAAGACTTTGATGATTTCGAACCGGAATGGTGGTGGCTCCGCGACCGGTCCCTCGACCTCCCTCTCGACCGGGACCTCGAACGACGCGGAGCCGACTGTCGGCGTTCAAGCAGCTTTCGGGACCGCTCCCGCAAAGCCTTCGGCGTCAACAGCTGACAGTCGGAGCACGACTTGGGGTCGTGGTCGCGCTCCAGGCAAAAGAGGCACACGCGGTGCGGATCCGTCACCGACATCAATCGGTTACAGGAACCGCAGGCCTTAATACCGGGCATCCCTCGTGCACCTGTACGGAGTCTGAGACTTGAAACAAGACGTCGACAAAAGTCGAGAAAAACGTAGTCAAAAAATGACTGAGGTACCGCTTTTCCCGGATCTGCGCTGGCTGGCGCGGAAAAAGAAAGAACTGACGTCAGCGCGCCAGGGCGGCGTCTAAGTAGCTGCCGAGACGTCATCCCGGCGACCACGACGCCGACGACGGACGCGGAGCCGACCGACGCCACCTTTTGACGTGCAGAGGTACTGCTGACGAAAAAACTTTCCGGATCCAGTCTGACGCCTGGGGGTAATTCTAAGGTAAGGAATCTATAACTAACGTGTTTCTTTCAGATATGCAATTTCACTTTCATACATTTACTTTTCATAACTGATGAAACAATCAAGAGAATTGACTTACTATTTCATGATGAGCATTCATATTGCAATTCACAGAATTTCAGTCTTACATCAGCTGCTGTGCTGAAACTGAGTAGACAGGCACTTGACTCTGTACCTCGAAGCATGGATGGGTGCTTGAACCTTCGTTTTTTTGTGTTTCATTGTCGTGACAAACAAATTTTGACTTTTTATGGGAGTCGGTTCAGCCCATGTATACACTTTTGTTTTCGATGGGGTGAGTTGCGGTAATGGAGACAGTTCATTATATTTCTCTTCAGCCAATGTAATCTTTGTATCTGGGTGGGTTCACACTTGGGCTGCACGGTCAAATCCCTGGACTCTGGGTCGAGTGATATTTTATGTGTAGTACTAACTTTCTCTACCAAGTTGGAACTGGCCCTTGTTAACATCTACTCTCGTCCTGTGAGTGTGACTAAGGAATCCCCGACTTTTGACCAACTTAATTCTTTCATGCCAGTTGTCTCCCCAAACACTTGGTTGATAATGGGGGGTGATTTTAACTGTCAATACGAGCCCCTTCCAGATATGGTTGATGCAATTCCCACTGAAGAAGATCTACAGTGGTTAATTCCTGTACCCCAAATTCCACCAATTAAGACCTGGTCTCCGCTGGCAATACAGATTAATGCATTCACACTAGCGCACTCCTTACGAGCGTGCAATGGTCGCACACCCTCGGATATCCCAGGTAACCTAACATTCAATAGAATTGGCCAAGCTTCTCTTTTGGATTACATCCTAGTGGAGATTAGGCTGTGGTCCAGAGTCTGTGACTTCATTGTCCTCCCACGACATGATAGCGATCACAATGCTTTATCATTAGTATTGGAGTTGCCAAATCTGGGAACTCCTGTGCCCACTAGTATCGCTGTAGACAGTGGCCTAACCCTCTCTAACAACAGGAGGAGAGTTAGGTGGGGGGCAATCCAGCAGTCACCAGAAAAGCTGTCTGCATTGTATGCAGCAGTCATTCCAGTGTTAGTAGAACTGGGTGAAGTGGTAGTCGCGGTGGATAACACCGCTTCTATCGACAAGGTTGCAGACTTACATGCAGGTCTGGTCGTAAAGCTTGCTGATGTATTCTACCCAAAGGCACATGCGAAGGGCAAAAAGAGGGCCATCCGCTCATGGTTTAATGACAGCTGCAGTGTGGCAAAACGAGCTTTATTGGAGGCCATCAAAGCTAAAGACAAGTCATCAGTCAAAGAAAAGAGGACGCTGTACAAAGAGACCATTAGGCTAGTGAAGGAGGCCTGGGAAATGGACAGATGGGATGCTCTGCAAACTGCTTTGGCTAACAAAGATCAAAGAGAGTTCTGGTCCATAGTTGCCACTGGTAGTTGTCAGGGTAAGGCTGCTATTGAATCTAATATATCAGCAGAAGCCTGGGAAGCTCACTTTCAGGCCCTATATACCACAAAGAACGTCCCCGTCTCCTGTGGAGATGTATTTCAAATTGTTCCTAGTGCTAACCATGATGAACCTGTTGAATTCACTCTTTCAGAAGTTCTAAGTGCGATAAGTAAGCTCCCTATAGGCAAAGCGCTGGGATTGGACAAGATCCCAGGGGATCTCTTCCGGGCAGAACCAGGAATTTGGGGACCTTATCTGTGGGCTCGATTTAATGCCATCTTGAAGGGCATGCCGATTCCCGAAACCTGGGCAGGGGCAGAAATAGTCCCAGTTTTTAAAAAGGGGTCGCCGCTTCTCCCTGCAAATTACAGACCGATCAGTTTGATCGACGTCATGCAAAAACTCTTTGCAAGGGTAGTTCTTGACCGTTTGCAGGGGTGGATGGGAGATCATGATATTCTAAGCCCTTATCAAGCCGGATTCAGGAAGAACATTTCCACCGTGGACCAAATCTATAGACTCCAACTTATATTTTGGAAAACGGTGAGAATGGAGGGTGGCAGCCTCTATTTCATCTTCGTGGATCTGAAGACGGCTTTCGATTTGGTGCCCAGGGCCAAGTTATGGGGGGTACTTGGAGATATGGGGATCCCCCCTTACCTTCTGAATATACTTATTAGATTGCATGAAGGCAATTTTGCCCAAGTAAGGTGTGGAAAAGGAGGTGAACTGACCCCCCGATTTCTAGTCGATAGGGGTGTAAGGCAGGGGTGTGTGCTCGCACCTACCCTGTTTTGCCTCTTTGTCAACTCTTTGGTATCCCACCTTGCAGAGGTCAGGGACAACGATGCCCCCAAACTGGCAGGTACCAAAGTCCCCGCAATGATGTTTGCGGATGACACTTTGCTACTGTCAAAGTCTCCGATGAGCATTCAGAGGGTCCTGGACAGCTTTGCCACTTTTTGTGGCAAAAGGTGGTTGGAGATCAATATCCTGAAGACAAAGTTTATGGTCTCCAATCCCCCCCAAGACAAGCCGCCCTAACCCTAGTCTGGAGGGTACCATCTTGGACAGGGTGTCAGTGTTTGAATATCTAGGGGTTACACTAACAGAAAATATGGAGTGGGGCCCACAAATTGCTAAAGCAAAGCTTAGGCTAGCCCAGACTTCTGGGGGGATTACCAAATTACTGAGAAATTCCACCTCTAAACCTGCTGGGCCCATAGTTGAGATTTACAAGGCCCAAGCCAGGGGTGCGGCAATGTATGGGGCTGAAATCTGGGGGCATTGCTGCTGTGGACCTGTGAGCAAGGTGGAAAATAATTTTATGAGGCAGATCCTGGGTCTCCCCGCTAGTACCCCCCTTGTTCCCCTGCGGTTGGATCTAGGAATTAGACCGATTGAGGAGTTGGGCCTCAGACCACTAACTTTTTGGCGTAGAATGTGGGTGACTCCGGAATTGGCAGTGTACAGAACAGAACTAAAAGAGATATTGAGCCTTCCGAGAGTAGTAAAAATCCCCTGGTTTGCACATATAAAAGATGAATGTACTAAGATGGGAAAACCGACATGGTGGAGCAACCCTGAGGAAGCATGTGCTGCAACCCCACGCTCTGAAGTGGTAAAAGCTTACCGTTCGAGCAAGTTGGCTGCTGTATAGGGACGTTCCTCTGTAGGTCAACTGACGGCCCAATTTTTATTGCTAAAAGATGATTACAGAATGGAATCTTTTTTAGATGACATCCAGCCATTTCTGGCGAGTAAACTGTATGTCCAGTTTAGAATGGGCACTCTGCCGCTCTGTGTACTCACCCGCAAATGGACACACTTCTCCTAGAGAATTCCCAGCTTGCAATTGGGAGGAAGAGACAGAGCTTCATGTCTTTTTCTTTTGCCCGGGTTATACATTAATAAGGAAGCGCTGGCTTGTCCAACTGTGCAGGAATTTAGGGTTTGTTCACTGTGCTGAGGCATTTAGAGTTTTGAAGTCTGACACCCGTAAGCCCATTGTTTTTGCTGTGTCAAGATTTCTGACTTCAATGTGGCGTAGGCGCATTACTTTTGTAAAATTGTAAAATTGTTACTTTAGTTGCAGCAACACATCGTTGTAATCTTTTAGGGTTTTAACCTGTATTTTAAATTTTTTAACTGTTTTAACCTTAAAATGTATTTAGTTTTACTTATTATATGTGTGTATACAGTTTGTATTTTAAAGGTATGACTCTGATTGCTGCTTCAATTATCCCCTCTGCACGACCCGTATTGAAACTATTCGCACAGTTGTGTTTCTCATACTCATTGTCTTTTGCATAGTATTTATCTTGCATATGCACTTTATTGAGCCGCCGGATATGGAACTATGTCAGTGCCTAATTACAGATCGGGATGTTATTTTATTGGATTACCTTTTTTGTTTATTTTCTTGTATTGCATTTACTGTTTTTACTGCATACTTTTATGGTCGTAATGACCGAAATAAAGGTTTTTGAAGCTGAAGTAATCTTTGGACAATGTTGATATGACTTTGGTGCTTTATCATGCCGATTTTATGTGACTGACATCTTTTCTCACATGTGGCCAGTCCAACATGCGCTCACTTCTCTGAGGTAAACATCCTCATGGCACAACCATCTTCTTCACTTCCTCTCAATATTGAGTCAGATGAACAGTTTGACGATGATTTAGATGACGATCGACTTCGTTCAGTGTCGATTTGCTTCAAATGATGTCGCCGCTTGGCCTTGTGGTAGTGCTTCCAACGTTGCTACTGGAGGAATATGGCAGCCATTTTGTCTTTGCGCCATGACACACTTACTTTTTCCTTCGCTTTGCAAACCAACACAAAATGGTTCTCCTTCCCACAGCCTTCACATATCTGTCCAATGACGGGACATTTACCTGTGTGTGGAAATGAAAATCCACGTCTAAAACATAACTTCTTTTTACGTGTAGCCATCATTTTGTGGCCTTCTGTATTTTGCTTTAGTTAACTTTTCACGCTCATAACCGAGTCATTCAGAGCACTTCCAGCCTCCATGCCAGCAGCTTGTCTTTCAGCATGCTCTTCAGCTCTGGCAGCCATCAACACTCCCTCTAGACTAAGAGTTTCTCTCAGCATTTATCGTCTGAATGAATCTGACAATCATCCATCTATAACTGAAAGACACATAGCTTCTTCATCTTTTAATTAATTGAACTTACAAAGTTTGATCAGGGTATCAAATCTTCCTGCAAAGTCATCAATGGTTTCATCAACTCTTTCGTTTTTGACTGGAAATATATCTATAGTAATCAGCATTTGGTACTAGATTAAACTAGAGATTCAACGTTTCTTTAATCTGACGGTATGTGATTTCTTAATCAGTTCGCGGCATTGTCTTTCCGATTTCTTTCACACCATCACCAGCAAGATGTTTGAGATACTTTATAATCTTTATATAAGTATCTTCAAGTGCCTCAATTAAATCATCAAATGTTCTAATCAAGCAGTCAATCTATCACCAATATTTTGCTTTTTGGCTGTATCAAAAGGTGGTGGTGGTTTCAAGAAGGCAGCAGCACTATAGACCATTGGAGAACTTGAGTAGTGTGTTCCTGGATGCTGTTTCTTGCCCAGAATCTCTGAGACCTTGCAATGTACATGCTTGAAATTAAAAAGATTATAGGCGCTGATAGCAGTTGGTCCTAAGAAAAGAAACAAAGATGGAAACAGAAATCCATGATCTCAACCCCTGATGCATCCATTACAGAGTAAAAAGGCAAGTTTTTAAGGCCTTACGGATTGGAGTGTGAGCCTGAAGACTGGAAATGGAATGAGGAAGAAAGTTTCAAAGCTTGGATGCGGCCATCAGAAAAGCTCTGCTTTCCCACCTTTGCTTCAATATCATCCTTGACAATGACTGGAAACGTGACTTTCTTTTTGGTCTCCATCCGAGAAACAACCTTTCACTATTTCAGCAAAATCAGACGCTATGATGGTAGTTGTGCAGCTGTTAAACACAATTTGTGTCGGCTGTGGGTTGCAACACCTGTGGCTAAGGCCGTATTGACTTTGGATTCCTATAAGACCTATGAAGTTGTTCTGAGCCCCACTCGGCACCTTTGGGGACACTCACTTCGGGTATGACAGCTCCGTAAGCATAACCCTGGGAACTTCTCTCTGAGCCACTTCACTGCTTGCTGTGGTACGATGACTTTCTTTAAAGAATTTAGTAAGACATTTACTTCTTTTGTCAGCCAGCACTTTTGCATATTTTATCAGTATTTGACTACAGTAGTCTTTAGCGCTTCTTTTCTGTGTCTGAATATAATTGCCTTTAGCAGTATCACTCCGTATATTGCCCAAGTCTATCTTGTGTGGCAGCGCAGTACCTTCATGTATGGCCTGACTAACAGGCTCTCGGCCAATGTCATGTAGATTCTTTGCACTGTTTTCGTAACCTTCAACTGCTTCACACCGGCTGGAGCTGTGCTTTGACTCCACATGCATGAAGCGTTGATTCCGTAATTCGACAGCGGCACATGTGGCATGCACAAGCAGTCTACCTGGACCACAGCAAACTCTCTGGGAGAGCACAGTCGTTCTTCAGGTTACTTATACCCTATCTCGTCACAAGTTGTAGCGTCCACCCCAGCCTGGGTACCCACCAATGACTATACAACACACGGATCTTAATATTACATGTCTTTATTCTTCTGCGTGCAACTACGAACTCAACATTCTAAACCAAGCTTTCGGTGCATTCTGCTCTAACACTTATCTCACAGCTCTACAGAGTCCGGTAGGAACCAAAAGGGTTCTGTCATAAAAACTCATTTGACACTACACTGCCAACTTTGGAACTGGAGAACCAGGTTGGAGCCCCGGCATTGGCTCAATACACTCTATGGGCAAACCACGTATCTCTGCGTGCCTACAAAGAATGAATGAGACCGCGTGTAATGTAAGTGGTGCTCATGTGAAGTGCTCCAATGCCCCTGGGCCGAGTTTGCGCTACATAAAACTACAAAGAAAGCAAAGCCACCTAGTTTTGCCTCCTGCTTATTGCCTATTTGAATTGTCTTGAATGTCACTGTGCTATGTCTCATTCAGACGGTGATACTGCAGCAGGGCTCTCGACCATCTTTGTTCACTGTGTAGCCTCAAAAAGTACAGGACAAGTCACAAGCGATCCATGGAGCTATGTGTACCCATGACAACTGCCTCTTCTTGACCTCAGAGATCCAGTCGGGCAGCAGTAGCAGCTCTGCATAAACTCAGTCGCCAGCACACTGGTGGCAAATAATTTTGCACACTACTGATGAAGCTCTCAATTGCGTTGCAAAGCGTTTGTGTGAATGCTGATAATAGTTAATGATCTGCATTAGTGTAATCTTTACAGAGTGACAGTTGACACGGCTAACTGTTGCATCTCTGATCAATACATTCATAAGACACACAACATTCTCAGCGGTCTCTATCTTCAAAGTCATAAATGAACTAGCTGCTAACTACCTCCCCAACACCCTATCATGTTACCCACAGTCTTGGAACATTATATCTACCAATTTCAATCTCCTAGCTGACCCTAAGATACCTTGTGCCACATGCAAGTTCCTGACAATCCACTTCCTAGGCTTCTGACAATGAAAATCTGTACCATCTGGCACTCTTGCCACCTACTCTGTCCTAGACTTCAAAATAGCACCAGAGACACCTAGTGAAACTTGTATATCAATAATGATAAACAACCCACTTCAAAGTAAATTATTCTAGGTTGGCACGTTCCCTTACCTGGAATCAGGCAACTGGGCACTTTTCCTACATAAGTGTTTGTTTTGCCTCCCGCACTCATATTACAACAGTGGCAATAATATTATTGCTAAACAGTTACATCTGTAAACTGTTATTTACAGCCACCACGGCTCAAAATATATATATATATATATATATATATATATATATATATATATATATTATATATCTGCTTCACACACACATACATACAGACTCCTATTCAGAAGTCACTGGCTTCGCCTTAGAATGGATTCAACCATTCCTCCAAACCTGAATTAGGTGTCAATCAAATCACCACCTTAGAAGGTGTGGAGTGGAGTACCAAAAGGGATTTCCCAGTCATCACTATGCAACTATCCACTATCACCTAAAACTTAGACTGGACATCTATTTCTCTGAATGAAGAGGTTCTACCACCTTAACCGTGGCAGTCATGAATGGCCATATGACATGGCCAACTGGTTTCTGGCACGGGGTGCTGGTGGGTACTGAAAACAATCCCTCTTTGGGATTGGTGGGGGATCATGTAAGCATATGTCCTTGAATTCCTACCTGGGTTTTCCAGTATAGGACTGCAGGGGCTAAATCTCAACAGGGCCAGAGTGAAGGACGTTGGGAGGAGGTGGTTATCTGACAAAGCCGCCATGCTGGCTTTGGCACAGTTAATAACAGCACAACATCTATGAAGCACAAATATCTTTGGGACCTAGATGGTGATTTTATTTACTGATTTTGAAAATCAAAATTAGGAACCAAAGATCTAAGAAGGTACACTTTTTCGAACAGAGAGAGGGGAGTCAGAGGTTGCGACTTGAAGCTGAGCATTGTGGAGTAACCTGAGCTCCTCTTCCACTGTCCTAGTTTAAAAAAAATGGTGAATGAAAATATAGTCTGGTTACTTCGGGAGAAGATGCTTCTTTGGGTAGCTGGGGTTTTTACAAGGGGAAAGAAGCTCACTCCCTGCTCTCTTTGAGTCCTTCATGTTCTACATTCTTGGCCTCTCCTGTATATCACACTAAGGAAGAGGGTATATCTTCTGAAACCCTTCTTCTGAGAAAAAAAAATGATTTGTCCAGATATATTGAAAAGGACAGATCAGAAAGGTGGGAACTGAAGCAATGTATACAGCAAATTAAAAATAAAGGAACAAGAGGTTTTTACAACAGCCTTCTAGACTACAATTGTTGGTGGGAAATTATACTAAATCAATTTTTTCTAAAGACGCCAATGCATAACTCACCCAGACATAATGAGGAAGAAATTACATTAGTGGAAATCTGTTAGATTAAGTGCTGTCCGAGTATTAGACAGCTATCATCTCTTTTTGCACTGGGGGATTTATTATTAGGCTTCGACACATCTAGGAAAAGAGAGCTCAGGTGTCGGGAGGCCAGATGGTGTGAGGGCACACCCCTCCCCATAATTCAGGATCTTGTTAAAAGGGTAGTTTTGGGGTTAGAACAGTTGCGATAAGGGTAGTGATGGCAGATGAGGTAAGTTAGGGTTACTGAAAATAGAAGATATAATACAGGTCATTCAGGTAAGATGGTGACTGGGAGCACCAAAAAATGAAAAAGGAAAGCTATCTGATCTACTGTTGTGAACATAGGTAGCAGGTTCCATAAGAAATGTAGGGTTTTCTTCCTTCGTGTGACAAATAAAGAGCTTATTATTTGCTCATGGAATGTGAATGGAATGCTCCAGAATAAAAAGGGGTATTGTGAATATAAGCGGTCTACAAAACTCTGGAGCAGATATTTTTTATTGCAAGAAACACACATTCTAATTGAACAATTAGACCTGCTGAAAACAATCTGGGCATCTTTGGTGACAGCATCGAAATAGCAGGTTTCTACAAGGAGTGGTGCTCCTCAGATTAGGAAATCCTGTAATAATAAATTGCAGAAACAAGTATGGATAGGCTGGATTTGTCGGCTGACTGCATAAAAACAAATGTTTTACAGTTGTCATTATATTTGGTTCTGTTATAGATGATCTTTCCAGTTTTTTTTTATTTTATTTTTTTTAACAACATTTTTATTTATTTTTATAGGTACAATATAGGCGTAGCCCGACAAGTACAAAGTATATAATGAAAAAGACATAGCCATAGCGTACCTGATTTTAGGTTTCAACAGAAACTTGGCCTGGAGAACACCATGCCAGGTAATTAACAATCCACACCGAACCCAGCTAACGTGCGTAATTGCATGATCTTAGGGTATGTCAGATGAAAGCTGTTAGAATTATCTGCCTCTGATGTACAACTGTATTGCATTGTGTCTCTTGAGGGCTTATGGGGGGGTCTGTATCTGGCAGGGGGGGGCAAGATAATCCCTCGATATGTCGCACAGCGGGACCAAATCTTCCTATGCTTCGGTGGGCCTCCCCGTGCTTGAAAAACAACAATTTCGGCACCCATACATCTGTCTAAGGCCTTTTTCCATTCTCCTAGCCCCGGTGGGGAGGACGCCTTCCACTTCTGGGCAATGTCCCTTTTGGCCAGGGTGAGACCCAGGAACAGGAGGTGCTGTTTGTAGCGATTCCCTCCAATCTCTTCTGTGCTGTGGAGGAGCAGTAGTCTGGGATCAAATGGAATGGTCCAAGCCAGCACCTGGCCCAAGCAGGACATCACCCTCCTCCAGAATGGTTATATCACCTCACAGCTCCATACTGTATGGAGAAATGAACCCTCCTCTTTTGTACAGCGGAGGCACAGGGGGACAGGATAACTCCCATCTTCCACAACCGGGATCTTGTATAGTATATACGGTGGAGATATTTAAATTGTATAAGGCGGAGTCTCAAAGAGACCGCCGCATGTCAGGGGCTAGCTAGAGCCTCAGTCCAATCATCGTCGGTCAAGGTCGGCACGTCAATTTCCCAGGCAGCTCTGGTCTTATGTAATGTAGTGTGTGTGTGAGTGAGTGGTTAATGTCTGATATATTTGCTTAATTTTGTGTGCCCCTAGGTCCTCCATTAGTAACCGGCCTTCTAGCAGGTGGAATTCTGGAAGGGACTTCAAATGTCGAATGTGGGGATTAAGAGCATGTCGCAACTGTAGATAATGGTGGAACTGGGATTTATGTAAGTGAAACTCAGTTTGTAGTTGCTGAAAGGATTTAAGGATGCAACCCTGCATAATATCGCCTAAGGTGGATATTCCAATGAGGTCCCATTTGCGGAAGCCCACTAAGGCCGAGACGGAATGTAAGTAGGTGCCCTGCCAAAGAGGGGTTGTTTGCGTCAATTTCCCCATCCAGCCCATGGTCTTCACTGTGCGTCTCCATAACTGTATAACAGTTTTGCTGGCCGGTGGGAGAGTATCCAATTTGATTTGACTGTACAGGAGTTTCTGCAGTGGGGTGTCCTTTATTGCCATCCTCTCTACTGCATAAGCAGGGTCTGACTGGGACCCATACCACCATTTATTAATGACTAGGAGATGGGTTGGGGAATAGTATGCATGAATATCTGGCGCCGCAATGCCACCGCAGTATGTCGATTGTGTACATGTGTGAAGTGCCACACGGATTGCACCACCCTGCCACAGAAACCCATTCAATATTGCATTTAACTGTGTGAACCAAGAATGGGGGATGTTATGTGGGAAATTTTGCAGCCGATATAATAAGCGGGGTAGAGATACCATTTTAAAAATGGCTGAACACCCGTATAGTGATAGGGGCAACTGAGACCATACTGAAGTTTCACTATGAACCGCAGGGAGCAGAGGAGAGATGTTGCGAGTCCACGAAGTCGTAGGACAAAGTGATATGTAAACTCCCAGGTATTTAAACCCATCCGTGGCCCAGGATAATTGAGCGGCCCAGGTCTGGCGTTTCTGGTCTCCGCATACTGGGAAGAGCGTGGATTTGGAGGGGTTAGTCCCCAACCCCGTAGTCTCTCCGAACACTCGGAGAATCTGAAGGATACGGGGCCCAGAGGCCCATGGATCTGTCAAAAAGAATAGGGCATCGTCTGCGTAGAGTGCAATTCTGTCAGAATATTCTTGCGACCACTCAAACCCTTTAATCAGCGAATCTTGACGGACCCATACCACCAGAGGCTCTATGGCCAGGGCGAAGAGCAGTGGAGATAAGGGGCAGCCCGGTCGCGTGCCCCGATGGATGGAAAATGGGGAGGACCAGTTACCGGCCACCCGAACCGAGGCCGAGAGGTTGGTGTACAGCAACTTTATGGATGTGAAGAATCGGGGGCCTAAGTTTATGGCTCAAAGGAGTTTGAAAAGGGAAGTCCAACTTAGAGAGTCAGACGCCTTATCAATGTCGGCCAACAGAATGGCCGCTGGCCGGCCAAGATACTGGGCCCTAGCAATGGCGTTGTGAACCCGTCTGATGTTGTGCCTAGTGGATCGCTGAGGCATGAAGCCAGCCTGGTCGGGATGAATGAGGTCTTGAATGCAGGATTTAAGACAGTCTGCAAGGACTTTGCCAAATAATTTAGGCTCAAAATTGAGCAGCGAAATAGGGCGATATGAAGCCGGGTCTTCCGGGGGGCGGCCTGGTTTAAGAAATACTACTATTTCCGCGTGTCGCCAGTCTATAGGCAACATGCGTTGTTCGCAAGCTTCTTGTAGTGCAACTAAGAAATGGGGTCTAACGTTGTCATGTGTGGCCGCAAGAAGTCGCTGGGAAATCCATTGGGACCAGGTGCTTTACCGGGATGGGTATTAATCAGTGCTGCTCTTAGCTCATCTAATGTTATGGGGGCATCTAATCGGTCCCTGTCCTGGTCTGAAAGTTTGCGGGAAGGGATATCTGACAGGAATTCGTCGATAAGGTCCTCTGAGATCAGCTCCCACTTCTGGAACAGCGAGGCATAAAATGTCGCGAAGACCTGTTCCAGCGACTCAGGCGAAGTGCATAGCACTCCGTTTGCATCTCGCAGTATCGGCACAGGGATAGGGGCCATCTCAACTTGACATAGCCGGTGAAGCATTCAGCTTGATTTATCACCCCACTGATATATCCTATATCCTATGTTGTGTCGCCAACCAGGTTAGTGATAAGTTGACGTATTTGTTGATGAATAAGGAGGAGGTTCCGACGCGATCCCGGGGCGTTCCCCGTCACCACTTCCAACTCTAATGAGCGCTGGCGATCTTCGAGGTCTAGTATTTAGGCAAGTCGTTTACGCTTTTCCCGGCATGGAAGCTTATGTCAATCCCTCTAATCAAGGGCTTAAGGGCCTCCCACAAGACTATTCTGGACGGGGCTGTGTCCGAGTTAAGCAGGAGGTAATCAGATATGGCCTGTTGAAGGACGTCTTGATAATTAGGATTCCTGAGGTGTCAGGGGGACATACGCCAGTGGTAAGGGTGAATATAGCTGTGGGGGAGAAATATGTAGTCTAGTCGTGACAGTGTATCATATACTGCCGATGTATACGTGAACCTGCTCGCAGAGGGATGGAAAGCCCGCCATGTGTCCGACCACCCGAGTGTAGTGCAAGGGAGTTAAATTTGGATTTATTTAAGAGGGGTTCTTGTTCCCTGGCCCGTCAGCGAGCTTGGGACGTCATCACATCATTCCAATACCCCCCTAGGATTGTCAATCCCTCCGGCAACTCACTCCACAACTGCGTGACTTTGTCCGAGAATGTTTGTACCATAGGAGGTGGGGCGTATATACTCCCTGTGGTTAACTGCTCCCCAGCCACTGTACCAGTAATAACTGTATACCTCCCCCTGGGTCTAATCAGTGTTTAGAAATACAGTGCGGCACACAGCGGTGTATGAGGACCGCCGTGCCTCTAGAGCCACGAGCAAACCCAGAGTGGTACACCATAGTATAACCAAATCTAGTGAGGCATGGGGTTTTGTTCCACAGAAGATGGGTCTCCTGGAGTAGAAGTATATCTGCTTCACAGCGTTTTGCCAAACGGAGCACTGCACCCCTCTTGATTTTGTTCAGGAGCCCCCTGACGTTCCAGGAGATTATATTTAGTGCCCCCAATTGAGGGCCTAGCGTGTGTTGTGTCATCTAGCAGCTGTGTGTCTACTCTCTGCAATTACTGGTGGATCGACGGATGTTCCTGGTGCGTGGTCGGTGTGTATAACAAACAAAATAAACCCAACAATGCCCATCCCCCTCCCCCCGCCCCTATACTTCCAGGAACGAGGAGTATCTGTTGCGACGGAGTCCTCACATAGACCCCAATGGGGGAATCCCCGGGACCTCCGCCAAGTGTACCCAAACATCCCAAACTTATAAAACATAAAGCCAAATGTCCAGGGGCGTGATTGTTCCGTGCGTGGCCACAGCCAATAAAGTGAACCCCATATTTATCAACATAGGAATGAAATTACTAGCGACCAGCCAAACCAGTGGAATTTAAGACGGTTTCGAGAATGAGTTATTTCGCCGCTTCTTCCTGGTCTTGGACCCGCCAATTAGAGCGGGATCTATGCCTTCGCTTCAGATTGCCTTTGTTCTGCCTGCCCCTATGCGAGCCCTGGGAAGAGTCGGAATCCGGCGGGGAGTGCGGCTTAAGATGTATAGTTTCATGGGCCCATGAAAACACCGCCTCCTGGGAGTCAAAGAAGTAGGACTTTGAATTGTATATCACTTTCATCCTGGCAGGGTATAACAGCATATAAGAAACATTCAGTTCCCCGAGTCTGCGCTTTGCGGCCCCAAAGGATTGTCGTTGTTGCTGCACTAGCCTGGTATAGCCTGGGAACACCATGATTGGATGCGAATTTAAGAGCAATCGGTCTTTATGAGTTCTCGCAAACTGTAGGATTGCGTCGCGGTCCGCATAGTTCAGAAGCTTAGCAATAACCGGTCGTGGACGTTCACCCGGTGGAGGCTTCTTCGTCATAGCCCGGTGGGCTCTCTCCACTACAAAACATGCTGAGATGGATTCTTCCGGCAGCAGGGACCTGAGCCACTTCGTAAGAAAGTTGATCATAGATGTGCCTTCAAAGCCCTCTGGAAATCCTACCAGGCGCAGGTTGTTCCGCCGGGCCCTGCCCTCTGCCTCTTCGACTCGGGATGCCAATTCTTGTGTCACCACCGTCAGCTTATTTACCTTCTTTTGGAGGGACGTTACCGTGTCCTCCACCGTGGAGACTCGGGTTTCAGCTTCCGTGATGCAATCGACTGCCTTGCGGAGATCTTGACGGAAAAATGAGACCTCCGATCCCACTGCGCCAATCTTCGCCTCAAGTGCTTCTCGCGACTGGGTAATAGCTGCTAGTAGGGTTGCATTATCCGGGGTTTGGCCGCCGGCACCATGTCTACTGGAGTCGCCTGTCGGCGCAGTGTACTGATCCAGAGTGCTCTGTTTTGAGGTGGCCCCTACTGACTTGTCCTTGCCCATGTTGGATTGAGAAACTTGTGTGGGGGGACCCCCTTGATTGTAGAACCGATGGAGTAGCTCCTGCTCTGTGGCGCAGGTATTCTTATCGGGACCCCTGCTTTTCTGTGCGTAGGCAGAAGGTCTCTCCGGTGCAGCACTCCAGGCTGGGCCTCACGGTTCCCAGCCTCCCGGACCACAAGCCGCACCAGGCCTAGCCCGGCTGCCTCCGCGGTCCGAGAGAGCCAGCCAAGTGGGCCCCCTAAAGGGACCGGAACCCCCGGACTCCCGACCTGGCAGCCACCCCCGCGGGGCACGTCCCAATTCTGGTGTTGCCGCCGCTCCACAACGTACTCCAGGGGCCAGAGGAAGGCTATCACAATGCAGCCAACACCCAGCGATGTGGTGCTGCGTGGTGTTCCCTCTCGGGAAGGTGAGCTGCGGCTGAATGGATTATGGCAGGGCGACCAACCCCGGCCGGCGTGCTCCAGCAGGTCCACAGGCCTTAAGTATAAGGTTCGCCCCCCTGGGTCCAGTAGTAATGACCGGTATAAATTTGGGATGCCGACTCCCTGCACAGCGGCGCTATTTCCACTACAATGCCTACGCTGGAGGGGGAGGGATTTTGGCGTGTCCGGCAACCAAGGGGGGGCGGGATCTCGCTCCACTCCGCCACACGCAGACTCAACAACAGGCACCCGACTGCCCGGCGCTGGGCCCAAGGCAGCCGGTCGCGGCTGATTTTTATGTGCGGCGGCGTTCCCTCTGCTTGCCGCACCGCATCTATGACTCTGGGCCTGCCTGCACCGCTCGTGTGTACCTTGTTGGCGTGTCGCAGGCGCCCCTGTCCCGGTCCAGCATCACAGCCGCACTATGCTGGGCGTCTCCGGATTCTTGCTGCCCCAGGGACCTGAGACTGGGCGACAGCGCCCGCCCGCTCCAACACAGCGCCGAGGCCCCTCCAAGTTAGGGTCAACGGTAGTGCTCACGGGGCTCAGTCACGTCAGTCGCCGTCCACTGACCGGCAAGTGCCCTCCTCACTGCAGAGTCCCAGGCCGTCGCTGCCCTCGGCGTGTCGCACCAGGGCCCGGCTCAACACCCAGCAGCGTCTGCCGGCAGCAGTCCGCACCCCCAGCCCCAATTCACTCCGCTGCGTATCTGCCGTGGTAGATGGTTGTGGCAAAGGACTCCGACCCCGGCGACTCCCGATACTGTCTTCAGCAGCGGCAGGGGCCGGATTTCGCGTTGGGGCTCAGGACAACTCGCGGATTATGATGAAATATGGCTCAGGCGGACGGAGCTGCTCTAAGGCACGTCCGCCATGTTTGGCTTCTCAAGCCACGCCCCCCCATCTTTCCAGTTTTGGAGAAATTGATTACAAAAGCGAATTCAACTGGCACCCTTTACCTTTTATCTGAGACTGAAACGTTATAGTGACAAACACCGACAGATTTAATAAAACTGTTGCATTTCATAAACTGAAATCCAGAAGAAGATTGAGGAATTAAGAATATAGATTAAAAAATGCCTGGAGAAAAATGAACAAATATTAACCAGGATATTCTTTCTTTTCTGGCTGTTTTCACATATTATAAAGAATTGATTTTGTTTTTAATAATTAACACCATCCCCAATGAGTGCACACATCTTAATAAGAATCTGAAGTCTTTATTAGGATGTCAGATCGCTCCTGGCTATGCTGCCCAATAAATGAGTTTTGTTCAGAAAAGCATAAAACCAGCTGCTGGTTTTTTGATAAAAATTGCTACTAGATGCCAACTTTATCAATCACATTCAAGATAAGAAAATATTACTCCGAATAGTCCTACAGTGTGCAGGGATCCAGGATACTTTTCAATGTACATGTATATAATAATCTGATGACATTGGAGGTAGATACCACAGTGTTGAACAGTTAGGTGACACCTCCATAAGTCTTTAAAAGGCTTGCTTTAACTTCATTTTGGGGTAAAAAACTATAGTGTAGTACATAGCATTTAAGCTACACTGCAGCATTTAGATTAGAAATTTGCTATATGGTGAAATATCTGCTTGAACTATGAAGTAAAATGAAGTGAAAGGTGCCTGTCAGGTCATAAGTGCATCAACTGCACTCATCATACACTATAAGAGAGCCAACAGCTTCCGTTACCCAGCATGCACTGTACTGACAGTTTGCCTCACAGCTTCAGTTGTTTCTGAACTGGAGAATATGGTGTGCCACAGTGTGAATTACACTGACAACCTGGGAGGAGGGGGTTGTTTATGAATTCAGTGAGAATACCTGTGACGCAGAACCAGGATTACAAGTAAGTAAAATGTTTGTTCTGCATCATTGGATTTTCACGGATAGTCGTAAACATAGACTAGAATAGAAAGCATAGTCCCAATGCGAGGTTGTCAATGCAAGAGGAAAATATTGTTTGCAATTGAGGCATGCTGTATAACTGGGATGAGTATCTGGGTTTGCTAATTAAATACATTACGTAACTTAGCTTGACCAACCAATGTGTTGGTTTTAGAAGCTTCATGAAGACAGTTAGGTCTAGTAAAGGTATAAACAGATTTCCGGGTTGCTGCTGGACATATCTCTGAGAGGGGTACACTTCTGACCCAAGCGACGGATGCCGCTTTTCCCCTTATGGAATGAACTTTGGGTTTACCAGGTAGAGGTTTTTTTGCTGACTGGTAACAGTATACAGTGCAGGATACGATCCAACAGCCAGTAGTCTGTTTGGAGGATGTTAAACCAGTTTGTAATGGCCCATAGTTCACAAAGAAGTGACTAGTTTTTCCAGATGGTTTTAGTCTTTTCTAGATAAAACTTTAGGACTCCCTTTAGATCTAGAGAATGTAAATGTGTCTCTGCTGGGGTTGATGGATCGGAGAAAAACACTGGGAGAGAAATAATTTGATAAAGATGAAAATCTGATATGACTTTGGGCAGAAAATAGGGGTGTCTCAATAATACTATCTTGTTGTGATGGAAAATCAAGGAGGGCTAATAGCAGATAAAGTCTGTAACTCACTCACTCTCCATGCCCATGTTATGGCAAATAAGAAAGCAATTTTCCACAAAAGATGTTGAAATGTACCTTATGAATAGACTGGAAAGGAAGAGTCATAAGCTCAGAGAGAACCAGATTTAGGTCTCATGGGGAAGCAGCCCTTTTAACTAGAGGGCAAATCTTTTTTAGACCTTTCAAGAAATCCTTGATCACTGGGACTGTGAAGAACAATCTTTTATTTGGGCCTTTACAATAGGCTGTTATTGTAATTGTAATTGTCATTTGTAAAGCGCATAATCACCGTCAGGTCTCTAAGCGCTGTGAGAGAGAGCCCTACCCTAGCACGTGAAGGGGATGTAAATGATTAAGTTGTGCCCCAAGCTTCCACAAAGAGGAGTGTTTTTAACTTCTTCCTAAATGGGAGGAGGGCGTGTTCCTTACGCAGATTCTCCGGCAGCTTGTTCCATAGTACAGGGATTGAGGTTGAGAAAGCTCTGCCTCCTTTAGAGGTCATGCTAAAGCGGGGGCAGGCCAGCAGGCCGGCCTCCGAGGACCGTAGTGACCTGCTAGGAGTGTAGGTTGCGAAGCGATCTTTAATGTAAGATGGGGCTTGGCCATAAATGGCTTTGTGCGCGATGCAAAGGCCCTTAAACCTAGTTCTCAGCCTGATCTGGAGCCAGTGTAGCTGGCGTAAGAGGGGGGTAGCGTGGGCCCTCCTAGGCAGTCTAAAAATTAGTCTGGCAGCATCATTCATAATGACCTGTAATCTGGCAAGCAGCTTTTCTGGGAGGCCGATGTACAGGGAGTTCCCGTAGTCCAGTCGTGACACTATCATAGCTGATACTGCCGTTCTGAGTGTTGCAAATGTGAGAAGGGGGGCAAGTTTCCGTAACTGTCTAAGCAGGCCAACACATGTTCCTACTACAGCAGATACCTGCTGGGTCATAGACAGCTTGGCATCGATTTTGATGCCCAGGCTTTTTACGATGAACTAGATGGAGACTAGATGAACGGTGATCGAACAAAATTGAAGCTTGGACTATGTGGAATGTAACAAATAAGGAAGGATAACATTATCCGGGCATGAAAGTGGATATTGATTGTTGTTAAGGCACCAAATCAAAAATTGTTTCCATTTTAAAGCATAGGAGCTCCTGGTAGACAGTTTCTTTGTTTCCTTGAGAATTTTGATACAGCCTGGTGGCCAATTTAGGTGTCACACTGTATGACCTCAAGAGCCATCCAAATTTAAAGATTGTACTTTGGAGTGGGGATTTTCCCTCTCATCCTGGATAGTAGATTGTGGTTACATGGTAGCTTCTTGTGGAGTTTGAGTGATAGGTGAAGTAGCTCTGGAAACCACTAATGTCTCAGCCACTCCGGAGCTATGAGGATAATGGGCAAGTGAGACCATTTGAACTTGTTCATTACTGATGGTATCAGTGTGATGGGGGAAAAGTGCATAGAAATTCGTTTGACTAAGTCATGTAAAGAGTATTGCCCATCGATTGTGGGTCCCACATTCTGGATCTGTAGTGTGGGCATTTTGCGCTCTGTTTGCAAATAAGTCCGTTTGTGGATAACCTTGTCGTTGAGTTCCCACTCATGCTTTTCGTAGGAAGCACCTGCTGAGTAGCTCAGCCTGTAGGTTTTGCAGACCTGGTAGGTGAACAGGTTGAATGGACAGATTTCCTTGCTTTACTAGTAACAGATGCCAAATTCAATGGGCTTCTAATGATAGAGTTCTTGATCTTGGTCCTCCGTGCTTGTTTAAATAGTACATGGTGGTGATATTGTCTGTACTAGAACTATGATTGTGGATAAGGCTGGTGGAGAAGCTTTGAGAGTTAGTTGAACTGCCCCTAGCACAAGAACGCTGATGTGGTAAAGTTGTTGCTTGAGAGACCACTGACTGAATTGTAAGATTGCTGAGATGTGCCCCCACCCCTTCAACCAATGAGGGAAGCATCGGTCACAATGGTCTGAGCAGGAAGATCCTGATGAAAGGGAACTCCTTTGAAAGGACTGTGTTTGTTGAGCCACCACTGAAGGGATTGTTGAGCTTACAGTGTTAGATTTATTTTGTCTTACGGATCCCCATGTATTTATGACCATTGGTCTTCCAAGCATTGTTGTAGTGGTCTCATGTGGAGACGAGAATTTGAAACTAGAAAAATGCAAGAGGCACGGATCCTTTGAGAGAAGAGATTTGTCTGACTGATGGCTTTGTGTTGTGTATTAATTGGTGACATCTCCGAGAACAGGTTCATACTCTGGCCTCTAAAGGAAATAAGTTGCTTGTGATGATGTTGCAGCTAGGTAGTCCAGGATTTGAAAAGGAGATTGATTTTTCTAGATTCACACAAAGGCCTAGTTTGCCTAATAAAGCAACAGTGAAGTTGAAATCATTTTGTACTTGACATGAAGTGTGAGCTTCTATCAACCAATTGTCTAGGTAGGGTAGACAAAAATGACGAAGGCTGCAACTACCGCAATGTTCCCATTACAGCCCTTTCTGCTACCCTTCCCTCCATGCACATAGATTTGGCTGCCAGCATTGCCTTTGTTGTTTGTATCCCTTTTGGTTGTGTGGCCTTTGGTTATATATTGTGTCATCTGCCAAGGGAGGGGCAATTGTATTGTAGTCACATTTGCTCCATGTTTTGAGTCTGTGGTTCTTCATGCAGAAGTGGGTGAGGAGTGGGTGGCTAAGGAGCAGTGCTAGTCTGACCTTAAATTTGGGTCTGCGCAGCTGGTTGTGCTGCAGATGCTGGTTGTGCACCAACGGTTTCCTTATGGCCATAGCGGGAAGGTAGATGTCCGTCCAGTCTAGCGAGCAGGAGTGCACTGCTGGTTCTCTATGTCTCCTCCCTCAGCTTGTCTTTTGCTGGGTCCCGGATGCCTAGGCCAGGTGAGGGGGGGCCACCGGTTGTCCCAGGGGCTGTTTGTCCTGTGGACAAGAGGTGGGTGACATACGTTGATATTTGTAATACACGTTATGGTGATATGTGGTGTTTCAGATGTGTTCTCTTTGGTTTTTTATTATGGATGGACTTTTATCATTTTTGCTGTACTGTTTTGTGTCTTCTTTCACCTTTTCCTATCTTCATGGTGGCACCTTTCAATTTTGGGCAATTTTTGACATATTGACGAACTGACAATCCTTACCATGAAATTGTTTGAGCTGACTCAAGGGTATAAAATGTTTTAGATGATGCATTGCATCAATTCTCTTGCTGCCTTGTTTGGCATCCTGCTTGGGGTTGGCCTCATTTTGTTTGGATTATTCTTGACATTTTTTGTTGACCTGACAATACTATGCTGCTTTTCAGACTATGACATTTTAGGCACCGTTGTGATTCCAGTGTTAATTACCATTTTATGATCACCATTGAAGTGGTATGATCACATAATGTCTGTAGTGTTAGCATATTTACTGGTAGTTCTGTTACACTGTATGTTACCCTCAACTTGTCTTATCTTTATTATTTTGACTGTCATTTCCATCAAGCTCCTTCTCCTTCCATTACGTCTGCCCCAGGAGTAAAAAAAGAAGTTACTTACCTGTACACTGTGGTTCTCCAGTATTGAGATCTTTCATAGATTCACATGCTTGAAACTTCCCCGTCGTCATGGTGGGAGTCTCACGGTACTTAGATAAGCAGTACTATAGAAATACATTAGAGACCATTATGAAAGAAAGGACATTTTAAAACCCCTCAGCATCTTTATGTAGATCTAATCTTTGACCAATCAGAGACAAGCCCCAGACCCCATCTCCCCTGCAGAGCCACCATACCTCAGATTTTGTTCACAAGTGTGTTCAAGTGAATAGTTGTATGAGGTAAGACGTGGCAAGCCTAAACAGGGAGATGTGAGTCTATGAAAGATCTCAATACTGGAGAACCACAGTGTAAAGGTAAGTAACTTGTTTTTTTTCTCCAGCATTTAATCCTTCATAGATTCATATGCTTGAATCAGAGTGGTTAGCAGTACAATTCTTAGAATCAATGAGATTACGCGGAGACACCTCTGCATGAATTATATATTTTGACAAGAATCAGCAACAACCTAACAAATATATATATACATATATATACATCCATATATATATATTTTCATCAGAAACACTCCTCGTATCTAATCACTAATAATATACATATATATATACATACAGAAAGAGATTTTGAAATTAGGCAATTTCTCATAGTATCAATTAAGGCCTTTTCTTATCTCATAACATAACAAATTTTGGTCATAGAAAATCTTTTTATGAAATGGAAATATCAGATATGTGTTTGGTTTTAATTATAGTTGTATGTTACTAGTTTTAAGAACAGGTAAATTTGAAGAAAGTCACCAATTTTGGTAACTCACGTCCTTGAAAGCCCAATAGAGGGCAAAATATTCTCATTTGGGCAATGTACCTGAATAGAATTGAGAAAGGATGTTTGTGGTAGGCAAAATGCAACCAAATGAATGGGTTGTTGTCATAGTATTAGCTTAATAGATCAGTTTAATTACATATTGGAAAACTGTAACAGGCATGGCACTCACTAGTTTCACTGTATTTTAGATATATCAATTTAATTTGTTCTATTCACAAAATCACTTATTTAAAATTCACGATAAAAATGCAAAAGACTACATCTACCAGAATGCCTAGCGCTGTAGAGAACAGGATGTGACATAATGTCAGGTGATCAGTTTAAATGAAGCAGCAATTGCAGCGTTGGTTACCCGTGAGCAAGGTCTGAGGGCAGACTGAAACGCGTAGGGGTTCTTTACTGGTTGGAGAATGTTGCCGCTTTAATAAAATCTAAGAGCGTGCAAAAATACCCGTGAGTGCGAGTGGTTCTTTCCTCAAAAGGGAATCCTTGGTGACATATCACGGCTGGACTCTGCCGTTTTCCACGGATCGCACCGTCACAGAGCGCCGCAAATGCCGTCAGGACGAGTCCTTTGTTGGTGAAATATATGCATATATATATATATGCATATGCATATAACACTTTATCTCGTAGTAGCTCCCCTACATAACAGAGAGAAGGAATACGAAAAAGACTGTACCTCAAATGAACAGATGCTTCAGGACCGCCTGACCCACTGCAGCATCAGTCTTCCATGCCGAATCCTGGCAGTAGTGCCTGGTGAACGTATGCACGTTCGAACATGTTGCCGCTCTACAGATATCTGGTAGTGATACTCCGGCAAAAAGGGTTGTAGAGGCTTCCACCTTTCTTGTGGAGTGTGCTGTAACCTTTGCGGACAGAGGTCTTCTGGCTTTTTCATGGCAGAAGGCAATCACAGATGATATTAAACGAGCAATACTACTCCTTGAAAGAGCGTGGCCTTTCCTTGGAGATGTAAACGATACAAAGAACTGGTCTGACTTACTGAAAGTCTTTGTTCTGTGAATGTAGAATTTTAGGCAACGCTTCACATCCAGAGAATCTAAAGCCCTTTCCGCAGGAGTGGAAGGATTTCCGAAGTATGTTGCCAGTATTACTGGCTCATTTAGATGAAGAGAAGTTGGGACTTTAGGTATAAAGTGTGGCCTCCTTCCCAACATTAACTTATCCTGTTTAAACTGGAGAAACGGTTCAGCAACAGTGAAGGCCTGAATTTCACTGACCCTTCTAGCTGACGTGAGAGTCAACAAGAGCGCAGTTTTCCACAAGACGTATTTTAATTCTGCTTTATGGATCGGCTCAAAGGGAGGCTTCATGAATTGAGAGAGTACCGTGTTTGACTGCCAAGGAACCGCAGGACGCTTTAAACATGGAAAAGCAAGAATTCCTTTACTATTCTCGTAGACCACAGCGAGAGTTCCCCTGGCTTCCTGCGAAACCTGGAAATTGCTGCCAGGTGCACTTTGATCGATGAATGCACCAGTTTTTATTTTGCCAAAAGGAGGAGATATGGCAATACTTGCTCCGGTGACGAGTGGAGAAGATGAATATGCTTTGCAATGCACCAGTGACAGAATCTCTTCCATTTTGCTGCGTATGATTTATTAGTGGAAAAAGCTCTGGAATGCTGTAGGATGGACTTGCACTCTGGTGCAATGTCTAGATCTCTAAACTATTAGTCATGAGGTTCCAAGCCGATAAACTCGGAGATTTTATCTGAGGGTGAAGAATCTGACTGTTGTCAATGGACAGCAAGATGGGCCGAGGTTGAAAGAGAATGTGCAGGGATATTGACCACAGTGGAAGTTCTGGGTACCAAAACTGCTGCAGCCATGCCGGAGCTATGAGAATGAGATGGCATGGTTCCTTCTTCATTTTGCACACCACCCTTGGGATGAGTGGGAACGGTGGAAAAGCATAAGCAAACATCCCTGTCCACTGCATGTGTAGAGCATCCCCCCAAGAGTTGGTCTGAAGAAACCTGCTGGTGAACTTTTCGCACTTCTTGTTACTTAGGGTTGCAAAGAGATCCAGTCTCGGAGTGCCCCACAGTTTGAAAACTCGCTTCAGCTGCTCCCAATCCAATTCCCATTCGTGGCATTGAGAGCTGGTTCTGCTTAAAGAATCCACCCATTCGTTGTCCACGCCTGGAAGATGTTGTATTTGCATCGTTATCTTGTGCTCTATCAGCCATTTCCAGATTTCCAGGGCCTGAGTCGATAGCGTGCGAGACCTGGTGCCCCCTTGCTTGGCCAGGTAGAACATTGTTGTGGTATTGTCTGTTCTCACTAGAACAGAAGTGCCTTGAATCCTTGGAAGGAACGCCTGCTGCCCCAGAAACACTGCCCTCAATTCCAAGAGATTGATGTGCATTTGCGCCTCTTGGACAGACCATCTTCCATGGGAAACATCCATTACAACGCAGGCATTACATCTTAATGGCTTTACAACGCATGCCATTACATCGTAAGTGCCATTACAACGCATGCCATTACAACACATCTGCCTTTGCAATTTACAAGAGAGGTCTTGGACACAGTACCGCACCTGTTATTGCAGGGGGGATCTATTTTTGTGTGTTGCACAGATCAAAAGAAACAAGACCTCATAGTTTCTCAAAAGTGAAAAATTCACATAAACAATTTACCAAAAATTGATCAGCACACACTAATTCATGGTCAAAATTACAAGAAAAAATTATATTCTCAAACGTGCGGTGGAATTTTTGAAAGATCCTTTATTCTTTTAATCTCCACAAGGTAGCCAACACGTTTCGTCCTTTTATAGGACTTCTTCAGGGCTCAAACAGGTATCATTCATGTGCACTGCTATTTGGGCTCCAGAATTTTCGAGGCAAAGAGTCTTGTTCTGCATCAGGGGTAAAATATTTCAAAAGGTCCAATTATTCAAAGGTAAGTTTTGTTCCTAATCAAATTTTTTCGGGCCCATGTCGGCCACCGCATCTATTGAATGTAGTCAAGGCGACAAACCGCCCTCCTCCAACTCTTCTCTGCCTTTACATCGCATTTTTAAGGTACGTTTTTTATTTTTATAAATATTTTTTTGAAGTCTTAAATTTTTGGTTTGGGTGGTATTTGAATACCCAGGTATTTATTTCATACTTGGGTATTAATTTTTGTAAGTAGTCGAGTTTTTTTCAAATATATTTCTTATTTAAAATATTTTTTTATTTTTTATTTTTATTTTTTTTGGAAAACAAAAGATTTATTCCGTCATAAATCTACGTGACGCGTTTCGTCTAACGGCTTGATCACACAAAGTGCACATAGTGAAAGCCTTGTTACATACTGGTAGGTAGAAATTAACAAAGGACTACTTGGCTGTAGGCGAATCGCCCGTAATATCAGCCGCCATCATGTAACGTGTTAAAATCAAGTGAACAGATTAGATATATCTGACAATATTCGTAGTCCATGTAAGCAATGTTATATAAATTAGCGTATATATCCTCAATACCTAATAACACAATTCGATGTGCCAGTCACCCACAATCTATACTGGTCCGGCCGAACGTGATCGCCATTTTGTAGTGGCTATACATACATGGTGTGCCTGAGTATCCACATACTTAAAGTTAACTCAGGTTAGTTAATTGCTAGTACTCCCCAAGTGGGTCATTACATAAATATCAGGTGCCTCTGCTACATTCATAATATATAATTGCGTGAGCAAAAACACAGTTCACATTCTATGTCTCATGTTGCCTGTCCACCCATAGTGGGTACAGAATCAGTAAATATATCGAGGTATGGGAAACCTGGGTGATGACATATAAATATCAAAACACATTGCATATCTTTTGCTACATATCCGCCCTTGGTGGGTATACAATCAGTAATTTTTTTTTTTTTTTTTTTTTTACATTTATTTATTGTGTAGTTTGCAATTAGTAAGAAGCAAAAGCCACCTCAACATGAGATGTATTATGCCAGCAACGATCGTTCAGTACAGGATATCAATGCAAACCAATTTACTATTCTAGAACAGCACCCAACGTAAATCATCCCCGCATTAGCAACCCTCCCCCTCGGCACTTGGAATAGCACTTCACTGAGTCCTGGACAGCCCCCGTCGGGTAGCATACTTTACAAAGTCCAACAGTCCCTGCACCCTCCACAACATCCCCGTACAGTATACAATATATTAACATAGGTCTGGTCTGCCCAGTAGATACCCCGTAAGAGGGGCCCAGAAGTCCCTGGGGCGGGATGCCTCCGGCAGTTCCTCCGCATAGGTGTCAAGTTGTTCTCTACAATACAACAGGTCACGCATCCACCCTTTCACAGTGGGAACAGCCTTTGCCCCCACCTCTGTGCAACCGCACGCTTAGCAAACAACGTGGAGATGGCCACCAATCGTCTGTTACAAGGTTTAAGTTTACGAACCCATCCCAACAGGCATACCGCAGGCACACATGCCACAGGCTCCATGACAACTTCCGTAAGCACTTGTGTAACCTGTGCCCAAAACTCGGCAATCCCTGCACAGTGCCAGGCCAAGTGCAAAAATCTGCATCATCCTGTCCACAACGCACACAGCGTGCACAGTCCCTCAGCCCGAAGCGTCTTAGCTGAAGCGGGGTATAATAAAGTTGATGTATATATTTAAAATGTATTATTCTGAGGTTGCAATTTGCTGTCAAGCGTCCCGTTAATTCACAACAAAATTTCCATTCAACCAGTGTCAGAGATGTACCCACTATCGTCGCCCATCTAACATATGAGGGGGACTCCGCCAGTTCAGTCTCCCTAAGAGAGGCGTTGTATAGTTTGGTGATCAGGCCCCGCGTTCCCCCCCGCCAGCACCGCCCGCAGTGCTTGCAGAGTGCGCGGTTCTGCCGGAAATTCAGGGTAGACAGCGCGGATAGCCTGTCGCACCCGCACATAGGTAAATCCCAGCATAAGGCCAGCGCCATGACATCGTTGCAAGTCTGAAAGTGCCCGAAACTGGCCCTGTGCATACAAATCCCCCAGGTGAGTGATCCCCACCTTACACAGCACCTGCAATGCAGTTTGTTCCCGTGCAGCTGATATATCTGGATGTGCCGCGATCGGCAGTTTGGGGGCGTATAGGTAATCCACCCCCGCCCTCTTAGCTAGTGCACTCCACGCCCAAGCCGTACAATGAACCGGGCTGATTTCATTCCGTGGACCCCTCTTCCACCCATCAGGGCTGCTGCAGCCAGGGGCACCGGGAGGATCGCGTCCGCCTCAATTGCCGTGTGTGGCTGGAACCTCTGTGGGAAGTACCAGAAATGCGCATATTGCGCCTGAGCGCATAGGTAGTATAGACGGAGGTCCGGGGCCTCAAAACCACCACGTTCAAATGGTAGCGTCAAAACCTTCCAACTGCATCGGGGCTTCCCGCCCCCAGACGAACGCGAGCAGGACCGACTGCAATGTGGTGAAAAGCGCAGCATTTAATCTGATAGGGATATTTATAAACAGGTACAGCAGCTTGGGCAAGAACGTCATTTTTATTATCGCAATGCGATCCGCAAGAGAGAGGGTAACCTAGCCCAGCGCGCCGCCTGATCAGAGATTCTATCCACGGTGCGTCCATAATTAGCAGAGATGACCACTGCAGGGTCTCTGTGCAGCCATATGCCCAGATATTTCACCGGGTCAATTGACCATCGCAATGGAAAGTCCATCTCTATCTCCTGAGTGCCGGCTGTTAGGGGAACACCGTGGATTTAGCCCAATTGATGCCTAACCCCGAAAAACGCTCAAACCGGACATATTCTCTTAATAACTCCGGCAAATACGTGGCAGGCTCGCGCACATATAGTAGCATATCGTCAGCATACAACGACACCAATAAGGGTCGCTCACGAAACCGCAATGCCGCTTGGGCGTGCCGCTGCCGCAACTTACAGGCCAATGGCTCCAATGCCAGTGCAAACAGCATGGGCGATAGCGGGCATCCCTGTCGCGTGCCGCGCCTGATAGGAAAAGCCTCAGAGACCCAGCCATTTACACGAACCCGTGCCATCGGTGCTTCATAAAGGAGGCGGACCCATTTTTAAAAAACGGAGGCAGACCCATTCTTAGTAGGACGGCAAACATGTACCCCCACTGAAGGGAGTCAAATGCCTTAGCCGCATCCAGCAGCACGGCCACTGCCTGAAAATCCCGGTCGAAATAGTGCAAGGTGGAAAATATAGTACGTAGGTTATGCATCGTAGACCTGGAAGGCACAAACCCTGATTGGTCCGGCAGGACCAATTTGGGGACCAGGGGCTGGAGCCTTGTGGCAATCATTTTGGCCAAAATTTTGGCATCTATATTTATAATGGAGAGAGGTCTATACGAGTCACAGGCATTCGCCACTTTATCAGGCTTCAGGAGCATTACAATTAAGGCTTCCGTGAGGGAAGGAGGCAGCCTGCCAGTTTCATACGCCTCCGCAAATACCTCCAGCAGCTGCGGCGCCAAAGTGTCTGAATAAGCCTTGTAAAACTCACTCGGCAAACCATCAAGCCCCGCTGCCTTGCAAGTAGGGAGGGACATGATTGCCTGCTTCACATCCTCCACGTCAAATGGCGAGGTGAGATAATCCCGTTGATCATGGGACAGCCAGCCCAGTGCGATATCATCGAGGTAACCATTAATCTCACTAAGAGGCGGCTGGTCGCGTTCCCCATACAATTTAGAGTAGAAATCCAGGATCACACCGCTAATATCTGTATTACCGAATTGCGTCTCTCCGGCCTCATCCTCCAATTCAGTAATATAGGCCTGGCTACGAGGCGCCGCCATTTTCTGCGCTAGTGAACGGCTAGGTCGGCCCCCTCCCCATAATATCTAGCAGTGCATCTCCGCGATCTGTGCCTCATTTCTTGATCTACCGTCGCGTTATGTTCCGACACTAACTCCCGGATTGCGGCCAGTTTTTCTGTGGCAGGGCAACTGGCATACTCGCGTTCAAGGCAGCGATATCCTCTGCCAATTTCCTAATCCTACGGCGCAAATCTTTGAGGACTCCGGCCTGCGCCCCCATACAAACCCCCGAATAGTGACCTTGAACGCCTCCCAGGTAACCCCGACACTGTCCACAGTGCCTGCATTTTCCCGGAAGTAGTTATGAATGGCCTCCTCTATGGTGTGTTTAAATACCGGATCCGCTAAGGATGAAGGTTGCAATCTCCACACAAATGGGGGCCTCCCCCTGGGACTCGCAAAGCTAGGAGAACCGGCGAGTGGTCAGAAAGGGTTCTGGCCAAGTGCCGAACGTCTACCGCCCAGGTGCATGCAGTCTCTGACACCAACCAATAATCCAGGCGGGACCAGGACCCATGCACCGTAGAAATAAAAGTGCTCTCCCTGACCCCAGGGTGCCTTAGGCGCCAGATATCATGCACCTCGCCAGTGTCCAAAAGCCCCCAAGTGTATCAGTGGATTGTCTGTGTCGCGGGGCCCCGCTCCCCCTGTCCTCGTTAATGTCCAGACATGTATTAAAATCCCCTCCCAGATAATCTCAGCGCTCGGGAAGGTAGATATCCTGCGCCAGACATCCGCGAAAAAGGAGGCATCGTCTATGTTAGGACCGTACACGTTCACCAACAGAACACTCGTGCCATCCAGCGTACCATGCACAATTGCCAGCCGGCCCTGCTCATCCTTGTCCGTGCCGTGAATCTGGAAAGGTGTACCCTTCTTGACCAAAGTCATCACCCCCTGGAGTAGGATGAGTAAGAAGATGTCATTCGAACGTCAGCCCATCTGGTGCCTACATTTTTTCCGTCTGTGAAGTTAGATGCGTCTCCTGTAACAAGGCCACCTGTACGTTCCACCTATCTAGCGAAGCTAACACAGTGCGGATTTTTTTGGGACTATTGAGACCGCGCACATTCCATGTCACAAATCGGTACTCACTACCCATGTTGCATGTAAGTCAGCCCTATGTAAGCAATGTGTAACCCACCCTCGGATGCATTCCATCCAGACACAACCAAGATACAACTCGCAAATGCCGACCCCCCAACCCAAACCCCCCACCCACTTCGGCACCCCCAACTTGCCAAAGCCATCCCAATAGCGACTAAGCAAACCCCAGAAACCCCAGCAAAGCAACAACATAGTGTGGGGAACTCCCATACAGGGGGGGCATCAGAGCGCTCCTACACTCCCACAACGTAGGAGGTGGCTGATCAGGTCTAGTACCTGTGTTACAATTCAAGAGTAAATACTTTAACTATACAGCATCCAATCTAGGTTGCAGATAACATATAGGCAGTTGCCCTGTGCGGCAATACAAGAAGCAGTTAATACAGAAAGTGAGCCCCGCTATCAGGAGGATTCATTTTAAAAAAAAAAAGAAGAAAAAGGAAACGCACAACCGCAGCCCCCACCACCACATTATCATTCCTCCTCTCCCTGTTCAGTCTCAGTCTCGCGCCTGTGCCTCTTCAGTTGCTTTGCATGCTCCATCGCCGCCTTGGGGGTCAGGAATATTTTGAAGTTCCCTTCTGATCCCACACGAAGACGCGCGGGATATAACATGGCGTAGGGAACGTTTTCAGTCTGGAGGAATTTTTGACTGCCCCAAACTCACGCCGCGCAGTTTGGACTGCGACGGTAAAATCAGGGAAAAAGGACAACATGCTTCCCTGATAACTTACAGTACCCTTCTCCCTGGCCAGCCGCAAGACGACATCCCGATCCCGGTAGTTCAATAGTCGAGCTATTATGGGACGAGGTGGAGCCCCCGGGGCAGGTCGTGCCGCCAAAGAGCGATGGGCGCGCTCTACTACAAATATGGAGGACAAGTGCTCAGGGCCAAATAATTCTTTGAGGAGAGATTCAATAAAGTGTTCCATCCTGCCCGTATTTGTTGATTCGGGAAGGCCCGTGATGCGAACGTTGTTCCGTCTGGACCTGGCCTCCAAATCCTCATTCTTGGCCTGTATGAGGGCCAGGACCTTTTCCATGTTGAGGGTCTTACTGGCTACGTCGCTGAGTCCATCCTCCGCGCTAGATACTCTTTGTTCCACCTCCCCCATTCTCGTATTCTGTTTTTCCAATTGCGTAGACATATAGTCCAGCCGATGATTTATAGTGGACATACTGCCCTCGATGGACTGGAGGCTCTTTTGCATTGCTAGCAATGTGGATTCCAGATTGGGTGGGTCCCCTTGCCCATCAGCCTCAGAATCAGAAGCCGCTTTTTGTGGGACCCTGCCGGACTTTCGTGCCTCAAACGTGAGGCGGGGCTGCGACTTATCCGGCTTCCCCATGATGAGCAACGGAGAAGGCAGACGCGGAGCAACAAGTATAGATCAGCTATCTCCAGCCTCTCCTACAATTCTTTATCAGTGAATGGGCCCAGTATTAAATGCAACCTCTGTGGAGACGGCGTCTTTGGCAAGCCAGCAAGCAGATCCAGGTCAGTGCTCGAGAGCGTGAGTAGTGTGAACAGGCAAGTCCAACCAGCGAGGAGCGAGCACCCCCAGCTAGTGCTCAAGCGATAGCCACAATCTGGCCCCCAGATGGCCCAACTAGTTGCAAGGAGCAGATGAACACACACCCTACAGCAGGTCACCCCTATAGCTCTGGGGATGCAGGTCACCCGACAGTGCGCAGGGAGCAGGTAAGTAAAAAAAAGCAATGAGTCCTGAAGGAGGCGATCCCCAGCCTGCCCTCAATACCGGTGAGCAGCTCACACACCAGACCAGGCCCAAGAAGCTGGATTGCAGGAGCGGGGACAAACCATCAGACAGCCCACCCCGGATCCTTCCAAGATAAGGCAGGGGGTAATGCTGGGCTGCCGCAGACAGGCCCACCAGTCGTCCACCGCAGAGATCCGACCAGGATGGGAGCCGAGACACTCCCCGTGCAGGCCTCGCCGGTGTCACCACCGCCACTCACCCCGGCTCGCAGGCCGCAGCGCGCAGAGCGCGGCCCAGCGCTCAGGCCCACACCCGCCTCCGCAGACACAGGCCCAAGCAGGCCGCGCCCCACTCACCGCCACCCGCAGCAGGTGCCAGCAGCCTCCCTCCGCGCCGGTCCGCACCACAGGAGCACGCCCGGCCCCGGGCCGGCCCCCAGTGCGAAAACTGCACCGAGACGTGCAGCGATGTGGGACGGGATCCGCTCCAGCCTCGGGACCCAGGTAGGATTTCAGCACCTTGCAGGTGCGGCGGTGCCAGCAGTCTCGTTGGCCTCCCCAGGTGCCGTCGCTCACCCGCTGCAGACCAGTGCCTTAGCGACAGTTCAAAGCGGGCCCCAGCTGGCCGCCACGCTCCGTGCCAGCGCCCGGGACAGTCTCCCGGTTGTGCAAGGGCAGGCCCCAAGTGCGTCCGCCGCCTCACCAGCTGTGCGATCCGTCAGCTCACATTCAGTCAGGGGATCCCGCGAGCCCGGCACCGCCGCGGCTGCTCAATCCCCACAGCCGAGCATTCAGCACAGTATACAGCCAGTCGGGCATCCTCCGTGCACAGCGGTCGCCATCTTGCCCTCAGCCGGCCGATACTTGTGAGGCTGATATCGTCGTTCACGATGCTCTCCGGGGGGCCGCAACTGCCCGATCCGCAGCAGCGGGACAATTACCGTGCAGGGCAGTCACCATACAACTATGATGCGTCGATCTTAAAGCGGATTCTGGGCGGATAAGAGATCAGCCGGGCCGAGCAGCACTAATGTGCGGCCATCTTGCCTGGCGCCCTCTAGCGCCCCCCTTATTTAAAATATTTTAATGTATTTTAAGAGGGATTGACACCCATCCACCTAGGGTAACAGGGGTTTTGGGTGGGGGAGTGTTTTGATACCCAGGTATTAAATTTTATTATTATTTATTAATTTTAAATAATGTTAGAACTTTTAAAATATTTTTCTACTTTTCTAATTTTTTTTAAATTTAAAATTAAATTTAATTGGGATTGTTACCCATATCCTGGGACGGGATGCTAGGGAAACAGGGGTTTTGGGTGGGGTAGTGTTTTAATACCCAGGTATTACATTTAATTATTATGTATTAATTTTTAATAATATTAGAACTTTTGACATGTTTCTACTTTTTTAATTATTTCTTTTAAAGTAAAATTAAATATAATTGGGATTGACACCCATCCCCTGGGACGGGATGCTAGGAAAACAGGGGTTTTGGGTGGGTTAGTGTATTAATACTCTGGTATTAATTGTAATACTTAAGTATTTAATTTTACTGGAAATAGATTTTTTTTAAAGTATTCTGTACTTTTTTTTTTATAAATAAAAAATAAATAAAAAAATGCAGGTTTGACACATCCCCTGGGAAAGGATGCTTGGGTATCAGGGGCTCATGGGGGTGTGTGTGTGTGTGGGGGTGGGGTGTATCAATACCCAGGTATTCATTTTAATACCTGTGTATTAATTTATATTAATACTTGAGTAAAAATTTAATAATATAACAACATTTATTTAATTAAAGAAATATTTAAATTATTTTTGAAGTGGGTTTGAAAACCAACCCCTGGGATGGGATGCAACGGAAACAGGGGTTTTGGGTGGGGTAGTGTATTAATACCAAGGTATTTATCTTAATACCCGAGTATTAATTTTTACGGACAATGTTTTAAAAAGTAATTTCTAATTTAATTTAAAAAAATAGTTCAAAAATAGAAGGGATTGAAACTCATCCCCTGGAACGGGATGCAAGGGAATCAGGGGTTATGGGTGGGGAGTACATTAATACCCAGGTATTAATTTTAATACTTGGGTTATAATTTACAATACATTTTTAATATAAAATTTAAAGAACTAAAAGCAATAAAATAGTTAATAAAATAATTAATAATATGCAAACATGCTTAAGTCAGCGTAAATGTAGTTAATTATTTAAGAGTATTGAAAATATAATGTATAGATTATTAAATAATAAAGACAAGTCAAAATGCATTTTAAAAAGTTAATTTCTTTAAAAAAATATAAGTCAATTTAAATGTTAGAAAATATATAAAAATAATTTTCAATTTCTATTATTTTTAAAAAAACACATTGCAACTGTACTGTACATATTTTTAAAAAACAATTTGTAGGTTTTCCCACGGCTTCCCATTGAAATCAATGGGAGAAAATGTCCTTTTTTCATTTTTACTAATACAGATGACGTTGCCGGTTGTACGTAACTTTCTACAGTTGGTGCAGGCGTCACGATCAAGATCGGATGGAAGGAAGAGCTGCGCTCCGGTAAGGCAATTAAAAATTTTAAAAAATAGTTTGTACGTGTCTTAGTTTATTGTAAGGAGAGAGGAAGGAGGTAGTTAGAACTAGGATAGTAGTTTTTTGTATGTTTTGAATGGTTTAACCCACATTTTAATTCCTACACAGGTAGCATTTGTAGGCCCACATCGGGTTGATTGCTTTATTGACACTTTTGGTTTAAGATTTTTTTTTTTTAAGAAAGTTTTATTTTTTTAAAAAAAAGAATTGTAAAGAAAGCAATCTTTTGAAAATATTTTTAAAGCATCGGGTTTTTCTAAAAAAAAAGTATTCCGTAGTCGCGCTTTTTCGTATAGATGGAAGGTTCAAGAACACAGATGGCATGGATGGCAGAATCGATTTTTGGGACATTTTAAAAGCTTTGCTGAATGGATTTTTGCGATATGGTCGATTACTGTGGATAGAAGATTGCATCGATGGATTACTTGTTGCGAATTTTGCCCAAAAACGTTATTTTTTCGGGATTTTTGTTTTGGGAAGCATTTTTTTTAGGTGGACACAGTATTGTTTGCAGCACTAATTTAGCTGTACAATATGGCTAGGCCAATCTGTGGTCTTTTTTCGAAAGTTTGACTCAGGTTTTGGATTTCAACATGGTTTTTGGATTACCTTCTCTGGATTTACGGACTGCCAAAGACTCTTGGTGAAATGTGGGATTTTACCTAAATCCAAGAGCCGAAGAAAGAAGACACCTTAAGGTAGGAAACCCAACTTTTATTTTAAATTTAAAATTTATTTTTGAAAAATGCCAATTGTATTTGTAAAAATCATTTTCAAAACAGGCAAGTAATGTTGAATAGGGCTTAGTGTAGATTGTAGGATGTGTGCAATATATTCTAGGTAGTCTGAAGCCACCATCAATGAAAATTGTTGAATTTGACCCAATAGTTGCTCTGACATTTTTTTTTTATTTTTTTAATTCGCGGGTTTAGACTACCAGTCAATGATTGCCCTATTCTCATTTCTTGGAAACTTTGCTCCTTCTTCAAAATTTCCAAAAAATGATACAAGGTTGGTAGAGGTTTTCCAATAGATTTGTTGAAGGAGTTATGCCATACTCTATGGCATTGTTTGTTTTTGCTCCTCCCTCCAAGAAGGTCGTGTAGCAGTTCTACTACTCCACATGAAATCATGGCTTCCTCCTGCGACCTGACCTGCTTAGATGGCCAATCAATGTGTCCTCAAAATAATTTAGAAGGGGTGCCAATTTTTTTATTGTTTGTAGTAAAATATTCTGATTTAGTAATAGATGTGTAGTATTCATCTACATAGTCTGGAGGAACAAAGCAAAGGGCTGTTAGTTTTATTAACTCGAATTGGAGTTTACTGTCTGATATGTAATCCTCAACTAAGGGGGTCATTAGGATGGCGGACGGACTTGAGTCCGTCCGCCATCCTGTGGTAAACTGGGACTGTCCACAATACATGCGGCGGTCCCGCATACCAAATCAGGATGTGACCGCCACCATGGCGGTCGCATTTTGGTTTTTAACATTGCGGCGGATGCTGCTCACAGCAACACCTGCCGCGAAGCGAAAAACCATGTTGTGCATTTCACTGCACTACGCGGCAGGCACCACACGGTGCCTGCCAAGTAGTGCTGTGAAATGTAGGGGAAGTGCACCCTCACCTCCCCCCAACACATGGGGGCCCGCAACGGGCCCCCCTAAGTAATCCCCACATGCCTTTTCATGGCGGCATCGCCGCCGTGGAAAGGCCTGAAATTTCCATCATCATAATTTGGTGGACGGTGCCTGCTAGGCACCGCCACCATTCTATGGTCCCTGGACCGTCCGCCAGGCAATCTGAATGATTGCTTCTGGCGGACGGTCTTTCCGTCCGCCGCGGTCAGGAAACGATTCCCCCCGCCATCCTAATTTGGCTGGGGGGAAACTCGTGGTCGGCAGACTGAAGGACTGCCACCGCATGGCTGGCGGTGGCGGTCCTTCAACCATTCTAATCGACCCCTAACTATGTTTTTTAAAAACTTTTCTCCAATATGCTTGTGAAATTGAAAAAAACATCCTTGAATTTGGGTTTCTCGATACATTTTGGTGATGGTGTTAATCATGGGTAATTCAAAGTCAATTAACACTTTTCTAGGAGTTTTGTTCAAGGTTTTAGCTTTTGCCACTGCTAGAACTTCAGTGTATTTTGAGGTTTGCTTATCAGGGAGTAAACTGTACTCTAAAGGTACTACTGTGTTATTAATGTAGGCGTGAATAGTGTATATTTGGGTGAATGGATGGGGTGTAGATTTAAAAGTGCCATCCATCATCCAAATATCACTAGTCTCTAATTTCACAAGGTTACGCGTTGTGCTAAATATTAGTATTCTTTTCTGAGGGTTTTTGTTATCATGCAAAAGAAAGGTTTCATTAGTAACAGTGACAGTTAGTTCAGGTGGGTCGTTAATATCAGAGTATGTTTGGGGTGTTACACATAGGGGGTTACTTGCCTGTTTTTTACGCTGTATAGTTCTGTGTAAGTATGGGATTGTGGGCATAGAACTTGCTACATGCATAGGAAAGTTTTGGGATACCTCCCTCAAAACTGAGCCACAGGGTTCATTGGAGGGGGATGCAAGTTCTTTCATTTGATTTATGTTTTCTCTAAACTCATTCTCCATTGCAGAGGAAGAGTGGTTATGCTCTGTGGTCCTTTCAACATTGTCACCAAGAGTAACCGCTCTGCCTGTGCAATGGGATGAGTAATATTGCACACACCTCCATTGACACCTGGGCTCAGTTAATCGCTCCTTACAATAAACGTAGCCACTGTACTTTAATAACCTATTGCCTCTGTTGGATTTCAGGTATGTTGCTTGCCTTCCAGTTGCCATCTTGATTTTTGTCTGAAAAAAAAGTATTTAAAAAAAGGTAGAATTTTGAATTTTTTATTGATTGCATCCTGTGAAAGAAAAAATTTAGGTTAATTGTTTATTGATTGCCTATTGAATTTTGAAGTAACATGCTGTTTATTATATTGTTTGTCTTTTATTATGCATGCTAAAATTTCATGGTATTGTTTTGTAGTGGAGTACTGCAAAAAGAATATTGGGCTTTTATTGTCTTTTTTGTAATTTTACTCACCTTTTCAAGGTATTTCTTGTTTATTTGCTCCTCCTTTTGATGGTTTTGGACTTTTTGCTGGTGGTTGGGTTGATTTTGGTTTTCTCAGTTCTGCTTGTTGTATGGTTTGTCTTAAAGATAAAGATGAGATTTCCTGACTTTTTTGAAAATTATTTCTGGTTAGTCTGCTTTTGCAAATTGTTATTAGGCTTTTAAAGTGATTTTTGGTCAACTCTATTTTTGGAAAATGTATGCGTATTGGGCTAGTTGGTTTTGGCTGTTTCGTGAGGGTGTCCAAAAAATTTACCTGTGAAAGGCCTTTTTATTTTTCAGTTAGTGCTGGAGAGATTTGGTTGAAGTTCAGCTGCTGGTTATTTATGGATGGTTGATTTTGCTGATTAAGTAAACTGGTGAACAAAAGTTTATTGATTATATGTTCAACTTTAAAATTAATATGTTAGAATAAGCAAATGTCGATTAACTTACATTTTGTACATCATCACTTTTCAACACTTTCCAAGAGTCAAGTATCTTTCCATGTTAGAATAGTAATTTTGCCCCCACCACTGTCCAGCACCTTCCCTGAGGCAATCACCTGGCGGAGTTAGAATAGTAATTTTGCCCCCCACCACTGTCCAGCACTTTCCCTGAGTCAATCACTTGGTGGAGTTAGAATATTAATTTAGCCCCCCACCACTGTCCAGCAACTTCCCTGAGGTAATCACTTGGTAGAGTTAGAATAGCAATTTAGCCCCCCACCTCTGTCCAACACCATCCCTGAGGCAATCACTTGGTGGAGTTAGAATAGTAATTAAGCCCCCCACTACTGTCCAGCACCTTCCCAGAGGCAATCACTTGGTGGAGTTAGAATAGTAATTTTGCCCCCAATACTGTCCAGCACCTTCCCGAGGCAATCACTTGGAGGAGTTAGAATAGCAATTTAGCCCCCACCTTTAACCCGGACCTTCCCCGAGGCAATCACTTGGTGGAGTTGGAATAGCAATTCAGCCCCCCACCACTGTCCAGCACCTTCCATGAGGCAATCAGATGGCGGAGTTAGAATAGTAATTTTGCTCCCCACTACTGTCCAAAACCTTCCCTGAGTCAATCACCTGGTGGAGTTAGAATAGTAATTTAGGCCCCCACCACTTTCCAGCACCTTCCTTGAGGCACTGATTTAGCGGAGTTAGAATAGTAATTTTGCCCCCCACCACTGCCCAGCACCTTCCAAGAGGCAATCACTTGGCGGAGTAAGAATAGTAATTTTGCCCCCCACCACTGTCCAGCACCTTCCCTGAGTAAATCACCTGGTGGAGTTAGAATAGTTCTTTTGCCCCTACACCACTGACCAGCATGTTCCCTGCGGCAAAAACCTGGGGTAGTTAGAATACTAATTTTGCCCCCCTACCACTGTCCAGCACATTCCCTGAGGCAAACACCTGGTGGATTTTGCTTTAAAATTTTGCCTTCTTTAACTTGCCATTTTATTTTGGTAATTTATAAAGTCTTTTTTTTGTTGAAAAAAAATATTATAATGTTTACTTACAGCTGATTTGCCAATTGATTGATTTCTTCAATTTGTAATTGTTGCTGGGGTTTCTTCAATCTGTGTAGTAATTTAAACATTTAAAAATGTATCATATTTTCATTTTTGGTTTTTTTGTAATTAAAAACATAGTTTGATGTTCACTTACTTTTAAAAAGAAATATAGATTTCAGAATGTGTGTCGACTTGGGGCTGAATTTTGAAGTGCTGTAAATAATAAAAAAATTTTTTTAAGTATGTGATATCTTTTTTCATTCTGAAGGTGTTTTGTGTTAAACGTACACTTACTTCTGTCAGTAGATGGCAGTCTACGACTTGAAAGCCTCCTACTTCTGCTGAGTTTGGTCACCATGGAAGTCAGTGTACCAGTGAGCACAAAATGGTGGACGGCTTCTTTTATACGTTATTTAGGGGTAAACGAGAATTTGAAACAAAATATGTTTTGGAAACTATTTTTCTCGTGAATCAGAACCTGACAGAATGTATATTTATTATGTGTAGTGTGAAATGTCGGTTTATACGTTACATTTCGGAATGTTAGCCATTTTGAGTAGATGATGGGTCAGGTGCTGTAATGGAAATAGTTGAAAGACGCTCGTTTTCTTTGCTTTTTGTGCTTTGTATGTACATTCTGTTTATGACACAAACTGTAGAGTGCATCTTTTAAAATGTTTGTATATATGCTTTTTTTATTAAAAAAAACTTAAACCAATTTTTGGAAAATTAAGAAAATTATTAATACCTATGTATTTGAATTTTTCAGTATTTGAATACTCGAGTATTAAAATGAATACCTGGGTATTAATGTACTCCCCCGCCCAAAACCCCTATTTCCCTTGCATCCCAGCCCAGAGTATGGATGAATTTTTTTATTTTTTATTTCATATTGCAGATATTATTATTATGCGTTGTAATGGTATGCGTTGTATTATTATACGTGGTAATGGTTTGCGATGTAATTTTACTTTTAATACAACCCTATGAATTTGCGTTGCAATGGCTTGTGGTATAAAAACATGCGTTGTAATGATATTTGCGGTGTAAAAACTGCGATGTAAAAGTATGCGTTGTAAAGGCACAAGTTACCAACTTGTGTAACGATATATCTGTAAGAGACAGTAGTTAGTGACAGATTCCTTACCTTAGAATATCCCCAGGCGTCAGGCTGGATCCGGAAAGTTTTGCGTAGCAGTACCCTTGCGCGTCGGTAGGCGGCGTCGTGCGGCTCCGCGTCCGTCGTCGGCGTCGTGATCGCCGGGATGACGTCGCGGGCAGTACTTAGGCGCCGCCCTGCGCGCTGACGTCAGTTCTGTACACGACTTTCCGCGCCAGGAACGCAGAGCCATGCAAGAAGCTGACACAGGTGTCTGAAAAATACTAGGGCCCTGAAAGGGATGTCCTTAACCCTAGAAATCAGTTCGCAGAACGGGGAGGATGGGTGGGGCGGTAGGAATCTGTCACTAACTACTGTCTCTTACAGATATATCGTTACACAAGTTAGTAACTTGTGCATCTGAAAGAGACACGTTAGTGACAGATTCCTTACCTTAGAATAGATACCCCAGCAATACCAACCCCGGTGGTGGGTCTGCGAACAAAGATCAGACAAGGAAGTCCTGGAGGACAGAACGGCCAAAGAAGCCGTCCCTCCGGACCTGACTGTCAAGGCAGTAATGCTTTGTAAACGTGTGCAGCGAGGCCCACGTAGCTGCCTGACAGATAACCGGCAGCGGAACACCGCGGCCCAAGGCCGTGGTAGCAGCCGTTGCCCTGGTGGAATGGGCACGCAGCCCAACAGGAGGCTCCTTCTTGGCCAAAGAATAGCAGGTCTTGATGCACAAGGTGACCCAGCGGGAGATGGTCCTTTTGTGCACCGCCCGACCTTTTGGCGCCCACGTAGCCAACAAAGAGCTGGTCATCCACCCGGAAGTGTTTTGTGCGGTCGATATAGAAGGAGAGCGCACGTTTTGGGTCCAGACGGTGGAGCCTCTCTTCCTCTCTGGAAGGATGCGGAGGCGGAAAGAAGGTGGGCAAAGTGATGGTCTGCCCAATGTGGAAAGCAGTAACCACCTTTGGCAAGAAGGACGGACGCGTCCGAAGAACAACCTTGTCTGGATGAACAGACAGAAAGGGAGGTTTGCAAGATAGAGCCTGGAGCTCACTCACCCGCCGAGCGGAGGTGATGGCCACCAGAAAGGCTGTCTTCAGAGTCAGAAGACGAAGAGGACAGTTATGCAGAGGCTCAAAGGGAGCGCACATTAAAAAGGTAAGAACCAAGTTCAAGTCCCACTGAGGCATTACAAACGGAACAGGAGGGAAGAGGTGAGTAACGCCTTTTAAGAACCTGTTAACAACAGGGGACTTGAAAAGGGAGGGCTGATCAGGGAGCCTGAGGAAGGCCGAGATAGCACAAAGATAACCCTTGATGGTACCCAGGGCAGAACCCTGTTGGGCCAGAGAAAGAAGGAACAGAAGGACCTCAGAAAGAGGGGCAGAAAGGGGATTCACAGCCTTTGCTGTGCACCATGCCACAAATTTGTTCCACCTGCAGGCGTATACCACCTTAGTGGAGGGACGCCTGGCTGCCAGAATCACATCACAAACTTCGGGAGGCAAGTCGAAAGGAATCAACTGCCGCCGCTCAATCTCCACGCAAGCAGGTGTAGACTGGACAGGTTCGGGTGGAGGACCGTCCCCTGCTGCTGCGACAGAAGATCCTCCCGAAGAGGCAGACGGATCGGGGGATCTATGCTCATATTGAGTAGCTCGGGATACCAAACTCTTCGAGCCCAGTCCGGAGCCACAAGAATGACTTGGGCCCGGTCGTGCCGAATCTTCTTCAACACTCTGGGTAGAAGTGGTATAGGCGGAAAGGCGTACAACAGACCGCAACTCCACTCGCGACGAAAAGCGTCGCCGAGCGAGTGCCGCCTTGGAAATTCCAACGCGCAGAACTGATGACATTGCGCGTTCTCTTCGGTGGCGAATAGATCTAACCAAGGCTCTCCCCACTGTAGAAAGAGTCCTTGCGCCACTTCCGAGTGAAGACGCCATTCGTGATCCATCATGCACCTGCGGCTGAGTTCGTCCGCCCTGGCGTTCAGAGAACCTGCCAGGTGTTGAACCATCAGGAACATGCCCTGATGTTCCAGCCATGTCCAGAGGCGCAGAGCCTCCTGACAAAGGGTCCAAGACCCCACCCCGCCCTGTTTGTTGCAGTACCACATGGCGGTGGTGTTGTCTGTGAACACCTGCACTACCTTCCCTTTGACAGAGGGAAGGAATGCCTTGAGTACAAGCCGGATCGCCCGGAGCTCCAGAAGGTTGATATGGAGCCGGGACTCCGCCGGAGACCAGAGGCCTCTGATCTCCGCCTCTCCCATGTGACCGCCCCATCCCAGAAGGGACGCGTCCGTCACAACTGTATGCTCTGGCTGGGGAAGGGAGAGGGATCTGCCCATGACCCATTGCCGGTTCGAGAGCCACCACTGCAACTGTTTTGCAGTCCCCTCCGAGATCTGGACGTGATCGGACAGGTTGCCCTGGTGCTGCGCCCACTGGAACTTCAGGTCCCACTGCAGAGCCCGCATATGCCATCTGGCATGATTGACCAGCAGGATGCAGGAGGCCATGAGGCCCAGCAGCCTCAGGGTCATCCGTACCGAAACCCAGGATAAAGGCCGAAAGATCGGAATCATAGCCTGAATATCCCGGACTCGCCGTTCGGGAGGATAGGCCCGAAACTGCGTCGTGTCCAGAACTGCTCCGATGAAAAGGAGCTGTGGAGAAGGAATTAGATGCGACTTCGGCACATTGATGGAGAACCCCAGCGAGTGCAGGAGTTCGGCCTTAGTCTGGAGGTGGGAGACGACTGCCTGGGACGAGCCCGCCTTCAGCAGCCAGTCGTCGAGGTAGGGGAAGACTGAAACCCCTGCCCGGCGCAGATGAGCTGCGACCACCGCCATCACTTTCGTGAACACCCGAGGGGCACTGGTAAGGCCAAAGGGGAGCACGGTGAACTGAAAATGCTCGGGGCCTACCGTGAACCGAAGGTAACGCCGGTGGGCCGGCAGGACGGGGATGTGGAAATACGCGTCCTGCAAGTCCAACGCTACCAACCAGTCTCCAGGGTCGAGGGCAGTCAAGACCTGAGCTAGGGTGAGCATCTTGAACTTCTCCTTCCGGAGGAAGCGATTGACGTTCCGGAGGTCCAAGATAGGACGCATGTCCTCCTTGTCCTTTTGGGCACCAGAAAGTAGTGGGAGTAGCAACCACGCCCTACTTCTGGGGTCGGAACATGCTCGATGGCCCTCTTGGTCAAGAGGGCCGTGACTTCCTTCTGTAGAAGCACCAAGTGATCCCCTGACATGCGGTGGAATTGAGGTGGCATGGCTGGGGGTGGTCTTGAAGGGGAGGGAGTAGCCCCTTCGGACAATGTCCAAGACCCACCTGTCCGAGGTGATGGTGCGCCAGTGGGGAAGGTGATGGCGGACCCTGCCCCCTACTGGCGTGCCGTGCACCTGAAAGGAGGGACTAGGAGGGTTTGGAGGCCGCGGACGGGTTGGAGGTGGTGGCCTGACCCGCACGCTGGTTGCCCGATCCGCCACGGCGGAATCCACATCCTCGGCCACGCGAAGACGCCTGCTGCGCGGGCCGGTGGCTGGGCTGCTGACGTGAAGGGCGCCCTACCGTGGCCACGATAGGGGCGAAAAGCAGAAGGCAGCGGAGGGCGTGTAGCAGAAAGGCCCAGGGACTTGGCAGTAGCCCGTGAGTCCTTAAAGCGCTCCAACGCATGGTCTGCTTTGGACCCAAAAAGACCGACTCCATCAAAGGGCATGTCCATGAGAGTATTCTGGACATCCCCTGAAAAACCAGTGGTTCTCAGCCAGGCGTGGCGTCGGAGCGCCACCGTCGTTGCAATCGACCTGCCCAGCGAGTCGGCGGTGTCAAGGCCACAACGGATAGTGTATTTGGCCGCATCCCTTCCTTCCGCAATGGCGCGGGAAAGCAGTGCCTGGACCTCCTCAGGGCACTGGGGCAAAACATCCGCCACCGAATCCCACAGGGAGTGGGTATATCGGCCCAAAAGACAAGCGGTGTTAACGGACCGCAAGCCAGCACTGGAGGAAGAAAAACCTTTCTTCCCAAACTGATCCAGGCGTTTGGATTCCCTATCCGGAGGAGCGGTAGGGAAGGCGGTTTGGGAAGCGGAGGCTTGGACAACCAAGCTCTCAGGAGCGGGGTGGACAGAAAGAAACAGGGGGTCGCCCGGAGCAGGGCGATGGCGTCGTGACACGTTCCGATCCACAGGAGCCCCTGTGTTGGGCTTGGACCAGGCGCCCAAAGAACGTCAGTGAGGGCGTCGTTAAACGGCAGCACAGTCTCCGCAGAGGAGGCTGCCGGCTGAAGCACCTCTGTCAAGATGCTAGGCTTGACCGTCAAAGTAGGGAGCTGGAGACGTAAGGCCCCAGCAGCCCTACGCAACACCGTACCAAAATTGGCCCCCTCCTCCGTAGCCACGGGAGGAGACAGCATGCCAGTGCCAGGGGAAGTATCCAGACCACTGGCCTCCCCTAGACTCTCTGTCCAGTCCTCATCATACTGACAGTTGCGCGTCAGAGGGTCATCAGACCCCTCCCAGTCCAACTGGTCCTCCTCAGGTTCAAAATAAGGAGGAGGAGGGACAGTTGGGACCCAAGGTCCCATCGGCGCCGGAGCCGGCGTCGAGCGACGTCGCTCCGGGTCCATGTCCGGAGCCGGAAGGAACTGGGGGACGATGCCGCCCGGAGCCCAGGGCGGCGTCGAGAACGGCACCGGAGACATCGGCGCCGGCGGAGGTGTCGTGAGGTCGACCGGCGTCGATGGGGGTTGTGGAGCCGGGATCGAGGCCGGGGCCGAAGCCGGGATCGAGGCTGGAGGCACGGACGACGCCGGGGCCGGAGCCGCCGGCGACGCCGGAGCAACCCCATCAGGGCCCGCGGGGCCCGAAGGCGCACCGGAGGGGCCTGAAGGCCCAAGAGGCGGGCCATGGCCGACAGGAACTCCTGTACCTTGGCCGGATCCGCCCCCGAACCCGGGAAGGGCGGGTATGGCGGGGGCGACTCCACAGGCAAGTCCGGGGCCGCGGACGGTGCCGGGAGGGGCCTCAGCCGAGTCGCGAGACCGGCGAGGCGAAGTCCGAGAGCGACGATGCTTCTTGGACTTCTTGTGCTTAGACTTACCGGACGAAGAAGACTTCGACGCCGACGACCGGTGTGCACTCCGCGAGCGACCCCTGGACCTCTCACGCGACCGGGGCCTCCGTGGAGCCGAATGCCGGGCCTCGAGGAGCTTTCGAGACCGCTCTCGCAAAGCTTTCGGGTTGAGGGCCTGGCATTCGGGACAAGACTCGGTGTCGTGGCCTCGGCCGAGGCAGAAGAGACACTCCCAATGCGGGTCGGTGACGGACATCATCCGCGCACAGGCGCCGCATCGCTTGAAGCCGGGCATCCCTACGACACCTTTAAGTTGGAAAAAACAGTGAAAAAATCACCAAAAAGTATGGTCAAAAATTGACCAGGGCACTGCTCTTCCCGGATCTGCGCTTGCTGGCGCGGAAAAAGAAGAACTGACGTCCAGCGCGCAGGGGCGGCGCCTAAGTACTGCCCGCGACGTCATCCCGGCGATCACGACGCCGACGACGGACGCGGAGCCGCACGACGCCGCCTACCGACGCGCAAGGGTACTGCTACGCAAAACTTTCCGGATCCAGCCTGACGCCTGGGGATATTCTAAGGTAAGGAATCTGTCACTAACGTGTCTCTTTCAGATTCATATATTAATCTTCCATGGATTTGTAAGTCTTGGAGATATGCTACCCAACCGTCCATCGAGGCATCCATTGTCATAATGTAACTGGGTAGTGTCGCCAGGAATGATAGGCCCGGAGAGATATTGCATTCTTTCTCCCACCATGACAGAGCCTGTCTCATTGCCTGAGAGATGAGAATGATGTCTTCGAAAGAGCCCCGCACCTGAATCCACTGCATATCCAGTTGCTCCTGTAGCGTTCTCATGTGCAAACGACAATTTGGTATCAATGGGATGCATGATGATAGCATTCCCAGCATAGACTTGTACACTCTTACTGAAGTGGACTCTTTTGCGCGCAGTAGGGCTGCCAAGTGCATTATTTTGTGCTTTCGCTCTGCATGGGAAATGCTTTCATTATTCTTGTGTTAGACCGCTCTGAGAAATATTCGTTTCTGGCTTGGAATAAGACATGACTTTTCTACATTGAGTTGCAAGCCTAGAGATTTGAAAAGCTGACGACAGGCCCATGTAGATCTTCTTGCAGAGTGGAACGTGGACCCCTTTACCAGCCAATCGACCAGGTAGGGAAAAACCTGGTGGCCCTGCCTTCTCAGGAAAGCTGCTACCGGAGCCATGCACTTTGTGAAAACTCTGGGAGCTGAGCGAAGGCCAAAAGGAAGAACTTTGAACTGATAGTGACACCCTGCCACCTTGAACCTCAGGAACTGGCTGTGTTTGGCATGAATGGGAATGTGGAAATATGCGACCAAAAGATTGAGTGATGCTAAAAAATCCCCTTTGTTCACCAACAAGAGAATCTCTTGCAGAGACAGCATTCTGAAAAGGTTGTTTCTTGATGTATTTATTCAGCTGTCTGAGATTCATGACCTGTTTCCATTTCCCGAATTTCTTTCTTATAAGGAAGAAATTTGAGTAGAATCCCTTCCCTCGTTGGTTGGAAGGAACTCTTTCTATTGCCCCCCTTCAACAGCAAGGTCGAAATCTCTTGCTTTAAGTGAGGAAGATGTTGATGTGTCCTTCTCGAAGGTGGATGTCATGGAGGCTTTTGAACAAAGTCTAGGGTGTGGCCTGATAGATGATATACAACACGCATTTGTCTTTCGTGATGGCTTCCCATTGGCGTAAGAAAGTGGACAGATGATGAATCCCCTGAGGCTGGAGACAAGAGGTGGCTGGTGGACGAAAAACATCTCTGCCGTCTGGAGGTATCTTGGGATTTACCTCGTGTTGAAGATCTGCGTCTAGCCGACTGCTGGTTGTACGGCGCATTGGAAGTACGAAACTGTTGCTGACCACCGTACTGCTGCCTATAACTCTGCTGGGAATAAGGCTGAAATCTGTACGATTGAAAGGACGGTCTTTGCTGAAACTGACCCCGTCCTCTTCCTCCACGAAAGGACTGAAAACGCCTTTGTTGCAGTGTACCTAGAGAACGAGCCGGCTCCGTATCCTTCTTGATGCCATGTAATGCGTTGTCTACATGTTTGCCAAACAAGTTCTCTCCATCGAAGGGCATGTCTAGGATTTTCAATTGGATCTCCGGGGGGAAAGACGTAGCCTTTTACCAGCCCTGCCTACTGTTGCGGCCCACCAGAAGGGCACCAGGAGAACACTGACACGGCGCGCTAACAGAATGTAGCCGCCCGAGAAAACTACATTACCCATGAGCCTCGGCGTTAGGACGTTGGTGACGTCATAACGCACGCAAGGCGTTTCTCGTACTAAACAATTCCAGGGCAGCTGTACGCTGCCGTTTACTCCGTTCCTTGAGGAGAGTCACTGCATAGGAGGAGGCTGGTAAGGGTGCTTCGCGCACCGACACTTGTTCCTTCGTTAAGGTTGCAGTGCCAAGCTCATTGTCTTGTGGTGGCAGTGGTGGGGATCCGCGCTGCTCCTGTTTGCGCTCCGTTGGCGGAACCAGAGCCGGTTCCTTGCGGAGCAAACTTCCAGCGGAGCCCATTTTAAGGCACACACAGTGGTAGAGACCCGTGCTGGTTTATTCCGGGTCTCCCTTGTTTGTTATTAAGATTTCCTGAGTTGGATAGGGCAAACCAGTCTGCCACATTTTCCCTGTTGGCGAGCCGCCATCGGCTCTTGCAGGGAAAACGCTACTGCTGGTTTGCGAGGGGCAGTCAAGCCCACATACGCTTTTCCCTGTTGGCGAGCCGCTTTCGGTTCTTGCAGGGAAGGCGTTTAGCTGTTTCATTTCTTTTGTTTATTTTGGAAGAACCATTGCACTCCTCAAACGCCAGGAACAATTGGCGATTTTTCTTACATTTTGATTGGGGCATCTAATCAATACGTGCCTGAGTAAGAAGGGGGACTATCCTTGAAGGTTAAGGGATAGAGTCTCTCATTTGATAATACCGTGCACGTAAGAAGGTGCCTCTTCGAATTAAGCATTACCAATCCTCATTGGGTCTGAAGGTTGGATTTACTTTAGATGGTTTGTGTTCATTTTGTATTGCTTGGAGTCATGCCGGTTTCCTTATGTGTTCCATAGCAGGGGTATTGAGAGTGAGCATGAAGAAGGCTCTTCCGCACCCCTGTCTCAGCCTACAGAATTGTTCCTAGGGTATGTAGAGGAATTTTGTGTGCAACTTCAATCAGAGTAACATGGTGTTGAATAATTACTGATAAGGATATTCTCTCACCAGATTTAGCTGCAAACTCCGACAGACCATAATACTTCGAAGAATAAGAAGAGAAGGTTTTCTTTCTTTACAGGTACTCCTTGTATAAGTGCTATGTATTCTGCGAAAGAGGTCAGAGTAGGAAGAGGGTAAGGCTACTCTAACCACTACAGGGTTTATGAGTTTTACTCTTTTGTATGGGCCGATGTATTTAGGATTGAAGATACTATACTTCCTAAACCTTATGTTCTTGGTGGATATCCATACATAATCCCCCAACAGAGTAAACGGCCCAAGGATTATAATCCTCCCGGTTGTACGTTTCGACATGGCCACCTTAGAGGATTTAGTTGCTGCATTACAGATAATACAAACAGAGTTGGCGGCTTCCCGGGCAGAAACTGCTACTTTACAAGCCACAGTAGAAAGGATGCAGAGAAACCCCTTCAATGCAGGCATACCTTTAACATCTCACTCTCCCCCTTTGGTGGTGGAAAAACCCACGCCGGTTCCATTGGCCACCCCCGAGCGCTTTCAAGGTGAGAGCAGCAAAGTACAGGTTTTCCTCACTCAAATCCTATTACATTTTTCCTGTAAACCCAAGGCATTCACTACCAACCACGCCAGGGTCGCCTTCTTGATTTCTTACCTTGCAGGAGACGCTGCCCAATGGGCTGTGCCGTTAGTCAAGCGAGACGACCCCTTGTTGTATGATTGGGACTCATTTCTAAAGGATTTCGAAAGGACATTTAATCGTCGAACAGACACGCTTTCTGCGGACAAAGATCTCTTGGAGCTGCAACAGGGGAACAGGGACCTCATAGCCTATTTGAATGACTTCCGCAGGCTGGTGGCAGAGACCGAATGGCCTGAAGCTAAACAGGCAGCCATCTTTCATAGAGGTCTCCGAGAAGAAATGAAAGATGTGTTGGCCCAGATTGAACCACAACCGGCGAATTGTGAGGATTTGATAAATCTAGTCCTATGCTTGGATCATCGCCTTAGCGAAAGACGAGGAGAAAACAAGCGGAGGAACCGCGCCTCCTGGCGTTTGGACCAGCCAAAGACCCCTGACAATCCAGCTGCTAACAAAGCAGAGCCCATGGAGATAGGAGCGGTTCGTTCCACCCTTACCCCTGAGGAAAGAGAATACCGGCGTAAGAAAGGCCTCTGTATATACTGTGGGAAAAAAGGCCATTTCATCAAGGAGTGTACCCTGAGAACGAAGTACCCACGCACGGAATCTCGAAAACAAGTAGCTGCGACATCTGAGGTGGGAAACGACCATGCTTGAGGAAAGAAGAAGGGTATTCTTCAAGCCACATATACATCCCTTCATTGAGTGGTGACACCCTGTGTACCAGACAACATTTTTTTATAGACCTCTCCCTATGTATAAACGGGGAGTGGTGTCAAGTACCTGCCATGCTGGACTCTGGTGCTACCGGATGTTTTATAGATCAAGAACAAGCATCATCATTGGGATTGGTACTACAGGCCAAAGATACCCCGGAAGCGGTATTCGCAGTAGATGGGAGGTGTCTGGAAGAAGGACCTATCCGGTTCCAAACTGAGATCATGGAAGTGCGTCAGGGCCACGACCATCTGGAAAAGCTCGCCTTCAACGTGATTCGAGCTCCACAATATGGAATCATATTGGGGTTACCATGGTTGAAGTTGCACAACCCCCAGGTAGATTGGATGGAGAAAACTGTACGTTATACCTCTATCTATTGTTCAACGCATTGTGTTTCCCCAGTGGTGAGTCCGTCACAAGTGATGGCTGCGTTTCACCATATCGCCACCGCCGCGGAGCACTCAGTTACTCTACCCAGCGACTATTGGGATTACGCCAACGTGTTCAATGACGATAAAGCCGAAATACTACCACCGCACAGGCAATATGATTGCCAAATAGACTTGATACCAGGAGCCGTTGTTCCTACTGGACGGGTATATGCCTTGACGGAACCAGAGAACACACACCTTAAGACATATTTAGACAAATATCTGGCGTTAGGATTTATTCGCAATTCCAAATCTCCCGCGGCTTCTCCGCTGTTCTTTATTCCTAAAGCCAATGGCGAGCTGCGGGCTTGCCTCGATTTTAGGGCATTAAACGCCATCACGGTAAAGAACCGGTACCCTTTACCCCTGATCCCGGTTTTACTAGAACAAGTGAAAGACGCGGTCGTATATACACGCCTGGATTTAAAGGGGGCATACCATCTCGTAAGGATGCGCAAGGGCGACGAGTGGAAGACAGCCTTTAAAACGCGTTACGGCCTATATGAGTACCTCGTTATGCCCTTTGGGCTGTGCAACGCACCCGCCGCGTTTCAATTTTTTCTTAATGATGTGTTGCATGAGTATTTGGATCATTTCGTCGTTGTGTATATCGACGATATACTGATCTACTCACCCTCCGTCAAAAGTCACACCCAACATGTAGGTACCATCCTTCAGACTCTGCAAGACCACCATCTTTATTGCAAAATCAGCAAGTGTGAGTTCGGAGTTACCACGGTGGAATTTTTGGGGGTGATGCTGACCCCTCGGGGACAAGAAATGGCGGAAAGAAAGATTGCAGCGGTCAAGAATTGGCCCACCCCGGGGCGTGGCCAGCAACATGACGGACTAGACGCGTCCGAACGGAGCTCCGACGGCCGCCAAGGGATCCTGAATTTATCCTAGGCACATCTCCATAATTTTGTGCTGCAAATCACGGACTAGGTGCAGGAAGCCAAGGACCGTGCACTGACGGGCCCGTGCCGCCGACAAACGCGCTGCACCAGCGAGAAATCAGAGGGAAAGCGGAGCCCGGGTCGCGGGCAAAATGGCGACGGCTTGATCGGAGCCGGGAAGAGGGCGTCTACTGAGGGCGTGGACGGAGTCTGGATACGGAGCTGCGGGAGCGGTGGGGAGCGAGCGTCGGTGGGGCACCATCGGCCTGTTATATCCTCCACCCCCCTGTCCCGAGGTGCTCTCTGATTTCTCCGTCGGCCTCCGTTGCGGACTGGGACCGCAGTGAAGTGGCGAACCGAGCGGCAGCACCGTGGTGCAGAGATTCACGGAGGAGGTTGGAGGCGGGCAATCCTGCCCGGGGACTGCAAGTGGCGTCTGTGGTGGTGTCCCGATCGCTACAGTGATACGGTGCGGCAGAGGAAGACCCGGTCGCGCACCAGGGAATACCACGGCCCGGAGACCGGCCGACTCCATAGGTGAAGAACCCAGCCCCGCCCCCCCCCCCTGGACTGGTGCCGCCGAAAAGAGGAGTCCCCGATTGACGCCTGCTGGGGAGGCCGGCGGAGAGGGGATCGCCGTGGAAACACGAACGAGCACGGTGAGCTGTCGAGGGAGGCGGGGTGTGCGATTGCCAAACAGAGATTTTGGTTCCAGGGTTTGGCGCCCTCCCCCACCCCCCACCCCCCGCCCGACTGACCGAGAGACCTAGCGTGGGACATGTGGAAGGCAGGCGCAACCACAGTCGCCACCCATATGCACAGAGATGGGCAGTGAGTCCTCAGAACCTACAGGGACACAAGCGACAACGAAGTAGACAGCCCCACTGGGCTGAACTCACACGGAATAGCGGGACGGGGTGAACCCAGTCGAGGGGCCCCAGTAACGGCGATAACAATACATACCTGGTGCAAGACTGAGTGGTCAGAGGGCAGCAAGAGAGACAAGTGTCTGGTGGACCCTCTTCTCCTCCCCGCCCCACTACAGTGAACGTGGGTAAGAGCCGGGAGGCATCGCCACTGACTGAAACCAAGGCGGAAGGCGTGCGGGCAGCAACCGGTGGAGGGGTGCCCCGTGAGATTACTGACTTTCCAATCGCCGTAGATGGCGCGAGACAAAGACCCCAAACCACAGAGGCAGGGGAAGATGGATAAATTCACCAAGCCGCTGCCATTGGTGGACCCCCCTCCTCCCGGACCTGTGAACGCACCTGATAACAATGTTATCCTTCACGCGATCCAGTCCTCTAGAGAGGTGCTAGAGGGCAAGATTGACGAGATTAAAATCGACGTTAATCTGCTCCGTCAAGACCTGCGGAAGGTGTCAGAGAAGGTAACACAAGCCGAGCATCGCATATCGGAGGTTGAGGACACCACTCATGTCCTCAGGGGTGAGGTCGCAGCCCTGTCGACGGCCATGAAAGACGTGCTCTGGAGGGTAGACGATGCAGAAAATAGGGCCCGAAGAAACAATCTTCGCTTTCTTGGATTTCCGGAGGCCATTGAAGGGACGGATGCGGGGGCCTACCTGCATAAGTGGTTGCTGGAATCCCTCCCTAATGCACGCTTCTCACCGTGTTTCATAATCGAGAGAGCGCACAGAATACCGGGGGCCCGGCCGCCAACGGGAGCCTCCCCACGTCCGTTGATTGCGAAGTTCCTCAACTATCAAGATAGAGACCTCATCCTCCGAGAGTTCAGGCAAAAAGGGGACGTTCGGATGGACAATACAAAGATCATGGTATTCCCGGACTACTCCCGAGAGGTACAGAAGCAACGCAAAACGTTCGATTCAGTGAAAGACAAGCTGCGGCAGATGCAAATCACGTACATGCTTCTATTTCCGGCCAAACTTAAAGTGATCCACCAAGCCAGGACACTGTTTTTCAATACCCCAGAAGAGGCGTGGCACTGGCTGGAGTAGCGCCCCATGCCGAGAACGGCCGGAGGCGCAGCGGCACTCTCGGGGAGGCCCCCATCGGGGAGTAGTAACAGGCCTCAAACACGGCGACTTATGGGAAGGAACATAGAAACTACACAACACGGGGCACTCAGAGCGACGCCATACCGTAGTAGGAGAGCGACAGGATCTACACCCCGAGCCTCAGGTTCTGAGAGCCTACATCGCACAGGAAAATCTGGAGAACCTCCGCGGATAGAAGAGAGGGCGCGGAAACGCTTAGGGGACTGCACCGATCAAGATTTAACGACGGACTCGGAGGGAGAGCATCCTTTGCTGCACGATATTAATCTCCTGGAAAATCAGGACGAGGCAGGACATGGACAATTTGAACCAACAGGCTGGCACGGAGGAATGATGAGCAGTAATTGGCCTGGAGATTCGGGAGGATAGCGGATAGACGAAGGAACTCACACGCCACCCCGCGTGTTTTGTTTTTTGTGTTATATTTGGTCCTTGGTTCTTAATTTCTTGGTGTTTTTCTTCCCTTTCCCCTCTAGTCCCCTCCTCCCCCCCCCCCCCCTGGTCCCTACTTCCCTTCTTTGTTGTTTTTCTTTCGTTCTTTATTTTCAGGATTGGACACATTGAACTGGTTTATTTGAGGGTGGGAAGCCCTGCCCATTAGCTAACATTGGATATTAACAACGTGCAGGCCCACATACCGGACAGCTTACGTACAGCTGACAGACGTGAGTGAGCAGGGCCTGGAAGGGCAGGGAACAGTTTGAGAGGGCAAGTTTGGGGGGCGGGCGACAGACCTCTCTAATCCACACCCGACATAGTTGGTCCTGTTGACCCACGGGGTAGTCGGTTGGATGATGGGGAGTGTGGGGGGCGGGGGGAGGGAGGGGGTTCTTACACGGTTATGTGGCACAATTGTAGAACAGACGGCATGAGACAACAGACAGCAGCGGTGGGGCGGTGGAGGCGGCCTCGAAAGCGGAACAGATACACTACTGCACCGGCATGACTACACCTAACTTAGGGATATACTCGGTCCTCTCCTGGAATGTGAACGGGATGGGAAATAAAATCAAGAGGGGACTGGTGGCGACATACTTCAAACGTCTAAAACCAGATGTCATCCTTTTGCAAGAGACACACTTAAAGGGAACTCTCTGTGGGTTTCTAGGCCGAGGGGCATACAAGACACTAGCACACGCAGGGTTCTCCACGGGGGCGAGAGGAGTAGCAATACTAATTAGGAAAAACCCGCCTTTCAGAATTGAACGCATATGGACAGATCCCGGTGGCACTTATGTGGCGGTTAAGGGGGTATGGGACAGACGGCACATCACCTTCATTAGCGTTTACGCACCCCCTAGGTTACAAAAACAAACACTGGAGAAAGTAGCGACAGTCCTGCTGGAATCAGGTCCCGAAACGCACATTATTGGGGGGGATTTTAATGACGTGATGGACCTCACACTGGACCGTACAACTATCCCCACGGGAGGCCCCAAAGAGACGCCACTCAAACGGTTCACCGACACCCTGGCACTCACAGACATATGGCGCAGACAACACGCCCAGACCAGAGCCTACTCTTTCTACTCAGGAGCCCATAAAGCCTTCTCACGACTGGATTACATACTGGCCCCGGCGGGAGAACAAAGAGAGATACATAAGGTGGAATACTTGGCGAGATGCCTTTCAGACCACTCGCCCCTGTGGCTTACAGTGGGCACTCGATCGCAGCGCCCAGTGGGGGAATGGAAGCTTAGTCCATGGGAACTGAGGGATCCGCAAGTGGCTAAAGAAATTAGGGTGGACACTGAACTTTACTTTAGTGAGAACGTAGGGTCAGTGGACTCGGCAACTACACTATGGGAAGCTTATAAAACGGTATTGCGAGATAGGGCCCAAAATATTATAGCCTATAAAAACGAAAACAAGGAGGAGATTGCAGGGCTTGAATCTCAATTACTGCAGATAGAAACACAGGCTAGCGCAAGCAGCAACCCCTCATTGCTGCGCAAATTACAACTTCTTCGACGGGAGTATTTCGCCCTGGCTAAAAACGACGCGCAGCACGCGTTGCAAGCCATGTACCGACGGTTATACGACGCAGGAGATAAGACAGGACGCCTGCTGGCATGGCTTAGCAAAAGAGAATTGGAAAGTAGATGGGTGGCCCAGATACAGACCGACACTGGCCAGATGCATGATACCCCTACAGCAATAGCTAATGCCTTTGCGGAATACTATGAAACTTTCTACACGCAGCGTGACCTGGCGGGATCGGCACAGATTCAGGCATACCTCCAGAGCACACAACTCCCGACACTGACGGATAATGAGTCACAGACGTTGGATGAAAAAATCACTCAGGAAGAAATTGTAGCAGCCATTGGCCAGCTGAAAACTGGCAAGGTCCCAGGACCCAATGGGCTCCCCCAAGAATTTTTTAAGCAGAATGTGATGCTCTTTAGCCCCCACCTCTTCCAATTATATTCAGAGGCACACGAGGTGGGTAGTCTCCCCAGAGATCTGAGGACCGCCACAATTGTGGTGATCCCCAAGAAGGGAAGACCGCCGCTGAAGTGTAGCTCATATAGACCCATTTCTCTTATCAATATGGAAACCAAAATACTTGCTAGGATATTAGCTAACAGACTCACGGCAGTGATTACGGGTCTCATACACCAGGACCAGTCTGGCTTCATGCCTAAGAGGTCCACGAGGCTTAACCTTCGGAGGCTGCATAACTGGCTAGAGGTGGCGACCGCTAAGGAAAACTCACATCTTATCCTGTCCCTAGATGCTGAGAAGGCGTTTGACACCGTTCACTGGCCATTTCTTATGTCAGTGTTAGAGGAGTTCGGATTTGGCCCGGTGTTCCGACGATGGATCGCCGTTCTCTATGAGAAACCCCTGGCCAGAACTAGAATTAATGGTGTGGTGTCTCGGGACTTCCCAATCGGCAGGGGCACCCGTCAGGGGTGCCCCCTGTCTCCTCTACTTTTCGCTCTGGTTCTGGAGCCTCTCGCATGTGTCATCCGTGCACACCCAGAAATAACAGGATTTCGAGGTCCCCGGGATGAGGGTCTGGACGAGCGCATCTCGTTATATGCGGATGACATTCTGATGTATGTCACAAACCCGGAGAAGTCAATCCCTAACATAATGGAAAGTTGCGAAACCTACGGTACACACGCGGGATACACAATTAACTGGGAAAAATCTTGACTCTATCCAGTGGGCAGGGGCGGTGGGTGTGAGGTGTGCCCAAGTGGGCTCCAATTAGCCCCGGATGGTATAAAATACCTAGGGATTTATGTCACTACGAACGCGGCGGTGGCACTGGACCGAAATCTGTACAGGGTGCACAGGGAATTCCGAGCGGATGTGGACAGGTGGCGGACATTGCCGCTGACGCTGCTGGGTAGGGCAGCACTCTATAAAATGATAGTGCTCCCGAAGTTTTTATATGTTCTGCAAAATACGTACCAATGGATTCCGGACGAGGCGTTCACCAGAATAGACAGCACGCTGAGGACGTTCCTCTGGGACGGGAAACCGCCGAGGATAGCGCTGGCGACCCTGCAACGCAATCAATTTAATGGCGGTATCTCCCTGCCTGACTTGCGGGCCTATTATTGGGCGACCCACCTCATAGTAGTGAACGAGTGGGACCACATGGATAGAGACCACCCCACATATGCGCTTGAACATACGCAGTTTACTGGGCACCCCTACAACCATTATCTTTATGGCGGGAAGGCCTCCACATGTCTCCTAACGGCCACACGGATCGTAATAGCGACATGGACAAAGGCAGAAAGACAGATGAAATGGGAAGGACGGGTGACAAAGGAAACCCTGCTCTGGGTAGGCAACAGACTTAAGGAAATTGCGAAGCTGAGAGGTTTTCCGGAAATGGGATTTGCTGGGCATCTCACAACATATTGACACGAAAGACATCCCTGAATATGCACCACTTGAGGGTCGCCTTTTGATGGGAGAGATAGGGGATAAGGCGGTCTCATGGACCTACAGAACCATAATTAATAACAAGCCTGACTCCTTGCGGAAGTTGAGGGCAAAGTGGGAGCTGGACATGGGGGAAATGGATGATTTGGATTGGGAAATGGCGCTGATGCACCCACGTGAGGTGGCTATCAAATCACGGTTAAGACTGATACAATTCAAATACTTACACAGAGCGTACTACGATAGAGCACGACTACATCGCATTGGGAGGGCGGAGGAACCTAACTGTCTGCGATGCCGAGCGGCAGGGGGTACGTTCTTTCACGCGGTTTGGGAGTGCTCCCAGATTCAGAGGTATTGGGTGACTTTGCTAGAGGAGCTAGGACATAAACTGGAAGAGATGATTCCCCTAAATCCTCAGCTTGTTCTGCTGGGAATTTCCACAGAGGTCGATCTCCCCAGAACAAAGTTATTGCTACTCCAGCTGGGATTGGTGGTGGCAAAGCGCGACTTGGCCAAGGCATGGGGGGCTGTGCTGTGCCCATCGCTGAATGAATGGAAAACTAATATGGACATGTATATGCCTGGGGAGAAAACGACCTACCAAGCACGGGGCTGTCCCAAAAAGTTCTGGAGAATATGGAAGCCATGGCTCAAACACTATGGGCTTACACTCACTGACTCCCAATGATACCCTAAGACGGGGTGGGATGGGAAGGGTGGGTCCGTGGTGACTCTGAATGACATAAAACTACCGCTTTACCGATCACCAATGTTAAAAGAACAAGATGCTGATGTGTTATTAACAAACAGTCTTCACTTTATTGCTGAGAGTTGTTTCTGTACCGTATCCATGAAAAATGGCAATAAACATATTAATAAAAAAATAAAAAAAGAATTGGCCCACCCCATCTAACGTCAGAGACATCCAATGTTTTTTAGGATTTGCCAACTTTTACCGTCGGTTCATCAGCCACTTCTCTTCGTTGGCGGCTCCCCTCACGCGCTTGTTGCAGAAGAAGATTCCCTTTCAATGGACCGAGGAAACGCAGAAAGGGTTCGAGGCGTTGAAGGATGCGTTTATATCCGCTCCTGTACTAGTACACGCGGATCCCGATCAACCATACATCGTGGAGGCAGACGCGTCGGATCATGCGGTAGGAGCAGTACTGTCTCAAAGCCATTCCGACACAGGCCAGCTCCACCCGGTGGCATATAGATCAAGGAAGCTCAACCCAGCAGAACGTAACTATACTATAGCCGAAAAGGAGCTTCTGGCTATTAAAGACGCCTTCCAGGAGTGGAGACATTTTCTTAAGGGGGCCAGACATGTTGTCACCGTATATACGGACCACCGTAATCTCCAGTTCATGTCGGCCGCCCGTCACCTATCCCCACGACAACTACGATGGACCCTGTTCTTTGCAGAGTACAACTTTCTGGTCACTTATCGGCCGGGAAAAGATAACAAGAAGGCCGACGCGTTGACTCGTCAAACGTACAATCCAACACCGGAGGAACAGGAAGTAAAAGCCATCATTGATCCACAGCATGTCGTATGCATCACCACTACGGTGCCATTCCTCAAAAGCGTGGCACGGAATATTCTCACCAGAGCTTGGAGAACGTGGCTGGCAAGGCATCCAGAATGGACAATAAAGGAAGGTCTCCCGGTACGTGGGACTCAATTGTTGATTCCTATCTGCTCTCTAAGGAAGCAAGTTTTCACCTGGTGTCATACCCTTCCCAGTGCCGGTCACAACGGGGTAGAAAAAACCACAGAGAGAGTGATGCGCCAATTCTGGTGGCCCACTGTGAGAACCGACGTCCGCACATGGGTCATGGAATGTGTGACGTGTAACCGGATGAAGACCTCGCATGCCAGACAAGCAGGACTGCTACAACCCTTGCCAACTCCGGAACACCCGTGGGAAAACATATCCCTGGACTTTATTGTTGGTATGCCGCCAGACAAGGGTTACACCGCAATCCTGGTAGTGGTAGATTACCTGACCAAAATGGCTCATTTCATTGCCTGTAAAGCTGTGCCCACAGCAGGTCAGTTGGCTCAATTACTGTTGATACATGTGGTGAGGCTCCACGGATTACCAGAAGTAGTGGTTTCGGACCGAGGGTCTCAATTCACCGCCAGATTTTGGAAAGCATGGTGTGCTGCCCTCCGGATAACACCCAATTTGTCTACAAGCTTTCACCCTCAAACCGATGGGCAAACAGAGAGGGTGAACCAAACCTTAAAGCAATACCTCAGGTGCTATGTGAACAATACAACGGAAGCCTGGGTAGATAGTTTATGGTTGGCAGAAATAGCCTACAACAGCGCTACACATAGCTCCACGACATACTCCCCTTTTTTCTGCTCTTATGGGTTTCACCCTAGGTTCATTCCTTTTTTGCATCCGGTTAGGACTGAGGCCTTACCAGAGGTGAGACAGAGGGTTCTCCACATACAAAAGACACTAAAGGACACACAGAGCAAGCTGAGAGAAGCAAAAAAACACTACAAAGCATACGCAGATAGACATCGGCGTCCTGGGCCTGTTTATAAATTGGGGGATTATGTATGGATATCCACCAAGAACATAAGGTTTAGGAAGTATAGTATCTTCAATCCTAAATACATCGGCCCATACAAAATAGTAAAACTCATAAACCCCGTAGTGGTTAGAGTAGCCTTACCCTCTTCGCTTAGAATCCATCCGGCCTTTCATACCTCCTTACTTAAACCCGCTCAGGCAACCTCCAGAAGAGGCTTGCCTCCGGTGCTGGTGAATGAGGACCTGGAATACGAAGTGAGGGGAATCCTAGATTCCAAGATATACCGAACCAGGTTATGGTACTTGATAGCTTGGAAGGGATACGGAGATGAAGAGAATACATGGGAGCCTGCGGTAGGAGTGCACGCCCCACGTTACGTCCAGCAGTTCCACTCACGTTACCCAAGGAAACCATGCCTCTGTCAGTGTTCTTCGGGAGAGGGATGTACTGTTGCGGCCCACCAGAAGGGCACCAGGAGAACACTGACACGGCGCGCTAACAGAATGTAGCCGCCCGAGAAAACTACATTACCCATGAGCCTCGGCGTTAGGACGTTGGTGACGTCATAACGCACGCAAGGCGTTTCTCGTACTAAACAATTCCAGGGCAGCTGTACGCTGCCGTTTACTCCGTTCCTTGATGAGAGTCACTGCATAGGAGGAGGCTGGTAAGGGTGCTTCGCGCACCGACACTTGTTCCTTCGTTAAGGTTGCAGTGCCAAGCTCATTGTCTTGTGGTGGCAGTGGTGGGGATCCGCGCTGCTCCTGTGTTTGCTCTGTTGGCGGAACCAGAGCCGGTTCCTTGCGGAGCAAACTTCCAGCGGAGCCCATTTTAAGGCACACACAGTGGTAGAGACCCGTGCTGGTTTATTCCGGGTCTCCCTTGTTTGTTATTAAGATTTCCTGAGTTGGATAGGGCAAACCAGTCTGCCACATTTTCCCTGTTGGCGAGCCGCCATCGGCTCTTGCAGGGAAAACGCTACTGCTGGTTTGCGAGGGGCAGTCAAGCCCACATACGCTTTTCCCTGTTGGCGAGCCGCTTTCGGTTCTTGCAGGGAAGGCGTTTAGCTGTTTCATTTCTTTTGTTTATTTTGGAAGAACCATTGCACTCCTCAAACGCCAGGAACAATTGGCGATTTTTCTTACATTTTGATTGGGGCATCTAATCAATACATGCCTGAGTAAGAAGGGGGACTATCCTTGAAGGTTAAGGGATAGAGTCTCTCATTTGATAATACCGTGCACGTAAGAAGGTGCCTCTTCGAATTAAGCATTACCAATCCTCATTGGGTCTGAAGGTTGGATTTACTTTAGATGGTTTGTGTTCATTTTGTATTGCTTGGAGTCATGCCGGTTTCCTTATGTGTTCCATAGCAGGGGTATTGAGAGTGAGCATGAAGAAGGCTCTTCCGCACCCCTGTCTCAGCCTACAGAATTGTTCCTAGGGTATGTAGAGGAATTTTGTGTGCAACTTCAATCAGAGTAACATGGTGTTGAATAATTACTGATAAGGATATTCTCTCACCAGATTTAGCTGCAAACTCCGACAGACCATAATACTTCGAAGAATAAGAAGAGAAGGTTTTCTTTCTTTACAGGTACTCCTTGTATAAGTGCTATGTATTCTGCGAAAGGGGTCAGGGTAGGATAGGAATGAACTGGATGGTGTTCTATATTTATTCATGCTTATTCTTTGCTGTCTTTCTAGATCTCCCTCCCTGCTGTCCCCTTCCTTCCCTTCCCCCACTTGATCACTCCACGAAGTCTGTATCTATACATCAGACCGTGGTGGTATCGAGAGGTGGACCATACTAGCAACGTACGATCCTGAGGATTCCCGGCCACAACACCTACGGAGAACAGCGGCACCTGCCATCTGCCTGAATGTGATTGACGACAGATCCATAGCTGAGTCAATAACTTCAGAAGATGCTCTGGCACCTTCCTGCAGAATGTCTTTCGCTTCCTTCTTCTTATCTTCAGGTAGGTGTTCAAAAAGTGGTGCAAGATCTGACCACAACTGGCGGTCGTACCGCCCCAGAATCGCTAAGGTATTGGAGGCCTTAATGGAAGTAGCCGCCATAGTGGCAAAGCGCCTGCCGATGCGGTCTAGTCGTTTTACCTCCCTGTCTGGAGACACTGAACAAGGAGCTGCTGGATTCCTGGAGCGCCTCTGAGCTGCTTGCATTATCACTGAATCTGGCCGAGGATGCTCAATCAAACACGCAAGAGCAGAATCAGGGGCTTTGTACTTTTTCTCCATTCTTGGCAATACGACTGTAACAGAGGCCGGATTTCTCATCCACTTCAACCCTTCCTCCCAGATGTAATCCACTATTGGTATGGATCGTACCGATTTCCTGGCAGGATCATTATCATAGAGGAAGCATTCGGTCTGGGTTACGGGCAGAGGTAACTCAAATATTTTGGAAGCTCTTTCCAATAACTCATGGAAACCTCCACTATCTCCTAGAGGAGAACTCGCTGGAGGGGGGAAAAGGCGACAGTGAAAATGGAGCAACATAGTCATCCCATTCCCGGCCGACCATGTCTCTATCCTGGATGAGCTCTCCCTCCTCAGGCTGATCATCAGCATCGCTTTCAATGTAATCGTCTCTTATTGTAATACTCAGAGGAGCTGGTCTCTCCTCTTGTGCTGTAGGTGGTGGAGTAGCCACTGGGGGTGGCGATGAAACCTGTATGCTAGGCCCCTCCGGCGTGAGCGGAACTGGGGCGTGAGAGTCCGGAAATCACATATAATAATCATGGAGCATGTGCCTAAGGTCGGTGACAAGAGAAGTTGGTACCAACATGGCATCTCCTTGTACCTCCTGATGTTCCTCGTATGCTTTGTACGGATAATGCTCCTGAAAAGAGTCATATCGCTGTGTTTGATGACGAACCGTGAAGGAGTAGTCCCCTTCCATGAACTCTGAGGTATCCTGGATATGTGCGTCATCCTAATCATCTGTGTCCTGGCATTTAACCCTAAGCTGTGATGGGCTGTAAGCTGGACCAAACAACTCTCGTCCCCAGATTCCTCCGTATCCAGAAGATGAGATGGGGGTAGAGGTGATACCTTGGTTAGGGATGTCAGGCCTGGAGATTTCTGGATCAACTGATATCTTTTAATGTCCTTTTTATGCTCTGTTGACAAAGGAAGACGTCTAAAGGTAATCGTCGTTGACATTGGTACTCTTGTAGGGGACTTGAACACAGTCGTCGACGGAGTGACCGTTGACGAGGCCGTAGACGATGTCGTCGACGGAGCCGTAGACGTGGCCGTCGACGCAGTTGTCGTGGATGCCATTGACGAAGCCGTCTGAGAGGTGATAGTCGTCACTGTGTTCATTGACAAGGCCGTCGCCACTGCAGTTGTCGATGCGGTCGAAGCCAGCACAGTAGAAGCCACAAACGTCGATGGTGATTTGGCCGTCGTTCTCGACGACGGGTCCGACGACGGAGCTTTTTTTGTTGACGAAGCCTGCTTCTGAGGCATGACAGTCAGAGGCAGCAGAAGAAGAGGACTTTTTCTGGTCAGAACCTTTCTATATTTCAAGGCTGCTTTCTCAGAAGTGGATGGTTTGTTAGCCCTCATTTTCTTTGATTCTGCCTTTAATGAGGTGAATCCCTCATTTTTACGGTCCTCTCAGATGAGGATGGACCAGGACTTTCCTCCACAGAGATCCAGAATCAGATCTGGACTTTTTCTTCTGAAGCCATAATAACAATCTGGTCTCTCCGTCTTTCAGAGTTTTGGCCGAAAAGCTTCTGCAATATTTACAATCCTTGGCAGTATGCTTGGGATATAGGCAGTAAAGACAGTCCTTGTGGGGGTCCTCAGAGAAAAGTCTTGCCTTCCCACACGATCTGCAGGGTCTAAAAAGCCTTTTCTTAGATCCCTCCGACATCTATGAAAGTATAGAAGATAGAAAACCAATACCTTGAGCTGAATTCAGCAGGGTCAAAAGTTCACTCACTGACAAACTGAGCAGAGCTCAGGGAGACTCCCTCACACACAACGTGCGGTTAGAAATCTGAGGTATGGTGGCTCTGCAGGGGAGATGGGGTCTGGGGCTTGTCTCTGATTGGTCAAAGTTTAGATCTACAAAAAGATGCTGATGGGTGTTAAAATGTCCTTTCTTTCAACGGGGAAGATTCAAGCATGTGAATCTGTGAAAGATTCAATACTGGAGAACCCTAGGGACGGGGAGGGCACGGATTAGGGCAAGCCACCCTGCACTTTTTGTATTCATTGTGTATGAATGGATTGTATGCAGAGTTCACCACTATTGCACTGAAACTCTGGATGGTACAACGTAGTGGATTCCATGGATTTCAAATGAATTCAGCACACCCTCTACCCCCTGTGAGACCCTAGATGAAAGCAGGGGAATTCAAATACTTCCTTCTTGCTCACTTTACTGTCTCCTCTCCTCTGGCTGCATAAGGACACCGGTTAACATCATAAACAGCCCCTTTAGCATTTTTTCTCTCTTCTCACTTGTGAACGCTTATCGTGAACTTAGAAGCAAATGTAATGTCAAGATGACCGTGGTGCTGCACAATCTGCTTCAATTAACAAAACAAGCTTCTGGCTGATGAACATCTTGAGGTGCTTCTGAGTGGCGTGTTCTGTTTGTTCATTCCCCCTTTGGTTACCTGGGGTATGAGCGGTAAAACACTTTGCCGACTCCTTTTGTGTCACGTGTGCCCAGTACAACTGATTTGTTTGGAACGCCACAGAGCCCTAGCCGCTTTCTACACCATGGGTAACCCGCTGAGTAAAAGGGAACTAGACACCAGCCGTCCCGCCCCACCTAAAGATTATCCTGCTTTCCAAGTGGCTTCTCGACATGGCCTTAGTGCCTGATTGTATCTTGACAAATGGCACTCTCTGACAGCTAAAAGACGAGACTTACAGTTTCCCCTGACAGGAACTTACGACATGGCTATCTTATCATATTTACGACAAATATTGGTTTTGAAAGGAAAGAAAATAAGGCCGCTTGAGTGGGAGAGCTTTTGGATGTGGGACACAACATTGCGAGAGTTGAGGGTAACTAGTGATGTTAAGGAAAAGGTCCATAAAGAATTTTTAGAATTAAAGAATGGAATTTATCAGAGCACAGAGGAAAGGGAAAGAAAAGAGGTGGAAAATTGGAGGGAACAGGAGAGGGAAATGGCAAAGAACTGGAGAGAGCACAAACTGGAGGTTGTCAGAATTTTTCCGTCTTTTCCTGTGGTAAGTGCACAACCACAGGATGAGACAGACGAGGGAGATCCCGTGTTAGAAGATGTGATAATGGGTAGGATGAGGAATGCACCAACTGTTCCAAACAGACAACACGTATATGAGGCACCGGACGCAGGCACATGCCCAGTGGAGCGGTCTTCACTCGGGGAAGCAGCAAGTTGTACCTTCACACAGAAACTTATAATGAGAAAGTTACAAAATAGACCTTGAAGATATTTCAAATGTTCTTTCACTGAAAACAATAAGACAGGAAATGGTTTCCGCAGCAGAGAAACGCGATGAAGGATGAGATAGGGTAGAAAAAGAATGCAAGAAAAAAGGGGTAGAAATGCAGGCTATCAAATTAAGTAACTCTGTGTGGCGACAACGGTTTTCAGATGGCTCTGCTGACCCCGGGTTACAGTGTAAGAGCTGGCATGATTTAATCTGGGAAATATGCACCTGCGTCAAACTTACAATACATGACATAATAACTTTAGAAGAAGCCTACTTAGCGGAAGGACAGCAAAGATCAACAGATCACTCCCAGGTTCTAAGAATGCCTCACCTGCATGCTTTCCTGCCACGCGGAGAAAGATATTTCCAAAGACGACTGGACAAAACGCTCCTCGCTATTAAATGATTCAGTAGATGGCAGATTACAGTTTAGCGACTTCATAGAGAAATATAATAGATGCTTTCAAGAAGCTGCGTTATCTTTAGCTTGAACATGTCTCATGGATGAATGGCCCCAGACACATACAAAATATGCCCAGCACCTCAGGTTCCTGGACCCAACCCCCACCATGTTCAACGTAACAGACTCCTCACATCCCACGGCATCAGCACCCGACTCCCCTCCCTTAACGCCAGAATATGATTGGGATATGACAAAGTTTAGTTTGAGGGAATTAGACTTACCATCCTGGGACGATACAAACATAATGGAGACTTACAGTATGGCATTAGCAAGTTGTGCCAGTGGAAGACATTTGTCGCCTCTCTAGCAGTCATTCAGGTAGTGCAAGCATTAACACCACAGGCTTCTGCACACCCAGTACTTACGAAACCCATGCTCATGATGCCCCTATGTAAGGTCCCTTCCAAACATCCACAGTCAGGGGATGACCAGGCCACTACTAGCTACATACATGTCCTTTGGTCTAGGGCAGAACTTATGTCAGTTACAAAAGACTTCTCAAAACTACGGGAGGAGCCATATAAATGGTTTGCAGAATTGAACTGGATAGGGGTTATGGGAGGGCGGTTGGGGAAAGACCTGGATATTCTGTTCAAAATTATAGGACCAAAAGACTTATGGGAAGATTGTAAGAAAGAAACAGAATGGCCAGAGAAGGAACCAAAGAGCAGTACGGGTCCAGCAGAAGCGGTAGAAGAAAAGTACAAGGAAGTTATGGTTTAAATTTCTTTATTGTTAAACAGGTATACAAACGGCTGATGGCAGAGCCACCAGTTGCAATGAATACAATTGTATATTAACCCCAAAACTCCCCCCTCCCACCCACCCCGGACCTGGTGACCTGTTTAGAGAAAGTGGTAAGAAAGAGCCTGTGTCTCCACCCCCCCCCACCCCCCCCCACCCCCCCTCCCCAGCCTGCTTCAATGGCCCTGAGTTGGTATAGTGTTAACATCTGATAAGCAGAGTAGGCGTAGGTACTTCGGGCATTTTAGCTCGCAAAATTCCGTCGTCAGTAGGGACAGGAAGGGCTTCCAGAGTTTGGGTAAAGTAGAGCCCTGGTTCGTCAATGTGAGGGTGATTCGCTCCATCCCCATTATATACCATAGTCTATGGAGCCAGCCTTGGTGTGTGGGAATGTGTCCGGTGCCCCAGTGCATTAGTAAATTCTGTAGGGCCACCAGCAGTCCCAATCCAATCTGTCTACCCCTGTACAAGGAAGTTATAAAGCACTTGAAGGTTAAGGTACCAGAGGACAAGGTGGATTGGTCAAAGATAGTGCATACTAAGCAGCAAAAAGATGAAGGTGTAAATTCCTACTATGACTGCCTCCTGCAGGTTTACCAGCAGAATAGTGGTATGCGGGGGCGTGGCCAGCTAAGATGGCCATGTAGTCACATTAGATCGGCGCTCCGTCCAGTGAAAAAGGGAATCCTGCAGTTATCCTAGGGGAACGGCAGCGCAGCCCCAGGAATAGTTGCTGCAGCTCACCTGGTCCCAGAAGTGAAGGAAAACGAAGACTTGTCGCCGAGAAATAATGGGAATATACCGCCCGAGATCCGGCGAATCGCGGAGTGCCTGACCCTGCAATAGTGGCGCTTGACCCTGAAGCCGGAGTCGAGTAGGGCGTCGGAAAAAGACTGTGCCACGGCCGGAGGCTGCTCCCGGGGGCGGCCGCAGTACGCCCGAAGGTCCGGACCCCCCCGAAGTAAAGAATTGTGGCCCGAGGCGGGGCCCAGAAGAGAGTTTGTGCGTCACAGGCTGGAGGGCTGGGGACAAGGTAGGCCCTCCGGGAGTGGCCTGATGCTGTCCCTAACGCCTGAATAAACCCTGCATATATTTGGAAGGCCCGTAGTGGTGGAGGAGTAATTGCAGCAGTGCCGAGGAGCCCGGATGCGCCGCACAAGACCACCGAGTCCTCGTAGAGGTCCGAGGGCTGATACGCCACAAGTAAGAGTGGGGAGCAGGAATGCTGGTGTGGGCCCTGGCCTCGGCATAGACCAGAGGCCCGTAAAGTGGAACACAGGGGCATCGGTCTTACTGCACGAAGATGAACCGGGAAAGCAGCTGCTCGATGCAGGCCCCGACGGCACTACACCCAAAGCAGGCAAGCAGGCTCACTGGTTAGCGCAGGGGGCACGTCGACGGACGCACAGATAAAGTATCTATCCATGTAGAACGAACGGAAGGTTGGAGACCCCGTATCACGGCGGACCGCTCTGCTATTTGGAGTTTCTTGTGATTACCAGGAGTATATGCTCAACTCTACTTATCCAGGACGTTTTAGCTACTCACCTTTGTCATGAGGTGGGAGGACTTGATCCTTTGAATTTTGGTTACATTATGAAGTGATTATTACAGTTAGCTACTGACTACAGGAGTATCGATTTCAACTGGTGTGAGTCTTATATTCTGCTCTTTGAGCCCTGAAGAAGTTCTAATAGGCTTGTGCCTTATAAGAACGAAACGCGTTGGCTGCTTTTAGGATCACATGTGGATATTTAAATAAAGGATGAAAACGAAGAAAACACTAATGGACTGAAATGTACTTTGTTTGGTGCACCTCTTTTTGTTTAATTTGTTGATTTAATCTGTGGCCAGTGGCACCAAAGGGTGACAGGTGCTGGAGAATTGTGCACAAACAACAACTTTTATATAACCGCAGTGTAAGGGTGAGGTGCTACTCCTGAGGTCCGTCACCCATTTTTTTTGTTTAGATAAAGTATCACACAGTAAGCTCAGCACCACCGTAGAAGAGACGCTTGTGGCTCAGCAAACGGAGAAAATACTGAGGCGGCCAACAGAGTACTTAGATGTACCCAAGCAAAACTAACAATAAATAGAGTCTACACATTGAGCTAGCAACTAAATAAGGGGGTAACAACGACCTCGGGCGAGGACCGGCGCCTGAAGATTGCGAAGGGCCGTCGAGAGCCTGCGGCAAAGTGAATTGACCGGGGGGCCACCCTCTGCCTCTCCTCCTGGACGTCTGGAGACCGACCCGGTTGTGCAACGAGGGGTACAAGCCCGGAACAAGATTGAGCGGCAGTTAGAACCCTGCACCCTTTTAAAAGACAACAAGGAGGGGATCCACAATGGGCAAGGATAAGCCTACACGAGGTGGGCAATTCAACAAAATTGTACAGTACACAGTTTCAGGACCCGGTCCAACGGAGCAGCCCAGACGGGATTCGGACAACTCGACCAGTCAAGACGCAATGGCGCAAGACAAAGCAGACATACTGGACGCCATCAGGGATTCCCGGGTGGCATTAGAAGCAAAGATGGATACAATGGAGATGGACATTAATCATTTGCGCCTACATCTTCGGACGGTGGCGGAAAGAGTCACGAACACAGAGGAAGAAGTCCAGCGGCTCCACACGATAGTCTCCACACTACAAACCCAGTCCAACCATATGGAAGACAGAGTGGAAGATGCGGAAGGGCGTTCGAGGAGGAACAACCTTAGGTTCGTGGGTTTTCCCGAAAAAGCTGAGGGACCGGCAGTGGATGTCTTCCTGCAGGGCTAGATCACCACAGTCCTTGATAATATCAGACTCTCAAAATTCTTCGCCATTGAAAGAGCCCACCATGCCCTCGGACCCCTGCCAAGCTCGGGTTCTCCACCTAGAGCTCTAATAGCGCGCCTGTTTAATTACAGAGACAGAGATATAATTCTTCAGCATATTCGTGCCCATGGCCCGCCGAAATACGAAGATCGGGCCATCCAAATATATCCCAATTACACCAGGAAAGTACAGGAGCTCTGGAACGGCTTTCTAGGAATCAAAAGGTGCCTACGAGAACATAACATTAAATATAGCAGCTCTTTCCGGCGAGACTCCGTGTACAGTATAAGGACAGGGTCCATTTCTATGATACGCCTCAAGATGTAACGGATTGGATGGAGTCGGTAGGACTGGCAGGACCAGACCAGAACCAGAGATGGCAAGAACAGCAGACACACCGTCGACGGCAGCGCCGAGACACCATGGAACAAAGACTCACCCCACAAGAGGCACCAGAGACGGGACGCATCCTGGTTGACGCAGATGGAACTTTACGGACAGAATTGGCAGCCATACAGCTCTAGAATCAGTTCTCGCCCCTCTGCCTGGTGCAAGAAACTCAATCGCAGGCAGATGGAACCCCAGAAGGATAAGGGGGGACCGGGGAGTCTACCCTTGCGGCAGATGGGGGTTCGAGAAGAAGAACAAAGACAATAAGGAACTGTGAGTAAATGAGGCGGGGGATGGTGCTTGGCAGTGGAAGAGCGCTCTGCTAGTGCCTGGATCGATGGAGGGTACGGGGGTGGGTCTGGGTGAGTACACATTGGGAAAGCATACCTAAGAGGATGTTAAGCTGCGTGCCTCCGCTACAAGAACTTAATAGGACTCCCCAGCTGCCGCCCCCCCCCCACGTGAGTGGCCTAGCGGGGCTGAATGGTCTTGCGGGGTATCACGGGGTCCGGTGGTCTGGCCACACAGTAGAGGTTACTTAAGCGGACTATATTTATATTGTTTCTTGTTCTTTTCCATGCTGATTTAGTTTGGTTAGTATTGAATTGACAAGGGTAAGGGAATAAGGGAGCGGGGAGGTAGAGAGGTTTGGGGCGGAGACCCAGATCCTTAGGCCATCGTTGGAGCAATGGGGATGGAGAACAACTGCTTATGGGTGGGGGAGGGGAATTTGGGGAAATTGTTTGTTATGGGGGCTATGTTAAAAACCAGCAGACAAAGCAGGTACTCTGGCAAGCAGAGGAAGAAATGTAGGGACGTCACATTCAGGTGTGGTGTTAGGCAAGAACCTTCTTTGGGAGTCAATGAGATGCCTCTGGACAATTCAGTGACATGTTGGATAAGGGATGTAAATAAAAGTTTATAACATGGAATGTCCGGGGACTGAATAACTTTGTTAAGCTCAACCGTATAATAGCCTATCTGAAACAATATGGGGTCTCAATAGCATTTTTGCAAGAAACGCACCTATGGGGTGACTGTCTTAAATATGTCCAAAGACGCTGGAGGGGTCAGATATATGCGACGTCCTACTCGGGGTTTTCTAGGGGTACAATGGTGTGGGTGGCTCCTGGGGTCCCTTTTAAAATAAGAACCAAACTGGACCCAAATGGAAGATATTTACTGGTAGAAGGCACGTTGGATGGTCATGATATGTGCCTGATCAACATATACGCCCCTAACAATGATGATGGGGATTTTCTGGGGTCGACTCTTAGACAGGCCCAGCTCAACCCTGACATGGAACTGTTGATAGCAGGGGACTATAACTGTGCCTTCGATGGCACACTAGATAGGGACCCGCCGAGACCAGACGCTAAACCCAAAGTGAGGGAGTGTGGGAATCGACAGAAATCTCTGTTAGCACAAGCTGAAGCCATTTTAGTTGTGGCAGCCATTTTAGTTAGCCACGTGCTAGCCATGTGCTTCTTCTGTCTTTACTGTTGCCTGCTTTTCTATTCTGCTTGAGTCATCAACTATAGTTAACTCCTTCAGCACTGAGCCAGAGCAATGTATGCTCAGAAAGACCTGTAGCTGCTAGAATGCACCTGTCTTAGAGTGTAACTGTCAGGCTATTTTAACTGATGTAAGCAGTTTTGGTTTCCCCTCCCACTCTGCTGGCTAAGTGATTCTTGTCTGACCATGTTTGTCAATACCTATTTCTGTGTCTGCCTGTACCTCCTCTTTTGAGTCTCAATGCTTACAGTGCAGAAAAAGCTGTATATAAGGCCTGTGTTCTGAGACTTCAAGGTACTACCTCATACAGTTCCTGAGGGCTCTGTATGGATGTAGTCCCACTCATGAGTGATGAATAAACTTGTTCTTTGATATTTCAGCTTCAGTGCCAATTTCTTCTTTGTTGGTTTAAGGACCCGTGGACAGACAAAGGTGAACCCTGCACCGGAGGGCCCCTGAAAAGGCTCATTTCCACAGTTTGGCGCCCGTCACGTGGGGCTCATCGGAGACGCGGCTGCCCGAAGGAGTGGTCTTGACGGAGAATAGGAATCTACTGAGGAGGTACCCTGCACGAGGAGACACTTTGTCTTTGCAGACCGACGTGTTTTTCCGGTTTTCCCGATCTGACCCTCCAGGTGGCGGCCGGTCCCGACTGAGACTTCCTTTGGCGCATGTTTGCAGAGACCATTAGGTCGCACAAGAGCTTGGCAGTTGGAGGCAGGAGACTTTTGTTTGGTAAGGTCGTTGAAGCGACACTCTTGATTTTGAATTTGCTTGGCCAAGATTTTGGTTTGGTTTGGTTCTTTTTATTGCAATAAAAAGGGGCAGGTAATGAGGAGATTTTTCTTTATTTTGGATATATTTGGATAAGTACTATATTTGGGATAAGTATTATTTAACTAATAATCATGCCTGTTTCCAGCACACTTCGCAGGTTGTGTTGCTGTCTTGATGGTACCAAAAGGGATTTAGAAAAAAGTCAGCCGGCTCCCCCAGAGGGGACACCTAACAGACATATGTATGTCAAATACGGTATTTCTTCCATAATGTATAGTACACTGTGGAACAAATACACTAAAAAGGATCCTGATCTACGATGGCCGGTGAATGGGTCATTTAATGTTAAAAAGATTCAGTATGTAGAGCAGTGTGTGATTCAACGTAAAAGTCGTCCGGATATGTTTAATTGTGTACGAATGTGGGAGAAAGAAGTGCATGAGAGAGTGAGAAAAGAAGAAGCTATAGCAGAAAAAGCACGGTGCAAGACTATCTACCAGAAAGCGTTAGAATTAAAAAATAAAGAGATGAAGGAAATAAGAGAGAAAGAAGATAGGGAGCGTCGTTTAGAGGTAACTGGCCAGTACCCTGTTAGGTGCCCCGTTTACCCTATACTTAATAAACCTCAAGATGACAGCATTTTATTAGATCGACCTCCGCCCACGTATATATTCCCTAGTGCCCCTAAGACTGACGATTCTGAAAAGGAGCATTTTTCTTCAGAAGAAAAAGATGCAGATAAGGATGAAGGGCGGACAACTCGCTCTACTTTAACTGTTGAACGCATGGCCACTCTTAGATCCGCTGCTCGTAAAGCAGCTCGTGGGAGTGCCTCTGCCCCAGAAATTTTAGCAATGGTTCAGCAGTGGAAAGATTTAGAGCAGTTATATTTTGTCGAGCACTTTACTGAGGAAGTAGTATCTAGTTTTAGAAAACATTCTGACGATTTAGAGCCTTCTGATATAAATTTTGATCATAAGCAATTACGTGAGGGCACTTTTCTTCTTTCACAGGTGCCTGACCTTATTAGGCGAGTAGTTAAATTGCGAATTGATACATTCCGTCTACGCGAAGAGAAAAAAGCAGCTGCTAAGGTTACAACTGAACAAACAGTTCAGACCCCGGTGCAACAAGAAGGAGCTACGGGGCCGGATAATGACCCTAGTAATGTTGTAGTTACTGTGAAACCGATGCGCGAAGCTGCGCCTTTGTATGTTCCCCCGAAGGGTGCAGGCACGAATGATGATAAAGATTCAGATGATGCAAAAGGATATTTTATCTATAATTGGGTTTATACTCCTTGGAGTAGAGCAGACGTTATGGCTCTTAAAGCTGCTTTGCCTGATCCACGGAAAAACCCGGCCGCTTTTTATGAAGAAGTGGAAGGAGCTATTAGCTCCTGTACTATGACTCTGCCAGATATTGACATGTTTTTTGGACTGATTTTACCCCCCGATATGTGGAGATTAATTAGGAAGGTAGATGATATTACAACTTATGGTGATACTTGGGTGCACTTGGAGGAAAAGGATGCGGCTAGGGAGCCTGCGCAGAAACCACAACAGGAGATATTAGATCTTCCCAAAGCCATTGTGATTAAGTTGAAAACTCTTATACCCCCTAAGAAGATAGATTGCACTACGTTAACGTCTTGTAAGCAGAAAGCAGATGAGTCAGTTTCAGACTTCTTTACCCGATTTGAAGAGACATTTCATGACTTTAGTGGACAGTCGTTGACAGATGACACGGGTAAGCATCTGTTCGTCGACAAATTTGTCGCGAACATGTTGCCAGAAATAGCTAGTCGCCTAAAGGCCAGCGAGAGTTCATGGACTACGTCTTCCCCCGTCTCCCTTTTGACTATGGCCCAGTATTATGAGCGTCAGGTATTGGAAGCGAAAGGCAAGGAGGATAAAAAGGTTAAGGATTTAAAGACGAAAGTTATGTTGGCTCAAGTCTATGGTCCATCATTTAGAGGTGGTGGTAGAGGTGGACGTGCGATGTATCACCCTGGTGCACCCCCTTTCCCGCGAGCAACTCTGTCTTCTGATCAGTGTGCTTATTGTAAGGAGATTGGACATTGGCGTTTTGAGTGCCCCCTTTTGCGAGGTCAGCAGTATCAGCGGGGTAGAGGAAACATGAGAGGTCGTCCCGGGAACTCAGGCAATAGGGGAGGCATGGATAGTCGTCCTAGATTTGAGGCAGTTGCGCACAATCTAAATTCTTTCAATGCTTTTGACAGACGAAATCAATATCAAATGTCTGATTATTCGATTGATGATCCTAAGGATTCTGATTATGCATAGGAATGCCTCGGATGGGGTATGGAACCGGTTGAGGTCCCAGTAGATCAGAGGGGTCCCTATGTCGATGCACGCGTCTTGGGTTCTACTGATCGTTTTCTGGTTGATACAGGAGCTACTCGTAGCGCTTTGTCTAAACAATTGGTTCCTAGGGCTCCCCCGTCTGGCACAACGATAACATCGATAGGATTCGATGGGACACCTTCCCTTAGCCCACTGTCACAACCACTTGCATTTAGTCTTGGTAAATTCACGGCTGCATGTCCATTTCTGCTTTCCCCTAACACACCAGATAACATTGTGGGTATCGATATGCTTAAACATTTTCGTGCTACAATACGTTGTTTCCCAGAAGGTGTGCGTGTCATTTTAAATGATAATTATCCAACGGTTGCAAGGTCCTGCCTTATTAAAGAGGATATTGCTTTGGCATCGCTACCTAGTACCTTGTGGGCTACATCAGATACCGATGTGGGTCAAATGGTTATTCCACCAGTACACATTCAAGTGAAGGAGGGTGCTTCGTTGCCTCGACTGCCCCAATATAAAATCTCTCAAGAAGGGGAAGAGGCATTGATACACATTGTTCAGGATTTGATCAGAGTGGGGTTGTGGAAGAAGTCCCCTACAATACCTGTAATAGCCCTATTCTTCCCATTTTGAAAAAAGACACTGATTCTAAAATCTATAGATTTATCATCGACTTACGAGAGGTCAATAAGATAGTAGTGCCTCAATACCCGGTTGTTTCTGACATCACGACACTTCTTACTATGATTCCTCCTACTGCGACTACATTCACTGTAATTGATTTGAAAAATGAATTTTTCTCCATCCCTATTCATCCTGACAGCCGTTTTTTGTTCGGCTTCACTTTGAATAATCGTTCCTTCAGATTTTGTAGAGCTCCACAAGGGTATACAGAGAGTCCTAGCATCTATAGCCAGGCATTGAAAAGGCAGCTTGATTCTTTTCCTGTGCCGAAAGGGGTGGCTCTTATTCAATATGTTGATGACATCTTGTTGGCTGCTGATACCCCTGAACAGTGTGAAGAAGGAACACTGTCATTGCTATCATTCCTTGCATCTCATCATCACAAAGTCTCTCGGAAGAAATTGCAATATTGTAGACAGCAGGTTACCTATTTAGGTCACCTCCTGTCTAAGGAGGGACGTGCACTCACATCAGACCGTATTCAAGCCATTTTAGACACGCCTGTGCCCCGTACTCAGAAGGATGTTCGTGCACTGATTGGTCTTACTTCCTTTTGTAGGCAGTGGATTCCTAGCTTTTCTTACATCGTTAAACCCTTGTTGGCCCTTTTGACTAAAGACACTCCGATGCCCCTCCCATGGACTACTGAATGTCAGGATGCTTTCCAGCAGTTACGTCAAGCTCTTTGTTCTGCACCAGTATTAGGAACTCCAGACTACACTAAGCCCTTCACACTTTATGTACATGAGAGGGACGGTTGCGCTCTCTCAGTGTTAGTACAGACACACGGTGATAAGCAATGTCCTTGTGCATATTTCTCAGCTGTCCTTGATCCAGTCGCCCGTGCGTTGCCTGGGTGTTTTCGAGCGGTGGCGGCAACAGCTGTGTCAATACGTCAAAGTGAGGGAATAGTCTTATCACACAGATTGCTTGTGTTAGTGCCCCATTCAGTCGATGCCCTTTTAAATCAGACGAAAACACAACACTTGACTAGTGCTCACTTGACAGGATATGAATTGACACTCTTGGCCCCTCATATCACACTGAAAAGATGCTCGACTTTAAATCCCGCTACACTATTGCCATTCCCAGCTACTCAGTCTCAATCACAAGAGTCTCATGATTGTATATTCCTTACTGAAGAACAAACAAAGGGTCGGGTTGACCTACAAGATACGCCCCTTCCTGACATTGATGGGGAATTGTGGGTTGACGGGTCTTGCTTGAAGTTGCCTGATGGCACGACATCAGCTGCTTATGCAATTACAACACTTCAGACGGTAGTTGAGACAGCTCGCATCCCACAGAAGTCAGCTCAGGCAGCTGAGTTGATAGCATTGACATGAGCATGTGAGCTTAGCACAGATCTGTCTGTTAACATCTACACCGATAGCCGATATGCTTTTGGAGTGGCTCATGACTTTGGGCAACTCTGGAAGGAAAGAGGCTTCCTTACATCACACGGGACACAAATAGTGCATGGGGAATTAGTACATAATCTCCTTACTGCCTTGACATATCCTAAGAAAGTAGCAATTGTTAAGTGCAGCGCCCACAAGAAAGTAACTGACAAAATAGGAGCAGGGAATGCCTTCGCAGACTGTACAGCCCGTGAGACTGCAATGCAGCGAAGTACTACATCTATGTATGTGGTCAAGTCACAGGCTGAACGTTGGCATGATGCCAGGCAAGAGGTGCTGGACATGCAGCGATCTGCCTCTGCTGATGAATTAGACCAGTGGTCCAAGGAGGGAACACTGGATGATGAGGGCTGTTGGAGGAATAAAGAAATGACTAAGTGGAAATTGCCTACAGCCTATTTACACCCCATGATTCACATGGCACATGGGCCGGCACATGTTGGAGCATCCTCAATGACAAAGTTACTTTGGCAAGTTTGGGATCATCCAGATATTGCCGGCACAGCTAAAAAGATAGTCCAGTCTTGTCTGATTTGTCTCCAGTATAATCCTGGAAAGGGAACACGAACTCCAACAGGAGAGTTTGAAATACCAACTGCACCTTTTGAGGTTCTGCAAATGGATTATATCCAGCTTGAACGCTGTAATAATCTGAAGTATGTTCTAGTAGTGGTCTGTGCCTTTAGTAAATGGATAGAGGCATACGCTACTAAGGATAATACAGCTCTTACTACAGCAAAGGTGCTCCTAAAGGAGTTTTTCCCCAGATTCGGCGTTTGTTGGGTCTTGTGGAGTGACAATGGACCCCATTTCATTGGGCAAGTTGTTGAGTATCTTCTGAAAGGACTGGGAATTAAGCAGAAGTTCCATGCAGCTTTCCATCCACAATCTGCAGGGCTAGCAGAACGTTACAACTCTACCCTTAAACTTAAGTTGGCTAAAATTCAGGCTTCCACATCTTTGAAATGGCCTGATGCACTGCCCTTGGCTTTGCTGTCCATTAGATCGATACCACATACTCGATCTGGCCTCACACCGTATGAGGTGGTTTTTGGAAGGCCAATGAATATTTGGGGAATTCCTAAGCCACGCCCTATACATGATGTACCTTGTGTATTGATGAATGACTATTTGTCTCAGTTGACTGACAGCTTGCTTTCTATTTATCAACAGGTTCGGGAGACTCTTCCAGACAGGTCGCAGGGTGAGGGCCATGATCTACGGCCTGGGGACTACGTGGTGACAAAGTCCTTCCAGAGAGCCAGCTCCCTAGCCCCGAGGTGGCGCGGCCCTGAGCAGGTGCTCTTGGCTACCAGGACTGCGGTGCGAGTGACCAATCGGAAGAACTGGGTCCATGCAACACACTGCCGGAAAGTGTCGCCAGACCTAGTGAGCCCAGCCGTGATTACGGACCACCGCGATATCCTGGACACAGAGAAAGGCCAAGCTGCGACACCTGAAGGACCTGAGGAAGTCTTCCCGGACCACACGATCCCTGGTACATCTCGATATCAGCTGCGACCCCGGAAACTTCGTTGTTGAAAGAGACTGGTTGAGTCACTGTCCTGGGTTAGTGAAAGCCTGAGTAGCAAAGGGGGGGACTCTAGTAGTGATACCCGTCTCAACCTCAGTGAAGAAACCAACGGCTGCCCAGGACCTTAGTGTGAAAATCTGCTTTGTTGTTCAACGTCGAGATAAACATGCCTGCGGAGAAGAAATCAAGAGTTTGTGATCGAAAGGCTGTGTTCATCATTGGGCTTACTTCCATTGTTATCATCATTGCTACGATAACATGGGTTGTAGAGGGAGTAGCTCCTGCTCGAAATCTACTGACTGCTACTACTCCTGTCCCCATTGAGCACCACTACTTCACTCTCCCTTATCATGAAAAGAAACACAGACAGTCTTATATTAACAACACGTTCATCCAAATGTTACATCACACCCAAAATGCTACGAACATTACCAACTGTTGGGTGTGTGGAATGATGCCAGCTCATCAGAAGAAGGGAGGAACGCCTTTTATTCCTCTGCCATTCTCGCATAACGGTTCCTGTAGAGCCTGGTTACACTGCTGTGGGCCTCTGAAATTGCTAATATTACTCTAGCTGATATAGGAGGACTAAACTACCAGCTAAATAAAGTCTGTTACCCTGATGAGGAAGGGGACCCACAAGCTGAAGGAACTGTGTGGGAAATGGAAGAGTATCGCCGAGGAAATTCCTCTACACACTATGTTTTCCCAAACACTCGAACTGCCAAGGGTAATGGACCCCCTGTAATAGCTGTTACTAGAGCTCGAGCAGACTTGTGTGTAAACAGTGTTGGTAGTATTCCTGTGGGGAAAAGTGATTGTACTTTGATATTAAATATTACTGGAATAAATAATAGCAGTTTTACGTCATCACACAATACGTATTTTATATGTGGAAGTAAGGGATATTACAACTTACCCATTGGTTGGTCAGGTACCTGCTTTGTGTCCTTTTTGCTACCACCTGTGTTTTTGGCACCTGCATCCTGTCATAAAGACTATAAACTGTTTAATGACATTTCCAAAAACAGATTTAAGAGGACAATAAATCATGATGAGGTGGATCAAACTGATACTGCACTGCAACAGTATGTTGACTTCAATTTGGGACTGTTCTTTGTTGGTGCCGCCTTAAACAGCAGAAAGATCAGGCGCCTGACACGTGTTGTAGAGGCTGTAACCAATCAAACAGCTATGGCACTTGGGAACATCACAGAAGAACTGCAAATTGCGAGAATTGTGGCGCTCCAAAACCGGATGGTTCTTGATGTGGTTTTGGCAGATCGTGGTGGAGCATGCCGCATCATTGGGAGCAGTTGCTGTGTCTATATCCCAGACCACGCCCCTTCAGTTTTTGAAGCAATTTCCAAGCTGCATAAAATTGCCACTGAAATCCATCAGGATTCAGGAACTTGGACTTTTACTGGCTGGTTTTGGACACTGTTCACCACTTGGGGCTGGAAACTGTTAACAGTTCTATGTATACTCATTGCGATCCTCTTCATCTGCTGTTTATGTATACAATGTGGCCCGATACTTTGTTCCCTTTGTGTTTCCACCTGTACTTCATGCACACCTGTCAAGAGAAATGCTAAAAATGTAAATGCCCAACTAGTAATAGATCAGGAGATTAATAACCTGATGAGGATAGATGTGCAAGATGTTTTCCATGTTCCTTCTAGATCATAGAGATGTCTTCAGGTAATGCTAAAAGGGTCGTCTGTGGGAATCGACAGAAATCTCTGTTAGCATAAGCTGAAGCCATTTTAGTTGTGGCAGCGATTTTAGTTAGCCACGTGCTAGCCATGTGCTTCTTCCGTCTTTACTGTTGCCTGCTTTTCTATTCTGCTTGAGTCATCAACTATAGTTAACTCCTTCAGCACTGAGCCAGAGCAATGTATGCTCAGAAAGACCTGTAGCTGCTAGAATGCACCTGTCTTAGAGTGTAACTGTCAGGCTATTTTAACTGATGTAAGCAGTTTTGGTTTCCCCTCCCACTCTGCTGGCTAAGTGATTCTTGTCTGACCATGTTTGTCAATACCTATTTCTGTGTCTGCCTGTACCTCCTCTTTTGAGTCTCAATGCTTACAGTGCATAAAAAGCTGTATATAAGGCCTGTGTTCTGAGACTTCAAGGTACTACCTCATACAGTTCCTGAGGGCTCTGTATGGATGTAGTCCCACTCATGAGTGATGAATACACTTGTTCTTTGATATTTCAGCTTCAGTGCCAATTTCTTCTTTGTTGGTTTAAGGACCCGTGGACAGACAAGGGTGAACCCTGCACCGGTGGGCCCCTGAAAAGGCTCATTTCCACAGGAGGCCATTAGGGAAATGCAAACTAGCTATGGCCTCATAGATATTTGGAGACACCAGCATCCACACCAAAAAGCCTATTCCTGTTATACACCTGCGACGAACACATATAGTCGGTTAGATTATTTCTTCATGCAGGCAGAGACCATACATAGAGTAGTCGAAACAAAATACATGGCCCGATACCTGTCCGATCATTCCTCCTTGCTGATAGCATACACATTGTGCAGACCCCGCTCCAAAATACCATTATGGAGGATTAATGGTGAAGCCCTTTCAGATCCGGTTTATAAGACCGCAATAGATACTGAGTTGAGAGGATGTTTTGCTACAAATTGGAAGACAACCAGTTCTAGGGCGACAGAATGGGACATGATTAAGGTGGTACTGTAGATAAAGGGGGTATGTATGGCAACAGAGGCTGGAGTCAAGAAAGTGTTAGAACGAGACTTACTGAGACAAGAACGCAACTTGGCCACGCTAGAAGCAGCACTCCCCACAAACGTAGAGGGCCCCCAGAGATGGACAGAGCAACGACAAAAGATAGGAGAACTGTGGGACAGGCTGGACAAATATGACCGAAATAAAGGCAGAAAGCGCTGGTATACAGAAGGGGACAAATCTGGTCGTCTGCTGGAGTCTCATTAAAATGGAAACACAACCTAAACCAATATTGGCAATAAGAGACGGGGGAAAAAACATAAAATGATATACACTCAACACGAAATAAATGCTGTATTTGCGGAACATCTTAAGAAAGTATACACAGAACCCCAATCCGCTGCACCCACCTCGACTATCAAGACTTTCCTGGAGGGAATAGTGCTGCCCAGTTTAGACCCTGAAGCCCAGGAAGCCCTGGGCGCCCCAATGACTAAAATAGAACTAATAAACGTGATTCAACATATGAAAACGTCAAAGTCACCGGGCACGGATGGCCTAATGGCATAATTCTATAAGCAGTTTCCGGATAAACTAGTAGATAGACTGCTCGAGAAGCTAGCTGAGGCGCAAGAGAAGAAAGAACTACCGAGATCTATGCGGGAAGCGCTTATAGTGCTGGTCCCTAAGGCAGAGAAAGACCCTATGCTACCCAACTCATACAGGCTCATATCTATGTTAAATGTGGATCTGAAACTCATAAGCCACGTTTTAGCTTCTAGATTACTCCCGTATCTCCCACTTGAGGACCAAACTGGATTTATACCCCGTAGGAATACCCTACTGAATATCCGCCGCCTCGCACATGTTATGCAGACCCTGGAGGGGAGATTGTAGGATAGTGGTCTGGCCTTTTTAGACTGTGCAAGCGTGCGACTCTGTTAGATGGGACTATATTTGGCTTGTATTGGAACAAATGGGTCTAGGTCAGCAGTACATCGAGTGGGTTAAGTTACTATACACAAAGCCAACGGCTCGGGTCCATACAGGACGCAATGTGTCTGAAAATATAGGGCTCCAGAGAGGGACGCGGCAAGGGTGCCCGCTCTCCCCACTAATATTTGCCATAGCAATGGAGCTGCTAGCCTGCCATCTGAGATTGGTACTCAAGGGACACGGCATAAGAATAAGACCAACTGAACATGTAGTCTCCCTCTATGCGGATGGCGCTTTAGTGGATCTAAGTCACCCGATGCAGTCCATTTCAATATTAAATAGATCTCTGGATAGTTTTGGGGGAGCCTCGGGACTAAGAATTAACAAGTCTAAGTCGCAGTTATATCCGATCAATCGACCTGAACGTAGTGAAAAGTCCCAACTTCCACAACTAGAGCTCCCCTGGGAATTGGAAACAGTCCGATATCTGGGCATACGTATCGCCAGGGGAAGAGATCGGTTCTACGATCCGAACTTGGGACGGATAATGAAGGGGTAACGCGGGAGTGTTAACTTCTGGAATACCCTAAAGTTGTCCCTGATGGGTTAAAGTGGCTTTAATAAAAATGGTGGTATTACCTAGATGCCTCTATGTTATGCAGGGGTCCTTTTTTGAGATCCCGCGCAAGGTCTTCAAAGAACTAGACGAGCTGCTGACATTGCTGTTATGGAACGGGAAGCGCTGCAGGATAGGCCTAGAGGTAATGAAAATGGCAATGGGACAGAGGTGGGTTGGAAATCCTAGATCTAGAGTTCTACTACCTGGCATCGCAGTTACAACATGCAATATCGGGGCTTGACACAGAACCCTCCTGTGAGAGAACCCTATCAGCGGGTACTTATGGGAGTCAGCAGCTGGCAGCCCTACTCATGAAGGGAAAAGGCATACCAGACACAACCCCTCCCTGATGCGATTAATGGCCAAACTATGGGATAGGACGGTAAAAACGGTAATGAAGAGGGGGCCCTTTGCACCGGAGGCAGACGTCTGGGGCATACCGCAGTTCGCCCAGATAGAACAGGCAATGACAGTCGCAAAATGGAGGGACAGAGGCTGCCTAATGTTAGCTGATCTATACCCAGAAGGTAGGTTTATAACCTATCAAGATGGGGTAGAACCATTTGAGTTCAGGGACGGACCATTCTTGCAATATGCAAAAATAGCAGCCACGGCTAGACAGCTCTGGCCGACTTTCCCAGAGGCTCCTGACCACTCACAGACATTAACTACCATGATCTCTATGGCGGGAGGGCATAAGTTTGTAACCCACTTGTACCGTGCTTTGAGGGAGGATAGACAAGGCAAGCCCCTTAAGATAGAAGAAAGATGGCAGGAGGTTAGTGATCATCCGCTAACACCGTCAGATTGGAAGAAAATCCATGAGGGAGTACGTAAGGTGTTGATAAGTGCCAGATTTAAGCTAATACAATATAACATAGTACATATGACGTACCTCTCCCCCAGACGACTACACACTATCAATGCAACGCAAGATCCACAATGTCCCAGATGTCGGTGCACACAGGCTAATTTCGTGCATATGGTCTGGCAGTGCCCCCATATACAAGACTACTGGACTGCAGTGCTAGATCAACTTAATAAGGTGACAGGATGGAGGATAGCGCTAGAAATACAAACCTGCCTTCTGGGACTGATACTTAGTAATCCTAAACGTAAAACAACTAGACGTTTTCTGATACTAGGACTCACGATAGCAAAGAGACGAATAGCCATTCACTGGCTGACTTCATCTATAGACAAATGGAAGCAGACCTTAAGGAATGGGCGACGGTAGAGGAGGACCACATGAGGAAAACAAGATGAGATGAGAAACTACCAGAGGTGCTACTAGCCTGGGGGATGATGATCCAGGAGATAGCTGCTACGCCCCCGTCAACACAACTAGACCCAAATGAGGGAGAGCAACGGGAAATAGAGAACACCCAAAGATGGGAAGGACAAGCTAGGGACACCCAAGATGACTCCTGAAAACTGAAAATTAAAATAAAATATACCTAACATTAAAAGAAGGAAGCTGGTTGGGGGAGGGGAGAAGTGGGGTGTTTTACATTTATGACCTCCAAAGTTCTGGAGCACAGTGTGAAAAGTGGAAATGTTATTGTACTAAACGGATTGTTATACTGTAGCAGACAATATGATGTATAGACTATCCGTCATACAATTGTTAATGACTGCTGTTTACTTGATGAAACAATAAAGAAATGTCAACAAAAAAAAGAATAGTGGTATGCGCAACTCATTAGTAGAGGCCATGCCAGCCTTTAATACCACTTTTGTCTCTGGTTTACGTTAGCCAATTCAGACACACTTGCGCACATGCTTTGTCTGCTGGCAACAAGAACTAATAGAAAAAGTGTTGGCAGCAGCTAGATATTGCGCAGATTACCAGACGCATCTGCAGGCAATGGAGAATGAAAAGACTAAGAAGGAAAAGGTAAAGTTGATGGTGGCACAGGAAATGTTTTATAGGGGGAGCAGAACAGGAGTAGAGGAAGGAGAGCAGCAGGGAGACGGGTTAGGGGAGGAAATGCCAGATCATTCTCCAAACCCCCATCAGGGACAACATGCTTCCACTGCAACGATCCAGGGCATTGGAAAGCGGACTGTCCTCTGCTGAACAACAGAGCACGGGGCCACAGGACCAAGAGGCAGCATTCACAACCACAAAATGCACCACCACCCTATACTCAGAATACATTTGATATGCCTCAAAATAGGCAAGGGGGGGCCAGAAACAACACAACCACGCTATGGCTCGACCCATGTACCACCACCTTCAATGGGACAAAGGGATCAGTGGTACCCAGAAGGGGACATGGATGGTGGCTACCCGCCATTTACCCCTCAACCGCTAGAAACGTACTAGGGGTGCCCGAGAATGGAGGACTGCCTAATAGCTCCAAGAATAACAGTAGACTAGGAGGGCCCATATGTGGAAGGGACTATATTAAATAAAACTATACCCTTCCTGGTCGACACCGGAGCTACATGATCAATGCTAAATGCGTCTGAGATGCCAGAGGCACCACTCTCGGGTACACAAATAACTGCAGTCGGCATGACCGGACAACCAGTAGATGAATATTTAACACAGCCTTTGAAATTAGTGGTGGGTCCCATTACTGTCCAACACCAGTTCGTCCTTAGCAGATACTGCCCTGTTAACCTGCTGGGCAGAGACCTGCTGTGCAAGCTACAGTGCACCATACATTGTTCACCATTGAGGGGTTTTCTGGAAAGCAGGGCAAATGGACTAATGTTACAGGCATTTATGAGGTGTGCAGAACCTATGACACCACCTGAATTGCGGGACTCTGTACCAAGCAATGTCTGGACACACTGTCCAAATGATGTGGGGCGGGTGTTGGACTATACCGCAGTAGAAATTAAGCTCAAGCCAGGGGCACCGCTACCCTAATATAATAATAATAACCAGCATTTGTAAAGCGCGCAGCTACCTCAGGCGATGTGTCTCGGCGCTGGGGGCCCTCGGGAAGATGAAGCGAGCTATTGCCCAGAGTCACATGGTGCTGGGCTAACCTGCCGCCAGCACAGGGGATCAAACCATGAGCCCCTGTGTTCCGGAGTCAGCCGCCCTGGCCACTGCACCACACCTCTTCTACCCTGAGTTCCTCAGCAAAAGATATCCAAAGAAGGGGAAGAAGGCATAGCCTCAGTGATCAAGGACCTTCTTCAGCAGGGTGTAATAAGAGAAATACGATGCAGTTCATGCAACACACCTATATTACCTGTGAAGAAGGCCTCCAAGGGACCGGATGGGGCCCCTGCCTATAGATGTACCCAAGATCTTCGCGAGTTGAACAAACTAGTGATCCCTTCATTTCCTGTGGTTCCCAATCCAGCCACCATCCTGTCCAGTATTCCAGTGATAGCTACCCATTTCACGGTGTTAGATCTTAGCTCAGCATTTTTCACAATTCCTCTTCATCCCAACAGGCAGTATCTTTTTGCATTTTCAACCCATGGAGGGAAAAGATTTACCTTGGAAAGGTTACCTCAAGGGTATACAGAGCCACCATCAATTTTTTCCAACGCCCTAAAATCAGATTTGGATTCCCTGGAATTGGGTGGGGGCTCCACCTTAATTCAGTACATTGATGACCTGTCAATGGCCTCCCCCCTCAGACAGCTTGTGTTCAAGACACCATTGCACTCCTTTGTTACTTAAGACAGGAAGGTTACAAGGTGTCCACGAAGAAACTACAGTTCTGCCTATAAACAGTGAAGTACTTGGGCCATGAGTTGTCCAAAGGGATACGTACATTACTTGTAAACCACCAGGAGGACACTGTTCCTATGGCCAGGTGCAAACAGTCACCCATGCCCTTAAAAGAGAAGAAAGAGGAAAGAAGAGTGAAACGGTTTCTAGGTTACGGACCCACTCGGGTAAAGAAGACCACTCTTTGTCCTCTGATGCCCTCACACACCCGAAGGATGTCATGCTTCATCATCGGGCGGTTGCTCCTCGTAGGGCCGGCGCTGCAATTCCCTACGGGCCCCCGAAGGTCACTTTATCGGAGATCTTTTGAGGACCGCCGGATGGTGCATGCGGGTGTGCGGGGATGGGTCCTATGTGGAGGGTAGAAAAAGTGTGTGCAAAATGATGACAAAATAGTAATAAAGGGTCATCATGCAGCAAATTTTGAAAGATGTACCCTTAGCAGAATTTACTGCTAAAATAAAAATGACTGGAGGCACACTATGCCCAGGGTCATGGGTCATACGTCAACATGTTTCGCGCCTCTATCGCCATAAAGGTCGTTGGCGCTTCTTCAGGACCAAATTAGTAAAATAATGTGCACGTGAAGATAAATAAAATTAAAATACCCTCAATATCGATCTGGGCCATAACCTGTGCCCCTCAATGTGGTTACAGGTTAATGATGAAAGTCGCTCCTGATCAATACCTAGCTTGTTGAAGACAGACGCTCCATTGGCTAGAAGCATGGGCCACCAGCAAATTACCGGGGTCTCTACCCAGATGGTAGCAACTGTGTACCTGCCCCATCCATGCGACTGCCAGCTATGGATGGGGCAGGTACACAGTTGCTACCATCCGGGTAGAGACCCCGGTAATTTGCGGGTGGCCATGCTTCTAGCCAATGGAGCGTCTGTCTTCAACAAGCTAGGTATTGATCAGGAGCGACTTTCATCATTAACCTGTAACCACATTGAGCGGGCACAGGTTATGGCCCAGATCGATATTGAGGGTATTTTAATTTTATTTATCTTCACGTGCACATTATTTTACTAATTTGGTCCTGAAGAAGCGGCAACGACCTTTATGGCGATAGAGGCGCGAAACATGTTGACGTATGACCCATGACCCCTGGGCATAGTGTGCCTCCAGTCATTTTTATTTTAGCAGTAAATTCTGCTAAGGGTACATCTTTTCAAAATTTGCTGCATGATGACCCTTTTATTACTATTTTGTCATCATTTTGCACACACTTTTTCTACCCTCCACATAGGACCCATCCCCGCACACCCGCATGCACCATCCGGCGGTCCTCAAAAGATCTCCGATAAAGTGACCCTTCGGGGGGCCCGTAGGGAATTGCAGCGCCGGCCCTACGAGGAGCAACCGCCCGATGATGAAGCATGACATCCTTCGGGTGTGTGAGGGCATCAGAGGACAAAGAGTGGTCTTCTTTACCCGAGTGGGTCCGTAACCTAGGAAACCGTTTCACTCTTCTTTCCTCTTTCTTCTCTTTTTTAAGGGCATGGGTGACTGTTTGCACCTGGCCATAGGAACAGTGTCCTCCTGGTGGTTTACATGTAGTCTAGGGAGCATGGACACTGGACCTTTAATAGCTCCCAGATCCCCCTCTTTTTGTTATATAATACGTACATTACTACCAGACAGAATATCCACCATTACAAACTTTCCCCGACCACAGACGCAGAAGGAGGTACAGGCTTTTCTAGGGTTGGCAGGGTACTGCAGACACTGGATACCAAACATTTCTTTGATTGCATGCCCATTTCAGGCCCTGAGCTACAAGGACGTCCCTGATAAGGTGCCATGGTCCCCAGAATGTGAAAGAGCGTTTATTTACCTGAAGCACGAGTTGAGTGAGGCACCAGCGCTAGGCCTCCCCGATTACAGCAAAGATTTCCACCTGTTTTGTCACGAAAAGGGGGGTTGCTCGCTGGGGGTGTTGACACCGAAACATAACTCCTATCGCCCAGTAGCTTACTATTCTGCCACTTTAGACCCCATTGTGGCGACCCTCGCGCCATGTTGGAGGATCGTGGCGGCGGCCGCTCTGGCAGTAGAACAGTCAGAGAAGGTCTTAATAGCACAACCCTTGGTTTTACGTGTCCCACATGCAGTAGACACTCTCTTGACTACTACCACGACTCAGCACCTCACGAATGCAGAGCTCACCAGCTATGAGTTAATTTTGTTGACACTGCACATTACCATCAAGAGGTGCACCACCCTGAAGCATCCCTGTCTATTGCTCACTGAATGTGATATTGAAGACCCCTCAACTGATGATGCTTTTCATAATTGTGTGCTTGCAATTGAAAGACACACTAAGGTGCGACCGGACCTTAGGGACACACCATTCCCAGATGCCGATGGGATCTATTTGCAGATGGTTACTGCATCAGGGGTGGCACAGGAACACTGCAGACTTGCTATGCGATGGGCACAGCGCGTAATCTGCTGGAGGGGGGAGGCTAACAGAGCTAAGAATGTTCAAGCTGGACAACTAGTGGCACTGACAAGGTCGAGTAAACTGGCTGAAGGAAAGGCAGTGAATATATACACAGACAGCCAGTATGCCTTCGGGTGGCACACGACTTTGGGCAGCTGTGGGCAATGAGGGGGTTCCTAACATCAACAGATCAACAAATACAACATGCCCCTCTGATTGCTGACCTCCTCCAGGCACTGCTGTTGCCTAGAAAGGTGGCCATTGTGGAATGCGCCGCACATACTTTTTCCAAGGGCTATGTTTCAAAAGGAAATGCATTCATAGACGGGGAGGCTAATAGAATAGTGGTGACAGGGTGTGAACATGCAATGGTTCAAATAACCTCTAATCCACAAGTGTCACGCATAAAGGATGATTTCAAGTATTTTGATCCTAGGTACATTCAATGACAAGCTGAGGTGGAGGAGCGCGAGGAATGGAAGCAGGGAGGATGTGTGCAGAAAGAAGAGAAGGTATGGACTGGTCCAAATGGTAAAATATATGTTTGCCTATGGTGATGCTCTCTTCTATGGCCCAGCTTTTTCACGGAGCCTCACATGTGGGGCGAGATGGAATGATTTGTTTGTTTTCTCAGTGTTGGAACAGCACCAAATTCCTCCAGCACGTGGAACGACTGTAGGCAAGGTACTGTTTGTGTTCAATACAATGCAGGAAAGGGTACACAGACTGCTTCTGGCCACTTCCCACCTCCACACAGAAAATTTGAAAGCCTACAATTCGACTTCATTTAGATGCCTCTAGTCTACAAGTATAAGGACGTGTTGGTTGTTGCATGCATGTTTAGCAAATAGTTTGAGGCCGATCCAGCAAAGAACAGTGATGCAAAAACTGTTGCTAAGTGCCTCTTAAAGGAACTTATACCACGTTTTGGGATCCCTATGCTCTTGAGTTCTGACAACGGAACAACGTTCATCTCTCATGTCATTGGGGGAACATGCAGGGGGCTAAGGACCACACAGAAGTTGCATTGTGTGTACCACTCACCAGCAGCGGGGGCTGTGGGAAGAAAGAATGATGTATTAAAGAACAAAGCAGGGAAGGTTTGTGCATCCACTGAACTTGGATTGATGCACTGCCATTAGCCCTGTTGTCTATGAGGAGCACTCCGGACAGAGTCACAAAATTGAGACCTCATGAGATTTTGTTTTGCTGTCCAATGCACATTCCAAGCCACATGTCTGTTGTTCCTCTGTTAGTATTGGATGATTTGCTGTTGCAGTACTGTAAATAACTAACAGAGACCGTGTTCTCTTCATCGACAAGTGCTGCAAGCAGTTCCTGAAGCAGACTAGCCATCAGCCCATGGACTGCAGCCCGGTGACTGGGTCTGGATAAAGGCCCACACCAGATGACACTGCCTTCAGCTTCGGTGGAAGGGGCCATACTAGGTCCTCTTGACGACGGTCACAGCTGTCAAGTGCGAGGGACTGACCTCCTGGATCCATGGCTTCCACACCAAGAAAGCTTCAGAACAGTGACCGGAGCCGCCAGCCCAGTCCCCACCACCTACAGCAGCATCGGCAGGACACCATTACAATCTTCACTCTACTGAAAGTGCGTAGAGAAAAGGCACCGCTGTTTGTCTTCCTCCTGAAGGGCTGATCCTGCTGTATTCCAGTGGAAGACAGAAGGTGCACGCAGGCCCTGGTTACTGCTGGGATTAACTTAAACTGATGACCAAGATATTACACTGGTCACTGTGGGACTGCTCGTGCTGCACATATCCTGTGTCCAGAAGCCCCATTGTTGAACCACGGTGACCCACTCTGCCCACTGCATTTTTGAGAGAACATTGTCCTACCTTCGATTTTCTACAAGTACCGAAATGGCTCTGACATGCTGATAACCTCTCGAGCCACACAAAAAGGTACCACTGAATACTGTGGCCACCCTTGACCTGAATTCTTGGTTTCTTTTCTAGAAACCACACATACCAACGCCCAGAACCATGTCATGTAGAACAGAGGAGATAGAACTACGATTATCCTGGGTATTAGTTAAAATATGTGTTCCCATTCCCAGTGTAGTTATCACGGCATTGGTAATTGTATTTGCTGATTGCCTGCATTTACCCTTCTTAGATGGAATGGAGTAAACTATAAATGACACAAATATACTGTTCCAAGAATCGCCATTGAACTTCTCAACGACAACGGAGGCCAGGAAAGTGGGAAAGTTGTAAAACGAGAAAAGAATTGTGTGGAAAGATTATAAGGAGGCATACAAGGACAATACATTTGTTCAAATGGTAGAAATGTATGCTGAATCCGTCAATGTATCAAAATGTTATGTCTGCACACACCTGGCAACACACTCACAAGAGGTTATGAGCTATGCCGCCTTCCCAGTAGGGAAATATGTTGGGTCTAATGTATTGAGGGAAATTCTGAACACAACATATAATACGTCCCCGAAATCCACAGAAGCAGGAAAATCACAGGGTGGTATACCATGCACAAATATGCAACCAAAAGAGGGGGATCAGTCACTAATAGACCACTTTAAGGAAAACAGACGACCAAGTGGGGATAAGGGCAAGGCCCTCGAAGCTTGGCACTCCCCAGGGGACAAGAAGGCAGAGGCCCTATGGGTTCAGCACTTAAAGATCCATAACACAGTAACTGCTCCATCGTGTATAAGGTATGCCCAGGATGATGGCTCAATTAAGCCAGTTAAGCCTGGAGAAAAGGAGAGGCCAAGTACAAGACTATTTCCTGTGGGGCTCATTGATAGACCACTCTCTTGGATGATTTGGAGGTTTTGGGGGGGGAGAGGAGAAGCCGAGCATACATATAGGTAATAGCAAATGCCAACGCTATGCCAACTTGGGTAGAATGAAAGATGGGCCCCTAAAACCATCCCTGGAGCTACTAGGGAATAAGGGACTATATTTTGCATGCGGGAAATCAGCCTATTTTTGGTTGCCTGCCGGCTGGTATATCCAGCATTGGTGCTGCCACAAATGACACGTCACCAATATGTCACTAATAGGTCACCTAGCAAGCCCAAGCAAGCCAAAGAGCACACAGGAAAAGGATAGCCACCTGGATAGACTGGACCGTTTCAGGTTTAGGCGTTAGGTCTCCATCGATAGGGATGGTATACTCTACATATAGTGTGGGCCAGCTAGCAGGATTGATTGAGCGATTGGCAGACTCCACAGCAGCGGCCCTAGGAAACATTTCAGAAGAGCTTATTGCCATAAGGGCGGTGGTGATCCAAAAACGTGTTGTATTAGACATTCTCCTGGAAAAAGAGTACGCATATACCAGGTAATACACCAAACGTTTGGTTCTTATTTCCAAGATAATAGCAGGAACGTTAATAAGGCCATAGACGTGATAGAAAAAGTAGCAAAGGAGGCCAAGGACATACATACAAGTATGGACATATGGGAGAAAATCCTGGCATGGTCAAGCAATAGAGGTGCTTGGATGTTGGAAGCATTAATAATAGGGGTAGTTGCGTTAATTATATTGTGCGTGCTCGTTCAGGTGTTTCCTACCTGCATGAGTGTACTCCTCACCCATTGCTGCAACAATAGAACACTATCGCCACATTCAACCATCCCTGAGGGGTGGTGAAATAGGCACATGGGAAATGTAAACAATAGGGTAGGAGGCTTGGAAGAGATGATCCAGATGAAAGGATTAACAGAGTGTGATTGAGTATCAAAGGGAGGGAAGTGGACATGTATTTTTCTATCATGTACCGGATCCATGTTGTCTTGCTAAGTTTGTGATACATCATTGGGAAACAAGTCAGATGCAACTGACTCAAGGCCTACACCATGAAAATCGTGAACTTTGATAACCCTTTGTTTTTATTAATATCAACCAGCTTGCAACGCAATGATGCAAAGCTTGTTCAACCCAACAGCACTTGTGATTTTCACAGCTCGCTAGCTCAGTAAAAACATGCTATTTTTATATAAGGCACCTGGTATTTGCTAATGTGTTTCTCAATCTTGGAAAGACTCAACTTTCACAAAAGAAAAGACACGTAGGTCCTGGCTATGTATTTGCTTATCATACATTTTTGATTATCCCTGATTGGATGATATATATATGATATCATGTTTTTGCTATCACTGCCAAGAAATGATCATGTACTCAATATCTGATTGGATACTTATTATAACTTGCAGCTACGCCCTTCTGCAGTTTTCGAGAATAAAATGTTGAAACCAACTTCTTCCTTTGGGTAACTTGACTGAACACTTGGGTGGTCAATTGCCTCCATGTCACCTAAATAAACCTTTACCTATGTGCATGGTCTGATGGTTTTTGTCTTTGATTACATTTAGGCTTCTACAGTGCATCTGGCTTCAGAGATGTCAGATGAAGCCATGATGCTTGTCATAAAGGAATACCATGACAGAATGTTGTAGCTGCTAAGTCTTCAGAATCTATGGCTGAGCTGATTTGATTGGAGACAATATGCCCTCATTCAAAACTTTAAGAAAGCATTGTCTTCTATCGCATGGTAGATCATCTGTGAAAGTGAGCAAGGATTCCCATAATGCTCTGTTATACATGCAAAGAAGAGCTGAGTAACTAGCCAGTCTGAGGGCTATGGCTGCAAGCAATAGACTTTTCTACCTACAACATCCATCTTTTTACTTTCCCCTTCTGGTGGCACCAATGTTTTTGGTGCCGATAGATGCTTTGAGAGAACTGCAGAAATATTACTGAGTCTGGTTGGAGTTCCTGGAATAGAAACACAGGATTTTGTTGAGCTGACTTATATTTCTTGAGAAGACAGAGTGGCTGATCTTAAGATGGCCAGAGTTAACAATGTTTCTTCTGCAAACTCCATGAAACCAGGGACTAAATGCAAAATCGGTTTCAGTGAAGCTCATGGTTGCAATGTCTCCATTACTACTGATACAGAAGAGTGAGGGACCTCTATAGGTATAATGGTCGTTGCTACACCTCCAACAAATACATCTTGGAATATTAAAATGTTATCCACTAGAGATGATCTTTATTGTGAGGTTGGAGTATAAGTGTGCGTAGACGTGTGTGTAGAATTACCTATTTTTTTTTGTTAGATCTGTTTTATTCGTTTTTGAGATTACACAGATAATAGACATTTCCAGCTGCTAAATGAAAAAAAAAACATTACAGGGATATAGCAGATGTATTCAACTTCATTCCCTTGATATCTGAAAAATAGCGGCTTCAGCCTGTGTCTACCCCACAAATCAACAGTAGAGGAGAAGATAGAGCTCATAGAATGCTGCTGTATTATACGTGGTAACTACCATTCTATGTGAGCGTATATTAAACGTGGGTGTACCTAAGCATGCCTGTGTCTGTGCTGCACCATTGAGAACCACAGATCCCATTATCGTGGAACTAACAAACAATTGGAACATTGGGGAGGGGAGGTTGGGCCTGAACAACAGTGAAGGTGTATATCCGCATCTCTTGTGGCATCTTGACATCTTGGGTAATACCCCAGTGTGGCCCTTGGATCCCCCCTCCCCCAGTTCCGCAGGTGCACGCAGTGTTTGCATGTCTCAGTTATCTGCGGGAGACTCCTCTATTATTGACTTGGTTCAACTTGTCTTTCGTTTGGGTTATCAGCTGCATTACCCAGAGCAAGGGCAACCTGGAATGTCACTAATATAGTATTCCATTGGGACGAGATCGGGTATTTGCGGAAGCCCAGGGTGTCCTCCCTGTGTACGGCTGCTCCCTCCGCCTAGGCCCAATTCAGTACTGAATAAGACCATACTTGTATAGTTGGGGGGTCTATTGACTTCCAGTGTTTGGTGATAAGTCTTTTGGCCACAACTAGGCCTTAATCCAGAAATCGGGTTGTGGTTCTATGTGCCGTGTCCCTAGTAAACATGCCCATTATGCAGGCCTCCCATTTATTTGTGAGTGCTCTGTCAGTGCAACAGTTTAAGTGCTGTATCACCCCCTCCCAGTATATGCGGAAGCAGGGAATGCCCACATCATGTGTAAAAAGTCAGCAGCAGTTGGCTCGTAGCGCAGGCAGTATGCATCTTGCCTGTGGAAATATCTGTTGATTTTATCGGGAGACAGATATGCTCTTTGTAATATGTAAAACTGGATTCGACAGAATCTTGCATTACGAGGGACCGTCGTGGGGCTCAACAACATAATTTTCCATTCTTTGGGTGTGCACGGGCGAGTCAGATCTGCCTACCATCTCTCTCTCTCAGGGGGACTAGTTCTGTTGTAAAGTGCGTGAGAAGTGTCTATGCGAACCATTTGGTGAGATGCTTCCCTGTGTCTAGCACGTGCACGTACTGCAACAGGAGATGTGTTTGCGGCTCCTGCGTGATGTCTCCCCAGTGGCGACGAAACATGCCTACCCAAGAGGCGTGGCTGAGAAAAAGTACTGGGGCACTTCCTCTTCATGTACCAATGACTCATTTGGCAGGAGCGCTCCATCACTATATAAATCCCCTATCGTGTGAATGCCTGCCATGTGCCATGCCGCTAGTCCAGACACCCCAGCTCTACCATTCCCTCTTGGCATGCCTAATATTTGAAGGACAGGTGCATACGACTTGGTCTGTCTGGTGAGGAACAGGCTCCGGCGGAAACATCTGTAAGCTACCTGCATCAGCAAGGGGAGGGGCCTGGCTGTCCGGAACATGGGTGGAAAATGTGGAGTATCTCGTCTAGAGCGTATGGAGGACTGTATCCCGCCGTGTTCGACAGGCGTAATTCCGACATCCACCTGGCTACCCACTGTAATTGGGATGCAAATAGTACTGTTCAATGTTTGGAACCGCAAGGCCCCCTTGGTATAGAGGCAGGTATAGTTTTACAAGCGCAACTCTACAGCACGTTCTACTCCATATAAGGTCTCGAAGTGTGCGCTCAAATGCGCAGAAAAAGGGTGGTGGTAAAGAACAAGTTACTTACCTTCGGTAACGATATATCTGTAAGAAACATTAGTTAGTTATAGATTCCTTACCTTAGAATTACCCCCAGGCGTCAGACTGGATCCGGAAAGTTTTTTCGTCAGCAGTACCTCTGCGCGTCGGAAGGTGGCGTCTGTCGGCTCCGCGTCCGTCGTCGGCGTCATGGTCGCCGGGATGACGTCGCGGCAGCTACTTAGACGCTGCCCTCGCGCGCTGACGTCAGTTCTGTACACGACTTTCCGCGCCAGAAACGCAGAGCCATGCAAGATACTGACCACTGGTGCACAAAACTAGGGCCCTGAAAGGATGTCCTTAACCCTAGAAATCAGTTCGCAGAACGGGGAGGATGGGTGGGGCGGTAAGGAATCTATAACTAACTAATGTTTCTTACAGATATATCGTTACCGAAGGTAAGTAACTTGTTCATCTGAAAGAAACACGTTAGTTATAGATTCCTTACCTTAGAATAGATACCCCAGCAATACCAACCCCGGTGGTGGGTCTGCGAACCAAGATCACACCAGAAAGTCCTGGAGAACAGAACGGCCAAAGAAGCCATCTCTCCGGACTTGGCTGTCCAGGCAGTAGTGCTTGGTGAACGTGTGCAGCGATGCCCACATAGCTGCCTGACAGATGTCGCTTAGAGGAACTCCCCGTTTAAAGCAGTGTTGGCTGCCGTCGCCCTGGTGGAATGGGCGCGCAACCCGACTGGAGGCTCCGATTTAGCCAAAGAGTAACAGGCCTTGATACACAAGACGACCCACCTGGAGATGGTCCGCTTGTGTACAGCCCGACCTTTCTTGGCGCCCATGTAGCCAACAAAGAGTTGGTCATCCACCCGGAACTATTTCGTGCGTCTAGGTAAAAGGAGAGCGCACGTTTTGGGTCCAGACGGTGGAGCCTCTCTTCCTCTCTCGAAGGATGCGGAGGCGGAAAGAAGGTGGGCAAAGTGATGCTTTGGCCAATATGAAATGATGTAACCACCTTTGGAAGAAAGGATGGACGAGTGCGTAGGACAACTTTGTCCGGATGCATGGCCAGAAACGGAGGCTTAGAAGAAACGGCCTAGAGCTCACTCACTCTTCTAGCAGAAGTGAGGGCCACCAGGAAAGTAGTCTTAAGCGTCAAGAGACGAAGAGGACAGTTATGAAGTGGCTCAAAGGGAGCACACATTAAAAAGGTTAATACCAGGTTCAAGTCCCACTGAGGCATAACGAAAGGAACAGGAGGAAAGAGATGAGTTATGCCTTTCAGGAAACGATTAACAACAGGGGACTTGAAAAGAGAAGGCTGATCAGGAAGCCTGAGAAAGGCAGAAATGGCCGAAAGATAGCCCTTGAGAGTGCCCAGAGCAGAGCCCTGCTGGGCCAAAGAAAGAAGGAACAAGAGAACCTCAGAAAGAGGGGCAGAAAGGGGATCCACAGCCTTTGCTGTGCACCATGCCACAAATTTGTTCCATCTACAGGCGTATACCGTCTTAGTGGAGGGACGCCTGGCTGCCAAGATGACATCACAGACTTCGGGAGGCAGGTCAAATAACGTCAGTTGCCGCCGCTCAATCTCCACGCAAGGAGGTGGAGGCTGGACAGGTTCGGGTGGAGGACCGTCCCCTGCGACAAAAGATCCTCCCGAAGAGGCAGACGAATCGGAGGATCGATGGCCATACTGAGCAGCTCGGGATACCATACTCTTCGTGCCCAATCCGGAGCCACAAGAATGACTTGGGCCTGGTCGCGCCTGATCTTCTTCAGCACTCTGGGCAGAAGTGGTATAGGCGGAAAGGCGTACAGAAGACCGCAACTCCACTCGCGACGAAAAGCGTCGCCTAGCGAGTGCCGCCTTGGAAATTCCAACGCGCAGAATTGCTGACATTGCGCGTTCTCTTCGGTGGCGAACAGATCTAACCAAGGCTCTCCCCACTGTTGAAAGAGTCCTTGCGCCACCTCCGAGTGAAGACGCCATTCGTGATCCATCATGCACCTGCGGCTGAGCTCGTACGCCCTGGCATTCAGAGAACCTGCCAGGTGTTGAACCACCAGAGATATGCCCTGATGTTCCAGCCATGTCCAGAGACGCAGAGCCTCTTGACATAGGTTCCACGACCCCACCCCGCCCTATTTGTTGCAGTACCACATGGCGGTGGTGTTGTCCGTGAACACCTGCACTACTCTTCCCCGGACAGAGGGAAGGAATGCCTTGAGTGGAAGACGGATCGCCCGAAGTTCCAGAAGGTTGATGTGGAGCCCGGACTCCGCCGGAGACCAGAGGCCTCTGACCTCCGCCTCTCCCATGTGGCCGCCCCATCCCAGAAGGGATGCATCTGTCACCACGGTGTGTTCTGGTTGGGGAAGGGAGAGGGATCTGCCGTTGACCCCAATCCTGGTTCGTGAGCCACCACTGCAATTGTCGTGCAGTGCCCTTCGAGATCTGGACGCAATCGGACAGGTTCCCCTGATGCTGCGCCCACTGGAACTTCAAATCCCACTGCAGAGCCCGCATATGCCACCTGGCATGATCGACCAGCAGGATGCAGGAGGCCATGAGTCCCAACAGCCTCAAGGTCTTCCTGACTGACACCCGGGATAGAGGCTGAAAGATCGGAATCATAGCCCGAATATCCCGGATTCGCTGTTCGGGAGGATAAACCCGAAACTGCGTCGTGTCCAGAACCGCTCCGATGAAGAGGAGCTTCTGAGAGGGAATCAGGTGCGACTTCGGCGCATTGATGGAGAACCCCAGCGAGTGCAGGAGGTCGGCCATAGTCTGGAGGTGGGAGACGACAGCCTGGGGCGAGCCCGCCTTCAACAGCCAGTCATCGAGATAGGGGAAGACTGGAACCCCTGATCTGCGCAGATGAGCTGCAACCACCGCCATCACTTTCGTGAACACCCGTGGGGCGCTGGTAAGGCCAAACGGGAGCACGGTGAACTGAAAATGCTTGTGGCCTACAGTGAACCGCAGGTAACGCCGGTGGGCCGGCAGGACGGGGATGTGAAAATAAGCATCCTGCAGGTCTAACGCTATCATCCAGTCTCCAGGGTCGAGGGCAGACAAGACCTGAGCCAGGGTCAACATCTTGAACTTCTCCTTCCGGAGGAAGCGGTTGACGTTCCTGAGATCCAAGTTAGGACGCAGGCCTTTGTCCTTCTTGGGTACCAGAAAGTAGTGGGAATAACAACCACGACCTACTTCTGGGACAGGAACACGCTCGATGGCTCCGTTGGCCAAGAGAGCCGTAACTTCCTGCTGGAGAAGGGACAGGTGATCCTCCGATATGCGATGGTACTTGGGTGGCATGAAGGGAGGGGTAGCCTCGAAGGGGAGGGAGTAGCCCCTTCAGACTATTTGCAAAACCCACCTGTCCGACGTGATGGTGCACCAGTGGGGGAGGTGATGGCGAATCCTGCCGCCCACTGGTGTTTGGTGGCCCTGAAATGTCGGACTAGGAGGGCTTGGAGGCTGCACTGGAGGGGGTGGAGGTGGACTGGCCCGCCCGCTGGCCCCCAGAACCACGGCGTTGGTTCCCACGTCCCCGGCCGCGCTGAGATGAAAAGTTCTGCGCCGGCCTGTGGCCCTGAAGGGAACGTGGTGGGGCACCCCTTCTGTGACCACGAAAGGGGCGAAAAGCCGACTGTGCAGGACGCAGGGTGGAAAGACCCAAGGACTTGGCCGTAGCCCGCGAGTCCTTGAAACGCGTCAATGCACTGTCCGCCTTGTTGCCGAACAGGCGACGGCCATCAAAAGGCATGTCCATCAGGGTGTTCTGGACATCCCCCGATAAGCCAGTCGTCCTCAACCAGGAGTGGCGTCTGATTGCCACCGACGTGAAAATCGTTCTGCCCAGTGAGTCGGCGGTATCCAGCCCACACCGAATGGCTAACTTAGCTGTGTCTCTCCCTTCAGCAACAGCACGGGAGAGCACGGTCCGGGCCTCCTCCGGACACTGAGGCAGCACTTGCGCCACTGAGTCCCACACAGAGTGGGAATAACGGCCCAAGAGGCATGCGGTGTTCACCGACCGCAGCCCTAAGCTGGAGGAAGAAAACAACTTCTTCCCAAGGTGATCCAGCTTCTTGGATTCCCTATCCGGGGGTGCAGTAGGGAAGGCGCTCTGGGACATCGAGGCTTGGACCACCAAGCTCTCAGGGGAAGGGTGTTGGGAAAGGACAAGGGGTCGCCTGGAGCCGGGCGCTGGCGTCGGGCAATCATCCTATCCACAGGAGTCCCTGTGGTGGGCTTGGACCAAGTGCCCAAAAGGATATCTGAGATGGCTTCATTAAAAGGCAGCAGGGGCTCCGAAGAGCTCGCTGCCGGCTGAAGTACCTCTGTCAGGAGGTTAGTCCTGACTGCCACCGTAGGAAGCTCGAGGTTAAGAGCCTCGGCCGCCCTACGCAACACCACTGCGTAAGACGCTCCCTCCTCCGTAGCCACGGTAGGAGGAGACAGCATGCCAAGGTCTGGCGAGGTGTCCAAACCACTGGCATCCCCCAGGTCCTCTCTCCAGTCCTGCTCCAGCTGTTCCGTTAAAGGGTCACCTGACCCCTCCCAATCCTTCCCCTCCTCGTCCTCTGGGTGCCAATCTGGCCTAAAAGGGACTCCAGGAGTGAACAGGGGCACAAAAACCCCGCTCGGCCCCGGATCCGGCGTCGGTCGACGCCGGTCCGGCTCCGTGTCTTCATCCAGAAGGAGGTCGGGGTGACGCCAGCCGGCGCCGGGCGCTGTACTGGTGCCGATCCGGATCCAGGCCTGGATCCACGGGGGGCCTGTGGCGCCTGGGCCGGAGCTGCCGGCAATGAAGGTCCCGGCCCCCCAGCTGAGTCCGCGGGGCCCGAAGGCGCGCCGGCGGGTTCGGGCCGCCCAAAGATGGCATGCATCGCCTCGTAGAACGTACGAAGCTGGACGGGAGTCGCCCCGGGTCCCGGAAAGGGAGGGAAACCCGGAGTCGACTCTTCAGGCTCCGCACGCGGAGCCGCGGGAGGGGCACCACCCGCGGGTCTCGCCGGGTCGGCCGACCGACGAGGAGAAGTCGAAGAGCGACGACGCTTCTTCGACTTTTTTTTGTGCTTCGACTTACCCGACCCCGAGTGCGAAGACTTCGATGACTTCGATCCTGAGTGATGATGGCTCCGCGACCGGTCCCTCGACCTCCCTCTCGACCGGGACCTCGAACGGCGCGGAGCCGACTGTCGGCGTTCAAGCAGGTTTCGGGACCGCTCCCGCAAAGCCTTCGGCGTCAACAACCAGCAGTCGGAGCACGACTTGGGGTCGTGCTCCAGGCAGAAAAGGCACAAGCGGTGCGGATCCGTCACCGACATCAGTCGGCTACAGGAGCCACAGGCCTTGAATCCTGGCATCCCTCGTGCACCTTACGGAGTCGGAGACTCGAAAAAAACGTCGACAAAAGTCGAGAAAAAGTTAGTCAAAAATTGACTGAGGTACCGCTCTTCCCGGATCTGCGCTGGCTGGCACGGAAAAAGAAAGAACTGACGTCAGCACGCGAGGGCGGCGTCTAAGTAGCTGCTGCGACGTCATCCCGGCGACCACGATGCCGACGACGGACGCGGAGCCGACCGACGCCACCTAACGACGTGCATGGTACTGCTAACGAAAACTTTCCGGATCCAGTCTGACGCCTGGGGGTAATTCTAAGGTAAGGAATCTATAACTAACGTGTTTCTTTCAGATGAGGTGAATTGATACAGCAGGCGCGGGAGCACTATCATTTTAATAAGCGCCACCCTCCCTGCCACTGAAATAGTAAGGGTTTTCCAGAACACGATCTGCCACTTCAGTGCTGTGAATGCTCTGGTGAGGTTCCCATCCATTAGGTCCCGGTCTGTGTGATATACCCGAATCCCCAGATAGCGGAACATGTTTGGCTGCCACGTTACTGGGGCGCCACTTACGGTAAGATGAGGGTCCGTCATGAGGGGTCCAAAGGGGAACAGGCATGATTTTCCCCAGTTTACTCTCAGGCCTGACAGTGTTGCGAAAAGATTAAGGGTGTCGGGTATTACAGACGGCACTGAGCGTATCTCTCTGATATATAGTAAAATGTCGGCAGCATATAGTGATATGGCGTATGTGTCTACACCCATTGGGATGTGCCAGTGAGTTGCAGAGACGCGAATATCCAGTGCCAGTGGCTCTATCGCTAGAGAGAAAATTAGTGGCGAAATGGGGCAGCCTTGTCTGGTGCCCCTGCCAATCTTTATAGGCTGTGAGAACAGGGTGCCTGTGCGAACTCGTACCATGGGTGCTCCATATAGCAATCTAACCAGGCTCAGGAAGTATGGGCCAATCCCATACTGTGGGAGCGTAGCAAATAAAAAGACAATTCTACAGTATCAAAAGCCTTTTCCAAGTTTAATACCAGGCACCCGATTCTGGCCAGTCGCGCGGAGTGTATCTCATCACCCGAAACAGCCTACGTAAGTTAAGGGATGTGTTCTGCGCAGTGACAAATCCATTCTGCTCCCCGTGAATGAGGTGTGGTGTTAATGACGACAGACGACCCGCTAGTACCCCCACTAAAATTTTATAATCCACGTTAAGTAGAGCTAGCGGGCGGTACGAGCCCAGCTGTGTGGGATCCCCATCTGGTTTTGGGAGGGGGATCAGTGTCGCTTCGGTAAGTGTAATTGGGAGATGCGCATTTTGTAATGCCTCCGTGTAGACCTGGAGTAGCTGTGGAGCCAGAAGGTCAGCATATGTTTTATAGAAATTCATGTGGAAAGCCATCTGGGCCAGGTACTCTACCAGAGGCCAAAGCGTGCATTGCCCCCCGTATTTCCACTAACGTAATTGGTGCATCTAATTCCATGCGCTGTTCCTGCGTGAGGCGAGGCAGATCTAGGCCATTGAGGAAATGATGTATGTCAGGTTCCGTTGCCTCCAGTGTGGATTGGTATAGCGATGTGAAGTGTAGGGTCAATTCGTGGTGTATTTCATGCTGTGTATATTTTGTCTCGCCGCTGGGGGACCTGAGCGCTATAATGGGACTCACTGGCCTGTCTTGTTTAATCAACCAGGCAAGGAGGGACCCTGATCGGTCAGCTCGCGCGTGTGTTTTCGCTGAATGCGCTGAGTAATTCAATCATCTTAGGTGTTCCATTAGTGCTGAGTGTTTCTCGCGCATCTCTGACAATGCCATGGTGTGTATGGGTGACTGTGCTGCCCGTGTTTCGAGCCATAACAGAGCTCATTCCACTTCTAGAAGATCTCACTCTTTGTCACCGCATGCCACCTCCCATTCCCAGGCATTTCTCTTGCATTGTGGCTTTTAGTGCGTCCCATTCCACTAGTATTGATGTGGCCGTGTCTGAGTTCCGCTCAAAGTATTCCCCTTAGGCTGTGCTAAGGTAGTCTTGGAAGACGGCATCCTCCAGCATTGTCAGCTGCAATCGCCAAGTGGGAATCAGTGGGACCCTGCTCTCCCCTGCTAGGGTGACACAGTGTGGGTTATGATCGGAATGGGTGCAGCCCAAATAATCTGTGTCCTCTACAGAAGGAAGCAGGGAAGGTCTGCAAAAGAATCTGTCTAAACAGACATGTAGCGTGTGTGGCGCGGAGTAAAATGAATATACCCGCAATGTGGGGTTACGGTGTCTCCATATGTCCACCAGCTCCCAGCAGTGTGCCCAGTTCCTCAGGATTGCTGCATTGGAGGATGCTGCCATATTGCGTGGGGAGGGGTGGAGATCTGTCTAGCTCTATGTTCAAGACACTGTTGATGTCGCCCCCTATCAGCCACGGCATACCGCACCACCTAGCTAGCACCGGTGAGAGTGAGTCCAGGAAGGAGCTCTGTTCTGTGTTTGGAGCATAAATGTTTCCCAACAGGATAGGTCGTCCATCTAACCTGCCCTTTATGAACACGTATCTGCCTTTCTTGTCCGTCACTACATCTTCTGTCAGGAAGGGAGTATTGGGGCAGAGCCAAATCAGTACGCCACGGGCGTATGATGAGATATCTGTGGCATAAACTTTGCCCCTCCACTTGTGCTGTAGTCTAGTTGTTTCAGAGTGTGTTAAATGCGTCTCCTGTAGCAGGGAAATGCGCACCTTGTGCCTCCTGTGATAAGAATATACTGCGTAACATCGGGAGGGTGTTCGGAGGCACCGAATATTCCATGTAAGGATCTTTTGAGCTGTCATGTCACAGTGTCAGGGGGGTTAGTGAGCGTCCCAGGGCCCGGGCCAGTGTGTATCTGTGAGTGTAGGTGACAGCGGACGTCAAGAGTCGTACCCTTCCCATAGGCCCATACAACTTGGTGCATAATATAGAAGCCAACCTGGCAAAGAGTGAATACCAAAAGGGCGGACTCCATAAACAGGTGGAGCTGTCCAAACTCAAGCGGCGGTTCCACTAAACTAAGCTAATCCCTGAATGAGAAGGGGGAAGTAATGGGGGGGGGGGGTGAAGCCTTGCAGAGTCAGCCATGGGGGCATCCCCTTATTTTCCCTCGGAGTTAAGTAAACTTGTACATGCAATGTAACTGTTGGCTAATGGCTTGCTTATGCAATATCTGCATGTGGCCATGCTACTTGTCTCGCGCTTCCTAGTAAGGCGCGCATCATACAATAACATCTGAGGTCTGTGGGGTAATGTCTGGTGGAGTTAGTGAGGTGTTTTCAGACTGGGTTCCCACTGACGAGTGCTCATCTTCTGACGAAAGGGTCTGTGCCCCCTCCCTCCCTGAGGACTCCGATGCAGCAGCTATGCGTTCCGCTTCGTTCACTGCTTCCCAGCGATCTCTTATAATTTGTTCTAGAGCCGCTGACAATCCCTGTGGGCGTGCCCTGTTGCAGCATATGCAGGCGCCAGGGCCCATCAAAACATTGATTCGGGTGCCAGTCTGTCCAGAAGGATGAGGTCCCGAAAAGCAACCAGTTGTTTCTAGCCAGTCCCATGTATACTGTGGCGAGTCGAAGAATCTTGCCTTCCCATCAGCTACCACGCGAAGCCTTGCCAGGAACAGCAGCGAATATTGGACATTCAATTGGCGGAGTTTCTGCTTCACTTGCAGTAAGGATTCTCTCTGGCGTTGTACTCTCAACGTGTAATCCGGGAAGAACATCACTTGTGTGTTATCTATCTTGATGTCTTGGATTTTCATCGTTTCGCATAATATTGCATCTCCATCTCTGTAGTGCAAAACCTTGAAAATGAATGGACGGGCCCCCATTCCCGGTGCCGGTCTCCTGGAAGGGATGCTGTGTGCTCGCACGCCCATAAAGAAGGGGGACAGAGAGGTGTCAGGCAGTAAGTCCTTAATCCATTGTTCCACAAAGGCAACCGCGTCTTGTCCCTCTGCCCCTTCTGGTAAACCGATCAAGCAGATATTGTTCTGCCTCGAGCGGCCCTCCGCGTCTTCGATCCTATCTTCCAGGTACCGAATTCTGGCTTCTTGTGTGGACTGCTGTTTGGCAGTTACGTCCGTCACCGACTGGAGTTCAGACAGGGTGCGTTCCATGGCCTTTACCTGGTCTACTAGCTTCCCGTGATCAGCGTGCAGGAGCGTGAGATCAGCTGCTATATTGTCTATTTTGGATTCCAGCGACACGCGGGATCTCTCTATGGCGTTCAGTATTGCATCTAACCTATCGTTTGGGGGTCCGTATGCATCGATTGTTCTGTGGCAGACATGTGACAGTGAGGGGGCGTGGGCTCCAGTGCCCCTCGTACAGCCCGTCCCCCTGAACTCGCCTCCTTTCAGCCAATACGGCCCTATGTATTAGGGGCGTGACCCTCTGGACTGTGGTGCCATAGTGACCCCCAGCAAGTGCACAATCTGTCCCCTTGCACCGATGTCCCCCGCTGCCAGCCACAGCGTTCCACTCACGGAAGTTGCCCAGAAGGCGCCAGGGAGCAGCAGGTCACTCCCAGACACTCCACCAGAGCACGCCGTTGCCTCAATACAGGACCAGGGTAGTGCTCCGCTTTGGGCTCCTAGGGCTGCCATTGATTAAACAGTGGGCAATATAGTTTGCTTTGGCTGGAGGATCCCAGGCCTGTTTGGCACCCCTTACTGCTTCAAGGACTCAGTCTCAAAATTTACCCATTTGACAGCTGTGCATATTCTGCCAAGGATAAACTCAACTGGGTTTGTTCACAGGTGTGCCACTTCATGGCCTGCGGGGCTCCACTTAATTTGACAGCTCCCGCCTCTTTAAGACATTGACTCCCATTCAGTTGCCCAGTCCCTCTCATACCAGTCCACAGGGGCCTATTCAGAGCAGATCGCTGCTCCGCCCCCAGCCTGTTGGAGGTTCCCCCGCCCTGGTGCCCGTCGCATATGCAGGACCGCCGCTCAGTGTCTGCGGGGCCAGGACTAGGCCTCCTGTTCATGGTTGCCCAGTCCCTCCTGGTCCGTCCTAGCCTCTGCATCTTGCCTCCCGCTGCCTTCGGTCCCGGCTCCTCTCAGCCGTGCATGTGTTTCAGGGCCAGACCCGAGGCTCGATCACCACTGACCTTTGCGTTGCATCTGCTTTCTCCTGTGTCTTTGCGAGGTATTATCCGCTCCTTCCCTGTTTGTCCAAACGCTAGGCTCCATTCACAGGGAGTGGGTGTCTTGACTGTTTCAGCTGTAGCACCCAGGCCGCTCCTATTTCCGCCACCGCTGTCTCAGAGTCCCCAGTTCTGCACACCTCCGTGTCATCAGCTACCCTCTACCCGCAGGGGGCTCATCGAAGCCGCCGCACTGTGGAGTCCCCAGGTCCGGGCAGGTTACTCCGCTCCGCAGCAGGCCTATGCTCCCGGCTTCTGCCCAGCTTCAGTGGGTGCTTACTGTCCTGCACTCCTCCAGCGCCTTCCAGTTATCTGTCAGCCCCAGCTTCAGATCGAGTATTTGCCCAGCTCCGGCCTCCGCTCCGCGGGTTGTCTCCTTTGATCACTGCAGTTGCGGCTTCTGCGACACACCAAGCAGCCCCACCTCGGGACCTCCGCAGCGAGTTCCGGGCCTCTCAGCTCCAGCCACCCCTCTGCTTGCGTCACCTCTTCCGGGCCCGTCTAAGCCTCCACGCTGCTCTGCTCATCTACACAGCGCAGGCCGCCTGGCCAGTGCCTCTTCTGTAGTCGTCGCTCTGGATGTCGGCTGAGCCGCAGGGTTGGCCGCATTGCCCGGTGATCAATTCCCTGGTTTCGCAGCCTCTGCCATTGCAGGGTAGGTCCCCTGGAGTCAAGGGGGCTATAAACTAGCTTCACCTGTGTGGATGACCTACTGGTATGTGTAATTTTGACTGATAACGGGGATGTGTGACTGAGCGGCTCTAAAACACACCGGCTATGTTGCTCCCACAGACCACGCCCCGTGCGTAGAATTACTTATTGATGTGCTTGGACAGGTGAAGGGTATTCTACTCCGTTTAAAATCTGTCCGGAGTATGTGATGGAAGAGGTGTTGTGGCAGTCTTTGTGCCCTTGGAACCTCCTTGGGCATAGGTAGCTGCACCGTTGTTGGTACCAGAAAATCGATCACATGGTGTGGTACTGGAGTGTGTAATCGAGGTGGAAGAGTGAGTGACTGTAAAGGCACTTACAAAGCAAACACAAGGAGATGATGGACGGAGTGCTGAAACTTTTCAAACTCTCACCCCCAGTCACAGATCTGGGTTGAATCCATCATCGTTCTTTAGCTCACTTCGCCACCCCAGTTCAGACACAGCTATGTGCAAATCAGTCTTGACCCTGTGCCTCATGGGAACAGTCCAGCCCGAACTGCCAAGCCAGGTCTTCCCTGGACCGGAAACAAGCATCCTGGGACCGGTTTCGGGGTAACACCCCTCAACAGCCAGGCTAGCTTGATTCCAGTGGCAAAGTGAGCATATGCAAATCAGTCTTGATGATGGACAGAGTGCTGAAACTTTTCAAACACTCACCCCCAGTCACAAATCTGGGTTGAATCCTTCATCGTTCTTTAGCTCACTTACAACAGGTCAGCAGCAGGTCTGCAAGTATGACGCAGCTTGGTCTTCGTGGTAAAGCAGGTTCGTCTACAGGAATAAATGCAGCAGAATGTGTTTCTAGGGTTTGAACTGAACCTGAGGAGTTCCTCAACAGTGATCTTCGACGGTGGTCTGACTGTAAACTCCTGAGTCATTGAGATCCTTGGAGTCTGAGATATGTCTTGACGTTGTCGATGGCACTATGGACTGTGTTGGAGTAGAGTGTCGATGTCATGGAGGTATTGCCGTCGAAAGTCGGGTGACTTGTCCTGATCCTGATGTCGGAATTGTCGCCATTGTAGGTACTGGTCTCACCACTGATGGAGTTGGTGCCATGGCTGTGGTAATCTGTACCCAAGTCATTAGCATCAACCTGGTTGGAATCCTGGAGTCTTTCAATAGTTAACACGTGGTGCTGAGAGCTTCGATGTCGACCAGTGTTCTCCTGATGTACAGGAGTGTTTGGAGCGATGGTGGTGATCTACCTCTATTGGTGTCCGTTTCATGAGAGAAGCCTGATGCAGTTGAGAAGGCCCTATCTTTTTCCTTTGATTTTCTTATCCTCCTCTGCTCAGAGGTCTTCAAGTTTTTATCTCGGGCATATTCCTTCTCTGTCCTTAAGAGCCCTCTGCCATTTTTTGGTAAGGAGGACAGTCTATAACAGAATGAGAAGTTGGAAGACAGACCACACACAAATCATGGGGATCAGAAGAAGTATTATTTCTCCCACAACTGCAACATTTCACAAAGAATTAAGTCAAAATGAAGAGAAGAAAATTCCCTTGAGAGGGAAAAAACAGGGAATATTTTGCACTCTCAAAAAGACAGAGTGAATGCTGAAAAAATCATTTTCTGAAAAAACATTCTCAGAAAACATGAGTTTGAAGACCTCTGAAGTATCCTGAGCTAAAGTCAGCACGATCAGAAAAAAAAAAGAACAGAAAATGTGATGCAAACTGCCAGTACAGTGCATGCTGGCTGATGGAAGCTGCTGGCTTTCTAAAAGTTACAGTGTATAGTGATTGCAGCTGATGCACTTTTGACCTGACAGGCACCCTCCCTTTTTCTTTAGTTACAACAGATTTTTCACTATATAGTAAATTTCTACTCGAAATGCTGCAATGTAGCTTATATGTTATGTACAATACTGTAGTTTTCTACAGCAAAATGCAGTTAAGCTGGCCTGTCAAAGACTTGAGGTGTCACCTATACATTACTTATCAAGAAATTCTACATAGCATTTCTCAGGCTAAAGCTTAAAACAACCCCTGGTCCAGATGGACTTCCAAATGAAATTTGGCAAATAGAATCCTTAGAGGTCTTATCGTGGTTCCTTCAAATATGTCAGGCAGCATTTTGGGAGGAGACATGCCATTAGCATGGCAGGAAGCAAATAATAATGTCTTATTAAAGCCAGGGAAAGATCACAAGCTGCCCTCCTCCAATTGCCCTATTTTATTAAATTGTGTTAGCAAGGTTTTATCAAGTATAATCGCTAGTAGTTTACAATAAGTGGCAGGGTCTATTACCTTCAATATAAAAGGGGTTTCATACAATGGTAAATCATAGATGAGAACAGAACTTCTTTCTGTACCTGCATTGATAGAGTCACCTACTTGCACCACCCATTATTAGCAGTATTAGTTGAGCCTGAGAATGCTTTTGACAAAGTTAACTGGGACATGTACATTTCCCCACAGATCTACTGATACAATACTCGCATATTATTTTCAGCCTAAGGGTAGATTGATTATTAATGGGCAATTAAGTGGCGATCTTTCAGTATATAAGAACAAGTTACTTACCTTGGGTAACGATGTATCTGTAAGAGACATATATTAGTTATAGATTCCTTACCTTAGAATTACCCCCAGGTGTCAGACTGGATCCGGAGAATGTTTTCTTCAGCAATACCCCTGCGCGTTGGTAGGTGGCGTTGGTCAACTCCAAGTCCGTCGTAGTCGTCATGGTCGCCGGGATGACGTTGCGGTGCCTACTTAGACGTCGCCCCTGCACGCTGACGTCAGTTCTGACAAGACTTTCCACACCAGAAGCGCAGAGCCATGAAAGACACCGACCACTGGTGCCCCACACTAAGGCCCTGCAAGGGAGTCCCTATCCCTAGAAGTCAGTTCGCAGAGCGGGGAGGATGGGTGTGGCGGTAAGGAATCTATAACTAATATATGTCTCTTCTTCTTGTACATCTGAAAGAGACTATTAGTAATAGATTCCTTACCTTAGATTGGATACCCCAGCAATACCCTTCCCCAGAGGAGGGTCTGCGAACCAAGTTCACACCAGAAAGTCCTGGAGGACGGAACGGGCAAAGTAGCCATCCCTCCGGACTTGACTATCCAGGCAATAATGTCTGGTGAACGTGTGCATAGAAGCCCACGTGGCTGCCTGGCAGATATCAATGAGTGGAATTCCACGAGACAAATCTTGACACAAAGGACTACCCATCGAGAGATGGTACGCTTCTGCACAGCCCGACCTTTTTTGGCACCCACATAGCCAAAAAGATTTGGTCATCCACCCGGAAATCCTTGTGCGGTCAAGGTAGAAAGACAGCGCACGTTTCGGGTCCAGACGGTGGAGTCTTTCCTCCTCCTTGAAAGGAGGTGGAGGCTGGACAGGTTCGGGTGGAGGACCGTCCCCTGCTGCTGCGACAGAAGATCCTCCCGAAGGGGCAGTCTGATCAGAGGATCGATGGCCATGCTCAGCAGTTCGGGTGCCAAACTCTTCGTGCCCAGTCCAGAGCCACAAGAAAGTCTAGGGCCCGGTCGCGCTTGATCTTCAGCACTTGGGGCAGAAGTGGTACAGGCAGAAAAGCGTACAGGAGGCCGCATCTCCACTCGCGACGAAAAGCATCGCAGAGCGAGTGCCACCTTGGAAACTCCAAAGCGCAGAACTCCTGACATTGCACGTTCTCTTTGGTGGCAAACAGATCTAACCAAGGCTCTCCCCACCGCTGGAAGAGACCTTGCACCACCTCTGAGTGAAGACGCCATTCGTGATCCACCCGGCGCCGGCAGCTGTTTGTCCGCCCTGTCGTTCAGAGAACCCGGCGAGTGTTGAACCACCAGGTTAATGCCCTGATCCAGCCATGTTCAAAGGCGAAGAGTCTCTTGACAAAGGGTCCACGACCCCACCCCGCCCTGTTTGTTGCAGTACCACATGGGGGTGGTACTGTCTGTGAACAGCTGCACTGCCTTCCCCTTGAGAGAGGGACCTTCAGTGCCAAGCGAATCGCCCAGAGCTCCAACAGGTTGATATGGAGCCCGGACTCCGCCGGAGACCAGACTCCTCTGATCTCCGCCTCTCCCAGGTGGCCGCCCCATCCCAGAAGTGATGATTCGGTCACCACCGTGAGGTCTGGTAGGGGGAGGGAGAGGGATCTGCCTCTGACCCAATCCTGGTTCGTTAACCACCACTGCAGTTGTTGTGCAGTTCCCTCCGAGACCTGGACGTAGTCGGAAAGATTCCTGTGATGCTGCGCCCACTGGAACTTCAGGTCCCACTGCAGAGCCCGCATATGCCATCTGGCATGATCCACCAGCAGGATGCAGGAGGCCGTGAGGCCCAGCAGTCTCAGGGTCATTCTCACCGAAATCCGGGATAGAGGCTGAAACATCGGTATCATAGCCCGAATATCCCAGACTCGCTGCTCGGGAGGATAGTCCCGAAACTGTACTGTGTCCAGAACAGCTCCGATGAAAGGGAGAGTCAGGTGTGACTTCGGCACGTTGATAGTGAACCCCAGCGAATGCAGGAGGTCCGTCGTAGTCTGGAGATGGGAGACGACAGCCCCCGCCTTCAACAGCCAGTCGTCGAGACAGGGGAAGACTGGAACCCCTGATCTGCGCAGATGAGCTGCCACCACCGCCATCACTTTCGTGATCACTCGAGGGGCTCTGGTAAGGCAGAAGGGGAGCACAGTGAACTGAAAATGCTTGTGGCCTACCGTGAACTGCAGGTAACGTCTGTGGGCTGGCAGGACGGGATGTGAAAATAAGCATCCTGCAAGTCCAACGCCACCATCCAGTCTCCAGGGTCGAGAGCAGAAAGAACCTGAGCCAAGGTTAGCATTTTGAACTTCTTCTTCCGGAGGAAGCGGTTGAGGGCCCTGAGGTCTAGGATAGGACGCAAACCCTTGTCCTTCTTGGGTATCAGAAAGTAGCAGTAATAGCAACCACAACCTACTTCTGGCGCAGGCACCCTTTCGATAGCTCCCTTGGCCAAGAGACCTCAAACTTCCTGGCGGAGAAGTGCCAAATGATCCTCCGACATGCGAGAGATGGTGGCATGGAGGGAGGGGTAGTCTCAAAGGGGAGGGACAAGCCCCTTCGGACTATCTGCAACACCCATCTGTCTGACGTGATGGATTGCCAGTGGGGGAGGTGATGGCGAATCCTGCCAACCACTGGCCGCTGATGGGCCTGAAGGGTCAGACTAGGAGGGTTTGGAGGCTGCTGCAGGGGGGGAAAAGGGTGGACTGGCCCGCCCGCTGGTTCCCAGACCCGCGTCGCTGGGTCCCACGTACGCGGCCACGCAGAGGCTGGGCAGCTTGCGTAGGCCAGTGGCTGGACTGGGTCCGACGTGGTGGGGTGCCCCTTCCGTAGCCACGAAAGGCAGACTGTGGTGGACGGGAAAACGCAGCAAGGCCCAAGGATCTGGCCGTAGCCCGAGAATCCTTAAAGCGCTCGAGCGCCGAGTCTGCCTTGTCACCAAAAAGGCGACGGCCATCAAAGGACATGTCCAACAAGGTTGACTGGACATCTCCCGAAAAACCAGACATCTTCAACCAGGCCTAGCGCCGAAGGGCTACAGTCGTGGGAATCGTTCTGCCCAGAGAGTCGGCGGTATCCAGTCCACAGCGGATTGTGAATTTTGCTGCGTCTCTCCCATCTGCCACTGCCTGGGAGAGAATGGCCCGGGCCTCCTCCGGGCACTGAGGCAGCACTTGTGCAACCGTATCCCAGACTGTATGGGTAAAGCGACCCAAGAGGCATTCAGTATTCACGGACCGCAGCACCAGGTTGGAGGAAGAGAACATGCGCTTCCCAAGATGATCCAGCTTCTTGGATTCCCTATCCGGGGGTGCAGAAGGGAATGCGCCCTTGGAAGAAGAGGCTTGGACCACAAAGCTCTCAGGGGAAGGGTGTTGGGAGAGGAAGATGGGATCGTCCGGAGCCGGGCGGTAGCGGCGGGCAATCGTCCGTTCCGCAAGAGCCCCTGTGCTGGGCTTGGACCAAGTGCCCAGAGGGACGTCCGTGAGGACTTCATTGAAGGGCAAGAGGGGTTCAGAGGAAGTTGCTGCCGGTTGAAGCACTTCTGTCAGGAGGTTAGTCCTGACTGCTACTGTAGGGAGCTCCAGGCCCAAAGCCTTGGCTGCCCTATGCACCACCACTGCATAGGACGCTCCCTCCTCCGTAGCCACGGTAGGGGGAAAAAGCATGCCAAGGTCTGGGGAGGTATCCAGACCACTGGCGTCACTCATTTCCTCTCTCCAGTCCGGTTCTTACAGCTGGTCTGTTAAAGGGTCCAGCGACCCCTTCCAGTCCTCATCACCACCCTCAGAGCGATAGAGAACACCTGGGATGAACAAGGGAACAAAAGTACTCTCTGGTGTCGGATTCAGCGTTGGCCAATGTCGATCCGGCTCTGGGTCCATCTCGGGGATGAGGATGGGAACGGCGTCAGCCGGAGACACGGCTGGCACCGGGGGGTGTCGGCCCTGGGATCGGCGCCGGTGGAAGGTCGAGTAAGGTCGACCCACGTCGATCCGAATCCAGGCCTGGATCCAAGGGGACCCTGCGGCGCCGAAGGCCCAGGGCCCCCAACTGGCTCTGCCAGGCCTGAAGGCGCACCAGTTAAGTCGAGCTGCCCAAACACATGGTGGAGGGCTTCACAGAACGTACAAAGCTCGGCAGAGGACGCATCGGCTCCCGGAAACGGGGGGGAAGCGCGGAGTCGTCCCTTAATCAGGCGCCGGAGACGGAGCCTTAGAGTGACAACGCTCTGGGTCCCGCGTCGCAACAGCGGACCAACGGGGAGAAGGCGAAGAGCGTTGGTGCTTCTTCGCCTTCTTCTTGTGCTTCGACTTACCCTAGTAGTGCGAAGACTTGGACGAGGTGTGATGGCTCCGAGACCAGTCTCGAGACTTCCCCTCGAGCGAGACCGGGAGCAACGCAGAGCGGACTGACGGGCCTTCAAAAGCTTTTGGGACTGCTCCCACAAAGACTTCGGATTCATGGCCTGACAGTCGGAGCACGACTTTGGGTCGTGGTCACGCTCCAGGGACCAGAGGCACACGAGGTGCGGATCCGTCATGGACATCAGCATATGACAGGGGTCACAAGGCTTGAATCCGGTCCAACGATGGGACATCCCTCATGCACCAGGAGTCGAAGACTCAAAAAAGATGACGACAAAAGTCGAAAAGGGTTCGTCAAAAAATGACTAAGGGGCAAGCTCTCTCCGGATCTGCGTTAGGCTGGCGCGGAAAAAGAAAGAACTGACGTCAGCGCACAGGGCCAGCGTCTAAGTAGGCACTGCATCATCATCCCGGCGACGCCGGACGCGGAGTCGACCGACACGCAGGGTTATTGCTGAAGAAAAAATTCTCCAGATCCAGTCTGATGCCTGGGGTAATTCTAAGGTAAGGAATCTATAACTAATAGTCTCTTTCAGATTGGAAGTTAAGGTTCAATTATTTACTGACCACTTGTTGCTTTTATCCAATAGTGAATCAGAATATAGCCATTTAATTTACGATCATAAGAACTTTGGTCACTTTTCAGGCTACAAGATACATTTTAAAAAACATGAAATTATGGTGTGGAGATTCAAGAAGAGGGAAAACTATTACTGTTACTGATTTGTTGTACGGGCAAATTAAAACCGATGTAGCTATGAAGGAAATTAAGGATAAAATAGTTAAAGTATTCTCAAAAACGAATCGGTCAATTTTATTCCAAATTACAAGAAACTAGTGATATACAAGAACCTCCATGGAAGGAAGATCTCAGTAGGAGATAGAGCAAGAAAAACATAAACCTCTCTCAAATTCCATGGGCAGATTCCATATTAGTGAATCAAAGTACTTTCTCAACTGTCAGATATAGGAGGTTGTTTTAGGAAAGCTCCACCACTCATATAGGATACATTTTAAGATAAACAAGATATTGAAGAACAATCGTGGTCCTAGATGGGTCAATTAAAAACAGACCACTTCATTATGTTTGCATGATGCCCAAAATTAGAAAAAGTTTAGATAGAATTTAAACATCTAATTAAATATAAAACATACCCAAATATGAAGATAAAAGACACTGTATTGTTGTGCACACTGAACTCAGCTTTTAAGGATAGTTGGCTACTGATCTTGATAGTATTAATGCTTGTGACCATGGTAATGACAACATTAGTAATTGCTAGACACTGGAAATCCCTTTATCTCACCTACTTTCTCATAATTCATGAATGAAATTAACCAGGTGGGTTGGATGAAATTGACAGTAGCTAGCCTTCACAAAAATTCCAGAAATTCTGCTTTGTGGGAGGGGATAACAATTTATTGGACACACACACACACACTATCTAACAGAGATAAAAAGATCTTGAGATCACAGCTAAAAATAAGCTCCGATAAACACGTTTATTTTTTTTCCATCTAACTGGAGTCTAGAGTTACACAAGATGTAACTGAGGCTGTGGAGCACCAGCTAACCAAGGCCACCAGTTTAGGGGAGAACTCTCCAAATCTTGAAGAAGATTAAAAAAAAAAAAAAGTCTTCATATGGTCACAGTTTTCATGCATTCCTGTCACGGACGACAGGCCTAGTCACATAAGCGGGGTACCCTTTTTATCAGAAGTGTGGGAATGTTGGGTGATAGGAAGTTTGTGGATCCCAGAAGATTTCACACTTTCCCAACAGGAATGTGAGGAAAATGCATGATTCTAGTTAACATTTGAAGTTTGTATCGCATTCTGGGTAAGAAAGGTTGCAACTCGAACCACTGTGGACTCCTCTAGGTGTGTAGTTTTATGAAATGTCAAGTTTTGAGAGTTTTTTCTGGGAGGCAGCCAAGCCCTTGTCCATCTACCACAGATATCCACATCACCTACACAGTCAATTTTCACGGCGAGAACTTGAAGTCTCCACGTTGTGTTTTGGGCTGATTGAGTCACATATGATAGGCCCAGCCACACAAGTGTGGTACTGTTTTTATCATGAGAAATGTGGAAGTACTGGGTGGTATGAACTTTATCGATCTCTGCAGATAATAGAACTTTTCCTCACAGAAATGTGAGGAAAAGGAGTGATTTTAGACTAAGTTTGAGGTTTGTTGGCCATTGTTGATCAGAAAACGTCATGAGATGGTTTATGTGAGACGTTTGACTGAGTTGTAATATGGCCTTTGACAAGGCGAAAGTGATAAAAATTGTATTTTAATAAGGATTAAGATGGGGTACTGAGGGAGTAGGGAGGCGGGGGTATTTAATGTAGTGGAGAGATCGTACAAGCACTAATGTCAAGATATATAGGTGGTAACAATATTGTTAATGGAAAAGTGCGAGTTGCAAAATAGTATGACCCTAACTGAAATGATATTTGTAAAATAATGTTAGCTTTACTGACAAAATGCTTAATAATAAAAAAAAAAGGGTTCCTTCTCAACGTCCATTCACATACTGTAAATTAACATTATGTACTTCAACACATCAACATTTGTTTACACTTTTTAAATGAAAGCTGCCTAGCTTTCTTCTTCCAATTGATCTATGCTGTACATTTAATGGTGGCAATTAAAGAGATAAGTGGGCTGTCTATTGTTATTCTATACTGTGTGAAACTTAGGTCAAGCAAGCAGTTGAAAGACCATCAGCTATCAGCACAAATGGCAAGCAAAAAATCTGGCTGAGATAAAAATAAAAATACAAGTAGCACGCATGGAAACGACATCCACAGTACAATACATAAATCATAAACTTAGAGACATCACTATACATTTTGACAGTATACACACAGACCAATTGATGAAATCGTTTTCAATCACTTATTTGGATCAAAGGAAGGCCCAGAAGATTGTACCTGTGTGCTTTTTCTTTTGCCGCACAGGTGACCCCCAGCACTTCCCGTTATATCCACCTCGACCTCCAAGAGCCAGTCGACTAGGGACTTTCCCCTCCTGCTTGAAGGCAGACTCTGCAGAGAGCTCACAAAGGACTTTCTGGGAGTTCTCTAAAAATAAGAGAAAAAATATACAAAGTTATTAAGGAGAAGGCAGCTTGTCTATGTTTATTGATATTCTTTTTTGTCTTGATTTGGAATAAAGAGAGAAATAAATGAACACAGAGCGATAAAACAGAACTGCACTGTACTTTCCAGTTACTAGTAATCACTACAGGAACAGTCCGATGGAACCACAGTAATATTTACCAATCAGGTGAAAATGTGTAACCTTGAATAACAATTTGAAAAATGCTACTTCTACTCTTAGTTCTCGTCATCTTTATAAGTGGAATCATTGTAGAAATAACACCAAAACGCCCCTCAAAGTCACACTATTACTTTCAGGAGCTACCTACACGGTTCTCCTCTAGAGCTGCTGTGGCAGCCGGACTCCATACTAAGTTTTCACCAAAAGCACAAGTTACTAACTTGTGTAACGATATATCTGTAAGAGACAGTAGTTAGTGACAGATTCCTTACCTTAGAATATCCCCAGGCGTCAGGCTGGATCCGGAAAGTTTTTGCGTAGCAGTACCCTTGCGCAGTCGGTAGGCGGCGTCGTGCGGCTCCGCGTCCGTCGTCGGCGTCGTGATCGCCGGGATGACGTCGCAGGCAGTACTTAGACGCCGCCCCTGCGCGCTGACGTCAGTTCTGTACACGACTTTCCGCGCCAGGAACGCAGAGCCATGCAAGAAGCTGACATAGGTGTCTGAAAAATACTAGGGCCCTGAAAGGGATGTCCTTAACCCTAGAAATCAGTTCGCAGAACGGGGAGGATGGGTGGGGCGGTAGGAATCTGTCACTAACTACTGTCTCTTACAGATATATCGTTACACAAGTTAGTAACTTGTGCATCTGAAAGAGACACGTTAGTGACAGATTCCTTACCTTAGAATAGATACCCCAGCAATACCAACCCCGGTGGTGGGTCTGCGAACAAAGATCAGACAAGGAAGTCCTGGAGGACAGAACGGCCAAAGAAGCCGTCCCTCCGGACCTGACTGTCAAGGCAGTAATGCTTTGTAAACGTGTGCAGCGAGGCCCACGTAGCTGCCTGACAAATAACCGGCAGCGGAACACCGCGGCCCAAGGCCGTGGTAGCAGCCGTTGCCCTTGTGGAATGGGCACGCAGCCCAACAGGAGGCTCCTTCTTTGCCAAAGAATAGCAGGTCTTGATGCACAAGGTAACCCAGCGGGAGATGGTCCTCTTGTGCACCGCCCGACCTTTTTGGCGCCCACGTAGCCAACAAAGAGCTGGTCATCCACCCGGAAGTGTTTTGTGCGGTCAATATAGAAGGAGAGCGCACGTTTTGGGTCCAGACGGTGGAGCCTCTCTTCCTCTCTGGAAGGATGCGGAGGCGGAAAGAAGGTGGGCAAAGTGATGGTCTGCCCAATATGGAAAGCAGTAACCACCTTTGGCAAGAAGGACGGACGCGTCCGAAGAACAACCTTGTCTGGATGAACAGACAGAAAGGGAGGTTTGCAAGATAGAGCCTGGAGCTCACTGACCCGCCGAGCGGAGGTGATGGCCACCAGAAAGGCTGTCTTCAGAGTCAGAAGACGAAGAGGACAGTTATGTAGAGGCTCAAAGGGAGCGCACATTAAAAAGGTAAGAACCAAGTTCAAGTCCCACTGAGGCATCACAAACGGAACAGGAGGAAAGAGGTGAGTAATGCCTTTTAAGAACCTGTTAACAACAGGGGACTTGAAAAGGGAGGGCTGATCAGGGAGCCTGAGGAAGGCCGAGATAGCACAAAGATAACCCTTGATGGTACCCAGGGCAGAACCCTGTTGGGCCAGAGAGAGAAGGAACAGAAGGACCTCAGAAAGAGGGGCAGAAAGGGGATTCACAGCCTTTGCTGTGCACCATGCCACAAATTTGTTCCACCTGCAGGCGTATACCACCTTAGTGGAGGGACGCCTGGCTGCCAGAATCACATCACAAACTTCGGGAGGCAAGTCGAAAGGAATCAACTGCCGCCGCTCAATCTCCACGCAAGCAGGTGTAGACTGGACAGGTTCGGGTGGAGGACCGTCCCCTGCTGCTGCGACAGAAGATCCTCCCGAAGAGGCAGACGGATTGGGGGATCTACGCTCATATTGAGTAGCTCGGGATACCAAACTCTTCGAGCCCAGTCCGGAGCCACAAGAATGACTTGGGCCCGGTCGTGCCGAATCTTTTTCAACACTCTGGGTAGAAGTGGTATAGGCGGAAAGGCATACAACAGACCGCAACTCCACTCGCGACGAAAAGCGTCGCCGAGCGAGTGCCGCCTTGGAAATTCCAACGCGCAGAACTGATGACATTGCGCGTTCTCTTCGGTGGCGAATAGATCTAACCAAGGCTCTCCCCACTGTAGAAAGAGTCCCTGCGCCACTTCCGAGTGAAGACGCCATTCGTGATCCATCATGCACCTGCGGCTGAGTTCGTCCGCCCTGGCGTTCAGGGAACCTGCCAGGTGTTGAACCATCAGGAACATGCCCTGATGTTCCAGCCATGTCCAGAGGCGCAGAGCCTCCTGACAAAGGGTCCAAGACCCCACCCCGCCCTGTTTGTTGCAGTACCACATGGCGGTGGTGTTGTCTGTGAACACCTGCACTACCTTCCCTTTGACAGAGGGAAGGAATGCCTTGAGTGCAAGTCGGATCGCCCGGAGCTCCAGAATGTTGATATGGAGCCGGGACTCCGCCGGAGACCAGAGGCCTCTGATCTCCGCCTCTCCCATGTGACCGCCCCATCCCAGAAGGGATGCGTCCGTCACAACTGTGTGCTCTGGCTGGGGAAGGGAGAGGGATCTGCCCATGACCCATTGCCGGTTCGAGAGCCACCACTGCAACTGTCTTGCAGTCCCCTCCGAGATCTGGACGTGATCGGACAGGTTGCCCTGGTGCTGCGCCCACTGGAACTTCAGGTCCCACTGCAGAGCCCGCATATGCCACCTGGCATGATTGACCAGCAGGATGCAGGAGGCCATGAGGCCCAGCAGCCTCAGGGTCATCCGTACCGAAACCCAGGATAAAGGCTGAAAGATCGGAATCATAGCCTGAATATCCCGGACTCGCCGTTCGGGAGGATAGGCCCGAAACTGCGTCGTGTCCAGAACCGCTCCGATGAAAAGGAGCTGTGGAGAAGGAATCAGATGCGACTTCGGCACATTGATGGAGAACCCCAGCGAGTGCAGGAGTTCGGCCGTAGTCTGGAGGTGGGAGACGACTGCCTGGGACGAGCCCGCCTTCAGCAGCCAGTCGTCGAGGTAGGGGAAGACTGAAACCCCTGCCCGGCGCAGATGAGCTGCGACCACCGCCATCACTTTCGTGAACACCCGAGGGGCACTGGTAAGGCCAAAGGGGAGCACGGTGAACTGAAAATGCTCGGGGCCTACCGTGAACCGAAGGTAACGCCGGTGGGCCGGCAGGACGGGGATGTGGAAATATGCGTCCTGCAAGTCCAACGCTACCAACCAGTCTCCAGGGTCGAGGGCAGTCAAGACCTGAGCTAGGGTGAGCATCTTGAACTTCTCCTTCCGGAGGAAGCGATTGACGTTCCGGAGGTCCAAGATAGGACGCATGTCCTCCTTGTCCTTTTTGGGCACCAGAAAGTAGTGGGAGTAGCAACCACGCCCTACTTCTGGGGTCGGAACACGCTCGATGGCCCTCTTGGTCAAGAGGGCTGTGACTTCCTTCTGTAGAAGCACCAAGTGATCCCCTGACATGCGGTGGAATTGAGGTGGCATGGCTGGGGGGTGGTCTCGAAGGGGAGGGAGTAGCCCCTTCGGACAATGTCCAAGACCCACCTGTCCGAGGTGATGGTACGCCAGTGGGGAAGGTGATGGCGGACCCTGCCCCCTACTGGAGTGCTGTGCACCTGAAAGGAGGGACTAGGAGGGCTTGGAGGCCGCGGACGGGTTGGAGGTGGTGGCCTGACCCGCACGCTGGTTGCCCGATCCGCCACGGCGGAATCCACGTCCTCGGCCACGCGAAGACGCCTGCTGCGCGGGCCGGTGGCTGGGCTGCTGACGTGAAGGGCGCCCCTACCGTGGCCACGATAGGGGCGAAAAGCAGAAGTCAGCGGAGGGCGTGTAGCAGAAAGGCCCAGGGACTTGGCAGTAGCCCGTGAGTCCTTAAAGCGCTCCAACGCATGGTCTGCTTTGGACCCAAAAAGACCGACTCCATCAAAGGGCATGTCCATGAGAGTATTCTGGACATCCCCTGAAAACCAGTGGTTCTCAACCAGGCGTGGCGTCTGAGCGCCACCGTTGTTGCAATAGACCTGCCCAGCGAGTCGGCGGTGTCAAGGCCACAACGTATTGTGTATTTAGCCGCATCCCTTCCTTCCGCAATGGCGTGGGAAAGCAGTGTCTGGACCTCCTCAGGACACTGGGACAAAACATCCGCCACCGAATCCCACAGGGAGTGGGTATATCGGCCCAAAAGACAAGCGGTGTTAACGGACCGCAAGCCAGCACTGGAGGAAGAAAAACCTTTCTTCCCAAACTGATCCAGGCGTTTGGATTCCCTATCCGGAGGAGCGGTAGGGAAGGCGGTTTGGGAAGCGGAGGCTTGGACAACCAAGCTCTCAGGAGTGGGGTGGACAGAGAGAAACAGGGGTCGCCCGGAGCTGGGCGATGGCGTCGTGACACGTTCCGATCCACAGGAGCCCCTGTGTTGGGCTTGGACCAGGCGCCCAAAGAACGTCAGTGAGGGCGTCGTTAAACGGCAGCACAGTCTCCGCAGAGGAGGCTGCCGGCTGAAGCACCTCTGTCAAGATGTTAGGCTTGACCGTCAAAGTAGGAAGTTGGAGACGTAAGGCCCCAGCTGCCCTACGCAACACCGTACCAAATTGGCTCCCTCCTCCGTAGCCACGGGAGGAGACAGCATGCCAGTGTCAGGCGAAGTATCCAGACCACTGGCCTCCCTAGACTCTCTGTCCAGTCCTGATCGTACTGACAGTGTCGTGTCAGAGGGTCATCAGACCCTCCCAGTCCAACTGGTCCTCCTCTGGTTCAAAATAAGGAGGAGGAGGGACAGTTGGGACCCAAGGTCCCATCGGCGCCGGAGCCGGCGTCGAGCGACGTCGGTCCGGATCCATGTCCGGAGCCGGAAGGAACTGGGGGACGACGCCGCCCGGAGCCCAGGGCGGCGCCGAGAACGGCACCGGAGACATCGGCGCCGGCGGAGGTGTCGTTAGGTCGACCGGCGTCGATGGGGGTTGTGGAGCCGGGATCGAGGCCGGGCCGAAGCCGGAGCCGGGATCGAGGCTGGAGGCACGGGCGACGCCGGGGCCGGAGCCGCCGGCGACGCCGGAGCAACCCCATCAGGGCCCGCGGGGCCCGAAGGCGCACCGGAGGGGCCTGAAGGCCCGAAGAGGCGGGCCATGGCCGACAGGAATTCCTGCACTTTGGCCGGATCCGCCCCGAACCCGGGAAGGGCGGGTATGGCGGGGGCGACTCCACAGGCATGTCCGGGGCCGCGGGGGCGGGGACGGTGCCGGGAGGGGCCTCAGCCGAGTCGCGAGACCGGCGAGGCGAAGTCCTAGAGCGATGATGCTTTTTGGACTTTTTGTGTTTCGACTTACCGGACGAAGAAGACTTCGACGCCGACGACCGGTGTGGACTCCGCGATCGACCCCTGGACCTCTCACGCGACCGGGGCTTCCGCGGAGCCGAATGCCGGGCCTCGAGGAGCTTTCGAGACCGCTCTCGCAAAGCTTTCGGGTGGAGGGCCTGGCAGTCGGTACAAGACTCCGTGTCGTGGCCTCGGCCGAGGCAGAAGAGACACTCCCAATGCGGGTCGGTGACGGACATCATCCGCGCACAGGCGCCGCATCGCTTGAAGCCGGGCATCCCTACGACACCTTGAAAGATGAAAAAACAGTGAAAAATTCACCAAAAAGTATGGTCAAAAAATGACCAGGGCACTGCTCTTCCCGGATCTGCGCTTGCTGGCGCGGAAAAAGAAGAACTGACGTCAGCGCGCAGGGGCGGCGTCTAAGTACTGCCCGCGACGTCATCCCGGCGATCACGACGCCGACGACGGACGCGGAGCCGCACGACGCCGCCTACCGACGCGCAAGGGTACTGCTACGCAAAAACTTTCCGGATCCAGCCTGACGCCTGGGGATATTCTAAGGTAAGGAATCTGTCACTAACGTGTCTCTTTCAGATATATAATACCTACCGATGATGGATCTTCAGATGAGAAATCGGTGGAAGAACCTATGGCTAAAAATAGCAAACTGCGACCAAACTTGTCATTCATCATCAAAATAGAGGAGGGTCATACTCCTATTGGCCTACAAAGACTTATTTCCGCCTTTGATGACTATATACAACAGAATGGCCTTGAACTGAATGTAAAAAAAAACAAAGTGATGAAAATTGGTACGGTTAAACAGAAGTTTAATTCATGGAAGGCAAGAGCAGGTACAATTGAATTTGTCAAGACGTATAGATACTTAGGGTGGTGTCTCGACAATCGAGTATCCTTTAAATTCCATTTTAAGGGCCTAAGGGCCAAGACTGTGACCTTGATCCATGCTTTTAAATGTTTAAAAAAATCACTGAATTGTCAATCATATGACTTTATTCTTAAAGTAATTAAAGCTAAATTACAGCCAACCCTCATATATGGTTCACCTATTACTAGAGGGAAAGATGCGAAGGACCTGGATCTACTGGTAGTCAAGGTCTTCAAAGCAACTTTTGCGATTGCCAATTCAGTGTGTCAAGCGGGAATAAGATTAGAGTTTGGTCTCCAGAGACAGTGCCTGGTATCAAAAGGAGCTTTTCTAAAATGTATGGTCGCTCTGTCCTCATCAGCCCCTGCATCCTTAGGGAACATTTGCTGGCAAGAAATAGATAAGTCTGCCTAGGCTGCTAAATGGAGATCTTATATTTTAACCTCCCTAAGAGATATTGGTCTGCAAATTGCACTGCAAGATCTGAAAATGCCCAATACAAGTTAATCTTAAAAAAACTTATCAAAGCTGAATCGCTTAAACTGGATAAAAATGCATTAGTAGAGAAAAATTATGCATGGTATGTGATTAATTCATACCAATCCCTGCATATTCAGCCGTATTTGACTGCTTTTTTCTTCAGCAAAGTTTAAAAATATGTTTTTAAGGTTACGTATGTGAATAAATCCAACAAAGGAGGGCACGCAACCATGGATCAAGCAGTGGCCAGATTCTAATTGTAGACTATGTGGATGGCCACAGGAAACACTAGTACATATAGTGTGTGTGTGTGCCCTAAGCTGATTAACCTTCGACGTACAGTTCTGACATCACATTTTTTGATGAGCGGGGTTAGATCAGCTTGTCAGGCTTTAATTATGTCACTATCTGGCGAATCGATTCCGTTATTATGTCAATTGGTAAAATTTTTAATGGCAGTTGAAAAATGTCTGATATAATAAGGTTGAGCTCCACTATTTTAATGGCTTTGGAACCTAATAGTTCTACCTTGTTTATACTCTGTATATCCTAATGATTATGTTGCTAGGGTAATAACTATAAATGTAATAATAGAAGTGTCACAGTTACAGTAACTTTTGATGCACTTTATTATTGTCTTAATATGATGGTCGTTGCAATTACTGCATGTTAGCACTTTAAAATGCAACATGTGTAGGAAATGTACAATAGAAGTTTCACCGTTACAGTAACCTTTGATGCACTTTATCATTGTCTTAATATGATGGTTGTTGCAATTATTGCACGGTAGCACTTTGGAATGCAACATGTGTAATATTCCGCTGTAGAAACTAATGAAGTATTCTTTTAGTGTATTTTATATTTGTCGCTATATACAGGGAAATAGTATGTTGTGCACGCTGTCACTTTAAAATGTAAAATGTGCAATATTATGTTGTTGTAATTATTGATGTACGGTGGTTTGATTTGATTATATTGGTAAATTTTTAAATAGTATATATGGTACAGTTTTTTATATTATGTGATGGGAAGATGCTTTGATTGCAATGATTTTTATTAATCAAGCACTAAAGATTATTAACCATAGAGGAGAGGCCAGTTGACAAGTTCAGTTCCACCTCGTAGCGAACATGCTACTCCACACTTATAACTGTGATGGGACTCGGAGAATCCACATGACAGTTTGCAAGCAGATATACTCCACTTCTGTTCATGTTACTTTCTCCAGAGATCATTCTTTCAAACATATGCTCCTAGTTTAAGTTCTACTTGTACGTTTCTGACCACGCCCATGCCCCTTTCCAGTTGTGTAATTTTAGAAGTTTGCCTTAATGTAACTGTGATAGCTGTGCCAATTTTCTTAACAATGTTAACCACAGTACCAAGCTGTGTAACCTCCAACATACGTAGAGCTTCACTCATGTCTGGCATGTGCGCGAGAAATTCTCAAACAACTTGCTCAGCCCTGAAATTATAAATTTTTTATATCGTTTCAAAGTCTGAGGGCCAGATGTACGACCCGTTTTTGCATGCGCAAACAGGTTTGCGAACCCGTTTACGCATGCAAAAACATATTGAGCCCAGCAGGCCACCATCCCTGGGAGGGCTGGCATTCACAATGGGCTCGCAAATTGCGAGAGGCTCATTAATAAATAATGAGCCTCGCAATTTGCGACCCCATTGGGAATCGCAAAACAGTGTAAACACAGTGTAGTACATTTCATTTAGCGACTCGCAATGTGTCGCAAATTGCAAGGCGCTAAATGAAAGGGTCGTACATCTGGCCCTGAATGTGTACTATTCCATGTTTCTCCAGTCACCTGCTAAGCCTCCCTTTCTTTAAGTTTCGCCACATGATCTCCACTGGACTCACGTGTAAGAAAATATATACATTTATCCTGTGTCCTGATGTATTCAACATTTTAAGCTCACTCAATGCTCCTTTTATCACCTGTTTCATTGATTAAAAAAAACATTGTTTTTATTTTTATATTTTAGGGACCAGAGCTGGACAGCAATCCGCACATCGACCTCAGGCACTGAAGATATGGAGAAATTCTTCTAAAAGACTGGGGTAGAGAACAGCTGAATCAAGCGATCAGCCAAATAGGTCAGACATCGTTAGTGCATTTAAAATTCTTCAAGAATTGTGAAGTTTGATTACCCTGGACCTGGTTGGCTCACCAGGCCATCTCCCTGATTGTACATCACCTGGCATGATCTTTAATCGCCACGACGCCAGCGACGCTTAACGGATGACAAATGGCATCTACACCCAGATGTGGCGCAGGGCATCATCCAACAACGGGTAGGACCCTGGCTGAATCTCTTCACCACCATGGAGAACCTGCAGTGTCAACACTTTTGTGCACTGGAGTTCCCAAGAAAGTTGCACTTGGAGAAGCATTCCATTTAGTGTGGAGCACAGGACTGCGTTGCCTGCTCTGAGTTCTATAGAAAAACAGGAAGTACCGGCCCAAGTCATCCTAGTGTTTCGGACTGAGCCAGGATGGTGTTGCTGCCATTTGTCATCCGCTAAGCGTCGCCGGCCGAGTTAGTCAACCTTGGTGTTTAACCCCTTCGCTGCTAGGCCTTTCCCCCCCCCTGTGCTAAGCCTTTTTTTGGCTGTTTGGGGTAGTTAGCGCTTAGACCCCTGTAACTTTTTGACCACATAAGGTATCCACGCCAAATTTGCGTCCTTTTCTTCCAACATCATGGGGCTTTTAAAGGTACCCAAGGTTTGTTGATTCCCCTGGAGGGGACCCAGAAATTAGCCAAAATACAGCTAAATTTTGTTTTTTGGGGGGAAAATGGGAAAAAAGGGCTACAGATAAAAGCGTCTGGTTTTTTCCCTGCAAATGGTATCAACAAAGGGGTTGTCGTGCTGAAATCACCATCTTCCTAGCTTTCAGGGACAAGCAGACTTTTGTCAGAAAACCAATTTTTTTTTTAACAGAGTTTTGGCATTTTTCTGGGACATAGCCTATTTTTTTTTTTTTTATAATTCTTTTTATTAGTCATAACAATACGACAAATCCATTTACATTTTGAGGAGATAGATGTAGGAAAGTGGGTTTCTGTTGCAGTAACCCCCCCACTTTTTGCCTGATAACTGATGCACTTTTCCTTGGTGTGCCCTGGGTCCCTGCCAATCAGGCACCCAGGGCCTGTGTTCCTTCCCTAAAAACTGTACGACAGCCTAAACCCAATTGGCATCTCTGGCCACAGGTAAGCCCCTGGTAAATGGCCAGGGCACTGTGACCAGAGAAGGCCCCTAAGGGCTGCAGCACTTATTGTGCCACCCTTAGAGGCCCTGTACCCTGACAAACACACCCTGCCTTTGCAGACTGAGTGTCTTGGTGCAGAACTAAACGGAGAGTCGACATGGCACACATCCCAGTGTGCCATGCCCACAAACACACTGCCCTGGCATACCTCAGTCACCCCTCTAGCTGGGTGCACTATGCCAGTGGTGTGGGCACAGGTGCATGAGCCCTGTGCCCCTACAGTACCCAGGGCCATTCCTGGGCACTGTAAGTGCAGTGATGCCATTAAGAGTATATGGTACTGGGAGGTTGTCACTACGAACTCCACACCACCATAATGGCTACACTGAAGACTGAGAAGTTTGGTATCAAACTTCTCAGCACATTAAACCCACACTGATGCCAGTGTGGGATTTAATGTAAAATGCACTACAGAGGGCAACTTAGAGTTGCCCCCTGAACCTAACCTACAATCCACATCCTGTCTGAGGGGCTGCCTAGGCTGCCACCCAGCAGACATGTTGCTGGACCCCTGGGTAGAGAGCCATCCTCTCTCCCGGGCCTGCAACAATGCACGTCCTGGGCGAGGTGCTAGGCCCCCTCCCCCCAGGATGGGCAGGGGAAGCTTCAAAGGCATTCCGCCTTTGTGAGCTTCCCAGACCACTTGCTGTACTCAGCAACTGGTCCCCACTGGTTCTAGCCCCCACTCTGGCGGGAAGACTGGCGGGAAACACCAGGGGAGGAGAGGGGGTGTGCCAGCCTCTGCCAACCCCACCCCTCAGTTGGGGGAGGCGAGGTGAAGCACATCTCCGGGCTCTCGCCATCTTGAAGATGGGGAGCCCTGCCCAATCAGGACTAGGCTCCTGCACCCCTCCCACTGGAGAGTGGCAGGATAGGGGGTGTACCCACCCCAGGGAAGGGACCCATTGGTCCCTGCCCTTTACCTACCTGTAACACCCCTAAATCTAGTATTTAGGGGCACCCTGAACCTTCCTTCCTTAGTTCCAGATTCCGAAACAAGAAAGAAGAACAAGAAACAAGAAGACCTGCCGTGCAGCTGCTCACAAGAGGAAGACACCAACTGATTTGGCCCCAGCCCTACCGGCCTGTCGACCCTCGAACCTGCTCCTGCTAAACCCCGGCGTCTCCAGTGGTCAGCAACCTCACAAACCCCGGACGACCTGACTGCCTTGTGACTCTAACTACCTGGGACTCCCAAGAGCAGTGGTACTGCTCAAAGCAAGCAACAACCCCTGGTGCCAACCGGGAACCGCGAATCCTGCACCCTCTGCACCCGCCGAGCCCGGCCTGTGCCTGAGTGGACAAATACCGCGAGGAAGTCCCCCCGGCGACTGTGACCCAGAATCCAGCACCCAAGGACCCTCCTCGACGCTCCTGACGACGCCTGCAGCCTCAGAACCAGGGACCCCTCCAACCGCGACCAGCCGAGGGTAAGATTTCCAACGCCTAAAGACACCCCTGCACCCGACGCCCCACGGCCTCCTGTGCCCAACTCCTGGGTGCCTACCCTTCCCACAGCTTCCCAACTTACCTCTCGAAGTGGTGGTCGCACCTGAAGAATCACCGTCCCGAGCTTGCAGTCTTTGTTCGTCACGCAGCTTTCCCATTGAAAACCATTGGGCGCCCGACGGCCCAAAGCCCACTGCACCCAGCCGCCCCAGTGCCGCTGAGGGTGCACCAACTACCCTGTTCGACTTCCCCACTTGCCCTGAGTAAGTGACCAGGAGCTTTGCTCCCACAGCCGAGTGGCTTGCTAGCCAGCACCCACCAACCAAAGGCCACCTGCCGTCCATAGGATAACATTGGGCCTACTCACTCTGCACCCGGCCGCCCCTGTGCCGCTGAGGGTGTAACAACTGTTCTTACCAGACCCTGGGGGACCCCTGAGTCTATGCCCAGAACCTTAACTCTGCGAGTCGAGTACTTACCCAAAAGCCGATAACTCACTTTTCTTCCATAGGGTAACATTGATTGGTTTCACTTGGAAATTCTTCTAAGTGAGGAGTTTTGAAACTTTAAAATATTCGTCTAAAATCAACCAAATTACGAAAACGAATTTACTCACCTGTTATCAGGAGAGATCCCAGTGCTGGATCTTGGTGCCCAGCACCGACCCTGAAAAGTAATCATAACTGTACTTACCGGTAACTTGAATTTCCTTCCATAGGATAACATTGACTGGCTTTTGCCAAAAAAGTTTCTAAGTGTCGATTTTGCAAACTTACAAATATTAGATTAAAAATCGCCTGTGTGACATAAACGCATTCTTTCAATTGTTTACAGGAGATGCACCAGTGCTGGATCCAGGATCCAACACTGAGTAAGAAAAAGTAACGATAACACTACTTACCCGCTAAGTGAATTTCCTCCCATAGGCTTACATTGGTGATTCCATGTGAAAAAGCTTCTAAGTGCCAACTTTTAAAATACATTAATATTCCTTGAAAATCACAACTGTAACCAAAACGTTTTTACTCAACTGTTTACAGGAGATGTCCCAGGACTGAATCTAGGATCCAGTCCTGTGGTAAGAAAAGTAATCCAAAAAGTAATCTATTGCATTCAACTAGAAATTCCCATTGAGCTCAATGTTAAATTGTGTTTGAAATTGTCTTGCCTATGGCAACAACTGTACCTATTGCATTCAAAAGTCTATTGCCTATTGAAAGTATTTGTCTAAAGCATCTCATTCAGAGAAAGTATATTTTGATACCTATTGTTGGTTCTAAAATAAAACAAGTATATATTTTTATATACAAACCATTGGCCTAGAGTTCAGTTCTTGAGTGTGTGAGACCATTTGCTGACTGAGTGTGTACAACAAATGCTTTACACTGTCCTCTGATACTGCCTTACTGCTCGACCAAGCTACCACTTTAGAGAGTAAGGTTATATCTAACTTTAGCCTCTGCCAAACCTCTGGGGACTGTTGACTCTGTGCACACTGAACCTTACTTTGGTTCAGTATATACAGAGCCACTTTCTTACAATAGATCAATCACATATCAATAATTCTTAGCACTAATCGTTACAGCACAAGAATGTGGGAGTACTTTTGGTGCTCATGGTGAGGGGAGATCAAACAAGGGAACATTAGGGGGGCTACAAATGGCACCTCGATAAGCGTTCCAATCACTCCAGATGCAGGACCACTTTTTGGGGCATCCCCGCGCTACATACACTGTTTTTTCCCGGAACATACACCAGTCCAAGTTTGCCTTCCAGGCTTCTACCTTGGGTGCGTGCGCGGCCCCCACATTTGCGCGATGTTGCGCTTTGCTATCATCAGAGCTAGTGTGACCCAGAGTTTGCGTTTACTGGTCAGGTCTGTAGGCTCCCACATGTTCAGAAGGCACCTTTTGGCTTCAGGGCGGATAGTAAGTGCGAGTACTTCGCTAAGGACATTGTGAATTTTGCGCCAGTACCGCTGTATGTGCTCACATTCCCACAGCGTATGCATGAAGGTGCCCTCCCGACCGCATTGTCTCCTGCAATCGCCACTCTCTGCCCGCCCCACACGCACCAGACATGGCCCCGTGATGTAAACCCTGTGCAGTATTTTAAGTTGGACAAGCCGCAGTTTGGCCGAGATTGCCACTTCTCTCGGGGAGGCCACTGCTTCTTGCCATTCCTCATCATCTAATTCTAGGCCATCTCTCTCCCATTTCTCTCTCGTTTTTTGGAGGGGGTCACCAGCATTATTGATCAGTTTCTTGTAGGTCAGGGAAATAGCTTTTTTCGGCAGGTAGCCGTCAAGTAATCTGTCTTCGAGGGGCGAGGATTCCGGAGGGGAGGAGCCTTTTTGAAGGTGTGTTAGTAGTGCGTGGCGAACTTGCAAATATCTGAAATACTCGGAGTCAGCTAGGTCGTAGTCCCTCCGTAGAGAAGCAAACGTTATCATATTGCCTTTTACCCACAGGTCCCCTACTTTTGAGATCCCAATTAGGTCCCATTTGTCGAACCCTCTGGTGGTCCGCAGGGTGCCCAGCTGCTCAGAGTCCCATAAGGGAGTCGCCAATGTCAGTTTCCCCTCCCACCCCAGGCTTCTGTTCTCTGCATGCCATATCTGAACTGAGTGCTTAGTCGGCCCCGTCAGAGGGAGCTGCCAGGGTTTAGTGTATAATGCCCTATTATAATTCCCCCCTGGTAGTATCCATCTGTCCATGGCATATCCCGGGTCATCTGGACGACGGTAAGTGCCCTGGTTAATGACGGCTAGGTGGGCAGCCCAGTAATATTTCTTGAGGTCAGGGAGACTGATCCCGCCGTCATACCAATATAGGGCAAGTTTAGTCAGAGCTATTCGGGGTTTTCCGTCCCACAGCAAGTCCCTCTGCAGGCCCTCTATCTCCCGGAAATATCGCGCTGGAACTAAGTCAGGGAAGTTCTGCAGCGCGTAGAGGAAGCGGGGCAATGACATCATCTTGAAAAGCGCTGCCCTGCCTAGCAGTGACTTCGAGAGCTTCTTCCAATTTGCAATATCTCGCTTCAGCCGTTGAAGAGGCGGAAGCAGATTGTTGGCAAATCGTAGTGTGGGGTCGGAGGTGACAAAGATACCCAGGTATTTAAAGCCGGACGTGGTGATTTGCATAGGGCAGTCCCTGGGTGGTGGGGGTGGGGCTCCGCTAAGTGCATACAGGAGGGACTTACTCCAGTTGATTGAATACCCAGAGTATCTGCGAAAGGTTGCAAAGATGTCTAGCACTCTATCAAGTGACGCTTTTGGGGAGGCGAGGAACAGAAGAATGTCGTCCGCATACAAGGAGATACGGTCCTCCCAGGATGCCGACCAGCGCAGACCTCTTATCACCGGGTCCCTGCGAATCCACGCCGCTAGCGGCTCTAGGGCGAGGGCAAAGAGGAGGGGGGACAGTGGACAGCCCTGGCGGGTCCCTCGGTGGAGTGTGAACAAGTCAGATTTTTTGTTGTTAACCACCACTTGAGCCAGGGGCTCCGAGTAAAAGAGCTTGACCCATTGGATGAAACTAGGCCCAAACCCCATTTTTGCTAGGACTGCGAAAAGGTATGGCCATTCGATAGTATCAAATGCCATGGTGGCATCTAACGAGACTATCACTGCTGCCTCCTGGATTGTGGCTGTTCTCCCCATTACTCCGTGCACTCCCCGCAGGTTTAGCGCCGTGTTACGGTTGGGCATAAAGCCAGATTGATCAGGGTGTACCAGGTCATTTATTACTCGGATCAGATGGTTGGCCAGGAGCTTGGCTAAGATTTTAGGTTCGGCATTGAGTAAGGAGATGGGCCTGTAGGAGGCACACTCGTTTTTCGGTTTGCCTTCCTTGTGGATGGTAACCAGAGTTGCTAGTCTTTGATCTAGAGGGAGTGTCCCCAATATCTTGCTCTCTTCAAACATGGCCCGCAGGCGCGGGGCTAATTTATCTGTTCGCAGTTTATAGAGCTCAATGGGTAGGCTGTTGGGGCCCAGGGCCTTGCCAGGTTGGCGACTCCTGATCGCTTGCGCTATTTCATGACATAGCCTATTTTTGCTATTTTTTGTGCTTTCAACCTCCTTCCAGTTAATGGTAAAAATGGGTATGAAAGCAATGATGGATCCTGGACAGCTATACATTTCTGAACACTAGACAAAATTCTGAATTCAGCAAGGGGTCATTTGTGTAGATCCTTCAAGGTTTTCGTATAGAAACTAACAGTTGAAAATAGAAAAAATTGAAAATGAGTTAAAAAAAAATAGCCATTTGTGCCAACGTTTTCACCTGTAACTTCTACTAAGTATGACAGATGTTTGAAAGCAATATTCCGTTACATCCGCTGCACCCTTCTGACTGTGTGGATATATATAGGACTTGTAGGTTCACCAAGAACCCGAGGAACCCAGAGCCAATAACTGAGCAGCGGCTTGCAATGGTTTTTTATTGTGTACCGGGTATATAGCAATACATGTGGGAAAATATAAACAGGGAAAAATCGGTATGAAAGTCACCTATGTATTTCTGAAATGGGAACAAAATATAGAGTTTATATAAACAATAGCTATTTGCACATCTCCGAAATTGTGGGTACCCATACCAGCATGTGAATTATAGGTCATTTTTCAAAGTGACTTCTTTTTTACACATTGTCTTACATTTGGAAGGCAGAGATGCATTGAAAGTCAATAGGTAATAACAGTTGCTCTACAATTTTGTGTTCCCCAAAGTCTTCCGAGAAAAATGGTACCTCACTTGTGTGGGTAGGCCTAGTGCCCACGACAGGAAACGGCCCAAAACGCAACGTGGACACGCCACATTTCCACAGTGAAAACGGACCCTTTTTTTGCAAAGTGCCTAGCTGTAGATTTTGAACCCTAGCTCTGCGGGCACCTAGGGAAACCTAGCAAACCTATACATTTATGAAAACTAGACACCCAGGGGAATCCAGGATGGGGTGACTTGTCTGGCTCTCACCAGGTTCTATTACCCAGAATCCCTTGCAAACCTCAAAATTTGTAAAAAAAAAAACATTTTCCTCACATTTCTGTGGTGGAAAGTTCTGGAATCTGCGTGGATCCACAAAATTCCACCCACCCCGCATTCCCCAAAGTCTTCAGAGAAAAATAGTACCTCACTTGTGAGTAGGCCTAGTGCCCGCAACATGAAACGGCCCAAAACGCAACATGGACACACCAAATTTTCACCGTGAAAACGGACCCTTTTTTTGCAAAGTGCCTAGCTGTAGATTTTGAACCCTAGCTCTGCGGGCACCTAGGGAAACCTAGCAAACCTATACATTTTTGAAAACTAGACACCCAGGGGAATCCAGGATGGGGTGACTTGTCTGGCTGTCACCAGGTTCTGTTACCCAGAATCCCTTGCAAACCTCAAAATTTGTCAAAACCCACATTTTCCTCACATTTCTGTGGTGGAAATTCTGGAATCTGCGTGGATCCACAAAATTCCACCCATCCCGCATTCCCCAAAGTCTTCCGAGAAAAATGATACCTCACTTGTGTGGGTAGGCCTAGTGCCCGCGACAGGAAACGGCCCAAAACGCAAAATGTTTTTCGGTGCTCGGGGGGCTGAGATAGCCACACAAGCACCGAAACTGTAAAACTGAAACTAAGTTTCAGTTTCGTTTTCATTGTAATGACCACAGTGCGCCATGCACGCGATCGTCATTACAATGAAAACAGCCAGTATGCTTTGGGAAGCTGGCACTTATGCTCATGACAGAACCATTCGGTCATGAGCATAGAAGGGGTTAAAGATCCTGCCAGGTGATGTATTATCAGGGAGATGGCGTGACGATCCAGCCAGTTCCAGAGGTGCAGGGCCTGCTGGCACAGAGCCCAGGCCTGACCCTGCCCTACTTGGTAAAATTCAACATGGCTGTGGTATTGTCCGTGAGGACCTGAACCAGACTCCGATTGATAGATGATGGTTAGACTTTTACCACCAAGAGAATGGCCTGCAACTCCAGCAAAATGATGTGGAGGCAGGTCTCTGCCAGAGACCAGAGTCCTCTGATCCCCACCTCTCCCAGATGACCTCCTTAGCCCTGCAGTTACACTTCTTTCACCATTGTCCGCTCCGGGTGAGGTAGGGAGGGGGTCTGCTGTTGGTCTAATCGAGCAGCCACCACTGCAGATCTTTTATAGCCTCATCTGAAACTGGGATGGAATCCGACAGGTAGACCTGTTGCTGGGCCCACTGAGACTTCAGATCCCACTTTAGAACCCAACAAGCAAGATACAGAAGGCCAGTAGTGCAAGGAACTTCAAAGCCATCCTCCCTGAGACTGTTAACAGAGGATGAAACATCAGGATCATAGCCTAAATGTCATGGATCCAGGAGGAAGGTCCAAAAGCACACAGTATCCAAGATGGCTGAGATAAAAGTGAGCCTATGTAAAGAATTCAGGTGTGACTTTCGCAGGTCGATCCTGAACCCCAGCTATGTAAGGAGATTCGCTGTCGTCTGGAGGTGGTCTACAACTGACTGTGGGGAGTCTGCTTTAAATAGTCAGTCATCAAGGTAGGGGATGATTGGTACTCCTGACCTCTGGAGATGGGCAGCAGCCACCGTTATCACATTTGGGAAAAGCTGATGGCACTGGTGAGGTTGAAAGGGAGCACAAGAAATTGAAAGTGCTTGTGGCCCACCTTTAACCACAGGTAGTGTCTGTGGGCCTGCAGGGCGGGGATATGTAAATTGGAGTCCTGCAGGTTCCAGGCCTCCATCCAGTCTCCTGAATCCAAAGCAGATAGAACCTGGGCCAGCACGAACATCTTCAATTCATCCTTTCTGTTGGATCGGCCACTCGCTGCAGGGTCACCCCTAAACATTTTGCCTTAACCCATCCTGTTTTCTGAATTAATTTTTGTTGTCATTAGGACTCTTTGAACGTTACCAGTGCTAAAGTGCTTGTGCTCTCTCCCTAAAACATGGTAACATTGACTTACACCTGATTGGTACATTTAATATACATATAAGCCCCTAGTATCTGGTATTACATGTACCCAGGTCCTGTAAATTAAAGGCTACTAGTGGGTCTGCAACACTCACTGTGCCACTCACTAAAGTAGCCCTTTAAAACATGCCTCAGGTCTGCCTATGCAGCCTGTAATGCAGTTTTAAACTCCCATTTCAACCTGCCAAAATAACCCTTTTGCCAAGCCCAAACCCTCCTTTTTACTACATATAAGTCACCCCTAAAGTAGGCCCTAGCGGCCCACAGGGCAGGGTGCAGTGTATTTAAAAAGTAGGACGTGTTTTTAAGTTTAACATGACCTGGTAGTGAAAAACTACCACATTCCTTTTTCACTACTGTGAGGCCTACCTCTCCCATAGGATAACACTGGGTTACCTTATTACATTTAATAAGTGCTAACATGTGATCAGGAGCAGTAGAAATGTCATGTTTGGACTCAAAAGAATAATAATTAATTTAAAATCCTCTTCAATAGTAAAGTTGGATTTTAGATTACAATTCTAAAAATGGCACTTTTATAAAGTTGCCATTTTCCTGCCCAAAAGCTTTTAAGGCCTTCTAGGAATTTCCAGCTGCCTGGGCCTGGTAATGGCTCCTCCATTAAGAATGCGACCGTGAACAATAGAGGACTAGGTCTGGGCAGGAAGGGCCATCCTGCCAGGATCGTTGTGGGGGAGCTGTTCCCTGCCCAACTCAAATTTCAAAGGGCATGCCTCCAGCACACACAAGGGAGCATGACAGTAGTCTTTTGTCACCTCAGACTTCTTGGAGCCTTTGCAGGGGAAAGAAGAAACTTTCCAGAATCAGATGTGGGGGTAGCCTAGAAGATTCAAATAGTTCAAAGCCCTGTACCAGGTATAAATATTGGATGTCTTGAACCACTAATTCGTACACTCCTGGACTTTGCAGACATCACAGAGGAAGGACTGCCTTGTTCCCCAGAGGACTGCCTTGCTGCTGGAGGCCTGCCTTGTTTCCCAGAGGACTGCACTACTCTCTGCAAAGGAAGATTGGATCTGCTCCCTTCAGCCCAGGCTACGTGAGTGACTCCAAGGGTCAGCTGGCTGACCACCTGTCCTGAGCTACAGCAGTACAACAATCTCCAGAGGCCTCCCTGCAACTGCCCAGCTGCAGCTGGACCTGCCTGAGCCCTGCTGGCCTCTGCTACGGGGATTCCCTGATCCTCAGGAGGTGCTTCCTCAGGTCCTGGACCCTCGGCTGGCATCAGAATCCCCTCTTCTACAAGAAAAGAAGAAGAAATCCTGAAGTTCTGGGTTCTTCGCACCAGACTTTGAGAGGGTAACTTTTTCAGCTGGACTAACCTGGTCTCTGCATCTGGCCCGTGCTCCATTGCGGTTGGCTTGAATTTGTGACTATCCCACTGTCTAGCACAACCAGATGACCATTCGTGGTGCTTTCGGAATTATATCTACATAATTCTTTAAAACTGCAAATCTCAAGTTCTACTGATTTGATTTTTGTAGTTTTGGTCTCATTGTCTCATTGTATCCATTAACATGTATCCTATTTATCTAAAGTAGTTTGGGATTTTTCTTGTGTTGTGTTGTTGCTTTATGACTGTTTGTGTGCTACTTAAATACTTTATACATTGCCTTTAGGTTAAACCTGACTGTGTTTGAGCCAAGGTACCTGACATGGACTGTGGTTGTTGCTTAAGTAGGTTTTTCACCTCCCTCAGCTAACATTCCAATTTCTAAGGTGTGCTCCCGACCCCAAAAAAGGGAACGCATGCCAGACACAAATTTGCTCTCCTAGGCCTAGTACTGGCAAAAAGGCGCATTGCGATACACTGGACCCAAACACTCCCTCCAAAATTTGCTACATGGCTGCCAGATATGCGGGAGTGGGGGGTGGCAGAAGAAAGTCACCTAAAAATTGTACGTACTGACGAATATGCTGAACGGGATTTGGAGTACTGGGGACAAATGCTGGAAGGGTTGCAAATACGGGACTCGCAATTGGAGTTGGAATTAGATCCTACTCAGAACATACAACCTAACACCTCTTCACCACACAAGGGATAACCTAGATACCCAAGTGCAGGAGAGTCAGCTATTACTAAGTAACTAAGCACTCCACCCCATACTGGTCACATAACACTTGAAGGACAGGCGGTCGCCTAGTCCCGCGACATGGACAATCAATGTTTTTGGACATCTCAATGCTTAGAACGAATTCCGTCACCGGTCACTGCTGCGCAATGTTATAATGTTTTTGTTCTTGTTTTTTATTTCCTGGTTTTATACTGTATGAGCCTTATTGATGTAATAACTGCATAGGGTCTGTGCGTATAAAAGATGATTGGGTGCGTCACCCTGATGCATCACAGACATTGCAATGTACTCCTTGCTGAAGGTCCTTGGGCAGATTACGAGTAAATGTTGGTAATAATTTCTGTGAATAACGATGCAGTATTACTATAATAAAAATGAGTATTAAAAAAAAACATTCCAATTTCTTACACTTTCCCAGGAAGACATTAAGGGGTTGAAGGTCTAATATGGGGCAGAGGCCTCTGCCTTTCTTCATCACAAGGAAATATCGGAGTAGTACCCAGGTCCAATCTCCGACACGGAGATACTCTCTATGGCTCCTCTGTACTTCCTGCTGCAAAATAGACAAATGGTACTCTGAAAACTGCTCTGATGAGGGTGGAAAATGCGGTGGGAAGGAAAGGAATGGTAGGGAATGGCTTTGTTAAGCTATGTGCAGGACCCACCTGTAGGATGGAATTTTTTGCCTCCTGTGGAGAAAATGTCTGATCCTAACCTCCCCACAGGGTGGTTGTGTACTCGTAATAGTAAACTAAAGCAGCTTTGAGGCTGCTGCTGGAGGTGCTGGGAACTGGGAGATATGCTGTCCCTATGGCCTGGGTGTTGTCTGCTGGATCCTCTATGTAATAATCAAACGGGAGAGAGAGGAATAATGTGGGCTAGTTCACTTCCCCTGGTACAATAGGTATATATCAATGAGAACTAGCTTATTAGTGGAAGCTAGATATCCATGTCAAGAGGAAAAACCTTTTGTTTTTTATGAAGACCCTCACCCACCAACCTAGTTGGTGGCATGCTTCATCATCGGGTCCCACCCAAGGCACCGAGTGCACCTTGGGTGTGTTTCGACGCCTGACTACAGCGGAGCTGGTTTTGTGTAGTGAGAGTGCAGTAAAGTGAATGAATGTGATTTAAAAGCTGTCCAATGGGTCCCGTTTGACTAAAGGATTTTAATAATGGGCCCTTGGCAGTATTAAAAACAACAAGGCGGATATGTGAGGAGGTACAATTATGTCTCCAATATCCTGTAAACATAAGAATGAGGTCTACATGTTTCAGCCAGACTGCTGTGTATGCTGGCTTTCGTCAGGACCTATGTGTACGGTAAGTTAGTGGTGGTCAGGTGTGGTTTGTTTGACCAGATATGTGTCGCACGCGCTAAGGTGCGTTTAAATGAGGGAGGAAATGTTCCTCTATTTGCTCAAAGCAATGAGATTTTCAGAGTGAGCAACATGAATCGCGTGGGGGCGGGGCCAGACCTGTAGTCACACATTCGTCAAGATCACTGGCCCGCTCCTCATACCTACTGCGGCCTGCTGCCAGGATTCCCGCGTGCGACATATCTGGTCAAACAAACCACACCTGACCACCACTAACTCACCGTACACATAGGTCCTGACGAAAGCCAGCATACACAGCAGTCTGGCTGAAACATGTAGACCTCATTCTTATGTTTACAGGATATTGGAGACATGATTGCACCTCCTCACATATCCGCCTTGTTGTTTTTAATACTGCCAAGGGCCCATTATTAAAATCCTTTAGTCAAACGGGACCCATTGGACAGCTTTTAAATCACATTCACTTTACTGCACTCTCACTACACAAAACCAGCTCCACTGTAGTCAGGCGTCAGCTACCCAAGGTGCACTCGGTGCCTGGGTGGGACCCGATGATGAAGCATGCCACCAACTAGGTTGGTGGGTGAGGGTCTTCATAAAAAACAAAAGGTTTTTCCTCCTGACATGGACATCTAGCTTCCACTAATAAGCTAGTTCTCATTGATATTTACCTGCTGGATCCTCTACCCTGACCTTGAAAGGACTGGGGTGCCTGTTGTTGGATGGTAGGCCTTGACGTAATCAATCGGCAAAAACTCTAGAAATGTATCAAAATGAGCACATTTACTGTAGAGACGCCTTGCCAGTGTAGAAAGGCCAAGGGAATACACAGCAGCTCTACTTTCTTTAAAGTGGCAGTCTCACCTTTTTCCCCAAAGATGTGTGACCCATCAAAAGGCATATCCATAAGTGATGATATACAGGTGAGGTTGGAGAGGGGCAGGTAACAATCTAACTGTACATTCAGTACACCATTGAAACCGCCGCCTACGAGTGCAGGTTGGTTAGGCCAACTGGCCACCAGCAGAGAAAAGAAGGAATAGAATTTCACTTGCCCTGCATTTAGAGCATATATACTACCTAGAAGTAGGGGCTTGCCATCAAGCCTACCTTCTACAAGAACATCGCTGTCTTTAGGGTCAATAATCTGGTTAGAGATATCAAACGAGACCGCGAGGCGTATCCAAACTAATGTCCCTCTTGCATAAGATAAAAACCCTGTGGACACTACCTATCCCCTCAATTTAGTTTGGAGGCTTTGTCCCTCTCTGGAGCCCAGGTAAGTCTCCTCAAGCATAGCCATGTATATCCCTCTGCAACATAGATATGAATGCACTTTATACTGTTTGGATACAGTGGACACTCGCCGTCATTTCTATGTCAAAATTCTAAACTTGTTTAGCCACATCCCCTTCCTCAACCAGAAATTAGGTAACTGAACTGAGAACTGAACATTTAATGCAATTGGATAAGTCTGCAGCACGCTTCCTGCGACTAGGAGAAAAGATCATGCAGTGGTCAGGAAGGAGAGGGGCAGCTGTGGCTGTCACAGATCAGTGGAAAATATTTTGTGGTATGCAAGGAGAGCATCTGGTTGGCCCAAACAGTTGGCTGAAGTATGCTATATTAGTAAAGTACTCCGGAGATCGCCTGAGTTTCTACGGCCAAAAGAGGATTAGGAGAGTAGAGAAGGAACAGTGAAACAGTGTGTCCTTGAATGCTGCCCAATCAGGGCCTAAGGAAAGCTTGGTCTGATCGTCATATAAGTTCATTTCAAGGTGGAAGGAATACAGGATGTATGTGACTTTCTGCAGTATTCAGTGACGTACAGCTTAGCTTTACAGTCACAGGCCGCCTTTGGGTTCATTAGGACACACTCTCCACACTACTTGTAGCCGTGCCCTTAACCCACACACTAGAGGCACACCTTGTGGGGATCTGGTATGAAATATGTTTGTGCTAGTCCCCACAAGGCTTAAGCCCTGCAATTTTAGGTGGGGACCTGTTCTCTTGCATACTGAAAACGTTTTTGAAAAGGGCTCGTCAACTGATGAGATTAAAGTTGGCGCTGGCTCCGGATCCGCATACGAAGGCAGAGAAAGAAAGGAAGTGACATCATCTTACTTGGGTGGCACCTATAAGCAGTTTCCGCTGCAACTTCCAGTGCGGGGCGGAGCAGAGTTGATGCTACCTTGTGGCGCGCAGGGGCCATGCTGAAAAATCTTTAAGATCCATTCTGGTGCCTGGGGATATTCTAAAGGTGAGGAGTCTGCCGTTAGAACTTTCAATCAGAAGAGTAATTGGCCTCAGCAGGCTCCTGGTGAAGCAGCTAAACTCACAGTTGCAAACAAAGTTTTGCTAATCACCACAATAGAGGTGCATAGTCAAGACTGACTGGGCAAAAATATTCAACCGTAAACAAAATAGAAGTGAATTTTCTGATGATTTCATGATCATTTAAAGGATGTTTTGAGCATTTTTCTAGTGTTGCCCAAACAACTGAGAATGCTCGGGAAGCACGGGTGCAAGTTACGTTGCACAAGGTTCAGTAGTAGCAGACCAAGGGTTTAGCTGAATTAGTGTCAGTTGCAAATCACCGCTTAGCAGTGCAAGAAAGGAAAAAGGGAATCAAACTAGTCCAAGATAACGTTGTTACAAATGCAATTATTTCAAGAAAATGTAAAAGGGAAGGGTTGTGGAGGAATGGGTAGAGGGTATGAAATGGGCAGGCAAAGAGGTCATAGAGTTGGACAAAGCCTATCATTTTGAAAGTCGAATGTGTACTATTTGACTTTTCATCTCTGCACGTGCTAAGGATAATGTTACTTACCCAGTAAGCATCTGTTCTTGGCATACAGAGCTGTAGATTCACATGCTTTGCATACTCCTGCCATCTAGTGTTGGGTCCGGATGTTTGCCAGTTGTTTTCCTTCGAAGAAGTCTTTCCAAAGGTGACTCCTCCTTTCGGAGATAGTGCGTATGGGCATCGACTCCATTGTTAGATTGTTTCCCAGCAGAGGGTGAGAAGGGAGTTAGTAAGTATAGAATTGAGATGTCCATGCGTATGTATGTGAACTCAGAAACTGCAACAACTACAGGAGACCGGGGAGGTGGGTGGGCGCATGTGAATCTACAGCTCTACATGCCAAGAACAGATGCTTACTGGGTAAGTAGCATTATCCGTTTGATGCATGTGAGCTGTAGGTCATATGCTTTGCATAGACTATACAGCAGTATACTCCCAAAGCGGTGGCTAACCTGTAGTTGTCTGAAATAGTGTTTTAAGTACTGCCTGTCTTACATTAGCTTGTTGCCTTGCTAACACATCTACACAATAGTGTTTGGTGAATGTGTGCGGTGTAGACCATGTTGCTACCTTACAGATGTCAGCTAGGGGAATATTCCCTAAGAAGGCCATAGTAGTCCCTATTTTGCGAGTGGAATGCGCTTTAGGGAGTTTTAGCAAAGTTGTTTTGCTTTCGGATAACATGTCAGGATACATTTTACAATCCATCTTGCAATGCCTGATTTAGATATGGGATTGGCTTTGTGTGGTGGAGGAAAAGCAAAAAAAAGTTGCTTTGTTTTCCGACATTCTTTTTTTTCTTTCAATGTAATATAGTACAGCTCTTCTAACATCAAGGGTATGTAGAGCTCGTTCTGCTATAGAATCAGGTTGAGGAAAGAACACAGGTAACTCAACCGATTGATTGATATGAAAAGCAGAAACTACTTTGGGGTGAAATTTAGGATTAGTGCGAAGAACCACTTTGTCTCTATGATGCTGAAAGAAAGGCTCCTGTATAGTTAATGCCTGGAGTTCAACAACTCTTCTTAGTGAAGTTATTGCGATGAGGAAAGCAACCTTCCATGAGAGGAATTGTAATTGGCCCTTATGCATTGGTTCAAATAGTGGACTCATTAGCCTTGTAAGTACTATGTTTAGGTTCCACACTGGTGCAGGTGGGACTCTTGGTGGTATCACTCTTTTTAATCCTTCTAGAAAGGCTTTAATCACTGGTACTCTGAAGAGAGATAAGTGTTGTCTGTTTTGTAAGTATGCAGCTACTGCTGCTAGATGTAAGCGAATGGATGCGTAGGCTAGTCCAGACTGCTGTAAATGTAACAGGTAACAGATGATGTTCTGTACAGAAGCATCAAGAGGATCGATATTGTTATTGTTACTATAGATAACAAATCGCTTCCATTTTGCTGCATAACATGCCCTAGTAGTAGGTTTTCCAGCTTCTTTAAGGATATTCATACAGTCTGGTGGTAAGTGTAAATAACCAAACTCTTTGACTTCAGGAGACAGATCAGCAGGTTGAGTTCTTTGGGATTTGGATGCCTGATTTCTCCATGGCTCCGAGTAAGGAGACTGGAGGTGAGATGCAGCTTTTGGTGTGGAACTATTGACAGCTCCAACAAGGTGGTGAACCAGGGTTGATGTGCCCATGTTGGAGCTATGGGAATTAATGTGAGGAATGTTTGCCTGAGCTTCCGAACTACCAGTGGAATGGTGGGGAGGCGAATTTATGTTGCATTGAGTAGAGTGTAATTATGTGGCGTGTAATTATGTGGCACTGAGTGGTATTATGTGGAGTGTATTTATGTTGCATTGAGAAGATTGTAATTATGTGGCGTGTAATTATGTGGCACTGAGTGGTATTATGTGGAGTGTATTTATGTTGCATTGAGTAGAGTGTAATTATGTGGCGTGCAATTATGTGGTACTGAGTGGTATGTGGGGTGTATTTATGTTGCACTGAGTAGAGTGTAATTATGTGGCGTGTAACTATGTCGCACTGGGTGGTATTTTGTGGAGTGTATTTATGTTGCATTGAGTAGAGTGTAATTATGTGGTGTGTAATTATGTGGCACAGTGGTATTATGTGGAGTGTATTTATGTTGCATTGAATAGAATAATTATAGGACGTGTAATTATGTGGTACTGAGTGGTATTATGTTGAATATATTTATGTTGCATTGAGTAGAGTGTAAATATGTGGCGTGCAATTATGTGGCACGGAGTGGTATTATATGGAGTGTATTTATGTTGCATTGAGTAGAGTGTAATTATGTGGCTTGTAATTATGTGGTACTGAGTGGTATGTGGGGTGTATTTATGTTGCATTGAGTAGAGTGTAATTATGTGACGTGTAATTATGTGGTACTGAGTGGTATTATGTGGAGTGTATTTATGTTGCATTGAGTAGAGTGTAATTATGTGGTGTGTAATTATGTGGCACTGAGTGGTATTATGTGGAGTGTATTTATGTTGCATTGAATACAGTGTAATTGTGACGTGTGATTATGTGGTACTGAGTGGTATTATGTGGAGTGTATTTATGTTGCATTGAGTAGAGTGTAATTACGTGGTGTGTAATTATGTGGTACTGAGTGGTATTATGTGGAGGGTATTTATATTGCATTGAGTAGAGTGTAATTATGTGGCGTGTTATTACGTGTCACTGAGTGGTATTATGTGGAGTGTATTTATGTTGCATTGAGTAGAGTGTAATTATGTGCCGTGTAATTATGTGGCACTGAGTGGTATTATGTGGAGTGTATGTTGCATTCAGTATAGTGTAATTATGTGGCGTGTAATTACGTGGAACTGAGTAATATTATTTGGAGTGTAAGTTGCATTGAGTGCAGTGTAATTATGTAGCATATAATTATGTGGCACTGAGTGGTATTATGTGGAGTGTATTTATGTTGCATTGAGTAGAGTGTAATTATGTGGCGTGTAATTATGTGGCACTGAGTGGTATTATGTGGAATGTATTTATGTTGCATTTAGTAGAGTGTAATTATGTGGCGTGTAATTATGTGGCGTGTAATTATGTGGCACTGGTTGGTATTATGTGGAGTGCATGTTGCATTGAGTGCAGTGTAATTATGTGACATAATTATGTGGCACTGAGTGGTATTATGTGGAGTGTATTTATGTTGCATTGAGGCGTGTAATTATGTGGCACTGAGTGGTATTATGTGGAGTGTTTTTATGTTGCATTTAGTAGAGTAATTATGTGGCACTGAATGGTATTATGTGGAGTGTTTTTATGTTGCATTGATTAGAGTGTAATTATGAGGCACTGAGTGACATCATGGGGAGTGTATTTATGTTGCATTGAATAGAGTGTAATTGTGACGTGTGATTATGTGGTACTGAGTGGTATTATGTGGAGTGTATTTATGTTGCATTGAGTAGAGTGTAATTACGTGGTGTGTAATTATGTGGTACTGAGTGGTATTATGTGGAGTGTATTTATATTACACTGAGTAGAGTGTAATTATGTGCCGTGTTATTAGGTGGCACTGAGTGGTATTATGTGGAGTGTATTTATGTTGCATTCAGTAGAGTGTAATTATGAGGCACTGAGGGACATCATGTGGAGTGTATTTATGTTGCATTGAATAGAGTGTAATTGTGACGTGTGATTATGTGGTACTGAGTGGTATTATGTAGAGTGTATTTATGTTGCATTGAGTAGAGTGTAATTACGTGGTGTGTAATTATGTGGTACTGAGTGGTATTATGTGGAGTGTATTTATATTACACTGAGTAGAGTGTAATTATGTGCCGTGTTATTACGTGGCACTGAGTGGTATTATGTGGAGTGTATTTATGTTGCATTCAGTAGAGTGTAATTATGTGGCGTGTAATTATGTGGCACTGAGTGGTATTATTTGGAGTGTATGTTGCATTGAGTGCAGTGTAATTATGTAGCATATAATTATGTGGCACTGAGTGGTATTATGTGGTGTATTTAAGTTGCATTGAGTAGAGTGTAATTATATGGAGTGTAATTATGTGGCACTGAGTGGTATGTGGAGTGCATTTGTTGCATTGAGTAGAGTGTAATTATGTGGCGTGTAATTATGTGGTACTGAGTGATATGTGGAGTGTATTCATGTTGCATTGAGTAGAGTGTAATTATGTGGCGTGTAACTATGTCGCACTGAGTGGTATTTTGTGGAGTTGATTTATGTTGCATTGAGTAGAGTGTAATTATGTGGTGTGTAATTATGTGGCACAGTGGTATTATGTTGCATTGAATAGAGTGTAATTATGTGATGTGTAATTATGTGGTACTGAGTGGTATTATGTTGAGTGTATTTATGTTGCATTGAGTAGAGTGTAAATATGTGGCGTGTAATTATGCGGCACTGAGTGGTATTATATGGAGTGTATTTATGTCACATTGAGAAGAGTGTAATTATGTGGCGTGTAATTATGTGGCACTAAGTGGTATTATGTGGAGTGTATTTATGTTGCATTGGGTAGAGTAATTATGTGGCGTGTAATTATGTGGCACAGTGATATTATGTGGAGTGTATTTATGTTGCACGGAGTAGAGTGTAATTATGTGGCGTGTAACTATGTCACACTGAGTGGTATTATGTGGAGTGTATTTATATTGCATTGAGTAGAGTGTGATTATGTGGCGTGTTATTACGTGGCACTGAGTGGTATTATGTGGAGTGTATTTATGTTGCATTGAGTAGAGTATAATTATGTGGCGTGTAATTATGTGGCACTGAGTGGTATTATGTGGAGTGTATGTTGCATTCAGTAGAGTGTAATTATGTGGTGTGTAATTATGTGGCACTGAGTGGTATTATTTGGAGTGTATGTTGCATTGAGTGCAGTGTAATTATGTAGCATATAATTATGTGGCACTGAGTGGTATTATGTGGAGTGTATTTATGTTGCATTGAGTAGAGTGTAATTATGTGGCGTGTAATTATATGGCACTGAGTGGTATGTGGAATGTATTTATGTTGCATTTAGTAGAGTGTAATTATGTGGAGTGTAATTATGTGGCACTGGTTGGTATGTGGAATGCATGTTGCATTGAGTGCAGTGTAATTATGTGGCATATCATTATGTGGCACTGAGTGGTATTATGTGGAGTGTATTTATATTGCATTGAGTAGAGTGTAATTATGTGGCGTGTAATTATGTGGCACTGGTATTATGTCGAGTGTTTTTATGTTGCATTGAGTAGAGTAATTATGTGGCACTGAATGGTATTATGTGGAGTGTTTTTATGTTGCATTGAGTAGTGTGTAATTACGTGGTGTGTAATTATGTGGTACTGAGTTGTAATATGTGGAGTGTATTTATATTGCATTGAGTAGAGTGTAATTATGTGGCGTGTTATTACGTGGCACTGAGTGGTATTATGTGGAGTGCATTTATGTTGCATTGAGTAGAGTAATTATGTGGCGTGTAATTATGTGGCACTGAGTGGTATTATGTGGAGTGCATGTTGCATACAGTAGAGTGTAATTATGTGGCGTGTAATTATGTGGCACTGAGTGGTATTATTTGGAGTGTATGTTGCATTGAGTGCAGTGTAATTATGTAGCATATAATTATGTGGCACTGAGTGGTGTTATGTGGAGTGTATTTATGTTGCATTGAGTAGAGTGTAATTATGTGAGGTGTAATTATGTGGCACTGAGTGGTATTATGTGGAGTGTATTTGTTGCATTGAGTAGAGTGTAATTATGTGGCGTGTAATTATGTGGTACTGAGTGGTATGTGGAGTGTATTCATGTTGCATTGAGTAGAGTGTAATTATGTGGCGTGTAACTGTCGCACTGAGTGGTATTTTGTAGAATTGATTTATGTTGCATTGAGTAGTGTAATTATGTGGTGTGTAATTATGTGGCACAGTGGTATAATGTGGAGTGTATTTATGTTGCATTGAATAGAGTGTAATTATGTGACGTATAATTATGTGGTACTGAGTGTTATTATGTTGTGTATTTATGTTGCACTGAGTAGAGTGTAAATATGTGGCGTGTAATTATGTGGCACTGAGTGGTATTATATGGAGTGTATTTATGTTGCATTGAGTAGAGGGTAATTATGTGGCATGTAATTATGTGGCACTGAGTGGTATTATGTGGAGTGTATTTATGTTGCATTGAGTAGAGTGTAAATATGTGGCTTGTAATTATGTGGTACTTAGTGGTATGTGGGGTGTATTTATGTTGCATTGAGTAGAGTGTAATTATGTGGCGTGTAACTGTCACACTGAGTGGTATTATGTGGAGTGTATTTATGTTGCATTGAGTAGAGTAATTATGTGGCGTGTAATTATGTGGCACAGTGTTATTATGTGGAGTGTATTTATGTTGCATTGAATAGAGTGTAATTATGTGACGTGTAATTATGTGGTACTGAGTGGTATTATGTGGAGTGTATTTATGTTGCATTTGAAAATTAATATCACCCTAAATGGGTCTGTTTGCTTTTGTAGCAAGCATTCCATCCTTTCTCACATCTCCTGAAAACTGTGCCTGACTTCTTGGAACCTGTGTTGCTTCTGAGGCGCGAAATAATTCTTTTAACAGCAATTGGATTCTATGCCAGTTTCTTTACATTTAAGACTGTTGCACGTTGTTGCACAGATTTAAACACTATTCTCCCCTAACATTAAACATTTTAGTGTTTATTTTTTTTAAAGGGACCTTTTGAACTGGTAGGAGCTCTAAGCATCAAAGAAGGAGAAAAACAAAGTTTAAACAAGCGCGGCTGCGAAAGTGACCGTGCTTTGTTTAATTAGTAACATGAGCTAAAATAACGATAAGGGAGGAATGCAGCTGGCACAATGCGCACCGCTGCTCGATCCCGAGAACCCTAGGCCATGGGAGTGAAAGTTTAGAGGAAAGGCGGGACATGCACCCGTCTTTGGCCATTTGCGTGCTTTCATTATTGAAAGCCACACGCAAAGGCCAATGGAATGTGTGGGAGGAGTCCGACCCACACGGAGAAGTCTCTGGGAAGTCTGGAGTGATTCCAAGAGGCCCTCTCCTAGAGGAGCGCATGCGCGCTGCGCTAGGGTCGACCTAAAAAGGAATCATTTTTGCCTGGTCTCAAAGCTTCCTATCCTGGCACAAGTTCTAGAGGGCTGCACAGACACTCAGCTTAACCAGGTCATTGAGGAAAACCACTTGCTAGATGAGCTCCGGCTATGGATGTATCACTGAGAATAGAAATGCTAAAAATAGTAGATGATGCTTAGCGCATTCAAGTCAAAGGTGACTCCTGATTTTTGTTTTACTTCCCAGATTCCTGGGCTGGTTAGCCTCATTTTTTGACACAGTGAAACACTAGACTCTCCTGCAAAACCTCAAAGGTAGAATGCAAATGAAGGGCACTGTCCTAAATTTAGTTTGTTTCATACCAGGATAACCATTATGAATACAAAAATTGATCAACTGCTTTTAACCCATCAATAATCCAACAGAAAAGCTCCAAGGCTCTACTCACTCTCCCACCAACTTAAACGTTTACCTGAAGGCAATAGTCTCCTCTCTCAGTTACACTAACTCATAAAACCCATTCACCATCCTGATTCAAACTTTGCCTAGCTCACTTATGGCTTTAAATGCTAAACATTCAACTGTATAGTTAAACAAATACTTGGCGTCATAATGGACAACAATTTCAGTCAGCAGGTACACATCAATGTAATAACAAAGGGAGCACAAGATCAACTCCACCCTCCATGGTGTCAGACCTTTTATCCCAGATGTTGGTTTAAAGATAGTTATGGAAGCCCTTGTTCTGTTAAGACTAACTCCCTACTCACAAGTTTCACCACAACTACATCATGCTCCCTTTAAAGCAGCTCTCCATGATGCTGCCAGGCTGACCATGAACACAGGGAATTTCAACCACATGTCACCTATTCTGGACTCTTGAACTGGCTCCCATGGAAGTGAGAAGTGTCTCTAAATCAGAGTGCATCATGTTCTACTTCCTCCTTAAACCACCATGATTTAAGAATGGACAGGCCCTAAAACAAGCCGTATCAAGAAATATGCCTAAAGTATGGAACTCTAGCCTTCTGGACATAAGAACAGCTATGTCCTATGCTGCCTTCAAAAAAAGTTGAAAAGCGTATTAGTTCAGTGACATTTACAATTGTAAAAGATCTATTTTCTGTAATCTTGGAAACAAGTGCTGTTGATGAAAATACTCGTTTGAATATATTTTTTAAACTTTTAAACACAGTTTATTGAACAGGTGTAATGCACAAAGTATGCATATAGTACACCAATTGTTAGCATTCCACAGATCAAAGGCAAAAGGGTTGCAAGAGACAATATTAAAACCCAAGACAGTACATTAAACAATAGATGAGCATCTGGGTACTTCAGGAATGTTCGCACACATTCTCCTCTTGTTCCAAGCCCAGTTTCATCCACAGCACATTATAGTCTGTGAAGTGTACAATATCACTAATGATAGTTACCCCAAATCTCTTAGAACTTCGCCAGTTGATCATTCAATCTATAGATCACACATTCAGGGAGGCCACCGTTGCCATGACATCATACCACTTTTCAAAATTCAGCGAGTTGGGGGATTTCCAACGGTGTAAAACATATAGTTTGGCTACCCCCAGTGCCGTGTCCAGACAACTTTTTTTGAGATTGCAGATGCCCAATATATCCTGTGTGTCGTGCAGGAGTGCCAGCTCCGCTGCAGGAGATATGGAAAGATCACTGGTCTTTGCAATTGTTGCTTAATTTGGTTCCAGTAAAGTTGAAGGTTGGGCCATGACCATAGAATATGTGATATGTCAGATTGTTGATGGCAACATCTCGAACAGTGCACATTAGGTGGGAGTTTGGCTCTGTAGAGCTTGTACAGGGCCAATATCACCAAAGAATACTAATCAATTGCAAATTCAAATATATAGTTTATTCTATAAAAACGGTTTAAAAATATCATCTATAGAATACATTCAATATAGCAAAATATATGTGCAAGAACAAAGTACTCTCTATACAACTACAGAGAGCCACACCAAAATTCTTCACAAAATCATACAAACAAATCACAGTAAAAATACATGTTGTTACAATGGAAGAATATCATAGACACTAATTTTTGTCATTTCTGCACACTAATCGAACAAGAAATTCATAGGTCAAACCACTATTTGAGAACAGTCTCTTGTTTGGCCAAGATTGAGTCGATTTAGTGCTTTATAAAACCAGCATCGTCGTGTTTCAGTGGGTCTAAATCATCCAACCACCTTCTTCAGATGCGAAATTGGAGGCAACTCATGTCCCGGTATCTTTTTGAACTTTAAGGAGTCGACTTATGTAACCATAAATAGGAGGAGCTAATGTTGGAGATTGTTTAATCCCACGCTTTGCATGATAAAGAACATTGAAAATAACAGGATCAACTTAAGCTCCATACAGAGATTTCTACATTGATGGGCACGCCTAAGAAACTTTTGGGTGGCATTTGATTTCGAGGAGCCAGCTTATCAAGGGCTAATTTTTAATTTAAACTACATCAACTTTGATGATTTGAAGTTGTGGGAGACATCAAGTCTTTTCCTGAAGAAGGTGGTTGGAAGATGTGAGCCCGCCAAAACGCGTCAATGCTGGTTTTATAAAGCACTAAATCGACTCAATCTTGGCTAAACAAGAGACTGTTCTCAAATAGTGGTTTGACCAATTAATTTTTTGTTCGATTAGTGTGCTGAAATGACAAAAATTAGTGTCTATGATATTCTCCCATTGTAACAACATGTATTTTTATTGTGATTTGTTTGTATGATTTTGTGAAGAATTTTGGTGTGGCTCTCTGTAGTTGTATAGAGAGTACTTTGTTCTTGCACATATCTTTTGCTATATTGAATGTATTTTATAGATGATATTTTTAAACCATTTTTATACAATAAACTACATATTTGAATTTGCAATTGATTAGTATTCTTTGGTGATATTGGTCGTGCTTGGGATGAATGGTGGGTGATTTGACATCAGATTTTTTTAAACACAGCCAAAGGGAATTGTTTATCTCGACTAGTTGTCTATTTGGCGCCCTGTCCCTTTGGTCAAGGGGGGGCCCTCTCTTGTTGTTTGAGAGCTTGTACAGGGGCCAGTGCCAGTCATTCAAGATCTTGTAAGAACTAAATTTCATTCTGGCCTCTCGTGAACTTTTGTCAAGGGTCAACTCTTGTCAATTAGCTTCCAAGTGTGCTTTGTCTATACGTGGCTACAATATTCTATAAAGGAAACACAAGAAGATGATGGACCGAGGGCTGAAACTTTTCAGACACTCACCCCCAGTCACAGATCTGGGTTGAATCCATCATCATTCTTTAGCTCACTTTGCCACCTCAGTTCAGACCCAGCCAAACACAAATCAGTCTTGACCCTGTGCCTCATGGGAACAGTCCAGCCCGAACTGCCAAGCCAGGTCTTCCCTGAACCGGAAACAAGCATCCTGGGACCAGTTTCTGGGTAACACCCTTCATCAGCCAGGCTAGCTTGAATCCAGTGGCAAAGTGAGCCAGGTCTTCCCTGAACCGGAAACAAGCATCCTGGGACCGGTTTCTGGGTAATACCCTTCATTAGCCAGGTTTGCTTGAATCCAGTGGCAAAGTGAGCAAGGGACCCACGTCTGGGCATACCCTGCCAACTTAGGGCGAACGAAACAAACAGAAGGAGATGAAGGACGGAGGGCTGAAACTTTTCAGACACTCACCCCCAGTCACAGATTTGAGTTGAATCCATCATCGCTCACTTCGCCACCTCAGTTCAGACCCAGCTATATGCAAATCAGTCTTGACCCTGTGCCTCATGGGAACAGTCCAACCCGACTGCCAAGCCAGGTCTTCCCTGAACCGGAAACAAGCATCCTGGGACCGGTTTCTGGGTAACACCCTTCATCAGCCAGGTTTGCTTGAATCCAGTGGCAAAGTGAGCAAGGGACCCACGTCTGGGCATACCCTGCCAACTTAGGGCGAACAAAGCAAACACAAGTAGATGATGTACGGAGGGCTGAGACTTTTCAGACACTCACCCCCAGTCACAGATCTGGGTTGAATCCATCATCATTCTTTAGCTCACTTCGCAACCTCAGTTCAGACCCAGCCATATGCAAATCAGTCTTGACCCTGTGCCTCATGGGAACAGTCCAGCCTGAACTGCCAAGCCAGGTCTTCCCTGAACCGGAAACAAGCCTCCTGGGACCGGTTTCTGGGTAACACCCTTCATCAGCCAGGCTAGCTTGAATCCAGTGGCAAAGTGAGCAAGGGACCCACGTCCGGGCATACCCTGCCAACTTAGGGCGAACAAACCAAACACAAGGAGATGATGGACCGAGGGCTGAAACTTTTCAGACACTCACCCCCAGTCACAGATCTGGGTTTAATCCATCATCATTCTTTAGCTCACTTCGCCACCTCAGTTCAGACCCAGCCATATGCAAATCAGTCTTAACCCTGTGGCTCATGGGAACAGTCCAGCCCAAACTGCCAAGCCTTGCTCACTTTGCCACTGGATTCAAGCTAGCCTGGCTGATGAAGTGTGTTACCCAGAAACCGGCCCCAGGATGATTGTTTCCGGTTCAGAGAAGACTTGGCTTGGCAGTTTACTAGCAACATCGTATTAGATGGCTTGGCAGTTTACTAGCAACATCGTATTAGATACTGGCCTTACATGGCAACCCCTTTTTTTAATCAAATATTTGGGCCTGGAATTCGGTTCAAACCTGCTAGACACCCTCCATCAGAATGAAAAGGTGACCTTAAAGAAAATCGAAAACTTGCTTGATAGCTGGCATCCCAAAATCCTATCATGGTGGGGTCGTATAAAAACTATTAAAATGATGGTGATTACGAAAGTTAATTACCTCATAAGTATGTTGCCCTTAGTTCTTTCCGAAGACTTCCATCAAAAACTTGACAAATTAATAACAACATTATTGCAGTGTTATCCGCCTTTGCTCCGGTGGACTGAGCACGTAGACCTTCTGGAAGCTTTTTCTTGGCCAGTCCATAACAGATCTTAATACACGAGACAATCTATCTGGAGATGGTTCTATTCTGAACAGCTTTCCCCTTTTTCACCCCAGAGAACCATAAAAAGAGTTGATCATCAATCCAATAGTCTTTGGTGGGATAGATGTAAAAGCTTAGGGCTCGCATTGGGTCAAGGCGATGAAATATGTGTTCCTTTTTAGATGGATGAGGTAGGGCAAAGAAACCTGGCAAGGTCATAGACTTCCCTATGTGGAAAGCTGTGACAACCTTTGGGAGGAATGCCACTTTCGTCCTGAGGAGTAGGTTGTCTGGGAAGAAGGTGGTTTTTGGCCGCTAATCATATAGTGACTGTAATTCATTCATGCAATGAGCTGACGTGATAGCCATGAAGAAGGTCGTCTTCAGCGTAAGTAAGTACGGAGAACAGCTGTCCACTCGTTCAAACTGGCACACTTGAGAAAAGTGAGAACCAAATTAAGGTCCCTCTTGAGGCATCTTAAATGGCATTGGTGGGAACACATGGGTCAGCCCTTTCCAAAAAAAAACAAAAAAAAAACAAAACATCGCAACGGGCTATTTGAATAAAGATGGTTGATCAGGTAAAAGCAGAAGGCTGTAAGATTACCTTTAAGTGTTACCACAGCCAGGGCTTGCTAAGCTAGTGATAGACAAAACGAGAGAGGATGATGTAGGGGAGAGGAAGTGGAATAACAACCAGAGCTGCTGACTTTGGAGCTGGGGAACCAGGTTTGAGTCTCTGCATCGGCTCAACATCCTGTGATTCTGGAGAAATCACTTAATACCCCCGTGCCTACCAAAATTGAATATGTCCATCTGTAATGCAACTGGTGCTCATGTAAAGCGTTCCGATACCTTTGGGTCAAGGTTTCACTATATACAAACGGCAACAAAAAAAACAAAAAATAGTACGTCAGACAACTGTGCATGTAGAGGGTGGATATTTCAGGAGGAACACCAGACAACAAACTACGTCCAGCATCCCACAAACTGTTTTAGTAGGACGACGCCTGGCTGCCAAGATGACACATGCTACTTTGAGAGGAAGATCAAACGTCATCATCTGTTGCCCCTTATGGCATGCTACTTTGCCATGAGTCTATCGATGTGATGTCAAAATTAAGACTAATGTATGGAAAGAGCAGGACGATGTGAGCCACAGGTTGTCTTGCACGAGTACGTTGCGACGCTTCTAACACTGCCGGGATCGCGTACAAACTGCTCTTTCCATACATTAGTCTTAATTTTGACATCACATCGATAGACTCATGGCTAATTTTTAAGCAGTTTGAATACCTTGACAATTGTTCACCTATCGGGTCGCAAGTACAACCGGTTTTTAGACTCGTGGCATAACTAATTTTCAATTGGAACGAATACCTGGGAGAAATATTGACCTACCAGGTCGGAATTATAACCGGTTGTTAGGTCAGGAATACTTGTTTCACGTGACAGCCCTGAAGAAGTCAAGGGTTATCACCCTAACGACGAAACACGGGTTGGCTGGACCTCGTGTTTTTGTTTTGATTAAAAGACAAAAGAAAATCATCAAGAGACATTGCCTCCATCTGTCCTACTACGTCTGGCGAACTTTCGCATCACCTGAATGCGTGTGCATAGGAATTGACTTTTGCATTTCGGACCTTTGGGTCCCAACTTTGAGGGTTTAGGGGTTTTTCCCTCACCTGTGGCACCGCAATAATTACTTCTGTTGAGTGACTGTACGCCCTAAGCTGAGCGCCACTACTTCCTGTGTTAATTAATACCCCCATTTTGTAGTACTTTGAGAGGAAGATCAACTGTCATCATCTGTTGCCCCTTATGAAGGTGGAGACTGTGCAGGCTCCGGTGCAGGACCCTACCCTCTGCTGTGACAGGAGGTTCTTCCAAAGGGGCAGCCTGATCGGATGATAGATGCTCATGACTAAAAGTTCGAAGTACCACACTCTCCTCGCCCAGTTCACAGACCCTAGGATGATATGGGCCAGGTCTTTCTTGATCTTCAGTAATGTGATCAGGAGAGGTGGAGGAGGGAAGGTGTACTGGAGTCCCGAGCTCCACACTAGGTGAAAGGCATCCCTGAGTGAAAGCTGGCATGGGAACTCCAACGTGCAGAAGCTTAACCATTGCATGTTCTCTGCGGTGGCAAAAGATCAAGCCAGGGTTTTCCCAACTGCTGGAAGACGCTCTGTGCCACCTCTGAGTGCAGCCTCCATTTGTGATTAGCTAGGCAATATCAAATGAGCTTGTCCGCATTGGAGTTCAAAGACAAAGATCCTGCCAGGTGTTATAGGATGTCCTGACAATTCAGTCATTGACACAGGCGCAAAGTGTAGGAAAGTGGGGTTCTGTTGCAGTAACCGCCCCCTCTTTTTGCCAGATTTCTGATGCACTTTGACTGAGTATGCCCTGGGTCTCTGCCAATCAGGTTTCCAGGACCTGTGTTCTTTCCCTAACCTGTACCACTGTTTCCACAATTGGCACACCTCTAGCCCACATATAAGTCCCTTGTAAAAGGTACCAGAGGTACTAAGGGCCTTGTGATCAGAGAGGGTCCCTTAGGGCTGCAGCAAGTATTGTGCACTCTAAAGGACCCCACACCAAACACAAACACACGGTCATTGCAGGCTATGTGTTGTGGTGTAGCTAAACTAAAGGAGTCGACACAACACACAGTTCGGGTGCCATGCCTACACACCACTGCCTGTGGCATAGGTAAGTCACCCCTCTGGCCGGCCTTACAGCCCTAAGGCAAGGTGCACTATACCGAAGGTCAGGGAATAGCTGCATGAGCAGTATGCCTCTACAGCATCTGAGCCCATTCTTGGACACTGTAAGTGCAGTGAAGCCTTTTTGAGTACATGGGCTGGGAGTTTGTCAACACTAACTCCACAGCTCCAGGATGGCTTTACTGCAGACTGAGAAGTTTGGAATCAAACGTCTCAGCATGGTAAACCCACACTGACGCCAGTGTTGGATTTATTATAAAATGCACTTAGAGGGCATCTTAGGAGATGCCCCTTGAAAAATGACCAGCTTCTAGAGTATTGGCTGACTGGTTCCTGCAAGCCAGCCACCACCAGAAAAGTTTCTGGCCTCATGGGGTGAGAGCCTTTGTGCCTCCTCGCAGGAACAGCAGCACTAGGCGGTGAGCCTTAAAGGCTCTCACCTTGCTTTATGCTGATTGGGGTAGCTTCAACTAGTGGAGGCACCCCCCCCCCGTCCTAGCACCACTTTTTGGCGGCAGGACAGGCAGGAAAATTAGTAGGAGTGTCCACTGCGGTTTGGCACACCCCTACGGAGGCCATGAGCTGAGGTGAACGCCTCCCTTCAGAATTATCCATTTTGTTTTAGAATTAGGACGAATAGGGATGTGCCCCTCTCGCCAAAGGGAGGGGCACCTAAAGGGTGTAGTCACCCTAGGGGACAGTAGTCATTGGCTATTGCCCTCCAACCTCAGTAACGCCCTTAAATTTAGTAATTAAGGGCTCCCCTGAACCCTGTTCCTCAGATTACGATGATCGAAGAAGGAGAAGGTCTGAAGAGCCTTGCAGCAACGAAGGAGGAAGATGACAAATGACTTGGCCTAAGCCCTAGCAGCCTGTCTCACGCTTCAAGGACCCTGCTCGCAGAAACCGGCGTCTCCTGTAGCCAGCAACCTCCAAGAACCCCAGAGACCTGAGCAGCCTTTGACAAAGACTCTTTTCTCCAGCGGACACCGGATACGTCCAAAAGAGAGAACTTCAAGGACACAGGATCCAGGCGGATCTGCGACTCTTGCACCCCTCTGCCTCCGACACCCACGGCCCGAGTCTGTGTGACTCACCTGTCCTGTGAAGTCTCTCCAGCGATCCTGACCTCATCTCCATCGGCGGCTGACCTGTCTAGGACATCACAACGATGCCTGCAGCCTCTTCACGAAGGGTCCCCCCGACCATGACCGGATCCAGCTAAGAGAATCCGACACCAAAAGGCACCCCTGCATCCTCCGTCCTCGACTTTGGGGAGCCCAGCGAACAGTGCCCAGGTGTCCCCCAGCTATCCAACTTACCTGCCCAGCTGTTGGTCGCCTACGTCCAGCCTCCTGGCCCAAGCCTGCAGCCTCTTTGTGAAACTTACAACCTCCATTGAAAAGCTTTGGGCGCCTGACGCTGATCTGCACCCTGCACCCGGCCGCCCCTGTGCCGCTGGTGGTGCAGCCTTGGTGCTGGCTGCCTTGTGCTTGCTTCAACCCCTGTGACTCACATGTCCTGTGAAGTCTCCCCAGCGAGCCTGACCTCGTCTCCATGGGTAGCTGACCTCTCCAGGACCCCACAACTTCGCCTGCAGCTTCTTCACAAAGGGTCCACCCGACCGCAACCGGATCCAGCTAAGAGAATCTGTCACCGAAAGGCACCCCTGCATCCTCTGCCCTCGACTTTGGGAAGCCCAGCCAACGGTGCCCAGGTGTCCCCCAGCTATCTAACTTACCTGTCCAGCCGTTGGTCGCCTTTGTCTAGCCTCCTGGCTCGAGCCTGAAGCCTCTTTGTGAAACTTACGACCTCCATTGAAAAGCATTGGGCACCCGATGCTGAGCTGCACCCTGCCGCCCCTGTGCCGCTCGTGGTGTAGGTTAGGTGCTGGCTGCCTTGTGCTTGCTTTAACCCATTGGGCCTTGCCCTGAAACTGCAGGCACTTATCCGCTAATCTGTGCCTCTTCGAGGTGCCCCCAGTCGCCATAGACTAACATTAGGCTCAGTGACGTCTGCACCCGGCTGCTCCTGCGCCGCTGGTAGTGCAGTACTTACCTGAAACTGAACCATGCCCCGTGTTGGTCAAAACCCCTGAAGACTGGGAAGTAAGTTGTGTACTTACTGATAACTGCATAACTCTGTTTCCTTCCATAGGATTGCATCATGATTTTGTCTATTGCAGGTAATTGTCTGTCTTCACAATTGCAAAGTCTACTGTATTTGACAAACAATACAAAAGTAATCCCGAAACTGTAAAGCATTTTTACTGACTTGCAAAACAACCTACACTACATTTCTGAAAAGTATTGCTACTTTTAAAATTGCAACATACCTGCAACTAAGTGCATCTTGATTCTAGAATAAAATAAAGTAATAATTTTTTACACAATTGGTCTGGATTCAGTCTTTGAGTGTGTGCTATCATTTCTTGCCTGAGTGTGTACAATAAATGCTTAACACCGCCCAGTGATCAGCCTAACTGCTTGACCACACTAACACAAATATACCGTTTAGTATTATCTACCTAAGTCTCTGGTGATCCACTGGACTTTATGCACGCTATACCTTACTTTGGTATAGTATATACATAGTCAGCTTCCTACATTGGTGGCAGCCGTGGGATCTACGACATTGCATTTGTTGAACTATTTAGTCAACACCTGATCACATGACTACAATCCAAAAATTGCCTTTAGATTCACTGTATTTTTGAATTGAACATTTTTTCCACATTTTCAAAGAAGTCTTGTTAGGGCCTTGGTTATGTCCAGTTAGTATTTTTTTTTAAAGTTTAAAACTTACTGTAGTTAGGGGTAAAAGTATTTAGAATAGTTTTTAGACCTCTTTTAAAAAGACCCCAACTGTTAGTAAAATAATGACTGACAAAGAGAAAGTGGTTGAGGAGCTTGACCTCTCCACCTACCTCCATCTTGAGATGAGAGTTAAGGTCTCTATGCAAACTCAAAAAGATTAACATTGGGTCCCATCCTACCAAGGTCAAGATCCAGGAGCTCTTGGCAGAGTATGCTAAGGACCATCCTTCTGAAGGGGAAGATCCCACCTCAGAAGATAGAGAGGTTAGTGGGGATGAGGACAGCTTCCACCCTCCCCCACTAAATAGGGAGATCAGGTTCCCTGTGCCCCTGACTCTAAGGGTAGTGCTCACAGCACCTAGATCCCACACAGGTGGGTCAGGTTCGTCTGAGACCATAGAGGACAGCCTCAATGATGAGGACATCCTTTTAGCAAGGTTGGCCAAAAGATTAGACCTAGAGTCCAGACTCCTAGCTCTAGAAAGAGAGAGAGCAGATATGGGACTTGCACCCTTAAATGGTGGCAATTTAATACATAGGGAAAAAGAAAGCTCTTATGAGCCTAAAACCCCAAAGGGATTGTCCCCAAATATGAGGAAGGTGATGACATCACCAAATGGTTCACAGCCTTTGAGAGGTCCTGTGGAATGAGATAAGTGAAGAAGTCACACTGGGGAGCATTGCTTTGGAATTGTTCATTGGTAATTGCAGGGACAGACTCCTGACCCTTACTGGGGCAGATGCTGAGTCCTATGACCTCAAGAAAGGCACCCCGATTGAGGGTTTTGGACTCACAACTGAGGAGCATAGAATTAGATTCAGGGGGGCTCACAAAACCTGGAGTCAGTCCTGGGTTTACTTCATAGATTACTCTGTAAAAATACTAGGTGGCTGGTTAACTGGAAGTGAAGTGCATGATTATGGTAGGCTTTATAATCTGTTTATGAGGAAACACATTTTACATAATTGCACTAATGAAAAGTTGCACCAGTATCTGGTAGATCTAGGTCCAATTTCTCTTGAAGAATTGGGAAAGAAGGCAGACCACTGGGTCAAGACTATGGAGACAAGGACAACCACTGGGGGTGACCAAAAGAAGACGTTTCTTACCTTCGGTAACGATGTATGTGTAAGAGACATATATTAGTTATAGATTCCTTACATTAGAATTACCCCGAGGCGTCAGACGGGTTACGGAGAATTTTTTCTTCAGCAATACCCCTGGGAGTCGGTAGGTGGCATCGGTCGACTCCGTGTCCGTCGTCAGCGTCGTGGTCACCGGGATGACGTTGCGGTGCCTACTTAAACGCCACCCCTGCACGCTGGTATCAGTTCTGACACGACTTTCCACGCCAGAAGCGCAGAGCCATGAAAGACACTGACCACTGGTGCATCACACTAGGGCCCTGCAAGGGTGTCCCTATCCCCAGAAGTCAGTTCGCAGAGCAGGGAGGATGGGTGGGGTAGTAAGGAATCTATAACTAATATACGTCTCTTACAGATATATCGTTACCGAAGGTAAGTAACTTGTTCATCTGAAAGAGACTATTAGTTATAGATTCCTTACCTTAGAATAGATACCCCAGCAATACCATCCCCGGAGGAGGGTCTGCGGACCAAGTTCACACCAGAAAGTCCTGGACGACGGAACGGGCAAAGTAGCAATCCCTCTAGGCTTGACTATCCAGGCAATGTCGTCTGGTGAACGTGTGCATAGAAGCCCAGTTGGCTGCCTGGCAGCGATCGATGAGTGGAATTCCACGCGAGAAAGCAGTAGTTGCTGCTGTAGCTCTAGTGGAATGTGCTCGCAGTCCCACTGGAGGTTCCTTTTTAGCCAAAGCTTAACAAATCTTGATACAAAGACTACCCATCGAGAGATGGTATGCTTCTGCACAGCCCGACCTTTTTTGGCATCCACATAGTCAACAAAGAGTTGATCATCCACCCGGAAATCCTTTGTGCGGTCAAGGTAGAAAGACAGTGCACGTTTCGGGTCCGGAGAGTGGAGTGTATCCTCCTCCTTGGAAGGGTGCGGAGGCGGGAAAAAGGTGGGCAGAGCAATAGTCTGTCCGATGTGAAAGGGAGTGACAACTTTAGGCAGGAGCGAGGGCCTCGTTTGAAGGATAGGCCGAGAAGAAAGGGGGCTTAGAAGAAAGAGCCTGAAGCTCACTTACTCTGCGAGTAGAGGTGATGGCAACAAGGAAGGCAGTCTTAAGAGTGAGAAGCCTAAGAGGACAGTTGTGAAGAGGCTCGAAGTGAGCGCACATAATGTAAGTCAAAACGCGGTTCAAGTCCCACTGAGGCATTATAAAAGGAGATGGAAGAAAGAGATGAAAAATGCTTTTAAAGAACCGACTTACGGGGGCGTGTCCAAGATGGCGACCAGCAAAGTCGCATATCCCGGAGCACTGCCGGACGTTGTAGGCCCTGCAGGGCAAGAGCCGCACAGGCATTACTCTCAGCCAGAAAATAGAGTGACCCGGACGGGTAACATCACTGCGACACCTCCCGAGAAGTAAGGGGCCCTCTGGAGGCTTGAAGCAGTGGGGAGACGCCGGCCGGGGCGAAGCCATGTGGGCCGGGCTCACCGCTCATGGAGGCTGCCTCTGCGGCATAGCGGGGGAGGGGCCCGCCTGCTCCCGATCACAATGTCGCATCTGGTGGCCCAGCGGACCGGCTGTTTTCGCCCGTCAGCAGTCCTTGGAGGGGGCGTAGCTGCTGGTGTCTCAGTGGTGGACGGCCTGAGCCTGCACCGTCTTCCCGGCGCCTCTCCTGAGGAAACCCCTGCGGCCTTCGCGCCACTGAAGTGAGTAAGCGTGGGCCGGGGGGCTGAGAGGCGTGGGGTGAAGGGACTGAGTAAGCCTTGCACCGGGGACGCCTGAGGCGGCTTGCTTGGGGCATCGGAACATCCCCCCTCGATGGGATAAGTTGCCTCCGGACAGAGTGCAGCCGCCGGAGGGGGAAAAGCGGAGCACCAGCAAGCAGGCAGTGAAACTTGGACCCCGCGGAATCATGAGCCTCCCGCGGTGGGCTGCTGTGGTGGGACTTCTCGTGCCCCTATCTTCACCACTGTGTCGGGGAGCCTCACGCCCCTGTTGTGGACGCCCTGTTGGGGGTGCGGACCCATAGGAGTCCTAGCGTCTGCCCCGGAGAGGGTGGCCCCCAACGTCTGTAGCGCAGTTGGCTTGGACCTGCTGCCCCTTCTGGGCACATCTTTTGGGGGGGGAGGGCTCCCGTTGTCCTGACCTGTGGAGTGGGGGAGCAAGCCGGCCCATGGTCGCAGCAGCGCGGATTGCGACAGTGGTAGAGAGCAACCAAAGGTGGATGAGTGGCAGCAACAGTCCGCGAAGAAGACTGGGAGCAACACCTGTACTGGTCTGGCCGGACGTCCACGGATCGGCCCAACGACCTACCAGTGGGGCTTAGAAGGCGTGGGTTGCACTGTGACCTTCTGCGGTGCACAAGGGGTGAGCCGACCCGCCTTTAAGTCATAGAGCCCCCTGGTTGGCACAGACAGTGGAGACGGACCCATCATGACCAGCAGAAGCCCCCCCTGGCTCCTATGTGGGGCAACTACATTTGGTCTTTACGGCGTGACCCAGGCGCCGCAGGTTGTAGACCACCAATCCTGCATAATTGACTGCCAGCTGTTGGCATCCCTGCCTGGGGCCTGCCCTAGCTGGTGGTGGTGGTGCAGCGGTGGTGGAGCCCTTCTGCTGTACCATGCAGAGATCACACTGGTCCTGAGCGAGGCGCCTCCCTGCTGAGTGCGGGTGACGGTGGCGGGTGGGGCGCGGCGACGGTATGTCTTCCCTTCGGAATGCAAAGAAGGAGCCCTCGGTGAAGGACATTTTTGCTAAACCTGCTCCTAAGAAGGGCGACAGAGCGAGTGGCCACATACACTCAGATCCACAAACTGATGCTGCTGGTGTCAGTGGTACAGAAGGGGACGACTCCCCTATCACTAAAACCTTTCTGGAGCACCTCTTTGGAACACTACGGGAAGATTTTGCTAGTCTTAAGCGAGAAATCGCAACCAACATCAAAGAACTGCGGCAAGATGTAGTAACAGTGGGTTCCAGAGTGGCTGCACTGGAGGAGGGCCAAGACGCACGTGAAAAGGAGCTGGAGGGTCATCGGCAGGAATTGTTGGCCCTCCACGATGCCAACTTGGATCTCCGCTACCACCTCGAAGACCTGGAAAACAGATCCCTCTGCTCCAACATAAAGATCAGGGGCGTACCACTCCAAGCAATCTCGGGTTCCCTAGTTGGCTTCCTCGTTCGCCCTTTCAAGCAGGTTGCCCCCTTGCTGCATAATGAGGAGATCGTCTTAGATCGGGCACGACGCGCTGGTCGTCCGTTCACTGCGCCAGGACAGCCGCATGACATACTGACCTGCTTCCACTCCTACCGCCAGAAAGAAACGATCATGTCTGCGGCACGAGATCAACCCTCCATCACATTTGAGGGTCACCGCCTGTGGCTGTACCCGGTCCTTTCCCCACAGACACTACAGTGCAGAAGGGAGCTTAGGCCCCTCACGGATCTTCTTCGAGATAAGAACATTAAATACAAGTGGGGACACCCTTTTCGACTCCAATTTGTCTGGCGGGAGGAGACTCGCATCATGAAGTCTTTGGAGGACGGCTGGCCACTTCCTGGGATGCCGGACCTAAGCCCTCCCTCGAGGGCTGCTTTCCCGCGACAGGATCCCGCGGCACCGGCCGCGCGGCTCTCCAGGCGACGACGAGTGAAGGTCCTGAGCAAGCCAACTGAAGCAACAAGCTAATCCAGCAGCTTCAGAGAGATGGCGAATCCGACCAAACAGATGGAGGCATTTGATTGTCTTTCATTGCCTCACTCCTCCACCACCCCCTTTCCCAACACTCTTGCTGTGCCCCGATCACTGAGGGATACGTGTCATGATTCGGTGTTGGCCCTCAGTTGTAGACTTTATCCTCCAGCGGGGCTCCTCCTTACAACTGTCACTTCGATTGTGATCAAGCCGACGACATGGACTCTATTGCATACCAATGGTTTGACCCCAGGTGGGGGGATTGTTTCTGTTGTTGTTCCCTCTCCTCTTGATATGTTATCCCCTTTGCCTTCTGTGGTCCTTTTCTCTATTCCTTCCCTATGTTGCCCTAACATGCTCCCTTCCGAGTCTGTGGCGCTTTTCCCTGGGGGTCATATTCTCTTACTACCATGCTCCAATAATGCTGTGGCGCTAAATGTCCTTAGCCTCAATGTGTGAGGCCTTAATGCACCATCTAAACGCCTGGCACTCCTTTCTTACCCGCGGGACACTAAGTGCGACATATGCATACCGCAGGAAACGCATCTACTGCAAAATGACTGGCGTAGGCTCCGCTCCCGATGGTTTGACCGCCAGTTTTTCTCCTCAAGGAGCTCCAAGAGAGTGGGGGTGGCTGTCTTGTTTGCCACACATTTCGCTGGGAACGTCGAGAATACCTTACTAGACATCCCGGGTAGACAGCATTGCAGATTCTCTTTGCGGGTAACACCTACACAATCGCCACGATCTATGCCCCAAACGATGGCCAGGAAGCCTTTATTTGAGACTCCCTGAGCCAACTTTTGCTGAAGGCGGACAAAGGGAAACTAGGCGGGGGAGACTTTAATACTGTAATGGACTCTCACAGAGAGCACACTACAAACAGAGCGGGGCAGTCCCGGGGACTCTCTGCAGCCACACTGCTCTGGTTGGAGGAGGTAGGCCTGATTGACGTTTGGTGACACAGACATCCTATATCGCTGGAATACACCTTTTTTTCGGCCGCTCAGCAAACATATGCGTGCATTGACTATTTCCTCACAACACCCAAACTCACGCGCGATACTGTCTCAGTGAGTATTGGGGCGGCAGCCCTCTCTGACCATTCGCCCATCCTCCTCCATCTTGATCTACCGGGACAGACACGCACCGCACCACGCTGGTGACTTAACACGAGACTCCTCACATATGACCAGACACGGCGGGACATACTGACCGCGTTAATCACCTTTTTAGATATAAATGATACGAAGGAGACTATCCCAGCCACATTGTGGGAAGCACTTAAAGTAGTGATTAGGGGGACAATTTATCGCTATGACCACAGCTCATAACAGGGAGAGGCGGACTAAACGAGGCCAGCTAGAGGAGCAAGTTAAAGAACTTGAAGCTAAGCATGTGCGCTCTGGGTCAGTGGCAATTCGCAGACAGCTGACTGCAGCTCAGAAGCTACTCCGGGAGGTGGACCTGGGTAGGGCGGAGTACGCCCTGCTCCGCATCCGCCTAAAATACTACGCTGGGGGTAACAGAGCAGGGTGGATGCTCGCACACCGCCTTCGAGTGCAGGTGTCAGGGTCTAAATCCCTTTTGCTGTCTGAACCACACAGGAGCAGAATGACGCTAGGTCCCAATACCCTTCTCAGAACCAACCCTGCTAGGTCTTTTAGTATTCCATTGCAGGTAAGTTCTAAGGGGGGAAAAGGGGTTGGGGACAGAGAAGAGACTGCTCCAATATTCTGCCTGTTCAGCTACGTCTTCTTCTTCTTACTGGACTGCAACATTAACATGTAAAAAACCTTTATTTATTGTGCCTTTTAACTTACTGTTTTTTCTATGGTGTATAAATAACTTATCTTACCAGAAGGTTTACTGAAGCTTACTTCTCTTCTACTTCTCATGTATTGTTTGCTAGGTTGTATGAGAAGTCTTCACTCAGATCTCTTTCCTTTTCGTTCTCAGGTACAATCTGCACTTGATCCTGCTATTCCTTAATGTAAGAAAGATAAGGTAAGTATTTATTTCTGTATTCCTAATTTATGTATTATTTGGGTTTCTCTTTCTTTCTATTAACTCACTGTTAAGAGACTGGAGTGGGCCTTGAACTGGGGTTTCTGTAGTAGGATGACTGGTTTTCTGTCTTTAATTAGTTTTTTAAACAATGCTTCAGAACTTAGGTTAAATGTTAAAAGGAAGCGTTCCTTTTATTCAGGCCTTTGGTTTTTAATGTTTGCTGGAAGCACTGCCATACGTGAGGAGAACATTACTGGAGTTCTCTAACACATGGCATGAGAAAGAAACATGCCGGGCCTTTGACCCTGACTTCACCTTTTAATTAATTCTCAGAAGAGTGAACAAGTTTCAGTCTAAGAAGACACTGCGTGTTGAAAGGTCACGCCTGCGTCTGACAGATTCTGGAACAGCTGAAAAAGACAGCTGATTCAAAAAAGCTTTTTATTTAATCTTCTCAGCTAAGGAAAGCAATTACTAAAAAAAGTATTTCCAGTTTTCAAATGAAGGAAAATATATTCTGACTTGTTTCCTTTTTTTCTCTTTAAATAGAAATTTACCTCTGACACAATAACCTTTTCTCACAGAATGTTTTATATTAGCTACAAGTTTAACACTAACCTGATTAGTGAGGGAATGTAGTTCCGACGAAGCTAACCCCGATTTTATCGCAACTACCCTAACTGACTTCCACGACGCTGGGAAAACAGGTGCTCTTCAAATTATTTCTTCAGTGAAGTGCACAGTGGAATGTTGAAGCACACTTCACCTGATGTCATGAAGCCTAAAAGACTAGACTGCTAACAGTGGTGTGCTGTCGCAGTATGTGCATGTTGGCAGCCATCTTGGAGTTCCATCGGTGCCAACAAGCACTCCAGCTTGAGGGATTATCTGACTTTTGGTAAGTTTGTAGGGGGAAAATGGTAGCCAGCATACAGTTAGAAGGAGGAAACCTCCCGTGAGTCCTGACAGTACCCCCTCCCAACGGGGTTTCCTCCGGTCGTGGTTTGGAAGGGAATTTGGCATGAAAGGCTCTAATTAAACGGGGGGCATGGACATTAGTACTCTTTTCCCAGGAACGTTCATCAGGTCCATAACCTTGCCAATCAATGAGGTAGAAAATTTCATTGCGGATGAGTTTTGAATCCAAAATTCGTTTAACTTCGTACTCCGCCTCACCATTAACCATCAGAGGATCAGGAGGGGAAACCCTACGCAACCCCGGTTGAATTGGTTTAAGGAGAGAAACATGAAATACTGGATGAATTTTGGTAGAACCAGGAAGAGATAGTTGATAAGTGACTGGATTTATGACCTTCTCAATTGGATAAGGACCCATAAAACGAGGCTGAAATTTACGGGGACCTTTGAGTCTGAGATTTTTTGTACTCAACCAGACTAAGTCTCCTACATGAAGCTCAGGTTCTTTTTTACGTTTTCGGTCAGCGAAGTGTTTGTAACGATCCTTCGCGATTGACAAATTCTGGGTTACTGAGTGATGAATTTTAGTTAACTGTCGGGCAATATCTTGAACAGCAGGAACATTAATATCATCAAAATTAGCATGAGAATTGGGATGTCTGCCTGAGTTTATAAAGAAAGGGGAGTGGCCAGTGGATACATTTAGAGCATTATTGTGAGCATACTCCGCAGTCCATAAGTGGTCAGGCCAGTCACCCTCCTCATCTAACAAATAAAGTCTGAGGTGTTGTTCTAGGTCTTGGTTAATGCGTTCAGTCTGACCATCAGTTTCTGGGTGAAAACTGGTGGAATAACGATGGTCAATATTAAGGCCTTTGATGTAAGCCTTCCAAAATCGTGATAGGAACTGAGAGCCCCTGTCTGAAACGAGGACCCTAGGAATCCCATGAAGGCGAATAACATGTTGATTGAAAAGTTGGGACAATTGTTTAGCAGTGGGTGTACCTTTGAAGGGTATATAATGTGCCATCTTACTAAAAGTGTCGACAACTACAAGAATGGTATCATACCCATGGGAAGAAGGTAGATCAACAATCAAATCTAAGGAGACTGTGTGCCAAGGATATGGGGGGTTGGCATGGGTTGTAGGAGACCTTTAGGAGCTTGTCTGTCCGATTTTCCCCGTGCACAAATTTCACAGCCTAACACATATTGACGGACGTCTCGGCACATGTATGGCCACCAGAAACGACGTTTGAGTAATTCTTCGGTTTTCACAACACCTTTGTGGCCAGCCAGAGGGTTGTCGTGACATTCCTGCATTGCCTTCAGCTGAAGCTCCTTGGTGGGTAAATACAGGGTGGTACCTAAATAGGGAGGCCATTGCGAATGAAACGTTGTGGATCTTCTGTGGCCCAGTTCTCCATTTCAAGGTCGGTCATCAAATTTCGAACGTGATGTTCAAAAGGTTCTAAGGAGATAGTTCCAATGAATTTTCCATCAGGTATGATTTGCTGGTTTTCAATGACTGAAGTTTGATTTTCTGTGTCGAGTCTAGAGAGGACATCAGCCTTTCCATTCTTGGATCCGGGACGAAAAGTGATAACAAAATCAAAGTCCGCGAAGTAAAGAGACCAACGCAGCTGACGTGGTGTGAGAGTTCGAGCAGATCGCAAAAATTTTAGGTTGCGGTGGTCCGTAAACACCGTTACAGTGTGTTTTGCCCCCATTAAGTAATGCCTCCAATCTTTGAAGGCATCTTTGATTGCCAAGAGTTCTTTTTCTGTAATCGTATAGTTGCATTCCGCAGGGTTGAGTTTGCGGGACCGATATGCCACCGGGTGTAACTGTCCCGTGTCCTTGTGCCTCTGAGAAAGTATTCCCCCGATGGCTAGGTCCGATGCGTCTGTCTCCAAATAAAAAGGCTCAGAGGGATCTGCATGAAGCAGCACCGGTGCTGTGGTGAAACTGTCCTTCATCAACTGAAAAGCTTCTTCTGCTTCTTCTGACCATTGGAACGGAACTCCTTTCTTCAGAAGACGAGTCAGCGGAAGTATCTTATTGGAGAATCCATTAATGAATCGTCTGTAAAAATTAGAGAATCCGATAAAGCTTTGAACCTCTTTGATACTGGTAGGAGATTTCCAGTCTGTTATCGCCTTCACTTTTTGCTCATCCATTCGAACTCCTGCAGGTGATAACACAAAACCTAGGAATTCTACTGTATCTGTGTTGAAGAGGCATTTCTCCAATTTAACGTATAGAGAGTTCTCTCGTAGACGTTGTAAAACTGCTCTGACCTGGTTGTGATGTTCTTCAACCGTGTTGGAATAAATCAGGATGTCATCTATGTATACTATAGCGCATCGGTCAATGAATTCACTTAAAACATCATTGATAAAGTACTGGAAGGCCGCTGGTGCGTTACAGAGACCATATGGCATCACAAGATACTCATAAAGGCCAAATTTGGTCCTGAACGCAGTCTTCCACTCGTCGCCTTCCCGGAGTCTAATCAAGTGGTACGCTCCTCGTAGGTCTAGGCGAGTGTATATCTTTGCTTCCTTCACTTGATCAATTAGTACTGAAATGAGAGGCAATGGATAACGATTCTTCACAGTTATCCTGTTAATCGCTCTAAAGTCAATACAAGTCCTGAGATCTCCCCTTTTTTCGGCACGAAAAAAAGTGGGGAAGAGACAGGGGACTGCGACGGTCGGATAAATCCGTTCTCCAGATTCTTAGCTAGGTATTCCTTCAAATGGATGTTTTCCTTCTCCGTTAATGCGTAAACTCTGCTGCATGGTAGATTAGCCCCTGGTTCTAGATCAATTTTGCAGTCATAGGGCCTGTGGGGGTAACGTCTCTGCCTTTTTCTCATCAAAGACGTCTGCAAAGTCTTGGTATTCATCTGGTATCATGGTAGTTTGGATCGCACATACCGAACCTCCACCTTCACACAATTGGGTGGCAGCGCAGATTACAGAAGAATGTGTCTGGTCGTCGAAACAATTTTTGGTGCAGTAGTCTGAATTTAATTGAATAGTTTGGGCTCCCCAATCAATTAACGGGTTGTGTTCCGTTAGCCATGGTAGACCTAGAATCAGTTGAAATTGGGGGCGTCTATTAAATTAAATTGCAAGGTCTCTTGGTGTCCTTCGACAGTAGTCATGTGTACCAATTCAGTATGACTGGTTATGGGCCCTGAAGTTAAATCCGTACCATCCACCGCTCTGACCTTCTCACTTTTCTCCTTCTTGATAGCTTGTAAACCGATCAGGCTAGCAAATTTGTGGTCGGAGAAATTACCTGTTGCCCCAGAATCTACCATGACGATGATTCCTGTCAAAACCACATCTCTAAACCTTAAGGTCACAGTCATAACCAAATGGGGAGAGGAGACTTGTAGTGTGTTTGCCAATTGGTGATTTGTTGGAGTCGTTTTTCCATTCGCATCCACAGGTCCAACTCCCCTTACCTGTGGTGCCTCTAGTTTTCCTTCTCCTTAGCAGGCAACTTTGGTCTTTTTAAGCAATTCTTGACAAAATGTCCACTTCTTCCACAATATAGGCACAGTTTGTTCAGCCTTCTCTTTTCTTTTTCTTCTTTAGAGAGTGGACCTCTGACTACACCGATTTGCATGGGTTCAATTCCCGAAGAACTCTCTACTGTCCGTGTGGATTCTGTTTTGACACGGTCAAAACGAGGAACACTTGGTCTAAGCTCCTTCCGCCGTTCTCCTTTCCGCTCACTTTGCCGATAATCGATCTCTAAGGTTAAATCCACTAAGGCAGAGATGTCGGTGGGTCGATTAGGGATTTGAGATAGAGCGTCCTTCAATTCCTCTCGCAATCCTCTATAGAATACTGCTGCTCTTTTATCCTCGGGCCAGTTGGTCTCGACCACTAGTTTATTAAATTGGGCTAGGTAAGACACGAGTTCTCGGTTTCCTTGCTTTAATTCCAACAGTTCGTTGTCTGAAGCTTGAGATGCTGTTCTTCTATCAAAAATTCGGAGAAATTCCTTCTTGAAGTCATCTAAACTGTACAAAATTGGGTCATCCTTGGTTACTAGTGGCATGGACCATGAGGCGGCGTCCCCACTAAGGTAGGACAAGATAAACGCCACTCGGGATTGAGCATCGGGGAAGATCGTTGGACGGCACATAAAATGCAGAGAGCATTGGGTCAAAAAAATTTGCGCTTTCTGCGGGTCTCCATTAAATCGCTCTGGAGGGGCAAGAGGAATTACTGGGGATAATGAGTGGATTACTTGTGTGGGGGCAAAGGATGAAGTGCTGATGTTAGGACTCTGGGTTTCAAAGGATGCGGTGCTTGGCCTAGATCCCAAAGCTGGTGTTCCCGTTTTAAAGGTTATTATCTCCTGTCTTAGTATTTTATTTTCCTCTCTGACTGCCTCCAAGTCCCTTTGTATATTACTCAAAATCTCGCCCAAATTTTTTAAATCAAGTCCTTCTGCCATTCTGCTCAGGTGCTTGTACCAACGTGGGCACTTCACTCTGTCAGGGTCTAAATCCCTTTTGCTGTCTGAACCACACAGGAGCAGAATGACGCTAGGTCCCAATACCCTTCTCAGAACCAACCCTGCTAGGTCTTTTAGTATTCCATTGCAGGTAAGTTCTAAGGGGGAAAAGGGGTTGGGGACAGAGAAGAGACTGCTCCAATATTCTGCCTGTTCAGCTACGTCTTCTTCTTCTTACTGGACTGCAACATTAACATGTAAAAAACCTTTATTTATTGTGCCTTTTAACTTACTGTTTTTTCTATGGTGTATAAATAACTTATCTTACCAGAAGGTTTACTGAAGCTTACTTCTCTTCTACTTCTCATGTATTGTTTGCTAGGTTGTATGAGAAGTCTTCACTCAGATCTCTTTCCTTTTCGTTCTCAGGTACAATCTGCACTTGATCCTGCTATTCCTTAATGTAAGAAAGATAAGGTAAGTATTTATTTCTGTATTCCTAATTTATGTATTATTTGGGTTTCTCTTTCTTTCTATTAACTCACTGTTAAGAGACTGGAGTGGGCCTTGAACTGGGGTTTCTGTAGTAGGATGACTGGTTTTCTGTCTTTAATTAGTTTTTTAAACAATGCTTCAGAACTTAGGTTAAATGTTAAAAGGAAGCGTTCCTTTTATTCAGGCCTTTGGTTTTTAATGTTTGCTGGAAGCACTGCCATACGTGAGGAGAACATTACTGGAGTTCTCTAACACATGGCATGAGAAAGAAACATGCCGGGCCTTTGACCCTGACTTCACCTTTTAATTAATTCTCAGAAGAGTGAACAAGTTTCAGTCTAAGAAGACACTGCGTGTTGAAAGGTCACGCCTGCGTCTGACAGATTCTGGAACAGCTGAAAAAGACAGCTGATTCAAAAAGCTTTTTATTTAATCTTCTCAGCTAAGGAAAGCAATTACTAAAAAAAGTATTTCCAGTTTTCAAATGAAGGAAAATATATTCTGACTTGTTTCCTTTTTTTCTCTTTAAATAGAAATTTACCTCTGACACAATAACCTTTTCTCACAGAATGTTTTATATTAGCTACAAGTTTAACACTAACCTGATTAGTGAGGGAATGTAGTTCCGACGAAGCTAACCCCGATTTTATCGCAACTACCCTAACTGACTTCCACGACGCTGGGAAAACAGGTGCTCTTCAAATTATTTCTTCAGTGAAGTGCACAGTGGAATGTTGAAGCACACTTCACCTGATGTCATGAAGCCTAAAAGACTAGACTGCTAACAGTGGTGTGCTGTCGCAGTATGTGCATGTTGGCAGCCATCTTGGAGTTCCATCGGTGCCAACAAGCACTCCAGCTTGAGGGATTATCTGACTTTTGGTAAGTTTGTAGGGGGAAAATGGTAGCCAGCATACAGTTAGAAGGAGGAAACCTCCCGTGAGTCCTGACAGCAGGCCATTGAGAGCAGCGTTTCCAAGATAGTTGGAGCAGATGGAGTCCCCCTCCATCGAGACGTGGAGATTGTCGAAGCTTTATGTGCATTTTACGAGTCCTTATACACGGCAGACCCTCTTTCATACTCTGAGGCTCGCGCCTACTTAGCACTCATACCTCAAGTCAACACAGGGATGCCGGTGTTTTCCGCCCTGGACGCAGAGATTACCACACAGGAAGTTTTAACTGCCATCCAACACTTACAGCTGGTAAGGCAACAGGGCCGGATGGCTATAGCACGGGATTCTACAAGACCTTCACCCCGCAACTCGCTCCCCTCTTGACCCGTTTATTTAATACCCTTAGTGATACGGGCACCCTGCCTGATCCAATGTGTATGGCCATAATTACGGTAATCCCCAAAATGAGCAAGGACCCAAAATACTATGCCTCCTACTGCCCAATCTCCCTCTTGAATGTCGATGCCAAACTCTTTACCAGCGTTCTTCCACGCACGCACCACCTTCCCCATCACAGGTGGGACGCGACAGGGCTGCCCTCTGTCACCCCTGCTCTTCACGCTCTATATGGAGCCCCTAGCGGAGCGCATACAAAATAACCCTGACATTGCTGGTGTCCGAATGGCTGGTAGAGAGCACAAGATTATGCTCTACGCCGACGATGTCCTTTTGACCCTTATCAACCCCGAACATTCACTAAAGGCTGTTGTAGCCGAGTTGGCTGACTTCACGGCTGTGTCAGGCTTTAAAACCAACCTGCAGAAGTCACTAGCCCTTGGTATTGCCATCCTTGCAACAGAGGGGGCCCGTTTGGCACCCCTCACACCTTTCCAATGGTCTGAGGGCGGGATTCCGTATTTGGGACTCCAGATCCACACCACACTTCCGTCCATAGCTGCCCAAAATGATGGTCTTCTGTTAACTACCACACGCTCGACCCTCTCCGCGTGGAAGGCTCATACTCTGTCCTGGCTTGGGCGCATAGCTGCTGTTAAAATGACGCTACTACCCAAGATTCTTTATGTGATGCAGTCTCTCCCGCTTCAGCCTCCCCCGACTCTGGTAGATAAACTTCAGACACTTATATGGGACTTCATCTGGGGGGGTAAGGATGGCCAAGTCCTGTGCCTATTTACCTGTACAAGCGGGCGGCCTGGGAATTCCGAACTTATGCTGCTATTACCAAGCCGCGCAGCTGCGCTACATGGTGGCGTGGTCCCGCACCTTAACGGAAAAACACTGGTGCTTTATAGACCAGGCTATTGCAGGCATGCATATATGGAAGATACCTTGGCTTCCGAAATCCCTCAGGCCGGCAAGTGTCTATGTTTTACCAGTGACACGCGCTACCATTGGTGTGTGGGACCGTGTCCAACTACAGCGTGGGCTCTCAACACCCATTTCACCCCAAACCCTCCTGATTGGCAACCCGGACTTTCCACCTGCAGTGTCTGAGGAGGCATTTCAAGCCTGGCAAGATGCCAACTGCAAACGTATAGTGGATCTGTTCGACCCCGGGGTCTTATGGGCTTTCCTACGCTCCAGGAATCCTATGGTCTGCCTGAGACCACGAAATGGCAGTATGTGGTGGTTGCGCACTGGGTGATGCAACCGTGGATTTGCACACATGCTAGCCGAACCCTGACGCCCTTCAAGAGATGGCTTCTCAAGAGACATTCAGACAAGAAAATACTCTGACATTTATACGTTTTTAAATACAATGCATTCACCACTGCGATCACCAGGGCGGGACAGATGGGAAAGGGAATGTGAGCGGCCATTCACAGATAGGGAATGTAGTGACATACTACACTGAGCCCGAACGTCCGCTTTAAACACCACCAGCAAGGAAATGTTCCTAAAAATCGCCCACTACTGGTATCTCACACCAGCTAAAATGGCAGTTTGGAACCCGAACAGGAGCGACCGCTGCTGGCGGGACTGTGGACAGCAGGGCACACTCGCACCCCTACTCTGGCACTGCCCCAAGCTTCAGCCCTTCTGGGAGGGAGTGCTAGAAGCCATAAACACCATTTACATGACGGACATTCCGAGGTTCCCTAGCTATATATTACTAGGCCTCCCAAATACTCTCACCTACCCGTTACGGTCAACCAGAGGTAGGGCCATTACCCTTGCGCTTCGGGCGGCTAAACACCTCCTTCTTAGTAAATGGAACACCGCTACCATCCCGTCACACCTGGATTGGTTGCACAAATTATGGGACATAATAGGCATGGAGAAATTAACTGCAGTAGCAATGCACTGCCTTCCCCTCTTTGATAAAATGTGGCAGCCCGCCTTGACATATCTCTCAACTGAATTCCGGGAATTGTCCTGTCCCCGCTATCTCCGCGTCCTGTGTTTAATACCAGCAGAGGTGCCTGCAGAACACTAGACCACCTGAACACACCCCTGCGGACTTCTCTACTACTGGGCAACTTAATATCTCTCCCACTTTCCTGTTCCTCCTTTTACTCTTCTTGTTCACTGTTCAATGCGCTGTACCCCCTGGGCATCCAAGATTTGCCATCCCCAATATTTGATCACCAGCATCCGAGCGGATGTAGGTGGGTAGTGTTGTATTGAACTTTACGGTTAAAAATAAAAACAGATTTAAACCTAAAGAACCGACTTAATAATAATAATAATCTTTATTCGGCATTGGTCGCAGCCATAAAAGAGACAACATTAAAATGAAATAAGACATCACCAACAGGTTCAATTGTTAGCCGCATAACACCACGTGCAAAATTCGCAAATTAACAATGTAAACATTAATCACTTCCACCATCAATTAAGAATCCAGAATCAATACAGGAACACAAGCCGCTCTGGTTGTTGGCACAAAAAACCCACGGTTAAAATCCTGGACATATTCATTAGAGCAAGCTTGTCACAGAGTGTGCAAAATCAATCACCATACATATTTAGTCACCTGTAGAATGTCTAGACTTTAGTGCAGCTCTATGTAAAATATTTACATAGAAAAACAAAGTGTAGGGTATCCTGTGGAGACCTATTGTTGCAGCCACAGGGACCTCTGTCTTCTACATGCGCAACAAAGCCAGGAGGTGAGGCCAACAAATGATGCAACAGGCTCAATCTAAAACTGGTAAATAAAAATATCATAAGCATTTGTTAAAATCAATAAATAATTCTCCACTCCCAACACTGTTACTAGGACATGCCCTCTTACCATGGGTTTTCTAAGCTCCTTTTCCTCCCTAGAGGCCACAGCATACTTAAAAAATAATTTTTTCACTATGTGCTTATCCTGTGATTTCACTGTGTCATGTTGTGTGAAGACATCTGCTCTACCTAGAACGCAAGGGTATCCTTAACATATCTTAGCCATGGGATTTTTAAACCATGATCGAGTGAGAGACAATCCTCAATCACTAATCGATTAAAACCCACCTCCTGGCTAGTCCAAATCTTCACCCAACATAACAACGGTTTAACAGCCGCCCAGTCTAGTATATACTTCATTCCTAATTCTTCATGTACTGTGTACACGGCAATACCCTGGGGCACTTTAAAAAAAATTCTTAGATATTTATTTTCTGTGGGTTGAAGAATGTTAGCCGCTACATAACCCCATACCTCACTTCCACATAGCACCTTAGAAATACACAAAGAACTATACAATTTTACTATTACCCCTGGTGACAATGTACCTAGTCTATGTGCATGATTTGCGATTGCTCCCATTGATTTTTTCATCTCAAGTATCTTCACCTCCTGCAAAAGTTTCAAATTAAGCTTATTATCAAATAAAACACCTAAATAGGAGAAGGCCGGGACCTTCACTAGACTATGAGTACCTACTTTATAGGTATTGTTTCAAATGGTCTGCTTACCGAATTCCATTATATACGATTTTGACAAATTCGGTGAGAGGTCCATCCCACTCATGAAGGCCACAAATCCATCCAATAAAACCTGCAAGCCTCTAGGGGTTTGTGCTAACAATACCGCATCATATGCGTACAACAGGACTGGGACCGATCTTCCTATTCTGGGGGTATCAGCCTGTAACGCGATCAAGGACGCTTCCAGTCCATTAATATATAACGTAAATAAAAATGGGGCCAATATACATCCCTGTCTTACCCCTCTAGAACAAAGACAGACCTAGGCAAAGGATCAGTCACATTCCCATCCTGGGTGTATCTGACTGCAGCAGTAGTATTAAAGTGTAAGGTCATTAAAACATTTATGATCGCAGGGTCAACCCTGAGGACACCCAGCAGGGACCAAAGTTTGCGGCGGTTCGACCGATCGAATGCTGCGGTGAAGTCCATAAAACCCCCAAAAAGAACACCAGGATTAGCTATTGTGTATTTTGCTATCAAAAGATAAAGGTTTAGGCATTGGTCCATGGTTGACCTACCTATACGGAACCCATATTGTACCTCTGAGATGATTTGGTTAGTGTCCGCCCAGTCTGAGAGCCTGTTTAATAGTACTTGGCCAAGGACTTTAACTGGGGCATCAATGAACGATTAAGGGCGGTTGCAGTGAGGATTGTCCCTGTCCCCTTTCCAAAAGTTCCGGACAATAGTTGCTGTAGACCACGAGGGGGGCATTATTGTCCTCACAGCAGTATTTAGAACCCTGGTTAAGACTGGGGCCCAGACCTCTATACTGTCGCGAAAAAGGTCAGGAGGGATCCCATCGGGACATGGGGCCTTGTTCTGTGATAAACTCTCAATGCCCAGTCTCACCTCATCAAGACTAAAAGAGATCGCTCTGGTGCTAGAGGGAGAACTGTCATCCATAATGGATTCCTCACTATAACCATGAATATACACACCCTCAAAGTGGTCCTTCCACTGGTCTGGGGTAGTGTTATAAGCTAATCCTCGCTTCTCTGGGTCTATATAACAGGGGCTGTTAATAATCTTCCAAAAAAGGGTACAATCCTTCTTTTCGCATGCTTCTGTCAGCTCCTCTCATGCTTGTTTCTGAAGGAAACGCTCCCGCCCATTAATGGCCCCCTTATAATGACTTCAACATGTTGCCACCCAGGCAATGTCACGTGGGATCTGTTTAACGGCCTTCTTAAGATAAAGCAAGCCCCGAGAGCACTCGCTATCAAACCATTTCGGTGAGTCAGCACAAACAGTAGCTACCGGTACTGTTAATAGACTGGCGACTGATCGTGCAATTGCAATAACTGCATATATGGTTTCTTCTCCCAAGGCTGATAAGTCTAAACACTTTAAAATCTCCTGTTGCCTCAAACTAAAAGCGCTCAGTTAAAAAGAGTAGTATCCAGCTGTGACCACCTCAAACGCCTCCCTTGATTAGATGTGACAAGTGAACCCACAGTCATCCTACGGTGCAGTCGAATTTCCCGGCACTTCAAGCACCAAGTTCAAGGGACTGTGATCACTAACAGGACTGTGCTGGATTTTAAAAGAGAGTATAAACCACTTCAGGGAAAGGGAAATAAAAATAAAATCAATAGTTGTTGCAGAGCCCCTGCCTTTATAGGTCGGCCGCGAAAAGAGATCAGGGCACGTCCCCCCCAAATCTAGAGTATAGATTAGACCATAAGTGTCTAACAGAGTATTCAGTTTATGTCCTTTTACAGAGTGCTCCATGTGCAATCCATCCCTGATCGTGCATGTGGCCCACTCACGTGTGTTCGATAACAACTCGGTACAAAGATGGCAATTAAAATTACCAACTAAAATCAAATCACCCTGCGAGAAAACTTCACCCTGCAACAACTCCATACAACCACTTAACTCAGCCAGGCTTGAAGGGCGGGACTTTCGTTTTACATTATAAAAATTAATTAAAGTGAAGCGGAATGATTTACCCACTGCAAGTATCAGTCCTTGTGCAATTTTAGAATCCCAGTTCAAATACTTCACAGCTCCACAGAGCCTCAGATCTATAAAAATAATTAATCCACCCTTTGCTCTTTCCATGCTTGAGCCCACTGCCGGACAGAAGAAGGTTTTATAACCTACAAGAAAAAGGTTACTTTCTGTCTCCGATGTCTCCTGGAGGCAAATAATGTTATAAGATCTGATGAATTGAAGCCATCTTTCATCCATAAGTTTGGCGGCTAAACCTGCTACATTCCAGGAGATGATATTCAAAATCCTCCCCCCACCCGGGCGATACTTAAAAGCCTGTGTGTTAGGTCCCAATATTTGACAATTAGCCCCCCTGCTACTCACTTGCAAGCTATCTGCGGAGGTGCCCTCCTGACCTACAGTGGGACCCACTTGCGACAGTCTGGTTACCAAACTCTGTGATGATGAAACCCTGGGAACAACAGTAACATCACTAATCCCATGTCCCTCATGCAGTCAGTCTGGATCGTTGAGGTCCCTGAGGGGCGCATAAGGATTGGGCATGGACTGTATTCCCCCTACAGACGCGGGAGCTCCCCCGAAGGTTAAAGGATGGTTACTGGTTGTGGTATTGTAAGAAGGCCTATAAAAGAAGCCCAAAGGTAATGCTTTAATACCAGAGTCCTAATAGTGGGGCTGGGATACCTGTTGTAAGATATTACGCGCTAAATTGGGGAATCTAAGTGTAACTATCACGCAATCACCCTCAAATGTCTTCCTCGTCCGTCCTAGCCACGCTACCCTCCTGGCCATCAAGATATGTCTGTGATCAACCGTTTAAAATTTTGCATATTTACACAACCAATGTATTACTTTGCTGATCAGTTGAACAGATAATTCGTCCCTGTGAACACCCAGACCCGGCACCCCTACCAAAACCACAGTATAAGGGCAGCACGCTGGGGGAAGATCGATTACGGGCAAACCCCGGCTGTTAGAAGTAGATAAACTGTCTATGGCTCCTACCCTATGCTGTGGCAAGGGCTGCTAATGGATCGAGGTTGAGGTCAATCCGATTGCTAAGGGCCCTGAGCTGGGTACCCATGTTCTCGGTTTCGCTATTCGTACCACCTACTGACCTAAAACTAGAGGGTAGGGGCTGGTTGGCACTCTGGTTGTCTAGATGGAGGGTTCCCGTTTGCCTTATATCTTGCTGCGTGGTAGAAATGGCAGGTGTTAGGCTAATAGAAACCAAGGCGTTTTTAACTCTGCCAGTGTATCTCTGGACTCCATCATGATTTTAGTAAGATCATTACAAAATTTAGTCAATAAAACGTTCATTACTTCAGTAATTTTATGCTTAAGATGAGCCCAGAGCTCTTCTACAACCCTTGGATCAATATTTGCAGTTCCTTTCCCATTCTTGATAGACTCTGGCTTTTTGTTCGTTTTCAGTGGCTTTTTGGGTGCTGCCCCCCCCCCTCCCCCCTCCCCGAGTCTGCTCCCTGCGCAAAAGCAGAAATGGCCTTGCTCAAGTCGTTAGTTCCGGGAGTAGTATTATTGATGCTACTGGGTCTAGTACTAGCAGTCACTGTAACCGCCAATGCTGCTGTACTGGCTCTGTCTGGTGATTTTTGAGGGCAATAGGGTCAACCGAGTCCAAGGAAAGCCTCCTCTCTGCCCTGTCAATTTCTTCAGAAATGGCCTTACTGCTTTCGCCAGGAATGAGTCAATGCTAGTACGCTTCCTTCCCACTGGGGGCTCACATGGGCTACTATCGTCTTCCCTATTGTGCCCTACTTCACACACACCTTCAAATATCCAGATAACAAAGGTCACGAAAGAGGGTACTCCTTTCTACAGTAGACCATAACAATCAAATGCCCACATGAAGTTAGCTGTGGCCTCCCCAGATAAACCACTAGTTACCCGAAAGTGTCTGTGTCCACCAAACGGGCCAAAAAGCAAAAGGAGCAAGATCCCACTATAGCGAGAACCAAAGATGCGGGCCTGCTTAGCCCCGCTTGGTTAGAAAGGGGCACTGTTAAAACCCCCACCTGCTGGTAGATCACTCCTACATGGCAGTCAAGGGATAATCAATAAACAGTACCTTCAAAAAACGTATCACAAATGTCAGTTGGGGGGGGGGGCCAGCACGGCCTTCTCCGGTCAGTGACGGGCAAGGATGGGTCTGCCCTTGGCCCGGGCTTTGCCCGGGCATGCGCCCGGGTGTGTCCCGCAAGGCGGGAACCCTCCCTTGCTTTATACGCTCCTCCGTACGCAGTCAGGGCGTCATTGGCTGCGTCATCTGCAGCCGCTGCTGGGAGGAGTAGTCCTCCCCCTGGATTGCAGAACCGGCGTCCCGCGGAGCGGGAGCCCTCCGCTGCTTTATTCGAGCCTCCGTGCGTAGGCAAGGCGTCAGGGTGTCGTTGGCGGCGTCAGCTGCAGCCTCTGCTGGGAGGTGTAGTCCTCCCCCTGGATTGTAAAACCGGGCGTCCCGCGGAGCGGGAGCCCTCCGCTGCTTCATTCGCACCTCCATGCGCGGTCAGGGCGTCGTTGGCAGCGCCAGCTGCAGACGCAGCTGGGAGGTATAGTCCTCCCCCTAGATTGTAGAACCGGGCGCTCCGCTGCTTTATTCGAGCCTCCGTGCGCAGGCAAGGCGTCAGGGTGTCGTTGGCGGCGTCAGCTGCAGCCTCTGCTGGGAAGTGTAGTCCTCCCCCTGGATTGTAAAACCGGGCGTCCCGCGGAGCGGGAGACCTCCGCTGCTTTATTAGCGCCTCCGTGCACGGTCAGGGCGTCGTTGGCGGCGTCGGCTGCAGCCGCTGCTGGGAGGTGTAGTCCTCCCTCTGGAATGTAGAACCGGGCGTCCCGCAGAGCGGGAGCCCTCCGCTGCTTTATTCGCATCTCTGTGCGCGGTCAGGGCGTCGTTGGCGGCGTCAGCTAGAGCCGCTGCTGGGAGGTGTTCTCCTCCCCCTGGATTGTAGAACCGACTTACAAAAGGGGACTTGAACAAAGAGGGCTGAAATGGCTGCCAGATAGCCTTTAAGAGGGCCCAGAGCAGAGTCCTGCTGGGCCAAAGAAAGAAGGAACAAAAGAACCTCAGAAAGAGGGGCAGAAAGGAGATCCACAGCCTTTGCTGTGCACCATGCCACAAACCTGTTCCATCGACAGGCGTACACCGTCTTAGTGGAGGGACGCATAGCTGCCAATATGACATTACAGACTTCGGGAGGAAAGTCAAAAGCTGTCAACTGTCGCCCCTCAATCTCCACACAAGGAGGTGGAGGCGGGACAGGTTCGGTGGAGGACAGTACCCTGCCGCTGCGTCAGAAGATCCTCCCGAAGGGGCAGTCTGATCGGAGGATCGATGGTCATGCTCAGGAGTTCGGGGTACCAAACTCTTTGTGCCCAGTCCGGAGCCACAAGAGTGACTTGGGCCCGGTCGCGCTTGATCTTCTTCAGCTCTCAGAAGTGGTACAGGCGGAAAAGCGCACAGGAGGCAGCAGCTCAATTCACGACGAAAAGCGTCGCCGAGCGAGTGCTGCCTTGGAAACTCCAATGCGCAGAACTGCTGACATTGCGAGTTCTCTTCGGTTGCGAACAGATCTAACCAAGGCTCTCCCCACCACTGAAAGAGACCTTGCACCACCTCTGAGTGAAGACGCCATTCGTGATCCACCAGGCACCGGCGGCTGAGTTTGTCCGCCCTGGTGTTCAGAGAACCTGCCAGGTGTTGAACCACCAGGGTAATGCCCTGATGTTCCAGCCATGTCCAAAGGCGAAGAGCCTCTTTACAAAGGGTCCACAACCCCACCCCACCCTGTTTGTTGCAGTAACACATGGTGGTTGTGTTGTCCGTGAACACCTGCACTGCCTTCCCCTTGAGAGAGGGAACGGATGCCTTCAGTGCCAAGCGAATTGCCCGGAGCTCCAACAGGTTGATTATGGAGCCCGGATTCCGCCGGAGACCAGACTCCTCTGAACTTCGCCTCTCCCAGGTGGCCGCCCCATCCCAGAAGCGATACATCGGTCACCACCGTGAGGTCTGGTTGGGGAAGGGAGAGGGATCTACCTCTGACCCAATACTGGTTCCTTAACCACCACTGCAATTGTTGTGCAGTTCCCTCCGAGATATGGACGTAGTCGGAAAGATTCCCCTGATGCTGTGCCCACTGGAACATCAGGTCCCACTGCAGAACCCCCATATGCCATCTGGCATGATCCATCAGCAGGATGCAGGAGGCCATGAGGCCCAGCAGCCTCCGTGTCACTCTCACCGAAATCCGGGATAGAGGCTGAAACATCGGTATTATAGCCCGAATATCCCAGACAAGCTGCTCGGGAGGATAGGCCCGAAACTGCACTGTGTCCAGAACAGCTCCGATGAAAGGGAGTGACCGAGAGGGAGACAGGTGTGACTTTGGCACATTGATAGTGCACCCCAGCAAATGCAGGAGGTCCGCCGAAGTCTGGAGGTGGGAGACGACAGCCTGGGGCTAGCCCGCCTTCAACATCCAGTCGTCGAGATAAGGGAAGACTGGAACCCCTGATCTGCACAGAAGAGCTGTGACCACCGCCATCACTTTCGTGAACACCCGAGGGGCGCTGGTAAGGCCAAAGGGGAGCACGGTAAACTGAAAGTGCTCGTGGCCTACCATGAACCGCAGGGAACGCAGTTGGGCCGGCAGGACGGGGATGTGAAAATAAGCATCCTGCAAGTCCAACGCTACCATCCAGTCTCCAGGGTCTAGGGCAGACAGGACCTGAGCTAACGTCAACATTTTGAACTTCTCCTTTCGGAGGAAGCGATTGACGTTCCTGAGATCCAAGATAGGACGCAGGCCTTTGTCCTTCTTGGGCACCAGAAAGTAGCGGGAATAGCAACCACGACCTACTTCTGGCGCAGGCATCCTTTCGATAGCTACCTTGGCCAAGAGAGCTGCAACTTCCTGGTGGAGAAGTGCCAAATGATCCTCCGACATGCGGTCGAGAGATGGTGGCATGGAGGAAGGGGAAGTCTTGAAGGGGAGGGAGTAGCACCTTCGGACTATTTGCAAAACCCACCTGTCTGACGTGATGGATTGCCAGTGGGGGAGGTAATGGCAAATCCTGCCACCCACTGGCCGCTGATGGGCCTGAAGGGTCAGACTAGGAGGGTTGTCCCCGTAGCCATGAAAGGAACGAAAGGCAGACTGTGGTGGACGGGAGGATGCAGCGAGGCCCAAGGATCTGGCCGTAGCCCAAGAATCCTTAAAAAGCTTGAGCGCCGAGTCTGCCTTGTCACCAAAAAGGCACCGGCCATCAAAGGGGATGTCCAACAAGGTTGACTGGACATCCCCCGAAAAACCAGACGTCCTCAACCAGGCGTAGCGCCGAAGGGCTATCGACGTGGGAATCGTTCTGCCCAGAGTCGGCGGTATCCAGTCCACAGCGGATTGTGAATTTTGCTGCATCTCTCCCATCCGCCACTGCCTGGGAGAGAATGGTCCGGGCCTCCTCTGGGCACTGAGGCAGCACTTGCGCAACCGTATCCCAGACTGTTTGGGTATAGTGGCCCAAGAGGCATGTGATATTCACAGACCGCAGCGCTAAACTGTAAGAAGAGAACATGGACTTCCCAAGATGATCCAGCTTCTTGGATTCCCTATCCGTGGGTGCGGAAGGGAATGGGCACATGGAAGAAGAGGCTTGGACCACCAAGCTCTCGGCGGAAGGGAGTTGGGAGACGAAGATGGGATTGCCCGGAGCTGGGCAGTGGCGGCAGGCAATTGTCTGTTCCACAGGAGCCCCTCTGCTGGGCTTGGACCAAGTGCCCAGAAGGACGTCCGTGAGGGCTTCATTAAAGGGCAAGAGGCGTTCAGAAGATGTTGCCGCAGGTTGAAGCACCTCTGTCAGGAGGTTAGTCCTGACTGCCACTGTGGGGAGCTCCAGGCCCAAAGCCTTGGCTGCCTTACGCCCCACCACTGCATAGGACAATCCCTCCTCCGTAGCCACGGTAGGGGGAGAAAGCATGCCAAGGTCTGGGAAGGTACCCAATTCCTCTCTCCAGTCCGGTTCTTCCAGCTGGTCTGTTAAAGGTTCCAGCGACCCCTCCCAGTCCTCATCACCACCCTCAGGGCTATAGGGAACACCTGGGATGAACAAGGGAACAAAAGTACCCTCCGGCGTCGGATTTGACGTTGGCCGACGTTGATCCGGCTCTGGGTCCATCTGGGGGATGAGGATGGGGACAACGTCAGCCGGGGGCACGGCCGGCGCCGGGGGCCTCATTGCCGGGATCAGCGCCGAGGAAGGTCGAGTAAGGTCGATCAGCATCGATCTGCATCCAGGCCTGGATCAATGGGGACCCTGCGGCGCCGGTACCGGAGCTGCCGGCATCAAAGGCCCAGGGCCCCCAACCAGCTCTGCGGGGCCCGAAGACGCACCAGCGAAGTCGGGCTGCCCAAACACACGATGGAGGGCTTCGTAGAATGTACGAAGCTGGGCAAGGGACGCATCGGCTCCCGGAAATGGGGGGAAGCGCTGAGCCGTCCCTGAATCAGGCGCCAGAGATGGAGCCTTAGAGCGACAACGCTCCGGGTCCCACGTCGCGTCAGCCAACTGACGGGGAGTAGGTGAAGAGCGACGGTGCTTCTTTGCCTTCTTCTTGTGCTTCGACTTACCCGAGGAGTGCGAAGACTTGGACGAGGTGTGAGGCCTTCCCCTCGAGCGAGACCGGGAGCGGCGCAGAGCCGACTGCCGGGCCTTCAAAAGCTTTCGGGACTGCTCCCACAATGACTTTGGATTCATGGCCCGACAGTCGGAGCACGACTTCGGGTCGTGGTCGCGCACCAGGCACCAGAGGCACACGAGGTGCGGATCTGTCATGGACATCAGCTTGTGACAAGATTCACAAGGCTTGAATCCGGTCCGACGATGGAACATCCCTCGCGACTCGAAAAAGACTCGAAAAAGACATCGACAAAAGTCGAAAAAGGGTTAGTCAAAAAACGACTAAGGGGCATGCTCTCTCCAGATCTGCACTAGGCTGGCGTGGAAAAAGAAAGAACTGACGTCAGCGCGCAGGGGAGGCGTCTAAGTAGGCACCGCAACGTTATCCCAGCGACCACGACGCTGACGATGGACGCGGAGTTGACCGACGCCACCTACTGACGTGCAAGGGTATTGCTGAAGAAAAAGTTCTCCGGATCCAGTCTGAGACCTGGGGGTAATTCTAAGGTAAGGAATCTATATCTAATAGTCTCTTTCAGATGAAAAGAGTTACAGAACCTCCCCTGGGGAAACGAGGGTGAAGATCCTAAAGATAAAACTAGGTCGTCACAGGTAGCCCCCACTAACCTGTCCAGGAGGGTGGGCCCAAAGACACCTCACAAATTAAAATTGGGTACCAAGGTAAAAACTGGGATCCCAATAGGGTATGGTGTCACAACTGTCAAAAGACAGGATACCACACCTAGGACCCTAGCTGTTCTAAAAAATAAAGCCCCTGCTGTTGCTCCAGGGGTTGCCAGTGTAGCCTATGAAGGTAGTCCCTCAGATGAGTAAGTCCACACAGCCTTCAACTAGAAATTGGGCCAAAAAGGTGAGTTAGAGATTCCAGAGGGGAGTAGACACTTTCACCACCTACTGGTGAATGGGATCCAAGCCACTGCCCTGAGAGATCCCTGTGGCAGTCACACTGTGGTGCATGAGAGGTTGGTACTCTCAAACTAGTATATCGCAGGGGAGACAAAAAGAGTAAGGGTTATCCCAGGAGAGGTCACTGATAGGCCTGTGGCTGTAGTGCCCCTAGAGATAGATGGGTCCTTTAGTTAGAGAAGGGTGGTAGTCATTAAAGACCTCCCGCTTGACTGTCTCCTTGGGAATGACCACCCAGAGGTTGGTTTGAGCCAAAGTGAGGTACTGGTCCAGTGCCAGTCCTCACTCAAGGAATCTGGGCGGTCTGACCCTGCAACTAGTGTAGGTAAGCCCCAAAATAAAAAGAAGAGAAAGCATAGGAAGGGTGGACAACTGCTAGCCACAATTCCAGTAGGCCAAGGATATTCTACCCCTGTAGGGAAGGACCCCACATTTGGCACTGGTGAAGTCCTACCAGTCCCACAAAAAGACTTGACTAGCTACGCAACTGTCCAGCCTGAGTGGGTGGCTTCTCAGCTGACAGCAGGGAGGGTAGAAGGAGGGTGCTAACTACAAAGGGTAGTGACCCCCCACTCTAAAACAGCAGACGACAGGCAACCAGAACCCAAAAAAGCCTGGAAGTCAGCCCATTCACCTACCAGTGAAGAGCTAAAAGTGTGGACCTGGGCACTGACAGCTGTCAGTGGCCTCTGCAGGGTGTTAGCCTTCATGGCTGCACTGTCCTTGGCATGGTCGTCTAGCCCCATGCCAAATAGTAAGTTAGGCCCCCTGACCCTGTTGGTCATGGTGGGGATACTCAAGCTGTGGGTAACCTCTGTGGGTAAGCTGGGTGTTGCCCTAGCTAAGTTAGAATTTGCACAGGTAGAGACTGCTAAACCCAGACTAAAATGATGCGGTAAAGACACTAAAGAACTAGGAAAGGAGCTCTGGCAATTAGGTCCTCTTGAACCTGTTGAGGTAGGCCAGCTCTCCAAAGGGACTGACCTAGACAGAAGGATGTAAGGTAGAGTAGGTCCTGCAACATTTAAACCACTTCCTCTACTCTTCCTTGCATGAAAGACTAGGAAGACTCTCCCAGGTTTGGCTTAGTCTCCTGGCCTTTGGGCTGGGGGAGGGGGCTTGTGTAGGAAAGTGGATTTCTGTTGCAGTAACCCCCCACTTTTTGCCAGGTTTCTAATGCGCTTTGACTGAGTGTGCCCTGGGTCCCTGCTAATGAGGTTCCCAGGGCCTGTGTCCTTTCCCTAACCTGTACCATTGTTTCCACAATTGACACACCTCTGGCCCACATACAAGTCTCATGTAAAATGTACCAGTGGTACCAAGGGCCTTGTGACCAGAGAGGGTTCCTTAGGGCGGCAGCATGTGATGTGCCACCCTAAAGGACCCCACACTAAACACATACACACTGCCATTGCAGGATATCTGTTGTGGTGTAGCTAAACTAAAAGAGTCGACATGGCCCACAGTCCTGGGTGCCATGCCTATACACTGCCTGTGGCATGGGTAAGTCACTCCTGTGGCCGGCCTTCAAAACCTAAGGAAGGGTGCACTATACCCCAGGTGAGGGCATAGCTGCATGAGCAGTATGGCCCTACAGTGTCTGAGTCCAATCTTGGACATTGTAAGTGCAGTGAATCAAGAGAGATCAAGATTTTTTATTATAATTTGGAACTCAAAGAGGTCCACATAAAAAGCAAACAAGGAGTACAAAATGGACAAGTTACTTACCTTCGGTAACGCCTTATCTGGTAGAGACATGATCTAGCCGCAGATTTCTTACCTTTGAACTTCCAGTCGTCAGGCTGGATCCGGAAGATTTTTCTTATCAGTACCCCTGTGCACCGTTAGATGGTGTCGGACAACTCCGCGTGACGTCGGTGGCGTTGTGTTCGTCGTGACGTCCGAGTCGTCAATATAACCGCCACTCTGGCGCACTGAAGTCAATACTTTTCACGACTTTCAACGCCAGAAGTGCAGAGCCATGAAGTGACCGACCATGGTGTGTTAAAAAAGAGCTAGAGCCCTGAGGGGAAACAGCCCTGACACTAAAAGACAATTCCGTAGTGCGGGGAGGATGGATGGGTTGGTAAGGAATCTGAGGGTAGTTAATGTCTATAAGGCGTTACCGAAGGTAAGTAACTAGTCCATCTGATAGAGACATCTAGCCGCAGATTCCTTACCTTTGAACAGATACCCAAGCAATACCTTTCCAGGAGGAGGGACTGTGGAAAAGCTTTAAACCTGCAAATCCTGTAAGACAGAACAGCCAAACAGGCCCTTCCTGCGAACCTGAGAATTCAGGCAATAGTGTCTGGTGAACGTGTGCAGAGATGCCCATGTGGCCGCTTGGTAGATATCAGAAGTAGGAACACAAGGATGGAGGGCTGTGGTGGCTCCTTTCGCCCTAGTGGAATGGGCCCTAAGGCCTTCAGGAGGCTGCATCTTTGCCAAGGCATAACATATTTTGATGCAGAGGATAACCCAGCGTTCTTTGCTCCCACATACCCTATAGAGAGTTGGTCATCCATCTGGAACTCTTTTGTGGGGTCAAGGTAGAACGATAACTCTCTTTTTGGGTCCAGACGGTGGAGACGCACTTTTTCTTTGGAAGGGTGCAGAGGTACATAGAAAGTGGGCAGAGTAACGGACTGTCCCAGATGAAAGGGAGTTACAATCTTTGGCAAAAAGGATGCCCTAATTCTTAGTACCACTTTGTCCAGGAAGAATGTCAGGTAGGGAGGCTATGATGACAGTGCCTGTAGTTCGCTCACCCTCCTGGCAGAGGTAATTGCCACCAAATAATCTGTTTTGATAGTGAGCAACTGTAGAGGACAGTTGTGCAGCGGCTCAAACGGCGCGCACATCAAAAAAATAAGGATCAAATTAAGGTCTCATTGTGGCATAAGAAAAGGAGAAGGTGGAAACAAGTGGGGTAACCCATTCAAACACCTCTGCACCAGAGGGGACTTAAAGGTGAAGGCTGATCTGGCAGCCGAAGAAATGACAAGAGGGACGAAAGGTAGCCCTTCAAAGTGCCCAAAGCAGAGCCCTGCTGGGCCAAGGAAATGATAAATAGGAGAATATCTGCCAGAGAAGCAGATAAGGGGTCAATAGACCGCTCTGTACAATATTTACAATTTTCTTTCTCCATCGCCAGGCATATACCGATTTCATGGAGGGTCGCCTTGCAGCCAGAATAACCTCGCAGACTTCAGGAGGAAGGTCAAAAGATGTCAACTGTCGCCACTAAATCTCCACGCAAGAAGGATGAGAGTGGACAAGTTCGGGTGGAGGACACTCCCCTGCTGCTGCGACAAAAGATCCTCCCGAAGGGGCAGCCTGATCTGAGGATCGATGCTAATATCCAGAAGCTTGGGATACCATACTCTCCGTGCCCAGTCTGAAGCCACAAGAATGACTTGTGCCCGGTCCCTACTGATCTTCATGAGTACTCTGTGCAGGAGTGGTATGGGCGGAAAGGCACACAGGAGGCATGAGCTCCACTCGCGACAAAAAGCGTCGCCGAGTGAGAGCCGCCTTGGAAACTCCAACGCACACAACTGATGACATTGAGTGCTCTCTTCGGAAGCGTACAGCTCTAACCAAGGCTCTCCCCACTGCTGAAAGAGACCTTGTGCCACCTCCGGATGGAGATGCCACTTCTGATCCACAAGGCACCCACAGCTGAGTTTGTCTGCTGTGGTGTTCAGAGAACCGGCCGGAAGTTAAACTACCAAGGAAATGCCCTGTTCTTCCAGCCAAGTCCAGAGGCTCAGGGCCTCTTGACAGAGAATCCACGACCCACCAGAGTCCTCTGATCTACACCTGCCCCAGATGGCCGTGCCATCCTAGAAGAGACGCATCCGTCACTACTGTGAGATCTGGGAAGGGAGAGGGATCTGCTTCTGACCCAATCGCGGTTTGTCATCCATCACTGCAGGTCTTTCGCAGTGCCCTCTGATATCTGAACCAGGTGGGTGAGATTTCCTCAATGCTGTTCCCATTGGAACTTCAGATCCCACTGCAGAGCCCACATGCGCCACCGTGCATGGTCCACCAGCAGGATGCAGGAGGCCATGAGGCCCGACAGTTTCAGAGTCATTCTCACCGAAATCCAGGATAGAGGCTGAAACATCGGTATCATAGCCTGAATATCCTGGACTCGCCGTTCGGAAGGATAGGTCCGAAACTGCACCGTGTCCAGAACCGCCCCAATAAAAGTGAGCGTCTGAGAGGGAGTCAGGTGTGACTTCGGCACGTTGAAAGTGAACCCCAGCGAATGCAGAAGGTTTGCAGTAGTCTGGAGGTGGGAGACGACTGCTTAGGACTAGCCACCTTCAATAACCAGTCGAGATAGGGTAAGACTGGAACCCCCGATCTCCGCAGATGGGCTACGACCACTGCCATCACCTTTGTGAACACCCGAGGGGCACTGGTGAGGCCGAGGGGGAGCACCGCAAACTGAAAGTGCTCGTGGCCCACTGTAAACCGCAGGTAGAGACGATGGGCAGGCAGGACGGGGATATGAAAATAGGCATCCTGCAAGTCCAGCGCTACCATCCAGTCTCCCGGGTCCAGAGCAGACAGGACCTGAGCTAGGGTGAGCATCTTGAACTTCCCCTTTTTGAGGAAGTAGTTGAGAGCTCGGAGGTCGAGGATAGGATAAAGTCATACGTCCTTCTTTGGAGCCAGAAAATGCAGGAATAACAACCATAGCCTATTTCTGGCCCGGGAACCCTCTCCCTTGGCCAAAAGAGTTTTGACTTCCTCACGGAGTAGGGCAAGTGATTCTCCGTCAGCCGATCGTACACTGGAGGCATAGAGGGAGGGGTAGTCTCGAAGGGATGGGAGTAGCCTTTCTGACTATTTGCAATACCCACCTGTCTGAGGTGATGTTTCGCCAGTGGTGGAGTTGATGGCGTATCCTGGCCCCAACTGGTCTTGAATGATCCTGGGGGATCAGATTAGGAAGATTTTGCGCTGGCGGAGGGGATTGTGGCTTGGCTCGACTTCTGGCCTCCCGACCCACGGTGTCAGGGTGAACCGCGTCTACGGCCCTGCAGAGGCTGCTGAACCTGCAGGGCCCTCTGGCCGGAATAGGGTTGGTAGCCCCTTCCCTAGCCACGAAAGGAGCAAAAAGCAGATACAGGCCAGGATGTTGTGGTGAGGCCCAAGGGCTTAGCAGTAGCCTGTGAGTCCTTGAAACGCTCAAGGGCTGCATCTGCTTTGTATCCAAAAAGATGGGAGCATGTCCATAAGATTAGCTTAGACCACACCCGAAAAACCAGACGTCCTCAGCCAGGCGTGGCGATGTACGGCCACTGTAGTGGAAATCGCTCTACCCAGCGAGTCTGTCGTGTCCAAGCCACATCGGATGGCAAACTTTGCTGCATCTCTCCTGTCTGAAATGGCTTTGGAAAGTAGAATCCGGTCCTCCTCTGAGACCCTGGGAAACACCTGCACAACTGTGTCCCATACTGAATGGGAATAACGTCCCAAAAGGCATGCGGTGTTCACCCACCGCAATGCTAGACTGGCGGAAGAGAACATTTTCTTCCCAAAGCCGTCCAGTCGCTTGGATTCCATGTCTGGAGGTGCAAAAAGGAACGCACCATGGGAAGTGGAAGTTTGAATCTCCAAGCTTTGTGGGGTGGTGAGGAAAACTGGGTTGTCTGGTGCAGGGCGATGGCAATGGGCAATCGTTCTATTCACAGGAGTCCCTGTGTTGGGCTTGGACCAGGAGCCCAGAATAACTTCTGTTAAGGCCTCATTAAAAAGGCAGCAAGGGTTCTGAGCTGGAGACACCAGGCTGAAGGACCTCTTGCAAGATGTTAGTCTTGACTGCCACCGTAGGGAGCTGCAGGTACAAGACCTCCGCAGCCCTACGCACCACCATAGCAAATTATGCCCCGTCCTCTGTAGCCATGTTAGGTGGAGACAGCATGCCAGAATCTGGGCAGGTGTTCAGACCACTGGCATCACCCTGTTCTTTGTACCAGTCCATGTCTTTTGGTTGCGGTATTTCTAAGGGATCCTGCTCCCCCTCCCAACCCTCCTCATCCATTCCTAACCCTTCAGAATAGGGCAGGTTGAATGGCATGGATCCATACAGCTCCATCGGTGCCAGTCTCGGCGTCTGAGGACGTCGGGCCGGCTCCGTGTCGTTGGGAATGAGGATTGGGGAGGTGACGCCAGTGGGCACCGGTGACGCCGAGGACCTCGGTGGTGGAAACGGTGCCGGGGAAAGTCACTGTGGAGGTGTGACCCAGGCACCCGCTCCTCGGTGCAGGGCCTCAAATGCTGCTGTTCCTCCACTTCGTTGAGTGACGGGCAGGGCGAAGTCGAAGCACGCTTTGTGTGCTTCTTGTGGTGCCTCTTACCTGACTTCAACGACTTCGACAAAGAGGACTTCAATTCACCAGAACGGTGCTCGGACCTTCCTCTCGACAGAGACCGGGATCGAGATTGGTGAGGCGACCTCCGTGGTGGTGTACGACGCTTTTGGGACCACTCCCTCAAAGCCTTCGGCACCATGGCTCGGCAATTGGAGCACGACTTTGTGTTGTGGTCGCGCTCCAAACACCAGAGACACACTAAGTGGGGGTCCGTGACCGACATGGCGTGGTGACAGGTGCCGCACGGCTTGAACCCCGAGGTCTTCTTACTAGACATCCCTAGCACACCAAAGGGAGTCAACAAAAAGTCGACAAACTCCACGTAAATAAAAAAGTCCTTGGACTAATAAAGTGCAAGTGCGCTATAGGATTAGTAAGAAATGGAAAACCTATCCGGCATTAGAAATGTAACAGGAACAACACTGCGACTCTAATACAGTACTTCAGTATAATTCAATGTAATCATCTTTACAAAACAGTGTAAATTTACCTAGACTGTTCAAATCTTACTTCCCTAAACGGTCATATTCTCAAAGTGTGAGAGCAAATATAATTATTATAATCCTATCCCAAAAAATATTTTAAAAAGGTAAAAAATTTAAAACAAACTATTTCCGAGGGTGGACCCAAAAGACAGTTCCGGGCCTCCACTGCTGAGGAGAAGTTATACTTTAGGAACAACAGTCTTCACAGTTGACGTCGTACTGGAAGTGTAGGAGGCTGGCTTAGTTTATGGTGCACACTTATTTAAGTGAAGCACCCTGCACTAATCCAGACAACCCTTATGGTGATTTTAGTGGTCTTAGACAACCATAGAAAGCTCTATAAGTGGTAGCTGTGGAGAGAAGCCTCCAGGCTTAGTCCAGAAGGAGTGTAAAGCAGCATGTTTTACCAGTACTAATTATACAGTGTAGGTCAAGTAAAAAAGAACTACACACTGCAGTTATAAAAATAGGTATTTATTATAAACACTCACCAACACAATGTAATATCTCCAACCCGGAGATATAATCACAATACACACAGTATTTTAATAATTGAATAGGTAAGTAGCACAAATACACAGTGGTCTCCAGGGGGAGACTAAACCATATACTAAGAAACTGGTATGCAAACCACGACCGAAGACAAGACTAGACCCGGAAGACTGAGAAGAGCCGGGGACCCAAAGAACCACCCAAGGTAAGTACCCAGGAACCCCACGGAGGCTGTGTGCAGAGTGGGAACACAACAGCATGCTCAATACAAGTCAATGGGGAAGTCGCGGTTGCAGTTTGCAAGAAGAAGGACCCTTCCCAGAGGACCCTGAAGAAACCCCATGGAAGATAAAAGGTTGGAGAGTCAACCCACCCGTGGATACCCCAGGAACCAGGATACCTACACCAGAGAAGCCGGGTGCATAGGTGTCAAGTGATGTCGGAAACCGCTGTAGCCCACAATGGAGGACTTCAGTGAAGATGCCGCTGGCGAAGAAGGTGAAAGTGTCCAGTGGAATCCACAGGTGGATTCTTGAAGAGGAGTACTTGCAAGCAGAGGGGACAGAATCTATGCCACTCGGGAGTGACCAAGAGGCACAGAAGACCAATGACCACCGATGAACGAAGATGGAGGAGAGTTGACGGTGACCTTGTCGCTGCAGCTGTGAGGACCAGGTGACGCTGCGGGAGACCAGGAGTCACTTGTGAGCTGTCTCACGTCGAAGACGAGAGCCAGGGGATCAGTGTCTGGCGAGAGCACCAACAAGCCTTGGCAGCAGCAACAGATGAAGAAAGCGAAGAAGGTGCAGTGACGGAGCCAGCAAGGTCCAAGGGACTCACCAAGTGCAGGAGAGTCAGAGCAGGCCCTAAGCAAGCAGGGGAGCCCATTGGAGCCAAATAAGACCCTCAAGAGGACCCACAGGCTGAATGCACAGGAGTCGCAAGAGGACCATGAGCAGCTCACCAAGAATTCAGGCCCACAGTGCAGAGGATGCGATAAGGACGAAGATCTTGGTAGCAGGAGATGCTAGAGGCTGGAGCTTCTTAGAACCCGAAGATCTCTGGGGAAGAGCGTCAACAAGCCTTGGCAATGTCAAGTCAACGCGGTGCATAGGGGTGTTGCTCCAGCGGTTCCGACAAGGGATACTGACTTTAAACTTGCTGTGAAGACAGGCCAAGCCTCAAGGGTGTTGCAGAACCACCACCTGTGTTGCTGAACCTTTCGGAGTCCGTGGGAGCTCAGAAGCAGCAGACCGGTCATCTTTGTTGCGGTGCCTGCAGATGCAGGGGAGTGATTCCTTCACTCCAATGTAGAAATGTCGGTGTCTTTGATGCCCACAGGTCTGCAGAAGAACCTGTATGGAGCACAGTCACAGACGACGCAGAAGACTGGCAGGTCAACGAGACCAGGAGCAGCAGGAGTCTTCCAGATGCAGTCTCGGTTCCCAAGCAAAATTCAGCGAAGTCCAAAGTGCTCAGACGGTTGAGGATGAAGTGGTTTCAGATCTGAATCTTGTCCCACGCTGAATCTGAAGACCCACCCACAGATAAGCCCTTAAGTACCCTAAGGAAAGAGTTGGGACAAATCAGGGAGCCCTCCCAGGGGAAGGCTGGAAAAAGGAGAGAATACTCCCATGTCCTTTGTCCAGTTTCCTGCCAGAACGGGAGCCAACGGCTCCCTGAACTGGTTCCAACTATAATATGCAAGGAGGGCACCAAATGTGCTCTTCAAAGCAGTCTGGTGGCGCTGGCAAGCGCCCCCACCCCAGCCCAAAACACTAAATCCTGTCTGGGGTGTGGTTACACCTCCCTGTGACAGGAAACCTATTGTCTTACCTTTCCCTGCTCAGTCTGGTGCAGCAGCAGGATGGAAGAATTGTGTCTGTGGTCAGCAGCAGCACTAGCTTGCTGTTAGGCCCTGAAAGACTCGTACCGGGAATATAGGGGGGCTCCCTAAGTGAGCCCTCCAGCACATGGGATCCTATATCCAACACTGGAATCAGTGTTGGGGTAGGATTCCAACATGTTGGATACCAAACATGACCAGTTTCGGTGCAGCTAATATATAGTTAGACATCTAGTGATTGACTTGATGTCCACTATATGTCTAAAATGGCTGACCACACTTACAAAGCCTGGAGAACTGACTCTGGGGTTTGTAGGGAGCATCCTGCTCATACAGGGCACCCTCACACTTTGAACCAAGCACCTTGCCTTCAGAATTGAAAGGCCTACCTCAGGGGTGACTTATAGGTTTTAAGTGCAGTGACCTCAGATATAAGGAAACTTATATCTGTGGTGAGTGGTGCTAACACCAGCTCACACAGGCTGCAATGGAGGGCCTTTAGTCACAGTTTGAGTGGTCTCTCATGGGTGGCATAATACATGCTGCAGCCAATGGGAGACCCCTGGTGTACCTATGCCCCGAGTACCTTAGTACCATATACTATGGACTTAGAAGGGTACACCAGTAGCCAATTAGGAAAATACCAAAGTACTTACCATAGTCCAATTTAAGGAGAGAGCACAGTGATTGGGGTCCTGATTAGCAGATCCCAGTCAGACTATTCCAAAGCACACTAACACCAGGCAAAAAGTGGTGGTAACTATGCCAGAAGGATCTTACCTCCTACAGGATGTAATAAAGGAGAAACAAACAACACATGGTTTAAACCTTGAACGTGGTTCCTGCAAAGGTCACAAAGCCTCTCCTCTCTGGATAATCGCTTCCATGCTCCTGTTATAATTGGTAGGGGGGAGCAAGTTCAGCCTTGGTAATAGAATGATTCCAGGCACACCATGGGGAAGGTTCCATAGAACATACGGTTGTTTTTTTTTTACATGTGCTACTCACCACTATTATATCATTCCTAGTGTGCTGAGAACATAGTTCAATATCTCTTTTATGAATAACTTCATAAATTGTTTTTCTAATCACATTTTTCAAAGTCAGCTTTTGAAGAGGACCTGCTTCACTTTGTCCAGTTCCAACCCTATCTAATTTTTTCACGCAATTTGAGAATACAGCGCTTCTCTCCTTCAAACAGAAAAAGATTTCACGTTTTAATGTAGCCCGTATTGCAGAGGCGGCTCCTCCACTAGGGCAGAGGAGCGTCGCCCCAGTGCTTTCTCGCAGTGCGGGAAAGCAAAAACATAAAATGGTAATAACTTTTTGTTATTACCCTTTTATGTTTGCTTTGCGCATTGCGGGCAGGCGGGTGGGCAGGGCTGTTCTGCTCTTTGAGCAGGGGAGGAGTGGTTTGCCCACTCCTGAGTGCGCAAAGACTGTTTGATCGGCCCTCTCGGGCCGCCCAACCCAGTAATGCGCACTCTGACCTTCTCCATGCATGCTGCAATGCAGCCTGCATGGAGAACATGCCCACCCCATAAGCCCCTGGCTGGGCGCCGTCCCGACCAATCACAACGCTGCTTGCAGCGTTGTGATCGGCTTAGGGGAGGGAGCCTGGCTGCCTGCTTCCTGTTCCTGTCAGAGGCAGGAGAGCAGGAGAGCAGGAGCCGAGAAGACACAAGACCCGGAGGAAAGGTAAGTTTAATTTAATTTTTTATTTCCCCTGCGAATCCCTTCCCTCTGCGACCCCTCGCGCCAGCCCCTCCACCAGTCGTGAGCAATATCGTCCGCTACTGCCGTATGGAGCCCGGATCACTATTCAATAAGCTGGTCCCCCTACCTTAGGCATGCTGCCTTAGCGAACACATTAGTGTAAAGAAGGCCAAATTCAAGCCTGAGTGCTGATGGAGCAGCTGCACAATTCAAATTACATATTTGGTGTCAAATTCGCCCTTCCACCTTCTCAAAGAATGCCCAGTACCGCTCATCCATTGATTCAGAGGCCTACCAATTTTTTGTATAAAAAATAATTACTTTGTTATAAGATTAAAATTGGTCTGGATTCAGTCTTTGAGTGTGTGCTATCATTTCTTGCCTGAGTGTGTACAATAAATGCGTAGCACTGCCCTCTGATAAGCCTAGCTGCTCAACGACACTACCACAATTAGAGCTTTTAGTATTATCTACTTAAGCCTCTGTAAGCCTCTGGGGATCCACTGGACTATGTGCACACTATACCTTACTTTGGTATAGTATATACAGAGCCAGCTTCACACACAAAGCCTCTTGGTTTTGTTGCTGTACTATATGGCAGTAGTGTAGTCTGCACCTATTCCCCCTTGATGGATGGGAGGAATGCTTTCAGTGCCAAGTGTATTGCCTGCAGATCCAACAAGCTGATGTGGAGACGGGCTTCCACCGGAGACCAGATTCCTCTGATCTCAGCCTCTCCCAGATGACCCACCCAACTCAGCAACGGTGCATACATCACAACCATTAGCTCTGGGTGGGGCAGGGAGAGGGGGTCTGCCACCACTCCAACTGCAGTCTAGCAGCCACCACTGCAGGCCTTTTGCAGTCTCATCCAACACCTGGATGTAATCTGATATGTTTCCTTGATGCTCACGGACTGAGACTTCAAATTCCACTGCAGAGCATGCATGTCCCACCAAGCATGGTCCATAAGTGGGATTCAGGAGGCCAAGAAGCTTTAGAGCCACTCTCACTAAGACCCAGGTCGTAGTCTGAAACATCGGGATCATAGCTGGAACATCCTAGACTCGCTAGGGTGGAGGGAAGGCTTTGAAAAGCACTGTGTCCAGAATGGCTCTAATGAAAAAGAATCCCTTCAAAGGAGTCAGGTGTGACTTCGTTATGTTGAAGGAAAATCCCAACTATGTCAACGGGTCTGGAGGTGGTTCACAACTGTTTGCGGAAAAACTGCCTTCAGCAACCAATTGTCGAGGTATGGGAAGACTGGGTTTCCCAACCTCGAAGATGTGCAGTGACCAACACTATCACTTTCGTGAACACCCGAGAGGAACTGGTAAGGCCAAAGGGGAGCATTTAAAAGTAAAAGTGCTTGTGGTCCACCTGAAACCACAGGTAACGACTGTAGGAAGGGAATGTGGAAATGAGAGTCCTGCAGGTCGAAGAACGCTACCATCCAGTCTCGGCGGCCAAGGCAGACAAAACTTCGGCCAGGGTGAGCATTTTAAACATATCCTTCCTGAAGATGAAGTTCAAGAGGCGAAGGTCGACGATAGACAGAGGGCTCCATCCTTCTTTGGCACTCAGAAGTCATGGGAATTAGCAACCTATCACAACCTTTGATGTCGACAGCCTCTGTTAGACTTGGCACCATTGGCGTGGGTCTCCCTTCCATTTTTTTGCTGTTGCCTCTTATGTTTTGCTGGTTTTAGATGCTTTTGGGCACTGTGCCACTGCTGTTCAGTGCCACAGTGCAAGTGCTCCCTACTGTAAATTGATGTATGGATTAGTGACTCCATGATTGGATGATTGGTTTACTTGTCAGTCCCTAGTACAGTGCACTGAGTGTGCCCAGGGCTTGTAAATCCAATGCTGCTGGTGGGCTTGCAGCACTGGTTGTGCCACCCACAGAAGCAGCTTGTAAAATGTGTCTCAGGCCTGCCATTGCAGAGCCTGTGTGCGGTCTGTGACTGCCATGTCGACTTGGCAAGTGCACCCACTTGCCAGTCCCTAAACCTTCCCTTATCTTCATATCAGACACCCCTAAGGTAGGCCCAAGGGCAGGGTGCATTGTAAGTATAAGGTAGGACATGCCCTGGTGTGTGTGGCATGTCCTAATAGTGAATTACAGCCATTTTCGTTTTTCACTATTGCAAGGCTACCTGTTCTCCATAGGCCAGAATGAGCAGTTTGATTATTACACCTTATAATCCTAACTGACCCAGGGAACATGGTAGAAAAACGAATTTAGTATGCCTGAACTCAGAATGATAAAATACATCTTTTAGTGAAGTTGGTTTTAACATTCTGTGTTTGAAAATACCACTTTTAGAAAGTGGGTATTTTCTTGCCTAAACTTCCAAGCCTGCCTCTGCTAGGTTGTGTATTCCTTGTCTGGAGATTGAGTGACAGGGGATGGGGGTGGCTACAGGAGACAGGGTGAGTCAGCACAGGGCTGAATAGAAAGATCTGCATCCAGAGTGGAGGGAGGAGTTGCACCTGGGTCTGAATAAAGCTGTGCCTGCCTTCCACAATGCTGGCTCCACCTCCTGCCGGGCGTCTGATGGCTCTGCCCCTCACTCACAAAGGAAAGAAGGAGTCAGAAAAACAAAGTGCTCCAGGACTGACCAGAACTGGTTTTGGACTAGGCAGAGGCCTCTCTGCCTTCAGAGAACAAAGAGAAACTGTGTATAAAAGGGGACCCAGACCCCTAGGAGATTAGATCACTTCTGGGAAATCAAGAAACCTGTTGCCAAGGAGAAGAACCGGAGAAGCTGAAGGAGGAGTACTGCCCCTGTGCTGTTTTGCTGATTGGGGTTGGCCTGCAGTGGTTGCTTTCTACCAAGGACAGGAGAAAAGACTTTGCTGTGCTTTGTCATCTTGAAGAAGAGAATCTCCAAGGGCTTGAACTAGAGCTTGCCTCCTGCCTGAAGTCTCAGGGATACAAGACTTCACCAACCAGCTCCCCCCCTGCATTCCCTTGCTGGGAATTGAAGTGCCTGCTGTTGTGCTGGGCCTTCTGAGAGACTGCGTGTCGCTGGGAACTGGAAGCGCGACGCAACAACGAGAAACGTGTCGCCGCCGCAGCCGCGGTCATCGCATCGCCAAGGAAGCGAGACGCCGCTGCCGCTGTCATCCTCGCATCGCCGAAGCGCGGCGCATCACCGGAGAAGCGGGACGCTGCCACAGAGGTCATCGTCGCATCACCGGAGAAGCGCATCGCAGGGCCTGTCGCGGCTCCAAAGATCATCGAGTCGCCGCACGGCCGTCGGGCGTGCACGCATCACACCAACGTTGTCACATTGCAACCAAGACGCCATTTTGTCGCATCGTACCGGAGAAGAGTATCGCATCGAGGTGCCATCTTGTCGCATCGCACCGGAAAGCAGTAAGAAACCGACGCATCACCTCCCCACACAGTAAGGAAGCGAGCATCAACTCCCCTGCGCAGCAGTAAGGAACCGACGCATCCACTCCCCTGAGTGTAAGGAACCGACGCATCAATCAATCACGGCATTTATAGAGCGCGCTACTCACCCGGGAGGGTCTCAAGGCGCTGGGGGAGGGGGTAAGTTACTGCTCGAACAGCCAGGTCTTGAGCTGCTTCCTGAAGGAGAGATGGTCCTGGGTTCGCCGAAGGTGAGTGGGGAGGGAGTTCCAGGTCTTGGCTGCCAGGTAGGAGAAGGATCTTCCTCCAGCGGTGGTTCTGCGGATGCGTGGTACGGTGGCGAGGGCGTGGCTGGTTGATCGTAGCTGGCGGGTGGGCGTGTAGAAGGTCATGCGGTCGTTGAGGTACTTTGGGCCCAGGTCGTGGAGGGCCTTGTGTGCGTGGATGAGGAGTCTGAATGTGATTCTCTTGCTGACGGGGAGCCAGTGCAGGTCTTTCAGGTGTCCGGTGATGTGGCTGTGTCGGGGGATGTCCAGGATGAGTCGTGCGGAGGCGTTCTGGATGCGCTGGAGTCTTTTTGAAGTTTGGCTGTGGTTCCGGCGTAGAGGGTGTTCCCATAGTCCAGTCTGCTGGTGACGAGTGCCTGGGTGACGGTCTTCCTGGTTTCAGTGGGGATCCATCTGAAGATCTTGCGGAGCATGCGCAGGGTGTTGAAGCACGAAGATGAGACGGCGTTTACTTGTCTGGTCATCGACAGGGAGGAGTCCAGGATGAAGCCCAGGTTTCGTGCATCACCTTCCCTGCGACCCTTTTGTTTTCTTTGCGTTACGCATTCAAGGTACATTGAGAGTAAAGTGTCGCATTTACAACTTGAGAGAACTGAACTATTTTATAACCTTTTAAAGTCTATTTTTGAGTACAGTATTGTGGATTTTTGCTATTGGGTCTTGTGATAAGTCTATATAAAGATTACTTATTTTTACATAACAACCTGTGTGGTGTCCATCTGTAGTGTTTTCACTGTATTACTGTATGTGTTCCCAAATGCTTTACACACTGCCTCTGAGATAAGCCTGTCTGCTCGTGCCAAGCTACCAGGGGGTGAGCAGGGGTTATTTTAGGAGTGTATCCCCCTTATCCTGACTAGAAGCAAGGGTCCCTATTTGGACAAAGGTGCAAACCATTGCCAACTAGAGACCCCCAGTTCTAACAGCCTCTCTATGGCTTTCTTGTCCAATAGAGCCTGAACTTACCCATGCAGAATGGACACGGAGCCCTCTAGGAGCCGTTGCAGTGTAAGAGGAAGTCAAGAGGGGTGGAAAGGAAAGGCAGGGCAGATCCGCTCGGGATAATCTGGGGTACCCACTGATCTGACATGATCCTCCACCACCCATGGACATAAAAGGTGATAGGGCCTCCCACTGGGTGTTTGCGTGCCACTGAGGGGAAATTAAAGTGTCTTGCGGTACTGAAGAGGGAGGGGTAGGGGTTTGGATAGATTGATGCCCCCTGGGGCCCTGGATGCTGGCTGGTAGCCTGATCTTCTGCATCTGCCCCAAAAGGATTGGGAGGCCTGTTGCTGCTGAGGCAAGGTCTTACGTTGCCTCTGCTGAAAACCCCTTTCGGAGCCTTGAAAGGTCCGAAAATGTTGGGGAAACTGCTGTACCAGTGGTGCTAGCCAAAGAAAGCAAACTATTGCCATGATCTCCTTAAAAAGCTCCAAGGCTAAATCCACTTTGTCTCTGAAGAGACACATGCCATTGAAAGGCATATCCATCAGTGATTGTTGGACACTGCTTGCTAACCCTATTGAAAGAATCCAAGCTTGGTGAGGAAGCACCACACTGGTTCTGACTACCCTGCCTAAGCAGTAAGTAGTCTCCTGGCCAGAGCTAATGACATAAGTTAACAGCATCCTCACCGTGCTGGTTTACACTCTAGAGGTTGGATCGGAGGTCTTCCAGGACTGCTGGCAAGATCTCTGCCACCATATCCCATAATGTACGCAATGCCTAACCAGGGTGCAACTGGAGTTCCCCGAGGTTAGGGCAAGACTAGCTGTGGAGAACATGCATCTGGTGAATGTTTCTATATGTTTCGAATCTCTGTCTGGTGGGGTGGTCAGAAACTCACTGGGGTTTAATCTGCTTGCTGGTGGCTGAACAACCAAAGGTTTTGGAGGTGAAAACCAGGGTCTCCTGTAGCAGGTTTGTGTCTCCTTGCTATGTGGTGGCTTATTTGTGGACAAGATTCTGGTTTTGCCCAGGTACCCATCAAGCGTGTCAGCAAGGGCCTCACTGAATGGCAGGAAAGTCTACTGTAATGTCTGTCCTGGATTTTGGACCTCAGTGTGGAAGTTTGTTTTGACTTCAGTGGTTGGAAGTGTCAAATCAAGGAATTCTATTGCTCTCCTTATTACCAGTGTGAAAGAGGCAGACTCTTCTGTAGATGGTGCCAGTGTGGGTGAATTGAGGTCAGTATCAGGGCAGGTATTGAGTCCAATGGCATAGTGCAAGTCTACAAATAGATTTTAATTGTCATACACCTGGCTGTCATCATTATCGGAGTCAGGGATATCATAGAACCGAGGTAGCATCTCACAATTGGAGTAGGCAAGAGAACAAGGTGGTTGCTTCCGCTGTGGACATTATGGTTTAATTACCTTATGAGACTGAAAGAACTATAAGCTCCAACTCCTGTGTCGACACATGAGGTTGAAGTGTTGGTCTCGGTGTCGTGTATGGCAAAGGGCTTGGCGCCAACTTCGGAGTTGAAGCTGACACAACAGAGGGTTCAAGGTGCAAAGTCAGCGTCAGAACGGGTCGACACCTGCGGTATTCTGACTTGAGGTCCCTCAGATCCTTAGGATCCTTAGGTGCTCCACAAGAATAGTGTATAGTACCAAACAATCTCAACATCATGTCTCTGAAATCCTGGATCTGTTGCGGCAGCGCCAATGGACCCAGGAATGTGGGTTGCATCGGGACGAGGATCTGAGTCAGTTCTAATAGCGCAAACCAGGTTCACGGTCTGGAGGTACAAGGGCACTGTGCGACATGTGGCAGGAGTGGGAGGACAAAGGGGAGCCATGTTTTGATTTTTTGTTTTTCATCTTTGAATTACCTGATGACTTGGATCTAGAAGAACGATTATGGGATAAGCCTCAAGTATGAGTCTTCACTTTTGAGTGGGACCGGGCCTTCCTGGCCTTTCGTCAGTTTTCTGCGATATATAACTTGCCCTCTAGGTCCCACTTGGCGTTTGGATTCATCTTTGCGAACTTATGCACAAGGTTAAAATGTGTGAAGATCCTAGACACCAGAGACAGACCTTATGCAGCTATCAATCAATCAGGGATTCTTAAAGCGCACTACTTACCCGTGAGGGTCTCAATGCGCTGGGGGGGGTGCAGCTCCGGGTTGGCTGAAGAGCCAGGTCTTTAGGCTCTTCCTGAAGGTGTGAGGGTGGGGGAGCGTCTGATGTCGACTGGGAGTTGGTTCCAAGCCTTGGCGGCGACGTAGGAGAAGGCTTTTCCACCCGTTCTGCGGATGCGCAGGGTTTCTGCCAAGGCGAGATTGGCTGAGCGGAGAATTCTTTTGGGTATGTGGAAACAAACTATCGTTGAGGTATTTGGGTCCGATGTTGTGGAGAGATTTGTAGGCGTGCGTGAGTTGCTTGAAGGTTACTCTCTTCTCGACGGGGAGCCAGTGGAGGTCTCACAGGTGTTGGGTCATGTGCTCCTGTCGAGGGGTGCCGAGGATGAGTCTGACCGCGCTGTTTTGGATGGTCTGGAGTCTGTGTAGCAGGGATTTCTTGATTCCAGCTTAGAGGGCGTTCCTGTAGTCCAGTCTGCTGTTTATGAGTGCGTGGGTGACGGTCCTTCTGGCTTCGGGGGGGGGATCCACTTGAAGGTCTTGCGGAGGATGCGGAGGGAGTTGAAGCAGGTTGAGGCGACGGCGTTGATCTGGCGAGTCATGGTGAGGGAGGAGTCGAGGATGATGCCGAGGTTCCTGGCGTGGTCCGTAGGGGTGGGTGGGTTTCCGAGGGCGGGTGGATTGTCGGTGGACGAGGACCTTGGTATTGTCCGAGTTGAGCTTTAGGCAACTGCTGCTCATCCAGGCTGCGACGTCCTTCATTCCTTCCTGGAAACTGAGTCTGCTTGCTTCAGGGTTCTTCGTGAGGGAGAGGATGAGCTGGGTGTCGTCTGCGTAGGATAGTATGCTGAGTCCGTGCTGTCTGACAATGGCAGCAAGGGGGGCCATGTAGATATTGATGAGCGTGGGGCTGAGCGATGATCCTTCGGGTACGCCGCAGTTGATCTCTGTGGGTTCGGAGAGGAAGGGAGGGAGTCTGATCCTTTGGGTTCTGCCGGCGAGAAAGGAGCGGATCCAGTCGAGGGCGGTTCCCCTTATGCCGGCATCGTGGAGTCTGGCTGCGAGAGTGCGGTGGGAGACGGTGTCAAAGGCTGCGGAGAGGTCTAGCAGGATGAGAGCTGCAGTGTGGCCCTGGACGAGGAGTGCGCAGATGTCGTCGGTGGCAGCAAGGAGGGCGGTCTCGGTGCTGTGGTTTCTGCAGAATCCGGACTGGGAAGAGTCAAGGATGTCGTTCTCTTCGATGAAGGTGGTGAGCTGGGCGTTGACGATTTTCTCTGACCTCGGCTGTGAAGGGGAGGCGAGAGATGGGGTGGTAGTTCTTCAGGTCCGTCGGTTCGGCGGAGGGTTTCTTGAGGAGCGGCTTGACCTCTGCCTGCTTCCAGTTGTCAGGAAAAAGGCCAGATTCGAAGGTGGTGTTGATGGTGTGGCGTAGTTCAGGCGTTATGGCGGCGAAGGCTCTGTGGAAGATGTGCAGTGGGCAGGGGTCCGTGGGGGCTTCTGAGTGGGTGCTCCTCATTGTCGTGGTGTTCTTTTCGGTGGTGACTTGGGTCCAGGTGGTGATGGTGGGCTGGCCGTACTTGCTGGAGGGGAGGGTGGTATCTGGCGTTTGTTTGCTGATGTTGTCATGGAGGGTCTTGATCTTCGTGTGGAAGTAGGAGCTGAGCTTGTCGCAGAGGTCCCGGGAGGGTGTGACGTCCGTGGCTTTGCTGGGTGGTTTGATGAATTGCTGGATGACGTTGAAGAGTTGCTTCGGGTTACTGGAGTTGGTGAGGATTTTGTTCCGGATGAAGGTCCTCTTGGTGGCTCTTATGCGTTGGTGGTATTCTGTCATGGCGTTCTTGTAGGTAGTCTGGTCTTCCGTGGCTTTGCTGTTCCTCCATCGATTTTCGAGCCGTCTGCAGGAATGTCTGGCTTCTTGGAGGTCGGTGGTTAACCAGGTGGCCTTCAGGGGGCGCTGTCTGTCGGGGTTGCGGAGGGGTGTGAGCTTGTCTGCGCAGCTAGAGATTCAGCGGTGAAGCTCCCTGGCTGCGGAGTTGGCGTCGGTAGTGGCGATGGGGGGGTCGTGGATGAGGGTGGAGTAGAGGTGTTCCTCTGTGACCTTACCCCAGTTTCTTCGTGGTGGGCGCGGCGTGGGCAGGTGCATAGTTGTGGTGTTGAAGGAGAAGTGTATGCAGTAGTGGTCTGTTAAGAGGGGCTGCGAGGTGTGGCTGAAGCGGACTTTGTTCCCTCCTGCGGAGATGGGGTCGAGGGTGTGTCCCGCCTTGTGGGTGGGGGTGGTGACGAGCTGCTTCAGTCCGATATTAGCGAGGTTGTCTAGGAGGGCGGTGGAGTCAGGGTCGCAACGGTTGCCGAGGGGGAAGTTTAGGTCTCCGATGAGTGTGTAGTCCATGGAGGCACTGGCGTGGGGTGCGATGAGGTCGACTATGGAGGTGGTGAAAGAAGCGCGAGGCCTGGGGGGTCTGCAGACAAGGGTGCCTCGGACCTTGGTTCTGGGGCTGGTCTGGATCTGGAAATGGAGGTGATCGGTGTTGGAGAGGGAGTTGCTCGTGCTGGAGGTGGCGAGTCGAAGGGAGCTCCTGTGTGCGATGGCGAGTCCTCCACCAGGGCGGTGTGTGCGGTCTTTCCTCTGGATCTTGTATCCATCGGGGATGGCGTTGGCGATGTCCGGGGTGGAGGAGGCGTTGGTCCAGGTTTCCATGAAGAAGGCGACCTCTGGCGAGAGGGTGTTGAGGAGGTCCCAGATCTCTACGGCATGTCTGTGTAGGGAGCGCACGTTGAAGAGGATGCACTTTAGGGCTCCGGGGGTGTTGGCGTTCGTCGTGGGGGCGGTGTCTGTGGGGGTATGTTTGAAGTGAAGGTCTGGCGGCAGGAGAACTGGCCGTGGGTGGTTTTCGGAGTGGGCAGCTGGCAGTTGTTGTTCCTCCCTGGGTTGAGTGCGAGGAGGGCAGCTGAGTCATAGTGGTGTGTGGTCGGAGATCCAGGGGTTCTGGTGCTGGTTGCGGTCGGGCACCGACTGGCTTGCCTTTGGCGCGCTTTTGGCATGCCAGCGGCGCGCCCGCTGCGCGCGACTGCGCAGCTCCGCCATTAAATAGTGAAGGGGGGAGGGACGTGCAGCTGGGAGGCGGGAGCGGGAACCGGCAGGGGCCGCAGGGGCAGCAGCGGCGGGGAGGAAAACGGGCACGGACCAAAAACAGAACGAAACAAGGCACTATAGCTAACACCAGAACCAGCCACAATCACAAGAATAAAAACAGAAAACAGGACCAGAACAGCAGAAAAATGGGCACAATACCAGACTTGGGCAGCAGCGGCCTCGAACACCTGCCAGGAGGAGGTGAAACGGGGTCAGGGGCGCAGCACAGACAGTGGAGCTGCTGGGGAGAGAGCAGGTCTCAGACCAGAGGTATGTCAGTGGGAAATATTTGTGGGAATCTTTACAGGGTTTAAACTGTGTCATTTTCGGAGAGGGCATGTCCCTTCCATAAGATGACATTTTGGAAGAAAAATGTCTATGAGCCTGACAGAATTCGAGGGAGACCATAGTGTGTTCCAGTGGTCTAGTATTCAGAGATCGTTGCCCCACACACTAAAATGAACTGCCACTTTAGTGCACTTTGACTATTTGGACCAACCTGGCTTCCTTCTTTCTTTTATTATCCGCTTCCTTTTTGCAAAACATGAATTTTAAAAACTAAAAGGAGCATGTTTGGGTTTTCAATTTTCAGTTTATCAAAGATGTTCTTTCAACTTGGTGTGTTCCCCTGATGGGTGGAGATACTGCAGGCTAATGGCAGTTTTAAATCTTGGACTCTTAAGAGTAACTTCTGTGTAATCTTAATTTCTTGCAAATTTTAAATTAGTAGCGCTTTGAGAAGAAGCCTTATGTGACAGTTGTTCAAGAACTCTAAATCGAACATTGCTAAAAGACACTTGACCATCGACACAATACAAGGGAAAGGCATAAACATTCACCCTTAATGGAAGGAGTCCCCTATGTTGTTGAATTACCCAATCTGTTCAATGTCTTAACAGCGCCTGCTATGTATGGAAATACATTTCAAGCATGCACCCAAATGCATGAAAGAAAATCCCTTCGTAAGTTGCTGGACTGAACCCCCCTGACTCCAGACAGCTCACAATGACCACAGTCCCAAGGGCGAGCAGATTGATCCAGCCACCTTAGCACCTTCCCCTAACACTCTCCCTGCTGTATGAGCCACTCCCACTTCCCCCTTACCAAGCACCCCAGGTACTCCTGTTTGTGTCCTACCAAAGGCACTTCGGCTTTCAGCCACCTTATATAACCCAGCTTTCCCCCTGCCACAGGCTGAGACCCTCGAGTCCACTTGCTCTCCTGGGTGCGCCGATTTGGAGCAGCAGCCAGAAGCCAGCCTCAGGAGGGAGCCTGGACACATTAAGGAGCATCAGTGGGTGTTGGGGTGTCAGTGGAAGGTAAGTATACAAAATGAAGTTTTAATTCTATGGGTGTCCACGAGGGCAAATGTGCTCGTGTGTGCATGAGTGTTTGTGTGCATCCATGAAGACTGGGTATTTGTATTGTGCCCATTCTTACTTGGGTAAAATGCTGACCACGGCACACTTTGGTAATTCTTGGTAACTTGAAGGCATCCACGGGTTGATAACTCCTAAGAATTTGTAAGCATCCACGGGATCTTGCCGACTGCACACCAGTAATGACCCCGTATAATGGTGATATTTCTTGGCAACTTGTGAGCATCCACCAGTTGGTGCCCTCCCTTGGTAACATGCTTGGCCTGGCATAAAGGGGATTTGTATGCATCCAATACATTATAGGTCCAATTCTTGATATATTGTGGTCATCCACGGCACCCTAATTTTTTGAAATGCTGGTCCCTGCATTATGGGGGTAACTTTTCACTTATTGCGAGTATCTGTGGCTTGATGTTACTCAACCCAGCATAATGATGACTAAGACAAAATAGGGATAACCCTGGCATATTATAGGCATATGAGGGCATTAAAGTGTTAATAAATAATCTTGAATACATTAAAGTTCAAGCAGGTTCAGAAAAGAGGAACCAGTTCAAGTGAACATATGCAACCAATACATCAGAGTAAAGGCTTAGCAAACCCACCTTCGATAACCTAGGCCAGATACATTTTGTCAATGTTCGAGTTTTGCAGCAGCCTGGGCAAGGCGAGACTTACTGGAACTGTAAAAGCTTGCCTATTTTTACCTTAGTAAAGGCTTGACTTTGGCCGGACGAAGAATCAAATATCTTCTAGCTGCTTTACGATTGCCAATGTGTCAATAGTCTGGTGCGCTAAATCTCCTACTCACTACTACCTATTTGATACTTTGACTTTGAAAAGAAAACTCAAATTGAATTCCTGTGACCCAGCAGGCACTAATTGCAAAGAAAAAAATGCATATGCTTCTAATTCCTTTCTCTGACAAGTAAAGGAGCATTTCATGAGCCAGCGTCGGAATCCTTGCTGGGGTTATTGAACTGCTGCAAAACGACGACCGCTCAGGGTTCGAAGATCAGGATCAATGCCATGGAAAGGGGCTGGTATTGGTATTGTTTTACAATACGGTTTTGGCATATTCTCTACCAAGCTGGACAGGTTGGACTCTATTTTGAATCTAGTTTTACTAGGTTTTCATGTACCATTACAATCAGTGATGATCTCCATACATAAATGTAGGCAATGCGATAAATAAGTTAATACGTTTTATTATATTATTTTCGTATTGCCTCACAATCAGTGTATAAAGCACAAGGCCTTGAGGTCCTGTGGCTGTAGTCTGGTAGATTAGTGCATGTGGCTGGGATCTCATTCTCATTATAAACTTTATTCGATCTTTTTGTGTTCAGATCATAAAAGTACATAAAATCAATAGCGCAACAGTAAAAATACAACCAATCACAATTCTTTCTTAAAACGAACCCCCTTTAATCAGGATTACAATTGATTTCCATAAGAAGTAATAAAACAGTGAACAAATAAAAGATCCTCATAGTTCATTAATGGAGCGCATATTTCCTTTTACGCATACATGCCCATAAAAAGAAGCAACTGCAAAACAGACAAACGGGGTCGAAAGAGATTTAAAAAGTATAGTGCGACCCGGCATTGGCGAAATTTATGTCTCTTTAAAATTGGTACAATAAAAAACTTTCTTTCTTGGGCATACATGCTACAGAAAAATACCAAGTGCAAATCATTTTGTGTCGACTTAGAGTTGCAGGGGCACACAGGTAAATCAGAATGCCTGAATCTTCTGCCTGGATATCCCAACATCAATGGGATCAAATTTAGACGAAATCTCGTTAGGATAAACTTGTGGTGTGGGAATGGGACCTCTGCTAAATTGAGAACTCACCCTCCACAATTGGGGGTGTTAGTTGATACATCCGGACCATCTGCGCACCATAATTCCTCCCTCTACGGACATATTGGGCCCTCAGCTTAAAAGTCTCGGCCAACCTCATCTTGGAAAAGTTCCGGCATGTCATAGGTACCTTAAAGAGATCTCATTTAACTTCCGTTTTCGGTGAATGTCTACCTGATTTCCACGGCAGAGTAAGAGCTCTTCAAAAGCTATCAACTTGCTATTGTCTAATAAATCGAACTATAGCAATAATAAAAACAATAACAACACATCCAAGGTTAGGTGCCCATGTACTCACATCAATTCAAAATAGTCCAACGTCTAGAACCTCAACCACTATTGCAGGTTGGTCTCTTAATAAGAAAATATATGAGAGACGTTGAAAAGATTCATTTAGATTCTGTGTTTCAAAAATAAATGAGATTGCTAAGACATTGTGAAAATCATAACTTAATTTGGCCAGACACGTCCCACGCATCTCTCCGAGAAAATACTGCAAGCAGTGCTTAATTCGAGCCGGTGGTTGTCGATAGGGCCTATCGCCAATGGCACTTATTTTTCCTCTTAAGACATTTCCAGAGAGCAAATGAAAAAAAAAAAAACACACACACACAACAAAAGGACGGAGGAAGAGAAATAAGGAAAACTGTCACAAAAGGAGAAAGCAGGAACCGGCAAGAGAGAGAGACGAATGGGCCAGGAGTTTCTGGTTCTGGATTAAAGAGGCATGACGTGGATTCAAGACCAGGCAGCCTTAATATTATGCACGCTGTCATTTAATTGCACCGGACACAGAGTTTCCGGCTCGGCCACTCATTCTTTTACAAATTAAGCACTGGCTGCTGGTGCCAATTTTGCTGGCACTGGAAATAAGTAAGGTAACACGCAAAATGTGTCAAGAGTCAGCTCCTCATTTTACAGTTTCCATATTAAAAACCAAAACCCGATTCGTTTTGGATCTCGTAATAAGCCGAAATTATTGAAATGTCTTTAATTGCACAGCTCTAACTGAGTTTGTACACAGAGTAACATTTCTGCAACCGCTCCAGCGAGGAAAGGTAGAGGGTAGCAAACAGAGTGGAAATATTGCCAAACGTTGGAGGGTTTTTGTCGTTGGGGTGTGCATTTCAAGGTAAAAATACAACCTATTTTTTATAATTTGGGGTCAGATTTTTTATTGTGTTGCGTGTTCTTATTCAACTGTTTTGGTACCTCTAAATACCTTACACTTGCCCCTTTGATAAAGCCTGAGATTTCTGAGCCACAGTTAATTAGGACTGAGCTAAGATTTTACAAATAAACCTGACTGGACCTGCTACGGTGTTGGTGAGTTTACTGTATGGGAAGGTTGCAGAACCACACCGTATAATAAACTGCTTCCCTCACAATATAAAACAAAAATATAGCATATATATATATATATATATATATATATATATATATATCCACACGACAGAAAACCTGCTAATGGAGAGGCCCACACAGGAGGGTAGTTGCCGATAAATAATTTATTGGAGGTTGTGGCATGAGGCACGGAAAGCTGTTCACAGAAAAAATGAAAAATGAAGCCCGACGCGTTTCGTGCTTCCTAGCACTTCTTCATGGGCTTATAACTTCTTGTACCAGGTAGCAACAGCCATTAATAAAGCACATTCAGTCCCCGCCTCCCAAGGCGTGGCCACCACTGTGGCCTGATGGTAGTTGCAGTGTTAGTATTTACTCAAGTGAGGTGCCGTGCCCCCGATTCGTGCAAAAAGTAAAAAAGTCAACTCCAAGTGGATTGTGAGACACAGTCCGACCCCACAGCAACTTGTATACCTCCAATCACGGACTCCTGTCCCGAGTGCTGCCACGCATTTTTCGTAACAGCAGGGTAACTTCCATCAAAGCGGGGCTCTCTCCGCGGCCCCAGGTTTGGCCGCTATAAATCCACACGACAGAAAACCTGCTAATGGTGCTGTTACGAAAAATGCGTGGCAGCACTCGGGACAGGAGTCCGTGATTGGAGGTATACAAGTTGCTGTGGGGTCGGACTGTGTCTCACAATCCACTTGGAGTTGACTTTTTTTACTTTTTGCACGAATCGGGGGCACGGCACCTCACTTGAGTAAATACTAACACTGCAACTACCATCAGGCCACAGTGGTGGCCACGCCTTGGGAGGCGGGGACTGAATGTGCTTTATTAATGGCTGTTGCTACCTAGTACAAGAAGTTATAAGCCCATGAAGAAGTGCTAGGAAGCACGAAACGCGTCGGGCTTCATTTTTCATTTTTTCTGTGAACAGCTTTCCGTGCCTCATGCCACAACCTCCAATAAATTATTTATCGGCAACTACCCTCCTGTGTGGGCCTCTCCATTAGCAGGTTTTCTGTCGTGTGGATATATATATATATATATATATATTCAAAAATAAGGCATGTCCTTCTCACGCCCAATGGAAAGCACACACAGGAGTAGTGTTCAGCAAAAATGCTTTATTGTGCAGACTCCCTGCACCGACATGTCGGTGCAGGGGGTCTGCACAATAAAGCATTTTTGCTGAAAACTACTCCTGTGTGTGCTTTCCATTGGGCGTGAGAAGGACATGCCTTATTTTTGAATTAACCGCGGCTCACCACCGCAGGAGTGAGCACCCGGGACGAGAAGGAGCGGTGGCTTCCGGTTTCTCTCTCTCTCTATATATATATATATATATATATATATATATATGTACGATAACTTTGAGGAACAAGTTACTTGCCTTCAGTAATACTCTCTCTGGTGGATACTCTGTCTTGCTCCCTCGTGGCAGCATGTGGTGCCATGCGGCTCCATGTCAACTTCACCCTGACCCAGAAGTGACATTAGAGGGGCATGTAAGAGCCAACCCTGTACACTGTCTATTTCTTTCTTGACTCCTTCTACACCCTCAAGCGCGGAACTCAATAACTGATAAGATGTGACAATGTGCAGATCTCTAGATTGGGGCATTTTTATGTATGGAAAAAGAGACCATTCCACAGAACCGGGAAGGTTGTGAGAAATTTGCAGTTAGAGTATCCAACAGAAAGAGTGATATCAAAGGTAAGTAACTTGTTCTGATGGATACTTCTAAAGGAGATTTCCCACCTTGTGAATAGATAGCAAAGCAGTACCTCCCAAGGTGGTGGATCTGTGAAATATATTAAACCACTAAGTCTTGAAGGACTAAACCGGCAAAATGCCCAATCCGCAGGACCGACTGTCAAGGCAATAGTGCTTCATGAACGTGTGCACTGATGACCATGTAGCAGCTTGACAGTAGATACCTAGGATAGGCACGTCACATGCCAATTTAGTAATAGCAGTCTTGGCTTGGGTGGAATGATCCCTGAGACCTTCTAGAGACTGCTTCTTAGCCAATGTGTAGCAGATCTTAATACAGAGGTCTATCCATAGTGATATGGTCCGCTTCTGCACTTGCCTTGGCTCTCTTTGCTCCAGACAACCTGACAAAGAGCCGATTGTCCACCCAATGCTCCGGTCTACAATCGATGTGAAAGCTCAACGCTCTTTTTGGATCTAAACTATCCTCCTTTGAGGGGTGAGGTGGACAAAGAATGTGGGAAGGATGTCGTGGCTTGCTAAGCCATGATGGTGGACGCTGTCTTTTAGAGCTCCGCAAGAGCCCCAACAAATCCCTCATAAATCCTGGAAGACAGGGGCCATACTAGGTCTCCACTGCACTCCAGGGACAGATAAGAAAGAGCGCGAAAGAGAAAATTTCAGATCTAAGAAACACGGCCAATATCAGAGCTGCGAGAGAGGAGGTGATGTGTGCAGCAGAGAGCAACCTGAGTGATGGCAGAGAGGCAACCCGGGACTTGGTGGCCTCCGCCTGTGGTGATGAGGGAGCTGTGGAGGGTAAGACGACTGCGACGAGGACAGATGCCTGTCCCGAAGAGCTGCCAGGGGAACTGATGGCCGGCCTCTATGTGGTTCCTTTGGGCTGGAGCCTACCTGAATGGTTCCAAAAGTGGGAAATGCTACTGTCTGCATCCCAGCAGGCCAGACATCGGGTGGTTCAGGGCCGCCAACTGGATGCAGGGGGTACTCCTCCACCACACGCCCACCTAGTTGGGAGCAAATACTGCACAGATACAGCCCTGGTGACACACGAGGAGAAAGCAGCGCTCGGCAGCTGAGACAGCTGACCAGGAACACTTCGGCAAGCCTTCCTGGGGAGCCCCGATCTGGGTGAAGAGACATGTTGCGTTGGGCCTAGGTGAATTGTGCATGGTTGCCTCTGGGTGACCCAGTGTGGTGGTCTGACAAGACTCGGCATCGGAGACCCAGGCACTTGGCCCCTCTCTTCAGACCCCACAGGTCAGGAGACCTAGAAGCACATGGGTGGCACTATATTAACAAACAAGATAAAAAACTTTAGGGGCCCTGGGGGGAGTGGGCACGGGGAATGGGGTCAGATCAGTTGTCTAGGGTAATTTCTCAAGATGCATACACCCAACATGACTGTCACACAATATGACCAGATGGAGATACTTAAGTGCATGTCATTCTGCTTCACAGCCACACACCAAAATCCTTTCGCTTTAAGAATCTCCCTTCATCTTGCTGTTAAACCATTCATGCTGCCCTGGGCCAGGAGAAGACTTTAAGGCCTGGGAGCAGGCAGGTTGTGGGGCAATTAAATATTAACCAATAGATTGTGCCATACCAAGTTGATTGAAAAATCCTTGAATTAAACGCTCTTCAGGACAAAAACAATTTAAACCAAGGCTAAGATGTTCAAAGACAAACCACTTCAAGCTACTCATCAGGGTACTCAAGAAATGTGCTGCCTCCTCATAGCCAGCTACGCAGACTGAACGAGGTGCACTGGGCAACTAGACCCAAAATGCACAACACTGGATGATCCACATTCCATGGACCTCATACTCCAAGTTATACAATCCTCCAGGGAAGCGCTAGAAACTAAGAGCAGACAGGTGGGATTGGACGTGTTGTAGCAATGACCAGAACTAAGAAAAACTGTTGAGAGGATTACAGCAGCTGAAATCAGAGTGATTGAAGTCGAGGATTTGCTTATGGACATGAAAAAGAAACTTACCACTCCAACAGAAGACACTCAATGTAGGAACTGAGGATTCAAAGGGCTGTGTGAGGTGTAATTATCTCTGCTTTATTGGATTTCCTGAGTACATGGAAGTGAGAAATCTAGGCCCCATCTTGAAAAGATGGATACGTGGATGTGTTCCAGAGGATAAACTATCCCGGTGCTACATCATTGAACATGCCCACAGTGTGATGTCACGGAGGCCACTGCCTGGAGCCACGCCACGCCTGATCATCGCCCGAATCCTCAACTACAGGAAGAGGGATGAAATCTTGAAAGGCGCCAGAAAAGCTGGAAATGTGGAGTGGCTCACATCTGATAATGATTTTACCAGTCCATACAAAGTATGTCCAACATTTGCGCAAGTCTTTTGAGGACATGACAACTTAATTAAGAGCTATGGACTTGTGGTATATGTTAATCTATCCTGCCAAACTGAAGGTGCTCTACCAGGACCATACCTAATTCTTTGAGACCCCTTAGGAGGTCTGGGTAGAGGAGAGTCCTTGATGGGCCTGCTACCTCCCCCCCCCCCCCCCAAGAGAGAGAAGAAAGGAACCTGCAACCAAACATACGCCGACGAACTAGCAGACTGAAAAACAACAAAGGGTCTGGACTCCAATCAGTAAGGCTGAGCCCCAATTCACCAATAAACAACAAAATGCCAGTACTGATAACCAATTCACTGCTTAATAACAGCACATTGAAATGAAACAATGTAACCACAGGACCTCTGTTCCCATATGTTTTAATCAAAAACATTTTTTCAACATCATCACTTCTATAATTTCATGAATTTAATTTAGAAAGCATAAAAAACATTCTTTTCTCCCCACTCGCACTAATTCTTCTTTAAAACAAACCTACATTCACTGCCAATTCACTTTCATACCCATTCTTTCTGATCATTACCAACATTCTTCCAAATCATCCATTAATCACACTCCATACACATACCAGCAGCCTACCACCCCACCCCTCTTCATACCAATACAACACAGTACCCACTTTGGAAATACAATTTCAATATAGGCCAAAGACAAATCAATTTAAACATAAACACAAAATTCTTAATTTGAACATCTTATATACACGCAATTGGCCATCAACAGGTCGACGCGTTTCGAACACCCTTTACTTCCGGGGTTCTCCTCAGGACCGACAAGCTGCAACAAAACACAAACAAAACATGTATCTAAATTTTTTTTTAAATCAAAAGCCCCTCTCTCCTGCCCTGCCCCGAGCTCCACAAGCAACTTACCTAAATCCAGCCAGTAGATCAGCCGATCTAAGCTTCTGACAACAACAAACTTTCTGCAAAAACAATGTATATCTAATCAATGTGTCCATCTAGCAGAGTTGGACAAGAACTACGCTTTTACATGCCATAAACGATATATATTTCTAAATATTCTTACTTTAATGGCAGCTAACCCCCGATGCATGACGTCCAATCACCACTGTTTTTTGTTCGAGCTCTTTTTGCTCCTCTAGGAGTCCTGTCTTGGATCCCGGGAACAACAAGAAGAAGAAAAGCTGTTTTAGCAATTCGAAGTTTAAATTGAAGACAAAAAGATTTTTTTAGAAAAAGACCGAACTGATCTACCTTGTGGTCACTGGACTGCCCCAGAATATAGTGAAGAAATAGAATGATTTGGTCGTGTCCCGTTTCCTGGAGGGGAGAAAACGGTGCCATGTTATCCCTATGCTCTGTTAGCGGTCTCACTTCAACAGACCAACTAGCAAACCAAACGATTTAAACCTAGTCCCGGACCCTCTAGATCTATGTCGGATCCTCACTTGCAACTGTACTACAATCCTCTGCCCTCATGGGACCTCTTAGTCCCTCCACACGTACCTTAAGACACGAGTACTCCACTGCGTGGTATCGTCGCGGGTCACCGAACAATGTTGGTGCTCGCTTGATGGAAAGCCGGAGACGTATAAAAACGTCAGCGCTACGCTCCTGCGTCGCGCATTGCACCTTGGGCAATGTAGTCTTCCGCCCAGAACGGTGTACTCATCCCTGCTTCTCATTCAAAATACGGCTCTCCTTTTACACGGGTGATTTCAAATGCGCCAGTGACAACAGGCCTATTCACATCTAAGGACCCCCTTTCATTTCTTTAATTTAATGGTTTCGACATATTATGAAAGGAGTCCCCTATAAAATGAATCAATAAACTCCAAGGGTGACGACAATACAAGGGTGGCAGCCAGTCAAGGCAGTCATCTAGTCACAATTCTCTCAAGTTGTGGAAAAATGCAAATAGTTATTTTTAAAGATGCAACATTCCTTTATCCTAATTTATAGATCTCCGACAGTTCATTCAATCCATCGACCGCTGTGTTAAATTTAACAATCAGCATGGCCTCTCTTCGAGTCAATTTTTTAAAACCATTCATGGTGGAAGTCCCCTCCTATCTCCAGGACACTACAGATTTCATCAAAAAACTGGACTCTATGCAATTTGTGGAGAAAGAACATCTTTTAGTGACATTGGACGTAGTGTCCTTATATACTCAAATACCTCAAGATGAAGGTTTAGCAGTAATTACCTCCTTTTGGATAAGAGGACTAATCCCGTCCAAGTACCCACTGAATTTATAGTTGAATTGGCGAGTTTTGCTTTAAAGAAAAATTATTTTAATTTCAATGGAGATTTTTATTTCCAAGTGAAGGGAGCAGCTATGGGGTGTCCTTTCGCCCCAGAGCTAGCTGTACTCTTCATGGCAAAATACGAGGAAAAATTCATTTATAACAACAACCCCTTTAAGCAATATATAGGGAATTGGTGTCGATTTATTGACGACATCTTTCTGGTGTGGACAGGAGATGAAGAAAATTTGTTAAAATTTTGGGAGTGGCTGAATAACAGGACAGCTGATATTAAATTCAGTATAAACTATTCAAGTACTAAAATGGCATTTCTAGATGTAGAGGTCTATACAGTGGATGGGGGTTTGGTGACCACTTTATTTAAAAAATCCACAGACAGGAACAAAGCTTTGCATTTTTCAAGCAATCATCCAAGGAGTCTAAGGGAAAATCTTCCTTATGGACAATTTTTAAGGATACGGCGTAATTGTTTTTTTAAGGATGAATACACCTTGCATTCCACTAATTTAATGGGTTGCTTGATTGACCGAGGATACCCTAAGAAATTGCTCAAGAGGACAATGAAAAGAGCATGGTGGACTCCCCGCGAGGTCCTTTTGGAGAGAAGAATAAAAACGCCAGTGGAAAGAATAGTGTGTGTTTCAACTTTTTGTCCCAATTCCAATCTTTTAAAAAAGTTATCCATCAAAATTGGCACCTGATTAAAAACCTGGATCAGTCTTTAGCCTCAGCTCCACTATTTGCATTTAAGAAAGATAGGAGTATTTCAAATCAAGTGGTAAGAGCTGCGCTTCCGCAAACAAAGAAAAGTACAGTACGAGACTATGTAGGCTTGCCTCCAGTCTCCGGACATCATAAATGCGGCACATGTATATGCTGTGAATCTACACAAGAGGGCCCATTGTTTTCTCATAATTCAATCCATTGGAAACACAACTCGTTTACGAATTGTAAATCAAAAAATGTGGTCTATGGTATATTGTGCCCTTGTAAGAAATTATACATAGGCAAAACAAATCAAGAAGTGAGATACAGAATCTCTCAACATAAATCAAGGATACGTAAAAATGTCCAAACAGCGCCATTGGTGAACCATTGGAGATTGAATGCACATACTGAGAAGGAATTAAAATGGACGGTCATCTCGAAAGTAGATCAAGACTGTAGAGGAGGCGACTTAGAGTTGAAATTGACTCGAAGAGAGGCCATGCTGATTGTTAAATTTAACACAGCGGTCGATGGATTGAATGAACTGTCGGAGATCTATAAATTAGGATAAAGGAATGTTGCATCTTTAAAAATAACTATTTGCATTTTTCCACAACTTGAGAGAATTGTGACTAGATGACTGCCTTGACTGGCTGCCACCCTTGTATTGTCGTCACCCTTGGAGTTTATTGATTCATTTTATAGGGGACTCCTTTCATAATATGTCGAAACCATTAAATTAAAGAAATGAAAGGGGGTCCTTAGATGTGAATAGGCCTGTTGTCACTGGCGCATTTGAAATCACCCGTGTAAAAGGAGAGCCGTATTTTGAATGAGAAGCAGGGATGAGTACACCGTTCTGGGCGGAAGACTACATTGCCCAAGGTGCAATGCGCGACGCAGGAGCGTAGCGCTGACGTTTTTTATACGTCTCCGGCTTTCCATCAAGCGAGCACCAACATTGTTCGGTGACCCGCGACGATACCACGCAGTGGAGTACTCGTGTCTTAAGGTACGTGTGGAGGGACTAAGAGGTCCCATGAGGGCAGAGGATTGTAGTACAGTCGCAAGTGAGGATCCGACATAGATCTAGAGGGTCCGGGACTAGGTTTAAATCGTTTGGTTTGCTAGTTGGTCTGTTGAAGTGAGACCGCTAACAGAGCATAGGGATAACATGGCACCGTTTTCTCCCCCTCCAGGAAACGGGACACGACCAAATCATTCTATTTCTTCACTATATTCTGGGGCAGTCCAGTGACCACAAGGTAGATCAGTTCGGTCTTTTTCTAAAAAAATCTTTTTGTCTTCAATTTAAACTTCGAATTGCTAAAACAGCTTTTCTTCTTCTTGTTGTTCCCGGGATCCAAGACAGGACTCCTAGAGGAGCAAAAAGAGCTCGAACAAAAAACAGTGGTGATTGGACGTCGTGCAGCGGGGGTTAGCTGCCATTAAAGTAAGAATATTTTGAAATATATCGTTTATGGCATGTAAAAGCGTAGTTCTTGTCCAACTCTGCTAGATGGACACATTGATTAGATATACATTGTTTTTGCAGAAAGAGTTTGTTGTTGTCAGAAGCTTAGATCGGCTGATCTACTGGCCGGATTTAGGTAAGTTGCTTGTGGAGCTCGGGGCAGGGCAGGAGAGAGGGGCCTTTGATTTTTTTCAAAATTTAGATACATGTTTTGTTTGTGTTTTGTTGCAGCTTGTCGGTCCCGAGGAGAACCCCGGAAGTAAAGGGTGTTCGAAACGCGTCGACCTGTTGATGGCCAATTGCGTGTATATAAGATGTTCAAATTAAGAATTTTGTGTTTATGTTTAAATTGATTTGTCTTTGGCCTATATTGAAATTGTATTTCCAAAGTGGGTACTGTGTTGTATTGGTATGAAGAGGGGTGGGGTGGTAGGCTGCTGGTATGTGTATGGAGTGTGATTAATGGATGATTTGGAAGAATGTTGGTAATGATCAGAAAGAATGGGTATGAAAGTGAATTGGCAGTGAATGTAGGTTTGTTTTAAAGAAGAATTAGTGCGAGTGGGGAGAAAAGAATGTTTTTTATGCTTTCTAAATTAAATTCATGAAATTATAGAAGTGATGATGTTGAAAAATAAATTTTGATTAAAACATATGGGAACAGAGGTCCTGTGGTTACATTGTTTAATTTCAATGTGCTGTTATTAAGCAGTGAATTGGTTATCAGTACTGGCATCTTGTTGTTTATTGACGAACTAGCAGAGGCAGAACCAGATCACAGCGCCAGGCTGTGAAAGACTATCATCACCAGAATTAGAGGAAGTTGCTGATACTAGGGGAGAAGAGACCGATGATGGACAAGGTGCGGGCGCGGATCCACTTCCACTCTTCAGCGATGATGTAATCATGTTCACGGCAGCGACAGTGGACTAAACTGCTCCCTTCTGATTCTCTATGTCACAGGGGGCCTTTTCCAAGCCCCCCTATTTACCCCGCTCACCTTCAACAGGAGACAGCTGGTTTAGGAGCTATGGTACATAGGAGTCAATTGAGGGTCAGTTCTGTAGCCATATTTCAGATACTAATAGAAGTTACCATTCATTGTTGTTTGATGTGGGGTCTTTCTCAGGGAGGGTTTAAGCGGGTTAAGGGAGGAGGGGACTGGAGGAAGGGAACATTCCTAACCCCTTTTCCCAACCAACCTCTTTCAGCTTTGGCCAGAGTTCACAACAGATGCTTCAGTGTTTGAAGTATGTGTAGTGTGAGGAAAGTTTACATGGGTACAGATGGACGACACAGCATACACGCTTAGCGGAGACACACAGTGGTATAGACAGGAACCCAGATAGGTCAATATTCCATAGTGGTAGATATTTCTACTGTAGAACCTGCGAGCACAGTGTGGTGTATTACTTGGGAAGCAAATGGACTCATTAATATAGTAAAGCGAGAAGCAGTGCTAAGCGCAGCCAAACAATACAAGGTGGATATTTTCATGCGGCAAGAGATGCACCTGATGGGTGACCACCGCCCATGCTTGAATAGACATGGCATCAACTTATTGGTTCATGCGGGATCATGTGGGGTCACATACTGATGCACAGATGCCTACCAGTGGTAGTGACAAACAGGTGGAAAGACACAGGTGCGTGACATGCAATGATAACCAGTAAACTATATGACCAGACCATTACAATATGATCCGTTTATGCATCACCACCAGTAGCTAGGGAGCTCTTGAATACAATTGGTGCTATCTTACTGGAGGCAACGCCTGGCCTAATGATCGTAGGAGGAGTCTTTAATGTGCTAATGGATCCCATGCGTGACAGGTCAAGCCCACCTCTAGTGGTCACCCCGCAGACCACTCTAATCGCAGACTTTACTAGATCCATGGGACTCTGTGATATATGGACCCAGTATTATACCCGGGAAGAGGGGGGTTTCATACTTTTCTCAGGGTCACACACATCATTTACAAGAATAGAATACTTCCTGATGCCAATCTACAACATGAACCGAGCTGAATCATCTCGCTACATTCTGGGAGTCTATCTGATCATGCATCCATAGAGCTTCACGTACACGCTGTACCACTGAGCGCCCCCACAAATGGTGAATGAGCCTGCGGTAGATTAAAAACCTGGAGGTCAGGGATTCTCTGGTGAAAGAAACTACACAATACTTCAAAATTAATCAAGGTTGAAGAAAGTTGGAAGGCAAGTGGCGAACCACTAAAAATTATGCAGAAAAACTTACTTATAAAGCAGCCTTAAACATTTACCATTGGAATATCAAAACAACTAGGAAGCAAAGTATAGTGGATAGAATCAACAATGCCAGAAACTCAACATAGGAATTAAAGAAGATTTTAGGTTTAAATCTTTTTATTGATTTAACAGCTGGTATGACAGTGCACATTGCGAAGGGTGATCAATCATGGGCTACGCAGAGCCCAGGCGGCTGATGTACCAAGAGTACCAACAAATAATACAAAAACATTAGAAACAAAGCCCCACCCCCACCCCCTTGCCCCCTCCCCCATTCACAGCAAGTAAAAGGTCTCGTTTGGGGTAGAAGTCTCTCACTGTTGCTGCGTGGCCGGCTGGGACATGGTGTCGGGTGCTGTCAGTAGCAAGAGGTGCAGGTATCTGGGGAATGTGAGTTCCCGAAACTCCTGGGCAAGTATGCCCAGGAATGGTTGCCATAAGTCTCCAAAGGTCGAGCCTTTCCCTGCTAGTGTAAGGGATATCTTCTCCATCCCTAAAATATGCCACAAGCGCTGGAGCCAGCCAGTGTGTGTAGGGATGCGAGGTGTCTTCCAGTGGTTCAAGATATTTTGAATGCCTGTGCCCAAGGCTATCGCTATCTGGCGTCCTCTTTTGGACTTGAGGGGGTATGTTAGGGGATTTGGCACTCCCAGAAGGACGTATGCGGGGAATCTTGGCAGCTCAGTATCTAGATGTTTGTCAACTTCTGCCAGGATCTGAGCCCAGTACTGTTGTAGATGCTCACAATCCCATAGCAGATGAACCAACGTTCCGGATTTCCCGCAGCCTCTCCAGCAATCCTGGCTATGTGTGGGGTCTACCCTGTGGATACGCTCAGGGGTGTAGTACCAGTAGGTGACTATTTTAGTTAGTGTTTCGGTTAGGCCCATGTTCCTGGCCGTGTGCCTCGCCCTGTAATAAACCCCTTCCCACTCCTTGCTACTGAGTGCTCAACCTAGGTCTTTCTCCCAGCGTGTGCGGCTAGCGTTATAAGTGTGCGTGTAGCGAGTGAGGAGCATCTTATAGAGGTCTGAGATTAGCTTCTTGTCTGATGTTCTTGTGATGAGCCAACTTTCATAAGGGGTGAGGTATCGCTGTGCCTGTGATTTATTATCGGGATGTAGTGCCCAGTGTCGGAGTTGCAGATAGTGCAGCCTTTCTGATTCAGGGATTCCAAATTCAGTTCTAACTTGCGGGAAGGAGATCACTCCCCTTTCATCATATAGGTGACCCAAGGGGCGGCATTCCGTAGCGCGCCAGTGGGACAAGTTACTTACCTTTGGTAACGATTTATCTGTAAGAAACATTAGTAGTGATAGATTCCTTACCTTAGAATATCCCCAGGCGTCAGACTGGATCCGGAAAGTTTTCGTCAGCAGTACCCCTGCGCGTCGGTAGGTGGCGTCGTGCGGCTCCGCGTCCATCGTTGGCGTCGTGGTCGCCGAGATGACGTCGCGGGCGCTACTTAGACGCCGCCCACGCGCGCTGACGTCAGTTCTGTACACGACTTTCCGCGCCAGGAACGCAGAGCCAAGCAAGATACTGACCACTGGTGCATTGAAACTAGGGCCCTGAAAGGGAAGACCTTAACCCTAGAAATCAGTTCACAGAACGGGGAGGATGGGTGGGCGGTAAGGAATCTATCACTACTAATGTTTCTTACAGATATATCGTTACCGAAGGTAAGTAACTTGTCCATCTGAAAGAAACACATAGTGATAGATTCCTTACCTTAGAATAGATACCCCAGCAATACCAACCCCGGTGGTGGGTCTGCTAACTAAGATCACACCAGAAAGTCACGGAGAACAGAACGGCCAAAGAAGCCGTCTCTCCGGACTTGGCTGTCTAGGCAATAATGTTTGGTAAACGTGTGCAGCGAGGCCCACATGGCTGCCTGACAGATGTCTTGCAGGGGGACACCACGTCCCAATGCAGTAGTGGCTGCTGTAGCTCTGGTGGAATGAGCACGCAGCCCCACCGGAGGTTCTTGTTTAGCCAAAGAGTAACAGGCTTTGATACATAAAACAACCCAGCGGGAGATGGTTCTCTTATGGACCGCCCGACCTTTCTTGGTGCCAACGTAGCCAACAAAAAGCTGGTCGTCCACCCGGAACTGCTGTGTGCGTTTGAGATAAAAAGAGAGCGCACGTTTTGGGTCCAGACGGTGGAGCCGCTCTTCCTCTCTGGAAGGATGCGGAGGCGGAAAGAAGGTGGGCAAGGTAATAGTCTGCCCAATGTGAAAGGCCGTAAACACTTTTGGCAAAAAGGAAGGACGGGGCCTGAGCACAACCTTGTCCGGATGGACTGAAAGGAAAGGAGGCTTACAAGAAAGAGCCTGGAGCTCACTCACCCGCCTGGTGGAAGTGATGGCCACCAGGAAGGCAGTCTTTAACGTTAAAAGACGTAGAGGACAGTTGTGAAGGGGCTCAAAGGGAGCGCACATCAAGTATGTCAGAACCAGATTCAAGTCCCACTGAGGCATCACGAAAGGAATAGGAGGAAAAAGGTGTGTAATGCCTTTGAGAAATCTATTTACAACAGGGGACTTGAAAAGAGAGGGCTGATCAGGGAGCCTGAGAAAGGCCGAAATAGCAGAAAGGTAGCCCTTGATAGTGCCCAGAGCAGAGCCCTGCTGGGCCAAAGAAAGAAGGAACAGTAGTACTTCAGAAAGAGGGGCAGAAAGGGGATCCACAGCCTTTGCTGTGCACCATGCCACAAATTTGTTCCACCTGCAGGCGTATACCACTTTCGTAGAGGGACGCCTGGCTGCCAGAATAACGTCACAAACTTCAGGAGGCAAGTCGAAGGGAATCAACTCCCGCCGCTCAATCTCCATGCAAAGAGGTGGAGGCTGGACAGGTTCGGGTGGAGGACCGTCCCCTGCTGCTGCGACAGAAGATCCTCCCGAAGAGGCAGTCGGATCGGGGGATCGATGCTCATACTGAGTAGCTCGGGATACCATACTCTTCGAGCCCAGTCCGGAGCCACAAGAATGACTTGGGCCCGGTCGCGCCTGATCTTCTTCAGCACTCTGGGCAGAAGTGGTATAGGCGGAAAGGCGTACAACAGACCGCAACTCCACTCGCGACGAAAAGCGTCGCCGAGCGAGTGCCGCCTTGGAAATTCCAACGTGCAGAACTGATGACATTGCGCGTTCTCTTCGGTGGCGAATAGATCTAACCAAGGCTCTCCCCACTGCTGAAAGAGACCTTGCGCCACCTCCGAGTGAAGACGCCATTCGTGATCAAGCATGCACCTGCGGCTGAGTTCGTCCGCCCTGGCGTTCAGAGAACCTGCCAGGTGTTGAACCACCAGGGACATGCCCTGATGTTCCAGCCATGTCCAGAGACGCAGAGCCTCCTGACAGAGGGTCCACGACCCCACCCCGCCTTGTTTGTTGCAGTACCACATGGCGGTGGTGTTGTCTGTGAACACCTGCACTACTCTCCCCTTGACAGAGGGAAGGAATGCCTTTAGTGCAAGCCTGATCGCCCGGAGCTCCAAAAGGTTGATATGGAGCCGGGACTCCGCCGGAGACCAGAGGCCTCTGATCTCCGCCCCATCCCAGGAGGGACGCATCCGTCACCACTGTGAACTCCGACTGGGGAAGGGAGAGGGATCTGCCGTCGGCCCAATGCCGGTCTGTGAGCCACCACTGCAACTGTCGTGCAGTGCCCTCCGAGATCTGGACGTGATCGGACAGGTTTCCCTGATGCTGCACCCACTGGAACTTCAGGTTCCACTGCAGAGCCCGCATATGCCACCTGGCATGATTGACCAGCAGGATGCAGGAGGCCATGAGGCCCAGCAGCCTCAGAGTCACTCTGACCGAAACCCGGGACAAGGGCTGAAAGATGGGAATCAGAGCCCGAATATCCCGGACTCGATGTTCGGGAGGATAGACCCGAAACTGCGCCGTGTCCAGAACCGCTCCGATAAAGAGGAGCTTCTGGGAGGGAATCAGGTGCGACTTCGGCACATTGACGGAGGACCCCAGCAAGTGCAGGAGGTCGGCCGTAGTCTGGAGGTGGGAGACGACTGTCTGGGGCGAGCCCGCCTTCAACAACCAATCGTCGAGATAGGGGAAGACTGAGACCCCTGATCTGCGCAGATGAGCTGCGACCACCGCCATCACCTTGGTGAACACCCGAGGGGCGCTGGTAAGGCCAAAGGGTAGCACGGTAAACTGAAAGTGCTTGTGGCCTACTGTGAACCGTAGGTAACGCCTGTGGGCTGGCAGGACGGGGATGTGGAAACAGTCTTGTGGGTCGAGAGCAGACAAGACCTGAGCTAGAGTGAGCATCTTGAACTTCTCTTTGCGGAGGAAGCGATTGACGTTCCGGAGGTCTAAGATAGGACGCAGGCCTTTGTCCTTCTAGGGCACCATAAAGTAGTGGGAATAACAACCACGACCTACTTCGTGCGTCGGAACGCGCTCGATGGCCCCCTTGGCCAAGAGGGCCGCAACTTCCTGCTGAAGAAGCACCAAGTGATCCCCCGACATGCGGTGATATTGAGGTGGCATGGCTGGGGGGGTAGTCTCGAAGGGGAGGGAGTAGCCCCTCCGGACTATCTCTAAAACCCACCTGTCCGAAGTGATGGTGCGCCAGTGGGGGAGGTGATGGCGGAGCCTGCCGCCCACTGGCGTTTGATGGGCCTGAAAGTTCGGACTAGGAAGGTTTGGAGGCAGTGGTGGCCGGGGTGGTGGTGGACTGACCCGCCCGCTGGCCCCTTTGTCCGCCACGGCAGAACCCGCGTCCGTGGCCGCGCTGGGATGATTGCTGCGCCGGCCTGTTGCCAACGCTGCGGGGCGCCCCTTCCTGTGCCACGAAAGGAGCGAAAAGCGGAAGGCGGAGGAGGGCGGTCTGCCGAGAGTCCCAAGGACTTGGCCGTAGCCCGTGAGTCCTTAAACCTCTCCAGCGCGCTATCCGCTTTGTCGCCGAAGAGGCAACGGCCATCAAAGGGCATGTCCATAAGGGTGTTTTGGACATCCCCCGAAAATCCAGTGGTCCTCAACCAGGCGTGACGGCGAACCGCCACCGTCGTTGCAATGGATCTGCCTAGTGAGTCAGCTGTGTCTAGGCCACAACGGATCATGAACTTTGCTGTGTCTCTCCCCTCTGCAACAGCCTGGGCGAGAGCAGGCCGGGCCTCCTCCGGACACTGGGGCTGCACGTTCGCCACCGTATCCCACAGAGAGTGGGAATAACGGCCCAAGAGGCATGCAGTGTTCACGGACTGCAGCGCAGAGCTGGTGGAAGAAAACATTTTCTTCCCAAACTGATCCAGCTTTTTGGATTCCCTATCCGGTGGTGCGGAAGGGAAGGCGGTTGGGGAATCAGAGGCTTGGATAACCAAGCTCTCGGGAGTGGGGTGTTGGGAGAGGAAAATGGGGTCACCCGGAGCCGGGCGATGGCGTCGGGCCACGTTCCTATCCACAGGAGCCCCTGTGGTGGGCCTGGACCAAGTGCCCAAAAGAACGTCAGAGAGGGCTTCATTGAAAGGAAGCAGCGGCTCCGCAGAAGTAGCTGCTGGCTGAAGCACCTCTGTCAGGAGGTTAGTCCTGACGGCCACAGTAGGGAGCTGGAGGTGTAGGGCCTCAGCCGCCCTACACAACACCACTGCATAACTGGTGCCCTCCTCCGTAGCCACGGTAGGAGGAGACAGCATGCCAAGGTCTGGTGAGGTATCCAGACCACTGGCGTCACCCAATTCCTCAGCCCAGTCCTGTTCAGACTCGCAGGCGGCAGCGAGAGGGTCCTCAGACCCCTCCCAGTCCTACCCTTGCTCCTCAGGCTGTTCAACAGGCCGAAAATAAGGAGCAGGGACATGGGGATAGAATTCTCCAAGCAGGGTCGAGAACGGCATCAATCGACGCCGGCTCGGCGCCGTCTCCACCTCGGGGCTGAAACTGAGGTCGACGTCGTCCCGAGGAGCGGGCGGCGTCAGGATCGGTGCCGGTGGGGTCGACGCCGGTGGAGGCGTAACGAGGTCAACCGGCGTCGACCGGGATCCAGGCCTGGAATCAAGGGTGTCCTGCGGCGCCGTGGCCGGAGCCGACAGCGACGCCGGAGCCGCCGGCGAGGAAACGCGAGGACACCCATGCGGGACCGCGGGGCCCGAAGGCGCACCGGCGGGACCCGACGGCCCAAAGAGGCGAGCCATGGCCGACAGGAACACCTGTATCTGGGCCGGAGACGCCGACGACCCCGGGAAGGGCGGGTAGTCGGGCGGCAACTCCATGCACCGCGCCGGAGCCGCGGGGGTGGCACCACCCATACCCTCAACCGCGTCGCGCGACCGGCGAGGGGAAGTCGGAGAACGATGGCGTTTCTTCGACTTCTTGTGCTTCGCCTTACCTGACCCCGAGTGCGAAGACTTGGATCCTGAAGATCGATGGTGATGACTCCGCGCACGGTCCCTCGACCTCCCTCTGGACCGGGACTTGGAACGGCGCGGAGCCGGCTGCCGGGCTTCCAGCAACTTTCGGGACCGCTCCCGCAAAGTCTTCGGCGCCATGGCCCGGCAGTCGGAGCACGACTTGGGGTCGTGGTCGCGCCCCAGGCAGAAAAGACACACACGGTGCGGGTCCGTCACCGACATCATGCGGTAACAATCCCCGCAGGACTTGAAACCGGGCATCCGTAGGAGTCGAAGACTCAATGAAAAAATGGAGACAAAAGTGTGAGAAGTTGGCCTGGTATATGCTGTTCACTAATTAAAGTGGACACCTTGCACCAGAACAATTCGACTCTTATGGTAGATAGGTTTAAGACAACCTTTATAGAAAGCTATCCTAGTGGTAGCTGTGGAGAGCAGCCTTCAGGCTAAGTCTTGAAGGAATGTAAAGCAGCTTGTTTTACCACACAATCTCTTGAATCACCAAATGAAAAGACACCACACAGGTATATATATCAAATATATATGTATTTATTAATAAACACTCTCTACTAATCTCTTTATGAGATTAGAGGACAGGAACATATGTACAAGTCAAAAGTTATCAGAATAAGTTTAGCACAATTGAATATTACAATCTTAGTTTGCTAGACCTAGGTCTAGGGCATCTAGAATCGAGGTACCCCCAAGAACCACCCCAGGTAGTTGGAGGAGACCCACAGGGGACGGACGCGGTGACCTGGCACCGATGCGAATCCTGTACGAGTCTATGCACTCAGACGCGATTGAGATATCAATGTTAAGGGTCCCTTGCGTGTTCGAGGCGAACACACCGATCGGTCCTTGTACGAGTCGAAGGACGCGGTTACAGATGGAATTGCAAGGGAGTTGGACGCGGTGTGTCTAACACAGACGCGAACCATGTACGAGTCAGTGCGATAGTCGCACTTGGAAAGTTAGAGTTTTAGGACACTTCGAGGGAAGCTACAAGCAAGTCACTTACAGGGTAAGTAGTTCTAGGGCCCACACCCACAGGAGCACCGTAGTGCTGAAGTTACCTCACCCAGGGGAGCCGGGTGCATAGGTGTTCTTTGGTGTCGGGTCGCGGCGTCGTTTTCAATGGGAGCCAGTGAAGACTTGCTGCTTGCGGCGACAGGAGAAGTGTCCGGAGGAATCCAAGCCTGGATTCGGAAGATGGAAGACCTGAAAGCAGAGGGGACAGTGTTCAAAGTCACTTGGCAGTGACTCGGGGCAAGGAAGATGGATGCCCACCGTCGTCGCAAGATTCAGGTCGTTCGCGGTTGCCTTGACTCTTCAGCCACGAGGTCCAGGAGGCGTCGACGACGACCAGGAGCTGGATTCGGCGTGTCCCACGATGTCTGCAGCTTACTGCGGTGTCGGCAACTCGATCGGAGCCAACAAGCCTTGGTAACAGCAAGTCTCGGGGAAAGTGTGAAGAGGCAATGGCGCAGACCAGCAAGGTCTGTGGGACTCACCCAGCGAGGGTAAGTCAGGGCAGGCCTGGAGCAACCAGGGGAGCCCTTTGGTTTCTTTAGAAAGTCTTCTGGGGACCCACAAGCCGGCTGGCAAGGGATCGCGAAGACGCCTCGGGAGGATTCACTCACAGGGGCCCACGGTCACTCGGGACGTGGTAGGCCTCTGATCTTAGGAGGGATTCCTGCTGGAGGCTGGGACCACACGTGGTCCAAAGCACAAGTTCGTGGAACGTTGTGAAGGGGTTGCACTCGACAATAGTGCACGGTACCCAGGGGTCGCGGTTCCTCGTTACTCTTGGGGTCCACTGGCCTCAGCTTCGCTGGGGACTCACGATGGCCTTTGAGAAGTCAGGAAATCCACTTCTTGGGCTGCAGGGACTTCGGACTCCGGCGGGAGCGGCGTAGTTTGCGACCGTCGTTTGTAGTTTTTGGTGCCTGCCAAGCAGGGGAGTCACTCCTTGACTCCAAGGGAGATTCTTCAGTCTTCCAAAGGTAGTGGAACGTCGAAGGTCCGGGATTCTTCTTGTAGAGCGTCGTCCAGGGAAATCTAGGGTGCAATGCACAGGTTCCCCCTCTTATACTAAAAGAAGGGGAGGGACTAGCTCTATGACCCTACCTATGGGAGGGTCAGGGGAGTGGGTGGCTACACCCACTTCCCTTTGTCCAGTTTCGCGCCAGAGCAGGGACAGGTAGCCCCTGAGCCGGTTTGAACTGGCATATGCACAGAGGAGCCTTCTGCTCCCCCAGTGCAGGACTTCAAAGCACTCTAAGAGTGCACCCACCCAGCCCCAATACACTAAACCCTGTCTGGGAGGTGGTCACACCCCCTTGGGACAGGATATCTATTGTTGGGCTTCCTCCACTGCGAGTGTTGGTCATCAGCAGGAGGGCAGCCCAGTGTCTGTGACTGGTGGCATCCATTTTGTGATGCCAGGGCTCTGCAGGATTCTACCGCGTTTCCACAGTAGGTACATGTCTATCCCTCTAGAAGGGTGGAATGCTACCCCCGCCGCCAGGACTGGCGGGGGGTAGTATTCCAAGATGTTTGACACCAAACACGACATGTTTCGATGCAGCCATTCCAAAGTTAGCATTTTACCGCGAGGATATAATGCACTTAAAAGTATATGGTTTAACCGCATCCACAAACAGCACCAGAGAATGGACTCTGAGAGCTGCAGAGGGGCCCTGCTCAGGCAGAGGCACCCCCTCACATAGAAGCCAAGCACCCTGCCCTCAGGATTGATAGGGCCTGCCTTAGGGGTGACTGATAGGGTTATATGTGTGTGTAGGAGAGATATAGGGAACCTATATCTCAGTGAGGGGTGCTAGCACTTCCTCACTCAGGCTGCAGTAGCAGGCCTGTGGTGTCAGATTTAGTCTGCTTCCCAGGGGTGGCATAATACATGCTGCAGCCCCTGGTAGGCCTGTGAAGTACCTATGCCCTTGGTACCTAAGGTACCATATACTAGGGACTCATAAGGTGCCACAGTATCCAATCACTAGTGCACCTAGAGTGCACTCCAAATCGTTTAGAGAGAACAGAGAGGCTGGGGCCCTGATTAGCAGGGTCCCAGCCAGACTATAGCCAGAAACCAGTGTAAACATCAGAAAAAAAGTGGGGGCAACATAAGAGGCAGATCCTACTCTCCTACACAACCCCCCCCAAACGCAGGGACACTAAACTAACCTTGACCAGTTGAGTCTTCGTGTTCAAAGTGGAAATACCTTGAGAGTCCATCTGCATTGGCATGTTGGGTCCCAGGTCTATGTTCCACTGTATAGTCCATCCCCTGTAGGGAAATGGACCACCTCAAAAGTTTTGGGTTTTCTCCTTTCATTTGTTTAAGCCATAGGAGGGGCTTGTGGTCGGTCTGAACTATGAAGTGAGTACCAAACAAGTATGGCCTCAGCTTCTTCAGGGCCCATACCACAGCAAAGGCCTCCCTCTCTATAGCTGACCAACGTTTCTCTCTAGGGGTCAGCCTTCTGCTAATAAAAGCTACTGGCTGGTCTTGACCTTCATCATTCAGTTGAGACAGTACAGCTCCCACACCCAGCTCAGAAGCATCTGTTTGGACAATGAACTTTTTGGTGTAGTCTGGACTCTGTAAGATGGGGGCAGTGCACATGGCCTGCTTTAGGTCTTCAAATGCCTTCTGACAGCTAGCTGTCCACTGAACCTTTTTTGGCATTTTCTTTGAGGTCAGATCATTCAAGGGGGTCACTATAGATCCATATCCCTTGACAAACCTCCTATAGTACCCAGATCAGGCCTAAGAAGGCTCTCACCTGTGTCTGGGTGGTTGGAGCAACCCATTCCATTATGGTCTGGATCTTGCTCTGTAAAGGCTGAACCTGGCCTCCACCTACAAGGTGGCCCAGGTACACAACCTGACTCTGCCCTATCTGGCACTTAGTGGCCTTGATAGTGAGGCCTGCTTTCTGCAGGGCCTCCAAAACATTCCTGAGGTGGACCAGGTGATCCTGCCAGGAGGAACTAAAGACAGCAATATCATCTAGATAAGCTGAGCAATAAGTTTCCATCCCTGTCAGAACTTTATTCACCAACCTCTGGAAAGTGGCAGGTGCATTTTTCAATCCAAAGGGCATCACCACAAAGTGGTAGTGCCCACCAGGGGTCGAAAATGCTGTCTTGGCTTTTGCATCATCAGCTAATCTGATCTGCCAGTAGCCAGCTGTTAGGTCAAACGTGCTTAGATACTTGGCTGAGGCCAAAGTATCAATCAGCTCATCTGCCCTTGGTATGGGATAGGCATCAGTCCTAGTGACTGCATTGAGGCCTCTGTAGTCTACACAAAACCTCATTTCTTTCTTACCACCCTGGGTATGAGGCTTGGGTACCAGGACTACTGGACTAGCCCAAGGGCTATCTGAAGGCTCAATTACACCTAGCTCCAACATTTTCTGGACTTCAGTCCTGATACAGTCCCTGACATGGTCAGGTTGCCTGTAGATTTTATTCTTGACAGGCAGACTGTCTCCAGTGTCCACCTCGTGGGTGCACCAGGAAGTCTGACTAGGGGTCAGGCTAAACATATGTCTAAACTGTTGCAGAACTTGTCTGCACTCAGTTTGCTGATGGTCGGTGAGGCTGCTTGCCAAAGCAACACCATCTACTGACCCATCATCAGGGTTCTGAGAGAGCAGGTCAGGGAGAGGGTCACTCTCCTCCTCCTGGTCCTCATCAGTTGCCATGAGCAAGCCCATGTCAGCCCTGTCAACATATGGCTTTAATCTGTTGACATGGAGCACCCTCAGGGGGCTCCTGGGAGTTCCAAGATTCACCAGGTAGGTGACTTCTCCCTTCTGTTCAACTATTGTATGGGGGCCACTCCACTTGTCCTGGAGGGCTGCTGGGGCCACAGGCTCCAACACCCACACTTTCTGTCCTGGCTGGTATACAGTCAGTACAGCCTTTGGTCATGCCAAGCTTTTTGTAATTCTTGGCTGGCCTCCAGGTTTTTGGTTGCCTTTTTCATGTACTCTGCCATCCGGGAGCGGAGACCAAGTACATAGTCCATCACATCTTGTTTGGGGGGCTTGAGAGGTAACTCCCAGCCCTCTTTTACCAAACACAGTGGACCTCTCACAGGATGCCCAAACAGAAGCTCAAATGGGCTGTAACCAACCCCCTTCTGTGGAACCTCTCTGTATGCAAACAACAGGCAAGGAAGAAGAAGGTCCCATTTCCGCCTAAGCTTCTCTGGGAGTCCTTTAATCATTCCTTTCAAGGTTTTGTTGAAGCGTTCAACTAAACCATTGCATTGTGGGTGATAGGGGGTGGTGAACTTGTAAGTTACACCACACTCCTTCCACATTGCTTTTAGATATCCTGACATGAAGTTGGTACCTCTGTCAGAAATGACCTCCTTTGGAAAACCCACTCTGGAGAAGACTCCAATGAGGGCTCTTGCCACCACAGGGGCTGTGGTGGTCCTCAGGGGAATTGCTTCTGGGTACCTGGTGGCATGATCCACTACCACCAGGATAAACCTGTGCCCAGATGCAGTTTGAGGGTCAAGGGGACCAACAATGTCAATCCCTACCCTTTCAAAGGGTACCCCCACCACCGGTAGTGGTATCAGGGGGCCTTTGTTGTGCCACCTGCCTTACCACTGGCTTGGCATGTGACACAGGAGCGACAAAACTCCTTTGTGTCCTCTGACATATGTGGCCAATGAAAATGTGGAACAAGCCTGTCCCAGGTCTTGTTTTGGCCCAAGTGTCCTGCTAAAGGGATGTCATGTGCTAGGGTCAAGAGGAACCCCCTAAACTTCTGAGGTATTACCATCCTCCTGGTGGCTCCAGGGGCTGGGTCTCTACTCTCAGAATATAGGAGTCCCTCATCCCAATAAACTTTATGGGACCCACTAGCACTCCCAGCAGCCTCAGCAGCAGCCTGCTGTCTGAGGGGTTCAAGAGAGGGGCAGCACTGTTGCTCCTTCCTCAGATCTTCCCTAGAAGGGCCCCCTGCCCCCAAGAACTCAACCTGATCAGGCTCAAGTCCCTCTGGGGCAGTTCCTTCTTCAGGATCTGCTTCACCTCCCTCTGGGGGTGAATCTGTGATCTGAGACAGAGGGGAAGGCACTGCCTTTACCCTACTGCTCCTCCTCTTGGGAAGCATCTGGTCCATTGTTCCAGGATCCAGAGCTGGTTCAGTGTCATGCATTCTTGCTTGTGACCTGGTCACAGCAAATACCTCTGCAGGGATGCCCAACATCTCAGCATGAGTCCATAACTCTACTTCAGACCAGGCTGAAGTCTCTAGATCATTGCCCAATAGACATTCGACAGGGAGGTCTGCACTGACTACAACCTTCTTGAGGCCAGTTACCCCTCCCCAGGAGAAATTCACAACTGCCAGACTATGGTTGGTCTTGACGTTGCTTGCATTGGTCACCTGGTACATTTCGCCCAGGATGATCTGTCCAGGGTCCACAAGATCCTCTGCCACCATGGTGACACTAGCACCTGTGTCCCTAAATGCCAAAGCCTGTTTGCCATTTATTACAGGCTGCTGTTTGTATTTGCCCAGATTACTGGGACTCACTAGGAAGGACATATTAAGGTCTCCCTCACAAATCAGCATTGCCTGAGTGGGCACTCTGACTAGGTCAGAGTCCACTTCAGAACCCAGGGTCAACCCTACTACACCCTTATTCTGAGTACCACCTCCACCAGTAGCTGAACTAGGGGGAACAGTTGCCTTAGGGGCAGGAGTGGTGGTGGTTTGGTCTTTGGACTTGTTACAGTCAGAAGTCCAGTGCCCTTTCTGTTTACAGAATTTGCACCAGGGCTTCTTTTGGCCTTTTCCCTTGTTGGATTGTGACTCCCCACCAGATGCAGATTTTTGGGGCCCTTGTGAAGACTTCTGGTCTTTTGACTTATCCCCACCTTTCTCAGAGCCCTTAGGATCTTGCTTCTTGGTGTCACCCCCTTGGTTCTGGGGTTTCTGCCTCACCCTGGTTCTGACCCATTTGTCTGCCTTCTTTCCCAATTCTTGGGGAGAGGTCAGATCCGAGTCCACCAGGTACTGATGCAACAACTGGTTCTGGCAATTATTAAGGATCTGTTCTCTCATCATCAGATTATACAATCCCTTGAAATCAGTAACCCTACTGCCAACCAGCCAACCCTCCAGAGCCTTGGTTGCACAATCAACAAAGTCAGTCCAGTCCTGAGTCTGTGCCTTCTGGGTGTCTCTGAACTTCAACCTGTACTGTTCAGTGGTTAAGCCAAACCCATCTATCAGTGCACTCTTCAGGACTTCATAATCATCAGCATCCTCTTCTCTAACAGTGAGGAGCTTGTCTCTACCTTTATCTGAAAAGGAGAGCCACAAGATTGCTGCCCACTGCTTTTGGGGGACCTGCTGTACTCTACAGGCCCTCTCCATAGCAGTTATCCACTTGTGGATATCATCCCCACTCTGGTAGGGAGGAACAACCTTGCTCAGGTTCCTATGGTCTGGAATAGATTCTCTGCCTCTAGGGACACTGTTGCTGCCACCAAGGGGTTCTAACCCCTCTCGTCTAGAAGCTCTCTGGATCTCCAGGGCTTCTCTATCCAGTGCCAACTGCTTGGTTCTGAGGGCAACTCTTGCTTCCTCATACTGCAGCAGTTTGCACATTCTTTCAGAGGAGGTCTCTCTTATGGGAAAGTATGAGTTCCTCTGGTGGACAAATTCTCTGCCAGAGTGATAAGAGTGCTCAGATTCCCTGGAAGGGGACCTATGCCTCTCATCCACTCTGTCAGTTCTCTTAGGGAGAATTCCTCTGTCCTTTTCAGGCCCCTTGAGGCCTGGCCCTTCAATCACAGAGTCCTGGTCATTCGGATTTTCATCGTCTGACCCAGATACTGTAATTGACCCACCCACTGATTCAGACCCATTAGCTCCTAGAGCCAATCTAAGATCATCTGCTGTCAGCAGATCTATCAGGTGTAGGGTTGAGGGACTCTGTCCTAGCCTCAGGTGTCTTTCAACACACATGGCTCTCAAGTCAGAGAAAGCCATGTCCTTATACTGAGGCTGAGTGGATCCACTGGTTCCACCCTTTAAGGACATTCTAGTGTTGTGCAGTGTTGTACTACCTACACTAGTTTGTGGCCTACTGATACTAGCTTGAGCTGTAGAAAGGGTGTGCTATCCCTTGGCACACAGCTCTAAGTTCAGTAGAACTTATCGATACTAAGCTTGACTTTATATGTACCTTAAGTACCTATAGTGGTTTTCAGTTAGTAATTCAAATAGAGATTTTCTGGTAAAACAATAGCAAGCTGGAATCCCACACGCTGCCCACCAATGTGAGAAGTTGGCCTGGTATATGCTGTTCACTAATTAAAGTGGACACCTTGCACCAGAACAATTCGACTCTTATGGTAGATAGGTTTAAGACAACCTTTATAGAAAGCTATCCTAGTGGTAGCTGTGGAGAGCAGCCTTCAGGCTAAGTCTTGAAGGAATGTAAAGCAGCTTGTTTTACCACACAATCTCTTGAATCACCAAATGAAAAGACACCACACAGGTATATATATCAAATATATATGTATTTATTAATAAACACTCTCTACTAATCTCTTTATGAGATTAGAGGACAGGAACATATGTACAAGTCAAAAGTTATCAGAATAAGTTTAGCACAATTGAATATTACAATCTTAGTTTGCTAGACCTAGGTCTAGGGCATCTAGAATCGAGGGACCCCCAAGAACCACCCCAGGTAGTTGTAGGAGACCCACAGGGGACGGACGCGGTGACCTGGCACCGATGCGAATCCTGTACGAGTCTATGCACTCAGACGCGATTGAGATATCAATGTTAAAGGTCCCTTGCGTGTTCGAGGCGAACACACCGATCGGTCCTTGTACGAGTCGAAGGACGCGGTTACAGATGGAATTGCAAGGGAGTTGGACGCGGTGTGTCTAACACAGACGCGAACCATGTACGAGTCAGTGCGATAGTCGCACTTGGAAAGTTAGAGTTTTAGGACACTTCGAGGGAAGCTACAAGCAAGTCACTTACAGGGTAAGTAGTTCTAGGGCCCACACCCACAGGAGCACCGTAGTGCTGAAGTTACCTCACCCAGGGGAGCCGGGTGCATAGGTGTTCTTTGGTGTCGGGTCGCGGCGTCGTTTTCAATGGGAGCCAGTGAAGACTTGCTGCTTGCGGCGACAGGAGAAGTGTCCGGAGGAATCCAAGCCTGGATTCGGAAGATGGAAGACCTGAAAGCAGAGGGGACAGTGTTCAAAGTCACTTGGCAGTGACTCGGGGCAAGGAAGATGGATGCCCACCGTCGTCGCAAGATTCAGGTCGTTCGCGGTTGCCTTGACTCTTCAGCCACGAGGTCCAGGAGGCGTCGACGACGACCAGGAGCTGGATTCGGCGTGTCCCACGATGTCTGCAGCTTACTGCGGTGTCGGCAACTCGATCGGAGCCAACAAGCCTTGGTAACAGCAAGTCTCGGGGAAAGTGTGAAGAGGCAATGGCGCAGACCAGCAAGGTCTGTGGGACTCACCCAGCGAGGGTAAGTCAGGGCAGGCCTGGAGCAACCAGGGGAGCCCTTTGGTTTCTTTAGAAAGTCTTCTGGGGACCCACAAGCCGGCTGGCAAGGGATCGCGAAGACGCCTCGGGAGGATTCACTCACAGGGGCCCACGGTCACTCGGGACGTGGTAGGCCTCTGATCTTAGGAGGGATTCCTGCTGGAGGCTGGGACCACACGTGGTCCAAAGCACAAGTTCGTGGAACGTTGTGAAGGGGTTGCACTCGACAATAGTGCATGGTACCCAGGGGTCGCGGTTCCTCGTTACTCTTGGGGTCCACTGGCCTCAGCTTCGCTGGGGACTCACGATGGCCTTTGAGAAGTCAGGAAATCCACTTCTTGGGCTGCAGGGACTTCGGACTCCGGCGGGAGCGGCGTAGTTTGCGACCGTCGTTTGTAGTTTTTGGTGCCTGCCAAGCAGGGGAGTCACTCCTTGACTCCAAGGGAGATTCTTCAGTCTTCCAAAGGTAGTGGAACGTCGAAGGTCCGGGATTCTTCTTGTAGAGCGTCGTCCAGGGAAATCTAGGGTGCAATGCACAGGTTCCCCTCTTATACTAAAAGAAGGGGAGGGACTAGCTCTATGACCCTACCTATGGGAGGGTCAGGGGAGTGGGTGGCTACACCCACTTCCCTTTGTCCAGTTTCGCGCCAGAGCAGGGACAGGTAGCCCCTGAGCCGGTTTGAACTGGCATATGCACAGAGGAGCCTTCTGCTCCCCCAGTGCAGGACTTCAAAGCACTCTAAGAGTGCACCCACCCAGCCCCAATACACTAAACCCTGTCTGGAAGGTGGTCACACCCCCTTGGGACAGGATATCTATTGTTGGGCTTCCTCCACTGCGAGTGTTGGTCATCAGCAGGAGGGCAGCCCAGTGTCTGTGACTGGTGGCATCCATTTTGTGATGCCAGGGCTCTGCAGGATTCTACCGCGTTTCCACAGTAGGTACATGTCTATCCCTCTAGAAGGGTGGAATGCTACCCCCGCCGCCAGGACTGGCGGGGGGTAGTATTCCAAGATGTTTGACACCAAACACGACATGTTTCGATGCAGCCATTCCAAAGTTAGCATTTTACCGCGAGGATATAATGCACTTAAAAGTATATGGTTTAACCGCATCCACAAACAGCACCAGAGAATGGACTCTGAGAGCTGCAGAGGGGCCCTGCTCAGGCAGAGGCACCCCCTCACATAGAAGCCAAGCACCCTGCCCTCAGGATTGATAGGGCCTGCCTTAGGGGTGACTGATAGGGTTATATGTGTGTGTAGGAGAGATATAGGGAACCTATATCTCAGTGAGGAGTGCTAGCACTTCCTCACTCAGGCTGCAGTAGCAGGCCTGTGGTGTCAGATTTAGTCTGCTTCCCAGGGGTGGCATAATACATGCTGCAGCCCCTGGTAGGCCTGTGAAGTACCTATGCCCTTGGTACCTAAGGTACCATATACTAGGGACTCATAAGGTGCCACAGTATCCAATCACTAGTGCACCTAGAGTGCACTCCAAATCGTTTAGAGAGAACAGAGAGGCTGGGGCCCTGATTAGCAGGGTCCCAGCCAGACTATAGCCAGAAACCAGTGTAAACATCAGAAAAAAAGTGGGGGCAACATAAGAGGCAGATCCTACTCTCCTACAAAAAGTCTCAAAAAGTCAGTCAAAAATTGACTGGGGGTTCCTGCTCTTCCCGGATCTGCACTTGCTGGCGCGGAAAAAGAAAGAACTGACGTCAGCGCGCATGGGCGGCGTCTAAGTAGCGCCCGCGACGTCATTTCGGCGACCACGACGCCAACGACGGACGCGGAGCCGCACGACGCCACCTACTGATGCGCAGGGGTACTGCTGACGAAAACTTTCCGGATCCAGTCTGACGCCTGGGGATATTCTAAGGTAAGGAATCTATCACTATGTGTTTCTTTCAGATTGTAAAGGCAGTCGCACCTAGCCCCGGGCTAAATTCTGGATTGTCAAAGAGCGGGGGAGGGAAATGTAGTCAACCCATGTCTCGTGCTGGCCTGGTCCCATGTCGTTTGTGTGGATCGTGTGTTAGAAATGGGGGTCTCTAGTTGGCAATGGCTGGCCACTGTCCAAGTAGGGACCCTTCTTCCTAAGTCAGAGTGAGAGGGCTACCCTCTTTAATACCCCTGCTCAATCCTGTGGTAACGTAGCACGAGCAGGTAGGCTTATCTCAGAGGCAGGGTGTGAAGCATTTATGATCATACACAGTAACACAGTGAGGAACACTACAAAGGGACACCACACAAGTAGTTATTATAAAAAAATAAGTATCTTTATATAAAGGCAGATTTATCACAAGACCAATAACTGTAAAAGCCACAATACTGTCAAAAATAGGATAGCTGTTGAAGGGCTGTCAAAAATAGTTCAAAGGTTGCAAAAATAAGGTTCAAGTTCAAAGCAGTGGTCTCTGCGACCCTTTCTTTCACAAAGTACCTGGGTTTAGTAGCAAAACCAACAAAGTGTCGCAAATAAGCTGTAGCGATGATTCTCGGCACGCGAGGCCGGCGATGCGTTGAAATCCTTGCCGCAAGGGAGGATGATGCGCCGATCTGCGGGATGCGTGCGGAGACGATGCGACAAACTTCTGCACGCTGGACCGCCGATGCGATGACTTTCTTGCCGCGTGATCCTGTTGCGCTGTGCGATCGTGTTGCGATGCGAAGACAAGACGCTCCGCGAGAGAGCGACGAAATTCGGTGCGATGCGATCAAAGTGGCGGACGCACGGCGTCTGCACTGCGATGTCTCAAAGCGATGATTTCCTTAAGGGTTGCGAGTGCGCGGCGACAGCAGCGCGATGATCTTTCCAGCACGTCTCGGCTGCAGCGGCTCGCAAAGGGGCGTCAGCGATGGTTTCGGGCCCTCGGCGGCAGTAGCGCGATGATTTTCCCAGCGCTCCCGACTGCAGCGGCCCGCAAAGATGCGTTAGCGTCGATTTCTCACCCTCTTTTCTCTGATGCAGACTAGAGGCCCTGGAACTCACAGGAGCCTCCCCAGCAGATAGCAGTCCTCGCAGGGAGGAAGCAGGAGGTTGGTGGTGGAGTCTGATGTGCCTGAGACTCCAGCAGGAGGCTAGCTCTTTTCCTAGCCCTTGGGTAATTGCTGTACAAAAATAAAAGTTCTCTCAAGAGTTCCTTTTCCTCTTCTTCAAAGTCCAGTGATCACTGCTGCAGGCCAGTGCAAGAAACAACACACAGCACAGGGACAGTCACTTCCTGCAGATTCCTCCAGTGGCACGGACAGAGTTTTCTCTCCAGATCCAAAAGCAATACAAAATGTAGGGGCTTGAGCACAGATATTTATACCCCAAAAGCCTTTGATCCTTGAAGCTACAAGTCACTGAACCTAGCCAGAACCAGTCTCTGCTCAGGCCTGGAGCACTTTGTTTACCAGGCTGCATCCTTCCTTTCAGAAAGAGGGGGTCTGCTAGCAGACACACAGTGGGAGGTGGAGCCAGCATTCACCTTGCCAGGCACAGCCCTATTCAGGTCAAGGAGCCACCCCTCCCCACACTCTAAATGCAGATCTCTCTATTCAACCCAGGTCTGACTCAGCCTGTCCTGCCCCTCTAAAACCAGACAGCCAATACACATAACGGCAGAGCACACTGGAAGGCTTAGGCAAGAAAATACCTACTTTCTAAAAGTGGTATTTTCAAACACAGAATATAAAAATAAACTTCACTAAAAGATGTATTTTAATATTCTGAGCTCAGGCATACTAAATTCGTTTTTCTACCATGTTCCTGGGGTCAGGTAGGACTATAGAATGTAATAGTCAAACTGCCCATTCTAGCCTATGAGGAACAGGTAGCCTTACAGTAGTAAAAAACGAAATGGGGCATAATTCACTACCAGGACATGCTACACACACCAAGGCATGTCCTACCTTACACATACAATGCACCCTACCATAGGGGTGACTTACAAGATGCCAAGGGAAGGTTCAGGGGCTGGGAAGTGGGTGCACTTCACAGCCAACATGGCAGTTCTGGACTGCACACAGACACTGCAGTGGCAGGTCTGAGACACACTTTACAAGCTGCTTCTGTGGGTGGCACACATCAGTGCTGCAGGCCCACCAGCAGCATTTGGTTTACCAGCCCTGGGCACACATAGGCCACACTACTAGGGACTAACAGGTAAACCAAATAAGCCAATCAGGGATATACCAATTCACATAGACATATTTACACAGGGAGCATTCGCGCTGTGACACTGAATGGCAGTGGCACAGCGCCCAGAGCATCTAACACCAGTAAAACAGAGGAGATAACAGCGAAAAATGGAAGGGAGACCCACGCCAATGGTGCCAGGTCTAACATCGTGTAATAAGGGAAGCGTATAGATTAGGAGGTCTATGCGGTTTCTTCAAGAAGGGGATCTTCCTGAGCGATGTGCCCGCCACTGCTCGATCCTGGAAAAGCCAGTGTTTCTCGGACTCAGTGCGGTTCCATTCTACTAAGTGTCGTAACTGCGCAGCTTTGTAGTAGAGGTGAATGTCGGGAACCCCCAGTCCGCCTTTGTTAGGTGGTAGAGTGCTAATGAGTTTCTTCATCCATGGTTTACGGTCCTGCCATATAAAGAGGGAGAGATCCGACTGTACTCGGTTTAACCATCCCCCTGGGGGTTGTAGAGGGAGTGTCTGGAACAGGTATAGGATCTTGGGCAAAATGGTCTTTTTAATGGCCGCTATCCTTCCCAGCCACGAAATAGGATAATACTTCCACCGCCTCAGATCCGAGCGAATTTGAGTATGGAGCTTGGCGTAGTTGACTGTTGCTATAGTTTGTAAAGAAGGCGCCAACTGAATTCCCAAGTATGGGACCGTGTCCCCCGTCCACTGTATTGGGTGCTGGCGTTGGGAGGCAGGCCTGTGTGTGTGGAAATAGCGAGAGGTTGAGAGCAACCGACTTGTCAATATTGACTTTGAACCCTGAGGCCCGTGCGAAGGAGTCGAGCTCCGTCAGGAAGGCCCCCAGAGCTACAGCCGGGTCCGATAGGGTGACCAGTACATCGTCCGCATATAAGGTTATGGAGTGGACGTCGCCTCCAAATCGGTTTCCGGTAATTTGAGGGTGTTCCCTAACTCTCTGGGCCATAGGCTCCATGTACCGTGCAAAGAGCAGGGGTGACAGGGGGCACCCCTGCTTTGTGCCTCTGCCTATGGGGAACGGTGTTGAGGTGTGCCCATTAACTCTAACGGACGCCGGGGGGGGAGTGATAGCAATTCAAAATTTGTGTCCTCATTTTGTTGCCAAAACCGGCGTGGGTCATCACCTGTTCCAGATAAGGCCAGTGGACCCTGTCAAAGGCCTTCTCCGCGTCAATGGTGAGGAGCATAAAATCCCCTGGGATCCGTGACGCCTTCTCGATGAGATGTAGGTCCCTCTTAGTGTTGTTGCTCGTCTGCCTGTGTGGGATGAATCCCGCCTGATCGGGATCAATCAGTCCTGGCATGTGGACAGCTAATCGACGCGCCAAGATCCCGGTATATAATTTCAGGTCAATATTCAGGAGAGCAATGGGGCGGTATGCACCGAAGCTGGTTTTGTCCTTTCCGGGCTTAGGAATAACCACAATAGCGGCTTCTAGCATTGATTTGGGAATTGCTCCCGGGGATGCAAAAGTATTAAAAAGCTTGGTTAGGAGCGGAGCTATTGTAGGGCAGAATTGTTTATAAAAGGCTGCAGTGTAACCGTCCGGTCCAGGGGATTTAGCTAATTGGAGTTTTGAGATGGCTGCTGTGACATCTTCTATTCGAATGTCTCCCTCTAATTGCTCCGAGTGTTCCGGGGCTAAGGTGGGGAGGTGTGCCTCTACTAGGTAAGCGTCTCTATCTGCGTCCTCCAACTTCTGCCCCGCATACAGCTGGGTGTAGAAGTCTTGAAATGTCTCAGCTATAGCTGCGTCCTCTGTGACTAGTCTCCCAGTCTGATCTCAAATCTCTTGCACCCCATGCGCCTGTTGGGCCTCGCGTAGTTTGTGGGCTAGCAGACGCCCGCATCTGTCCCCCCCAACATAGAACGAGTGGCGTAATCGTAACGCCGCATATTCCGCTCTGTCCTGATCTAGGGCCGCTAATTGTGCCCGAGCTTGAGTCAGCTGGCGCCAGATCCTAGGTGCCCCTGTCCGCTGGTTCATTTGTCCTAATTCCCTAGTTTTCTGCGTGAGTTCATCCCTCTTCCGCCTTCGCTCCACGTTGTCTGCCGCCGAGATGGCTATTAGCTCGCCCCTGATCACGGCCTTATGCGCCTCCCATTGCGTTGCCCTTAGGGTGTCGGGGTTATCATTGTGCGAAAGGTAGTCATCAATGGCGCGCTGTACTTGCTCGACCACAGCAGGGCGTTGCAGGAGGGTGTCCCGAAGACGCCACTGCCGTTGGGGTCGTTGGGGTCGTTGGGAGGGTGGGAGTGTGAATGTGGCTACTACGGGAGCGTGGTCCGACAGATGCCACTAAGATGTCCACAGCCGATGTGAGATCGCGGAGAGCCTAAGAGCCTAGCAGTTAGTCGAGCCTGGCGTATGTTTTGTGGGCATTGGAGTAATAGGACACCTCCATAGGTCTACCAGGCCTAGGTCCTTCAGTCTAGCCAACCCTGCAGTGGAGAGCGCGCCTGTCTGGCCGAAGCGTTGTACCGACCTGTCCAGGGCGTTGTCAAAGACCAGGTTAAATTCACCCCCCAATAATATCTTGCGCTCAATTGTTGCGGTGGCCTCCGTCAAAGCCTCATGGATGAATTGTTCCTGGCCCTCATTAGGTGCATACAGGGACCCAATAACCAGAGTGTGCCCCCCGATGTAGAACTGATAAGTCAGTAGCCGTCCCCTGATCTCCGCCACCATCTGCCCTACCTTCCCTCGGAAGGCCCTGGAGACTAAGATCGCCACTCCCGCTGACTTAAAAGGACCAGACGAGAAAAATTGCGTGGAAAACATACGGGATATGAGTCAGTGACAGTCCCGGGAGAGTAGATGCATCTCCTGCAACAGGCATATGTCAGCCCTGGTGCTCTCCAGGTATGAGAGTATCGCCCTGCGCTTAAAGGGATTGTTGAGACCTCTCACATGGAGTGTGAGGATCTTGAGATTAGTGGGGGGCATCTAAAGGTCTAGTGTGAGGAAGTTAGTACAGGGACCCATGGCTGGGTCTGTGCATCCTGGCCGGTACGTAAGTGTAGAGTGAGCCCTGTGCCTCGTGTTGAGGCCCGTGTGCGCCCGGGAGCAGTGAACGGGGACCCCAAGAACAAAAAAGGAGAAAAAAAAGGAAAAAAAACAAAGAAAAAACCCGTAACAAGTAACAGAACAACTCTATGGATAAAGAGTAAGAGTTCAAGATATAGTCCGTCATCCAAGGACAACTGGTGGGTAGCCTGTATGGGGTCCATAATGTGGCCAAGACTGTCTCCCTGTCCCGCCCGCCCAAATGCGGTGAGGGGGAAAACATACAAACATCACATAGTATGCTCACGAAGCTTGTGTCTTTGCCAACGCCTCCGGGAGGGCCTCCAGGACCGCCTGTTGCCCCTTCGTGATCCCCGCCGGGTCTGGTCGTTTTGGGCGGCGGCTGCGACCCTGCTGCCTCCATCTCGGTTGCGACTCCCCGGCTCCAGGTGCGGGACCACTGTTCCCATCATTGTCATCGGGGACTTAAATGCCCAGCAGCTGAGGGAGCGCAACTGGTGAAGTTTGCTGTCCAGGCAGAAGATGAGCCGGAATGGGTGGCCCCAGGAGTAGGAAACGCCGCGCTGGAATAGTGATGGGTCGAAAGGTTTTGCGTTTCTGTAAAGTGAGCGCGGCTAGGTCTTGGTACAGGGTTGGGGTTTGACCCCTGAAATCCATCGGGTGCATGGATCTGGCCTTACGGAGAATCTCCTCTTTCGTGTGGAAATCCTGTATACAGACCAATATGTCCGCAGGTGGGGCTTTGTCAGAGCGGGGTGGACCCACTCTGTGTGCTCTGTCTATTTTAATGTCCGTGTCCGGTGGGCTGCCGAGAATATGATTGAAGAGGTCTCTTGTGTAGGCGAAGATTTCTCCGGCCTCCTCCCCGGTTTTCACTCCTCTAATCCGGATGTTGTGCCTGCGGGAGCGGTTTTCTAGGTCTTCGAGGTGAGTTTGTAGGTCCACCTGCTGATCATGGATGCGGATGACTTCTTGTTGCAAGGCTGCCATTTCAGTGCCCGTATTATCACCCTTGTCTTCCAGTGTAGCAACCCGCTCCCCTATTTCATCGACGTAATGTCGAATGTCCTTGATTTGTGACGTGAGGTGATCCATTGTGATTCCACCCTGGGGCCGGGCAAATAGTTCCTTCAGCGTCTTATCCTTCTTCCCCCGGGTAGAGGACATAGTTTGTTGCAGGTGGTTAGTGGGTTCTTAGGAGGGACTACAGCGCAATAGATTCCAGGGCCAAGTGATCCAGCGCAGGTCAGCGATCGGGCCTCCCCACCGAAGAATCGCAAAGGGGGACCGGAATGTAAAAGGCCTACCGCCTCTCTCTGGCTGTCAGGGCCTCAGCGTCCGGCCTCCCGGGGGGGGGGGGGGTCAGTCTCCGGGGCGACCCGAAACGACCTCAGGTCATGCAGGGCAGTATGGATGTGGGTCTAAGAGCAGCCGCCGGGCCCCGTCCCTTGCGTGCACGTTGGGGTGCCGGCGGGGAGACTCTCAGCACCGCCAGCCACCCTCCGACCGGGAGGCACCAGGTCGACCCTCCGAGTAGGACCTCCCTTCTCCATGACTGTGCGGCCTGGTCGTGATATGGGGCTGCCCTGTGCCGGCGCCGAGTGGGGAATACAGTGGACGCAGGTTTGGGCTCTCCCTGTCGAGGTCTCCGTGCGGTCCGTGGGTCTCTGTGTGTAGTGGTGCGGCTTGATGCTCAATAGCGGGTGCGGTCCCTCGGCAAGTAGGGAATGAAGCTGCTGTCGGAGTGCTGGGCCCAAGCGAGGGGGTGAGCAGGGAGCCACACAGCGCGCCCACAAGCTGCACCCAAACCTGGTCGGGACGCTTCCGCAGGTCACCGGGCACCGCTCTCAGCAGCCGCCTCTACCAGCGGCTGCGCTCATGCCCCCCACTTATCTGACCCTCGTTGCCCTTGGCTATGCCGCTTGCTCTTGACTGTACGGCAGTGCCGGGGGAGGGCCTAGGATCCGGTTCACTATCAGCGTACCCCGCGGGGAGTCCCGCCGCAGCCCAGACCTTCCTCCCACTGCTGTGTGCCCCTGCGCCTCCCTCTCAATGCAGGGATTGTCAACTCTGTGCCCCCTGCGGATGCCAGGACCTCCGTCTGTGCTCAGTTCGGTGGATCGTCGTCGTCCTGGGCCAGGCCTGGCTTCACTGCTCCACCAGGCCCGGCGTCAGTTCCCCTGCCTCGTACTGGCCTCCTAGCACACGCGGGCTGGGATGATCGTAGCACAACTCGTGCCTCCGGCGGTCATCCCTGGCCGGGATGCCTCTCTGGATTCCCCCAACTGTGTTGCCGGTGGCTTGGCTAATGCTGCCGGCATTGGGCAGCGCCGGGGCACGGTCTCTCACCCCCTTCGGCTGACCCGGCCATGCGCTGCAGGCTCCACGCTCTCTTCTGTCGCGGCCCGCGCCGCCTCCCACCTCCGGCCGCGGCCTCTACCCGCTGCCTTGTCAGTCGATATAGCGTCTCAAGGGGCGTCAGGGCCACAGCACCCCCAGCTGCTCACCTGCAATCACTTGCGAGCGGGGAGGGGGCCCGCCACAGCTCGCATCCAGGCCCGGCTGCACTGCCCGACCAGTCCCGGCAGCAGCTCTTCTAATGTATGCAGGCCTCCGTGCGTGCGCGGGCCAGGTGCGTGTCTAGCGCGTTCCGCGCCTCCGGCAATCCCCACCAGGCCGGCGTAGTCTCACTGGTTCCCACTGCAGCACCGCCGGCGGCCTCGCTGACGCCGCCGGCACCAGGCGGAGTTCGGCCACGGGGTCTCACCTCCCCCTCTGGATCTCCTCTCGCGCTCCGCTCAGTCGTGGCCCGCGCCGCCGTCTGCTCCCGGCCGCGGGTCGCAGCCTCCCCTTGCTGCAATTTCGGACGTTGGCCTGCTGTACTGAGCCCAGTGCTTCTCTGGGTCAATCCCGACCTGATTCCATCCTCAGGGCCCGGCTCGGACCCCAGGAGGTGCTGTATATGGGCGACGGCGGACAGGAGCAGGAGAAACATCGTCCTATCTCGCCGCCATCTTGGCCACGCCCCCATTAAAGAAGATTTTAAATGAGTTTACCAAGCATTCAGCATGTGTCTCATCTATCCCAGCAATTCAGTCTCTTTGTGATGACCTTGCCAATCATTTTGAAGAAAAAAAATCTCAAAAATGTATGACACTTTGTCAAACCATCTCACACAGGAAATGCTGGTTTCACCGGCCTCTTCATTGTCTAATCATCCCGTTCTCCTGGAATCCTTTGACGCAGTCTCCCCTGAGCAAATCTTGGTCCTGATAAATAAGAACAAATAAGGCTCCCCAGAGGATTCTGCTCCTCCTTACATTATGGCGTCCTTAGCCACAGCACTCCTTCCTACCATTATGGGTCTGCTTAATCATTCCCTGAATACTGAAACCATTCCCACAAAATGGAAAGCAGAGCTTGTGAGACCTATTTTAAAGAAACACACAGCAGATCCCTCAGACCGTACAAATTATAGACCAATAGCACTTCTTCCTATTCTTGGAAATTTTGGGGAGATTGTAGTTAAATAGCTAATGTCCTTCTTGGAAATCTACTCTCTGCTAAACCCATTTCAGTCTGGTTTCCGGGTGTCCCATAGTACAGAAACTGCCTTGGTGGTTGTTCTGGACACCATTAGACTCTCCCTGGATGAAGGCCACCCAGCTATGCCGGTATTACTAGATCTATCGGCAGCATTCAACACCATCTCGAATACTATCCTAGTCCAGAGACTGGTGGAGACTATTGTCGGTGGAAAAGCACGGGGTTGGCTAAAAATCTTCTTAAGGGATCAGACCCATTTGGGGCAGCTAGACCTTTTTAATTCTCGAACTATGAGCCTGGACAGGGGGGTACCGCAGGGCCTCGTCTTTGAGCCCTGCCCTTTTCAATATCTATGTGAACCCCCCGACCCTCCCCCCTCCAACTCAAGTGATAAGTTCTTACGGGTTCAAAGTTATTTCATTTGCAGATGACATGCAACTTATTACTCTTGGGAAAAATCCTGAATCCACTAAGATCAGTTTCAGGGAATGTATGGGGAAAATAGCCCTATGGATGTCGTCCAACTGCCTTCAACTAAATACAGAAAAGACTGAAATTCTGCTCTTTGGAAAAGCTCCCTCCTTTTGGTCTGAACACTAGTGGCCGACGGAACTGGGACCAGCCCGCACCCCCAAAAAGGCAGTTACAAATCTGGGCATGCTGACTGATGATACCTTCTCTATGAAAGAGCAAGTAAATTCCATCTTTGCGTCCAGCTTTGGAATGAAGTGCCTACTCAGAAAAGCCTTTCAATGGCTGCCTTTCCAGTCCAGAAAATCCATCACTCAGGCACTTATTATTAGTTGCTTAGACAATGGAAATACCCTCACGGTGGCGGTAAATGACGCTCTCTTAGCCAAGCTTCAGGTGGTAAAAAAACACTGCTGCCCACCTGATCTGCAATTTGCCATCCCGCTCCCTTTCAGAGTCAGTCGTGTAGTTCCTATAAATCTATATAGGATCTGCGCGTTTAGACAACATAAACTGTGCGATTGGTGTCCAGACTGATTCTAGACACCCCCACCGGGTATGTTCGCCTGTATACCTTGCTAGCTCACAGTGCCACTGTAAGCTCCTCTTACCAAGGAGAGAATAGTTCTTGGCAACTATCGAACATGACAACCCTGTCCCATCAGGGATCGCTCAGTCACTCGTGCTCACTTTGTCTCAGAGAAATACACAGAATAAACAGTGGGGACGTTTTTCAATAAGCATTTATTGAACCAGAGTCATTCTAGTGTAAATTAGGTGTGCTGAAACAACCATAAGACAGAAACAGATATTAATGATTATGAGCACCTATATAGTAAATGGATGGTAGATTTCTACCATAGTGCTAAAACAATGAATATATGCAAGCATATAAATACATGACAATAGTAATGAGTACTCCTACGATGCAATCCTAACTAGATGTACCTAAGTGTACCTAGCATGTATGTGGATGTAGAGCCAAGAATATCCTAGGCTGAAGCCAACCCCATTACCTGAAGTGAGAGACTGTGGGACCCCATCTTGGTCTTGAGATGGACACCCCGCAAGGGATCTCAGACCACTGCGAGCTGGAGTGTCTGCGTGCAGGAACCTCAGCGTCTCGCGTCAGTGTGTCAGCATGGAAGTCTTTCGCCTCTGTCTGCCCCAGCAAAGATATGGTGTATATATACCCAAAAGTTACCCTCAGGGGTTCTACCTTGCTGTGTCATGTCAGCCGAGGATGACGAAAGGGAGGACCCTTATACATAGTTATTATGCAGAAAATGGTAATCCTGCTGTGATTCTGAGAATTTTCATGAATAATAAATGAGACTAGTTTTCTTGGAAAACCACACGACATTAATGCAGCACCTTAACTAGGTAAAAGGTCAATACAAAAAAAAAACGTTATGTAGTACAATGGCAGGGAAATGTAGGTGAAAGGTTAGGTGACTACCCAGGCCTAAATTGGGGTACATTACAAAACATAACCTCACATTGAAACTATTGCATTGGCTTCGGATAAAAAGCGCTCCTAATTAGACTCCTTTGCCTCGTACATAAGTCCCTTTTTGGAAATGGTCCACTCTATCTACAGAAAAAGTTACAATTGTATGCACACACGTGAAACCTCAGATCCAGTGGACAATTTTTACTTTATCCCTGCCGTATTCGCACTGTCAAATACAGGGGCAGATCTTTTTCTTACCTGGCCCCCCCATCACTGGAATAAGCTACACTTGTACATACGAGCCTGCCCAGATTTTGCTTGTTTTAAGAAATTCCTCAAATCCTGGCTCTTTCAATTCCTTCTGGTAATGCTGTCCTGTCGTAGAGTGCATTAGAGTCGAGAGACCCTCTTGGAGGTGATTCACTTGTGCTTTATAACATAAATAACATAACAAGGTGTGGGCGTGGTTACAGCGGCCAAGATGGCAGCCGCAAGTTAGAGCTGCTCCTGGCCTCCTTTCAATATCCACCGTCATCCATGGCCTGACAGCTGTTTCCAAGCCCCCTACTTCAATTTGGAAAGGGGCCGGGTGGCGACGCTGCAAGGCGAGCCGGAAGAGGCTGAATGGGGCGCCGTGACCCGGAGACTGGGTGAAGCCACGCCGCCGCCTGCAAAGATGACCCGATCAGGGGCCTGAAGGGCTGTGGCTGCAGGACAGCACTCGGTGGTTGCCGAAGCAGGGGGGGCGCAGGAGGACTGACTGTGTGTCTGCGGGCGAAGGACTGGTCGCAGCCCGCAGGAGGCCTGCTCTCGATGCCGAGTGACCACAGTAAACGTCATACTGCCAGCTCTACCAACCGGGCTGTAGCACTGAGGGGCGCTGGAGCCCGACGAAAAACCCGGACTGGGGTCTGTTGGGCAGCACGCAACGCTGATCTTGTGGCATGCTGACAGCACTGGGTGCGGGGAGGGCACACAAGGCCAGATGTGACTCTGGAGTCCGATGACCTGGGAGATGATTTATCCCTGCCTGGTTGAGGGGGGTGCAGTGCACTCCCGTAACTGGCGGCGACACGGAGCCCCCCCTTTTTGAATGACGCTGCCATTGCACCAGTTGTGGAGCCCCCGGGTGGGCGCAGGGGTTGAGCATGGCCTTCATCGTGAGGTGTGGTGACTCCAGGAGTGAGACGCTGTGGCCTGAGTGTGAGCGCTGAGCTGCTGGGCTGCTGCCCTGAACCCTTTGCCTTTCTCAACGGTGGAAATACTGTTTGTGGGTGCCCCCAGCACTTGGTGGACCTGTATATTGCCTGGTGTCTGGATCTGTCTGGGGGTAGACCCTTTCACAGTGTCTGTGTTGTCTGCTAGTCTGGTGAACCTCTGCCTGGGCCCTGCGACCAGGCCGGTACATGCCATCCCGGCGGGCTTAGTTGACACAGCTGCCCTGGCTGCTCATGCTGCCTTAAGGTAGGTGGGACACGGGCTTGGGAAAGAGACCACGCCCCTCCTTCTGCTACCTCTGGATGTGCGCTGGCATGGGGCTAAACAAACCAGGGCCTACGGTGTCAACCCAAGCTAAGATGGACCAGTATACTGCGCTGACCTTGTCAGCCACAGGTGCCACCGATGCCCCCCGGGCGATGCAGCAGCCTCCCGCGCAGTCCGACTTCACCACCATACTCGATGCGATTAAAGACTCGAGAGAAGCAGTAGAGACTAATGTAGGCGAGGTTCAGGTGGATGTCTCCTTGCTGAGCCAGGACCTCTGCAACTTTGACGGTCGGGTGACCGAGGCCAAAGCCCAGGTGTCCTCAGTGGAAAATGAACTAGCCACACCCAAACTGCAGGTTTCCACATTACTCTCCACAACAACGCGACTTAAGGAGCAAGCGGCAGATGCTGAGAACTGGTCGTGTAGGAACAACCACCGGTTTGTTGGGTTCCCTGACGGAGTTGCGGCCTCCCGGGCGGAACCCTTTCAGGAGATGTGGGTGAGGTCCTGTGTTCCAGCTGACAACCTCTCGCCGTGGTTCGTGCTGAAGTGTGCCCACCAGTCCTTGGCCTGCCACCCTCCACCTGGGGCCCCAGCCCGTCCACTGATTGGCTAAATCCTCAATCATCAGGACAGAGACGTTATCCTTCAGGATCCCAGAGGACATTAAGACCTCCGTTTTCAAAATTCGAGGATGATCTTTCCTGACTATAGGAGAATGGTCCAGCAGCAAGGACGCACGTTCGAGGTCAGTCTGCAGTACATGCTTATTTTTCCAGTGAGGTTGAAAATAATCTTCAATTCTGACACTTATTTTTTGATACAGCGGAGCAGGCACAGGAGTGACCGGCTGAGAGAAGTGCGCTCCGGCGGACAGATGGAACTGGTGAACCTGGTCTCCAGGTGGGAGGTAATGCTCCCTGTTTTTCCCCAAAGCTGCCTAACAAAGCTCTCTCGCACTCTTGGACTCATTTACGCCCTCCGCCCTGGGCTGCCGCGACTCCTCTAGCTCAGACTGGGACAGTGTGCCAGCCAGAGGAGATGATCAGGATGCCACTTTGACAGACACACCAGACCTCTTCCACTCTCAGAGTAGCGACCCTGGGGCCCCCTCATGAGGGGCTCTGCGGACCTTCATGTCCACCTTGAAGACCTATCTGCAGTATAGTGGATATGGCTCTGTCTCTGCTTTGTTGTATTTTTGGTTGTACAAAGATGGTTCTTGTTCCTATTGCATTTCCTCTGCACGCATGTAATTGTAATAACTGTCAGGCACTAGGATCCTATGCGGAAGGAGGCCACTGGGGCTGTTGGTCTCAGTCCTTAGTTACCTCACAATATGTTTAGGGTTAGGGCAACAGATGCTTCCCGGGTAGAAGTATGGGGTGGGGGGGTTGGGTTGTTCTGTTTGTTTTTGTTTTGGTTTGCCTGATCACACAGCTCACCGACACTGCTGGCCCTTCTCAGAAGCAAGCCCTCAGTCTCACCTTTGTCCACGCCGCTCGCGTCGTGGTCAGACCGAGCCCGCCTCAGTTCCTATTCATGGGCCCGGGACTACCTGACTCTGAGTCCCCCATGGTTGCAGTTAAGTTACTGTCTTAGAATGGGAACAGCATGCTGGTTCGCATTAAGATGTTTGCTGTTCTCAATTATGCCAGATGATTCCAGCCGGCGGTTCTTATGTTTCAAGAAATACATTTGCTGAGTGCTCACTGCCCATTCCTTGGCCGCTACGGCTATGACAGAGTCTATCACGCAGGGTTTACCCGGGGATACCGAGGAGAGGCTATTTGTAGGAGCTGGAGGTGCTGTGTACCACAATAAACGTATAAGAAGAAAAGAAGGCTCTTTTGATCTTTACACTGGCGACAAGTTTAAGGAACTGTGCAGGGGACAGTTGTGTGGCATCTCCACCCCTGGAAAACAACGGTTTTTAAGTTTTCCCTTTCAAGACAGGCAAGCGAGTGCTATGTTTGAGATAGTTATATCATAGAACAGAATAGTATATGCGGCGTGTCAAAGGCGCGTCTGCTCATAGTTAAACAAATACAGCTAATTACAAGCAAGTCGGCACAAGCTTAAATTTGAAAACTGACACGAGCGTCAGTGCACGGGTCGGTGCATGCTCGTAGTTGAAGAAATAGCATAACTGACATGAGCATCAGCGCCAGCCCATGGTAAAGGAAATACCATAAATGACATGAGCGTCGATGCATGGACCGGCACAAGCTCGTGGTAAAGTAAATACCATAACTGACACGAGTATCGGTGCGCGGATCGGCACAAACTCGTAATTGAAGAAATAGCATAACCAAGAAAGACTCACTACAAGAGTAAACATTATTTCTCCTACCTCAATGCAGCTCTTCTGTTGGTCTCAGTCAGCAGCTGTCGGCTCCAGAGGAGGAGATTAGAGGAAAGGCCATATGCTCATGCTGATACAATAAAAATCGAGACAAGACAACCAAGAAACAAAGTCTCACTTTAAAAAAAAAAGACTTGGTGGAAGATCCTATTATCTTAAATAGTCCCAGAAAAAATAATGGGATTAGTCATTATTTTAAATTGTTATGGTAGTTTGATGTGTTAATTTATTATTGTATTAGATTATTATTTAAATTAATATTTTAGTTTGTCGTGTTAAGTTCTTTTGCAGGGATATTGCTGGGGATCCACCTGTACCATGGAAGCAATGGAAGAAACTTTTCATTACTTATATGATGGCCATTGGAGGTGATCGCTATGGACCTCTTAGGCGTCAAGCCATTCTTCTTCACCACCTAGGTATTGAGGGAAGAAGAATATATGAAGATTTACTGGAAGCATCATTGAGAATGGATGATGGGCAACCAAGCAATGTTTTTGATATGTTGATGCAAATGTTAAATATTCAATTCACTCTTAAGACTAATTTGGTGTTAGAATGTCATAAGTTTTTCTCAAGAGTACAAAGAATGGAAGAAGACATAGCATCTTATGTAGAGACCTTGACAGGCCTGGAATTGTCTTGTTGTTTTGAGCAGTTGACTGATTCCCCGATAAGGGAACAGATTGCACGATGCACCAACAATAAGAGAATTAAGGAAAGATTATTGATGAAAGACCCTAATTTGGAAAAGACCATACAGATAGCCAAAGGAATGGAACTTACGGCAATATGGTTAAAGGAAATGGATGGTGCAGGAGGCAAAAAGAAGGAAAGTGTCATCAGTGAAGTTGGAACTGTACAAGAAACGAGGAGATGTAGTGAAAAAAGTAATGATATAAGAAGAATGGTGAAATTAAAGGCGAGGTAGAAGTAAAACAAAGAAATGCAAATTGGAGGGAAGTGAAATGCTTCCGATGTGGTGCTCCTGGTCAAATTGCGTCTAGTAAGACATGTGCAGCCAGAAACGTAGTATGTAGAAAATGTGGGAGAAAGGGACATTTCGCAAAGGTGTGTAAAACCAAAACTGAGGTTAGGGATGGAGGGAGAATTCAGGTGATTGATCAACAAGTACAGGATAGTTGCAAGAGTATTCAAGAAATAATTTCGACTGTGAATGAAGAACTGGAGAGTGCACGGTAAAGTTAGCATGGGTATACGAGGTTTGAACCTAGAAAGTACTGATAAATTGGAGAAGCCACACTGTCAGGTACTTCTGGAGGGTGTGTCCATAAAGGTGTTGGTAGACTCTGGGAGTTTGTTCACACTCATATCTAAGGAAACGTATAAGAGCAAGTGGAAATGTGCTAGTGATCATCAATTGTGTATGCCCGATATAAAAGCTGTAGGCTATGCTGGAAGAAAGATAGACATTTTAGGAATGAAGTGGATTACCATTGGTTTCAAGGGGAAGGATGTGCATGGCAGGGTGTACATTAATGACTGATTATGGCTCAGATTTACTAGGATGGCGTCATCAATGGGATCTGAGCATAATCATAAATCCCAATGCTACTAAACCGAGTTAGGTCTGTTGAAGGGGTTTTCGCATAAAATTATATTGAAAGAAGGGGCAAAACCGGTAGTGCATAGGGTGAGAAATATTCCTAACATGATGAGACAGCCCTTAAAGGAGGAGTTAGATAGACTGTTGAAGCAACAAATTATGGAACCCATTGAAGCTTTTGCGTGGTTGGCACCAGTTGTTGTGGCACCCAAAGATGGAGGGAAAATTCAGCTGTGCATTGACCTGAGCGATCTCAATTGGTGCATTTGGGTGGACAGACAACAGCTTCCTAATATTTCAGAGATGCTAACAATGGAAGGGAAGGGAATTGTGTTCAGTGTTTTGGATATGTCATCTGCATATCATTAGGTTAATTTACACGTACAGTTTAGACACCTGACTTCTTTTGTTACTCCGTTGAATTTGTTTCGCTACAAAAGAATACCCTTCGGACTTGCTTCAGCCTCAGCGGTTTTGCAAAGGATAATGAGGAGCATTTTTGGAGATTTGGATCATGTGTTAGGTTTCCAGGATGACATATTGTGGGGAAGAGTGCATATGAACACGATAGGTTATTTGAAGAGGTGATGATGAGGTTGGAGAAACATGGATTGACTATAAAAAGGGAGAAGTGTCAAATTAGGAAGGAAGAAGTAACATACTTGGGACACATCATTGACAGTAAAGGTATAAAGTCGAAGAAAAGTATAGTGACAGCGATAGAGAAAGCGCCTAGACCATATACCAAGGAGGAGTTAAAATCGTTCCTAGGACTTGCGGAATATTGTGCAAAATTTGCGAGAGATTTTACAGGGATAGGAGAACCTTTGAGAAGTTTAACGAAAAAAGGAGTAGAGTTTGAGTGGGTTGAAGAATGTTAAAGTGCATTTATGCAAATAAAGGAGAGTATTGTTCAAGCTCCCACATTGGGACATTTTGATGTGACAGGAAAGACGTACATCACAACAAACGCTAGTAATGTGGGGTTTGGTGCAGTATTGACGCAGGTTAAGGATGGAACGGAGTATGTAGTTGGTTTTGCATCTAGGAGATTTCAGGAAGCAGAGACTGCATATTCTGTAATTGAAAGAAAGGCCTTGGCCTGTTGCTGGGGGATAAATCATTTCAGATTTTGTGTGTGGGGAATTCCTTTCAAATTAAGGACTGATCACAAACCTTTAACATATGTCTTCAAGGCGGAAGAGGTTATAATGAGAAGAAATCAGTTTGTTCCTCCCAAGAGTGTTCAAATGCAGATTGTTGAGATTACTCATGAGGGACACTTAGGACGCGGGGTAATGAAAAGGAAGGTGAGACAATCGTTTTGGTGGCCTGGCATGGATCGGGATGTTGAAGAGAGGATGAAGAATTGTGTGGCGGGTGCTAATAGTGACAAGACCAAGGTGGTTAGACAACCTCCGTTAGGAGTCATGAGTTTTCCAGATAGGCCCTTGGAAAGGTTGGCCATCAACTTCCCGGGACCTGTAACTAGGTTGGGGACAGGAAATAAGTTCCTCCTAGTCCTAGTGGATTATCATACCAAATGGTTTGTGGAAAAAACTGTGGATCAAGTGAACACGACAAGTGTTATAGAGTTTGTGGAGGAGGTTTTCATGGATGAAGGAATACCAAAAACGATTGTGTCAGACAATGGAGTGCAATTTGTATCCAGGGAGATGACGAATTTACTTTCCGGCATGGGGATTGTGCACGAGAGAGTGGCTCTTTGACGACCTCAAGCAGTGCTGCAATATTGGCCCCCTGTACCAAAAGCAGCAGCAGTGTTTCCCACCAGCCCCTCCCCCACCCACCACATCCGGTCTGACAATTGCCAGGGCCGGTTTGCATTCCCAGTCCAGCCCTGTCAGTCAGCTAAAGCTGTTGTATTACAGAATTTGAAGCTTTCGACTTTGTTCTGAAAAGGGGAAGAGAGCATCAGGAAGTGTGAGGCTAAGAGTTCTGTTCACCAGGCTGGGGCCACTGCTTTCCTCCATGAAGGGAGGAGGGAGAGTTGTTGTTTGTAGGGCCGGCGGCTGCTTTCCTCCGTAAGGTAGGGGAATTATGCCTAGGTGTGGTTTTGGACTCAACGGGCTTTGTGCTGCGGTCCTGTTAGTATTGCGTCTCCCGCATTGTCAGGAATGCGTTGGGGACGTGGTGTCGAGGCATTCTTATCTTTCTGCTGTGTGGAAATCGGCCGGAATTTATAAAATGATGTTAGGCGGTTAAGACGCCACGTCTACATCATATTGTACTATGAGTGGAGTCGGGCAGTCATGATGCATTGGATATATACTCATTATTGGAGCCAGATCCTTAAATTATATTTTATAAAGTGTAAATGAAAAATCGATAAAATATGGTATGTGTTAAGTTTTAATAAATACAGGACATGGAATGGTAGACATAAAAGGAAGACTACCTTATGTTGCGTTGGAAAAATGATTTCTTTATTGAGGTTGCCACGCTGGTTGCCAAGAGGGAGATCTCCTGCAAATGGAGATCTCTGGAATCCCCCACTGTGGCGGAGTGGTACACTGGGGTGGGCAGATGTGCTCAACAAGAACAGCCCATCTACGAAGCACAGGGCTGTCCCCAGAATCATGGGAAGATATGGGGCAAATGGTGGAACTATCACGGACTAGATGCAGGCATTGTCTGAGACACAGTAACGCTTTATATTGTGCAGTATTGTGCTAAGGTGGGTGGTGGTCTGGGTTGTGTTAGGTTGTCAGTGTATTCAAAATTAATAAAAGTTGGGTATCAAAATGAATCAAAGTACAGTACAATCGCCCGCGATACTGTGGGGGGCATATAAGGTAGTTATCGGGGGAAGGTCATCAGCTCTATCTCTTACCAAAAAAATTAAAACCACGCTTGCTTGTTGAGCTAGAAGAGGAAGCCATACAGGCAGGAAGGGAATATAGACCCACTACATCGGACGACAAAATTCAGAAACTTAAGCAAGTGAAACTCCATCATGACGAGACAGATTATGGCCGACAGAAGACATGGATGGCTTCCCAGAGCAAGGGGACTAGACGGGCAAACTGAGACACTGGCTGACATGTAGAGAGGACAGCCCAGACATATACACCAGATCTGTGACTAGACAGAATTCCTGAAACTAACCTAGAGGTAATTGCAAATGTTTTTGCACATCATCATAAAGCCTTATACCAACAGCTAAAGCTCAACTCATCGGATCAGCTCCGTGAATACCTGATATCTGTCTAGTTGCAGACTGCCTGAAGCAGAGATGACACAGCTAGATGAACCCATTAGCACAGAGGAAATTGCTGAAGCCATTAGCCAGTTGCCATTGGGTAAATCTCCGGGACCAAACAGATTCCTTGGGGAATTCTTTAAATACCTTGCTATTCTGTTATCGGAACCGCTCCTAGATGCGTTTGATTGAGCTGCACAACAAGGAAGCCTATTTTCAGAGCTAAGAGAGGCACATATTGTTAGCATCCTTAAGCCATACCAAACCCTGAATATCTCATGCTAATATCGTGTAATATCTTTAATCAATACCGAGGCTAAAATACTCGCTAGTCGACTGGCGTAATAATTACTTGTCTGATTCACCCTGACCAGAGCGGATTTATGCCGCATAAAGTGACAGACGCAATATCCAATGGGTTTCAACATGCTGACAATGAGGCACTGATTGAGTGGGCCACTAGCATTATTATTTGTAGACCTAGAGAAGGGCTTTGATAGTTTAGCCAGAGACTATCTTTTCATGCTCCTGGAATGGGTGGGTCTAGGTCCCCGTTTCTTAGCCTGCACTCGAGCACTATACAACAGCTTAGGAGCTAAAGCCAGGGTAGGAAGCTCTTTACCTGATTAGACTCCCTTGGAGAGAGGGGGAGAGAGGGGGAGAGAGGGAGAGAGAGGGGTGCTCTCTCTCCCTTATACTGTTTGCTATCACAATAGAACCCAAGGACGGCAGATTCCGGCTGTCTGACAGAATAACTGAATTTAGATGGTCAGAGAGATAGGAGGATAAAAATTCGCTATACGCTGACAATATCCTGATTTACCTAGGTTACCCAGCTCAGTCTAGCGCAGAATCCGGTCGTCTGAGGGAATAACTGCCATTCACACTTATCCCAGAGGCAATGTATAAAGTATTTGTACACACACACGCAGTGAAAACAACAGAAAAGGAGTCCACACCAGTTGAGAAAAATAGCCAATATTTATCTGAATAAAACAAGACCAAAACGACAAACATCCAACATACATAAATCAAGATATCAATTTCAAAAGATTGACTCAAGTACAGCTTTTAGAAATCAAAAATAGCTCCAACTAGGGCAATTTGGTCACGGTCAACAACTCCACAAAGACAGTCCAACCTCGATGGAGCGAGTACCGGTTACGACTTCGGGCAGACCCCAGTACAGTACCTTGGAGGTGTCCTGAAAAATAAAGACTATGCAACACACAGGGTCCTTACTGTTTCAGGAAAGGTGAAGCATGAGTTCCTTGCTGCCAGGTAGGGGAGGTGATGCATCGGTTCCTTACAGGGAGAAATCCCTTTAGGATAACTCCGCCATGCCTCTCCAGACACTCACCCAGCCGTCTGCCTCCAGTGCAATCTCCCTTGGATCGGAGAACTTACACTCCACCAGGTGTTAGCGTAGCTCTGGAAAACCTTGGCTGAACATATGCTCTCCAGTAATGAAATTGTACAGACCCTCACATGTGTTCACCATACTACCCTTCACCCAACCATTCAGTGCCTTGAAAATGTACCCCACATCAACCTCCCAAGACTAGTTAGACAGTATCTGACTGTTGCTGAAATGCACCCACACTCTTCTGAGGTGACTCCATACTTCCTTACTGGGGCTTCCTCCATGGTGGTACACCCTTCTAGAGTCAGTAGAGTGCCCCTCCCACCACTAGGAATAGGATCCCCCGTGCCAGTTCCACAATCCTCCTCAGGGACCCTGCACACCTCTGGAGCTACCTCATATGCCTGAGCCCTGTGGTGTATGTCATCATCTTCCTTGAAGTCAGGCACCAAGTCTCTGGGTATGGGGACCTTACCACCATCTGAGCTGGGCTCAGCCCTCCGGGCTTCCAACTCTCTCAATTCTCAGCTCATGAGCTAAAATAATTTCCTTTTTTTCCATATTGAATTCCTATTTCTCCTCCTCCTATTCCTGCTTCAACCTGAGCTTTACAAGCTCCATCTTGAGCTTTCAGGCTTTCCGCCTATTCTCCAGCTCCTTTGGAGACAGACCTGGAGAGGAAACACTGCTGCTAGCTCTGGAGTGTGCTCTTCTACCATTCAGTCTGGCCCCCTCCCCCACAGTTGATGCTGGCATTTGCAGCCATCCCAGGTGCAGACTTTGTTCCTCCTCCTCCACAAAATCGCATCCTCTGGGTGCTCGCCAGCCTCCTTGGCTGCCAACCAGGCCCTCCGCAACTTTTGCAGCTACTCCTTCCTAATGAGGCCTGTGAAAGAACACTTAAAATCCCTACAGAACGTTTTGAGCTGAGGTACTGTAGATGTCTTCAACCTCTCCTGCTAAAACACCAAGTCTGCAGGTACAGCTGATGGCTCACGAGACTGAGACATGATTGGTTTGCAGGGGAGGGTACCTTGGTTACTTACTGTGCAGCAGCGTCGAAGATTAGACCGCAAAGCTGTGGCTTCACGGTGTTGATGCAGAAGTACTGGTGTGCATGGGCTGGGGCTGCGGTGTAAGTTGGGGCAGTGCGTCGTGCTCTTCAAGAGTGGTGCCCTCGGCTCCGGTGCAGGCAGCGGTTTGGCATCGAAGCTGGAGAGCTATTGTCGGTGAAGTTGGGGCGTTGCGCCGTGCTCTTGACCAGCAGTGCCCTCGTCTCTGGTGCAGGCAGCGGCCTCGATAATGGCATCGGGGTTGCTTTTCTTGGTTTGCAGCACAAACCACTTGACTCCAAGGGCCCAGGAACTGGATTTGGCACCACTTGAAAAAACAGGACCCGCAGCAGAAGAGTCCAAGTGCTGTTGTGAAGTCTTTGATGGTCCTGGGATTTCTCAACAGGAGGCAAGAACAACTCAAGCCCTTGGAGAACATTTTAAGCAGAGTGTAGAAAGCAACGTCCAGTCCTTTCATTCCCAGGACAGAAGCAGCAAAGCAGCAGGCCAACACAGCAAAGCAAACAGCAAAGTGGCAGTCCCTCCTGACAGCTATCCAGCACTTCTTCCTGGCAGAATATCCTCGACCCAGAAGTGTTCTGAGGATATGGAGTCACAGGCCCAGTACTTATACCAATTTCAGTCTTTGAAGTAGGCAAACTTCAAAGGACAGTCTTTGTAGTGCGCATGACCTTGCCGTTCTCTACCCTGGCTCCAGACACACTACAGGGGGTGGAGGCTTCTTTGTGTGAGGACAGACACAGCCCTATTCAGGTGCCAGTGTCAACTCCTCCCACCACTCTAGCTCAGGAAGACCCATCAGCCTGGTGATGGGCCATCAGGATATGCACGACACACCTCAGCTCCCTTTGTGTGACTGTCTAGAGTGAATGCAGAAACAGCCCAACTGTCATCCTAACCCAGATGTGTATTCAGCAGACAGTAAGAGGCACAGAATGGTTAAAGTAAGAAAATGCCAACTTTTGAAAAGTTGCATTTTCAGACCTGCAATTTAAAAACCAACTTTAGTAAAAGATGGGGTGGCGGAGCTTGCCTGACACCAAGATGGCCGCAGCCTGAGTTGGCTCCGGCGACCGCCCATAATATCCTTAAAGAATCGACTGCATCCAGGCAAAGAAACACGCAATTAGCAGTGCTGAGGGAGCTGCTGAGCGGGGAGAGCTAATCCTGCGAATCCGGCGATGCCTCCACGCCCGACGCTGTCGAAAAGGAAACTAGCGGCCTACCTGTGAGAGCCGGAGGCGGGCTGCACGGTCGTGGCGTCGCGACCACATCGCAGGACCTGGTTCCAGGTAGACTGCCCCAACGTGCGAGGAAGGAGGCGTGGCCTGCCCGGCCCCGGGGTGTGACGCTGCGGGATGGTGTGGTATCGTCACAGCTGCTGATTGCGCGGCCTGGGGGCTCCCGGGTCCGTTGCGCACGTTTGCTGCTGTGCCCGCGGCGGAGCACAACAGGAGGTCGGCCCAGGCAGAGACAGTCGTCAGCCCCGTGAGCAGCTTGTAAGTACCAGCTGTCTTGAATTCCTGCCCCGTCGGAAATAGGCGGACTCCCCCCGGTGTCCGGCAGTCGAGCCGGGCGTGTGTTGACGGGGGCAGGCTTATCCTGTAGTGGGCCTGGACGTCCCGGCGCAGCACGGCGAGGCTCAAGCGGGGATCTGGCCGCTCAAGTGTGGGGGCCCCCCCAAGACCAGACAAGTGGGGCAAGAGCAGCGGCAGCGCCCACAAATAAAAACGTGTGAGGGGCATACTGCAGGGTGTGTCACAGAAGGGGCCTTGAGCTGGCAACATCAGAAAGTGTACAGGACCCTCCATATAGCAAGGCATACCGCAGTGGAAGGGCACAGGCAGGCTGGGTGACCCAAGACTGTGTAATAGCGCTCGGTACTGCTGGTATTGGACAGATTCCACAATAACACTACTACAGGGGTTCCAACGCCCAACAGAACGAACACTATGGGGAAGGTCGACAATTCACAGCCCAAGATTCACTTCGACCAACGCAAGTCGGCCAGAACCAGAGAAAATTACCTAGGCCCTATGCCCACTGAACAAGGGAGTGAGACCACTGAATCAGGAGAAGATATATGCCACATCCTAGCAGCTATGCAGCCGAGCCTGGCCTCAATTGATGGTAAGATGGACTCCCTGTCATACCGGCTAGATTGTATGTCAGATGGCGTGGATAAGCACGCCGAAAGGCTAGACCTGGCGGAGCGCAGAATATCAGAGGCGGAAGATGCGCAAGTTGTGACAGGTGAAGCGCAGAAACAAATGGGGAAACTAATGTCAGCGTTGCGCGATAAAGCCGAAGACTTGGAGGCACGCTCTAGGCGCAACAACGTGCGTATTTTGGGCCTACCAGAAACCACAGTGACCGGGAACATGGAGCATTTCACAGAACAACTCCTGGCGACCTTATTGGGACGTGAAACATTCTCGTCGGTGTTTATCGTGGAGCGCGCCCAACGCTCGCTGGGCCCCAAACCACCTCCTGGTGCGCCCCCTCGCCCTCTGATTGCGAGAATATTAAACTACAGGGACAGGGATGCTGCATTAAGACGCGCCAGAGAGTTGAAAGTGCTCAAATACGAGGGATCAGAACTGGCTCTTTTTCCGGACTTCACCCCACAAGTGCAAGAAGCGCGCAAGCAATTCGGACCCATAAAACGTAAACTAAGAGAGCTTCCGCTTGAATACGCCATGCTCTACCTGGCGAGGCTCAGGGTGAACTTCGACGGCAAGACAAAAATATATAGTGACCCCAAACAGCTGCAGCAGGATCTAAAAAAGCACAGCAAAGATAAAATACAGAAATCTGCACAGGTGGGGCGTGGCTTGGAGCATCAAGATGGCGGTCGCACTCTAAGAGTGCTTCGGACCCCTCCGTCATCCGCTCTAGAATCCGCCACCATCGGCAGCCATCCATCTCTACAAGCAGTCACAAGCACCTCATTGCAACTCGAAATGGGCACTGGCAGCGATTGGAAGTAAGGGAAACCAGTACAGCAGCCGGTTTCTACCCGGGCCTCTTGACCGCACCACAGTCAAAATGGCGGCGCACACTCACCACGGAGAAAGGCTGCGGCTTGAATTCAGGCTCCCCGGCGGCTGGTGAACGGAAGGTCCCGCTCCTAGCTGAAACCCCTGTGCCAGAGGCGTCCGACGGCTCGGAGCGCCGAGTGGACCACCGGGGCGTCGCGAGGTGCTGTGGCCGGTGCCTGGCCTTCAGGACTACGCGGCGTGCTGGGGCGCGAAGCCCACCCGCCGATCCCGAACCCCTGCAGCCCGGTGAGTGAGGGGACTGGGGCGCGCCCTGGAGGAGGGGCCCTCCCCGAACCTGGTGTTGCCGCGGCGGTGGAGTCGCAGGTCTTGGTGGGCGTCCTTGAGGAGAGGCGGGTTCGGGGCTGCGACCGTCCCGCCTGGCTGGCACGTAGGATTGGGGTGGTGGGGATCGGCTGCGACAACCGCGCAGCGGGAACCTCGTGGGAGGATTTCCCCCCACCCCCTCCATCATCCATACCAGCACGGCACTGAAGTTCTGCGGGGGCTCCCGGGGACATCCATAAATACTGTTAGGAGGCGCGAAACTGGGCTTGTGGCTTGGTGGGACCACGCCCCGGGAAGGGGGGGTGTCCGGCTGCGATTTCGCACAGCGGCGGGCCGCGGGGGCCCCCCTCCCCTCGTGGATCTGGGTGTCCCGGCATGCACAGATGAGATGGCGGCCTGTGCACGCAGCAATGGTATATAGCGGCCTGGTTTCTCTCCGTGACCTTCCTACTGCGAGGTGGTGACCGGACGCGCTCTGGGGCAGAAGGCGACCTCCTGGGGCGCATCCGGATAAGCGAGGCAGCAGTTAACCCTGAAGGTGTCCTCCAACCCCACTGAGGCGGCCTGTGGGTTGACCGTACCCTGGGCGACCTACATAAGCAACCATATCCGGTCCACAGCCACTGGCATAAATACTGGCTCTGGAGGAGAACAGGCCCCGGGGTGCCTCTGCCTCACATCGTTGAAGCCCTTGGTCCTTGGCCCCTCGCCCTGATTGCCTAATCCCATTGGAGCTCCCGCTGTTGCTACCCCGGCCACCGATGGGGCTGTGGACTGGATGGGGCCCGCCTGTTGGACTGTGGGGACTCCAGCCGCAGAGACACTCACCTTACAATTGAAGGACAGGCGGGTCCCGGGCGGAGCACAGACTCTGGACTCCGCTGGGGGACTGGACTGCCGCGCTGCCCCACTGTGCGGCTTGGCAAAGCAGAGCAAAGCAGCACCTAAACACCCACGGGCAGGGGTTCAGCTGCGGGGTTGTGCAGAGGCGGGCTCCCGGACCCCCCCTACCTGCCCCGTTGGGCCCCGTGGCTCTACACATAGGCAGCCCCGCCGGGTAACAGTGATCACTCGCTTCCCTACCTGGCTACCTCACTGGTAAACCTTGGCCGGCTTATGGACAGTGGGGTGATTAACGGGGGCATTAATCAAACGAAAGATCCCGGAGTGACTATCTGCTCCAACCTCACCCCTCGACCACCTAACGTAACCCTACACACGACATAGTAGAGCGGCGCTCTATCCTTGGGCAAAAGTGACTATACTTTGGAACTGGCCTGCCTTCCTCCCTACTGCGGCGTAGATACACTATAGGGAGCCACCCCTGTCCGAAGTTGAAACTTACCTGGTCGCTACCATGAACCCCGGGCGGGGACGCAGGGGGGACCCCCGTCACCCCGAGGGACCAACAGTGACCCATGAGAACACGTGCGCTATTTAGGTGAACTAGCTCAAATACTCCTGGTGAAGCCGTTCGACGTCTAGCAGTACTACCGCCATCTACTGACCATCCCCGGAATCGCCAGCCATGGGGAACGACCGGGGTCCGAAACCACTCGCGACACAGACCAAAATCGACCAGTACACTGTCCATGAGGCTGGGGCCCAGTCCGAAGCCGCGGGGGGTCATGCTCCAACAGGATGTGACCTTAACATGATCCTGCAAGCCATCAGCGCCTCGCAGGCCTCGGTTGAGAACTAGATTGGAGAGGTTCGGGTTGATATGGCCCAGCTCCGACAAGACCTCCGTAATGCAACAGCCCGTATCACCAAAACTGAATTCCGCATCTCCTCTGTTGAAGACGACGTCCTAAGCTTGAAAGAGCAAATGACCCGCCTGCAAACCCAGGCCAAAGAACTGCACAGGAGGGCAGAAGATGCAGAGCTAAGGTTCAGACGTAACAACCTACGACTGGTGGGATTCCCGGAGGGCACAGAACATGGGCCGATGGAATCCTTCATTGAGAACTAGATCAACTCATGGATGCCCAAGGACACACTATCCACCTGGTTTGCGGTAGAGCGAGCACATCGCTCCCTGGCTTCAAACCCCCCCCCCCCGGGTGCCCCACACCGACCCATTATAGCCAGGATCCTCAACTTCAGAGACAGAGACTTGAACCTTTTCGGCTGAACGGAACTGCTGACACCCCCCCCCCCCCCAGCGCCTTGAGACCCTCACGGGTGAGAAGCGCGCTTACAATTCCCTGATTGATTGATTGATTGATCCTGCGGCAAGCCCGAGTCCAGAAAACCGTAACCTACCAGAACCACACCATCATGATATTCCCAGACTACACCAGGGAAGTCCAAACGCAAAGACGCTCTTATGCAGAAGTCAAACAAAAACTGCGCACCCTCAACCTGCAATATAGACTACTTTTTCCAGCACGGCTGCATGTGGTCTTTCAAGATAAAACATACTTTTTTGACAATCCGGAAGCAGCCTGGACCAGGCTGACCGAAGAACGACCTCTTCGACTTAAATCCACGGCTCCGGCCCCCGGAGCCCGAGCCGCAACCGCCACTAACCCTGCTCCACGAAGAAGGCGCATAGAATCCTGCAGGGGTCGGAAGGCGGGCAGGGCCAGATTGGGCTCGCCGGTGGTCGAATGCCCGACCTCCCAACGTCTGGACATGTCTCCGGGATCCCACCTTCCTCAACACTCCAGTTCCCGAGATCACTCACCTGCAGGAAGCGCTTCACCCAAAACTATGGGCATAGACTCCACAGACTCGGATTTTTCCCGCAGCCCGGCTCTTCCCAACTGAAGCTCCCGAAGAACACCACAAACAGAACCCGACAAACTGGAGTGAACTCTTGTGAATAATCACAAGACACCATGCCAATCAGATACTTCTGCCGATGAGCGAACTGATCCTATAATGAGAGGGGTCCACCACGATACCTTGACTCTAAACGTTATAGTTTAGCTTTTTTCTCCACAGTCGTAGGGTGACAGATGCTTCTTTTCCTGTAGTATAGGGTGGGGGGTTGGGGGATGGGGAGGGTTGGGACCGTTGTCCCAGATTCGCAGTTTGTTCAGCAACTCAAGGTTCACAGCATCTCAGCTTTACACTTGCACGACAATATACCTCAATCACACACCAGCAGGCGAGATCCCTACCAGCACAAACCAACCCCTAAACACATCCATCAGGAAGCAGGTTCCCGGGGCCCTGGAGGCTTTTCACATTGACCATGACACAAATGGCATATAGAGGAAACTCTCTCCAGGTGATGTCGTGGAATGTCAATGGCCTGTTAGACAGAATCAAGCGAACCGCTGTCCTGCGGCATTCCCAAAGACACCCCCCAGATATTCTCCTGCTCCAAGACACCCACCTCATGGGCAATCTCTGTCCCTTCCTTGCAAGGTACGGGTTCGATAGATCCTGGCACTCAGGCGTTACGCGGGGTTCACAAGGGGTTGTGATCCTCCTGAAACGCAACTTGCCTTTTGTACCTACTCAAATCACCAGGGATCCCCACGGCCGCTTTGTTGCCCTCTCTGGAACTCTGGGTGAAGAGGCCCTCAATGTCCTCTCCATCTGTGTTCCCGGCGCCACCCATACACAGACCCTAGACCGCATAGGTGAAGTACTCAGCTCCCTACCGCCTGGAACAACGGTGATGGGGGGAGACTTCAACGCCGTCATGCACCACAGACTTGACATCACAGGGACCGCCTCTGCCTTACGTATCCTACACGCCAAACAGTTGGTGAGCTGGACTGAAACCATGGGTGGCTACGACGTGTGGCGGTCATGGAACCCGCAGGAGATCCAGTATACACACACCTCAGCAGCACATCACAATCAATCCTGCATCGACATGATGTTCATGCCAGCCCCCGAATGTCGCAAAGTTAGAGATATACGTATCCTCCCCCGGGGCATCTCAGACCACTCACCTCTGCTCCTAACCCTAGGTGACCACCCCGCTGCACTCTGCCCAATGTGGAGGATGAATGCATGGTTTCTCCAAGACGGGAAATTTAAAGATGCAATTGGAGCGGAACTCAAACAATACTTTCTCACGAACCAAGACTCCGTCTTGTCTCCGGGCACCCTGTGGGAGGCGGGTAAGGCCACCATCCGCGGATTCGCCAAGGGCCACCTTAAAGCCCAACAAGCAGCTCGGGATAGTAGGCTCACGCTCCTTGAATCCCAGGCAACCCAGCTCGAGAGAGATACATCTGGAACACCAGATGAGGCCCTAGCTGCATCAACTGGCATTGGTGCGGGAGGAAATGACACAGATCTCACTGGACTCTGCAAAACTCCTATGGAGGTCCTCCATCACACGGGTATATGGTTAGGGTGACAATAATGGGAGAATACTGCATATTTTAGTATCTTACCCTTTGGCGAACTGGATAATCCCGGAAATCTGTGACCCAGAAGAAACTACTCACCGCTCTCCCAAAGCGATGGCCCAAACCTTCGCAGACTATTACTCTGATCTATACTCAGCCCGAAAACCAGAGCTCTCCCTAACAGATCTGATCACCCTAGAAAACCTCCACCTCCCTAGGTTCAATGCAGCTGAATCGGATGGAATGGAGGGCCCAATCATATGCGAAGAAATACATGATGCTCTCTCGCAGGTCGCTGCCGGGAAAACTCCTGGCCAGGACGGCTACCCACAAGAATATTATTCTGCATACCGCAACATACTTATCCCCCACCTTGCGGCCCTTTACGAGGAGGCCATAGAAAAAGGCTCCTTCCCTCCGGAGACCGACACAGCCACGATAGTCATCATTCCCGAAACGCAACCACCCTCACCAACTTGTATAGATTACCGCCCTATCTCCCTAATCAATACTGAAGTCAAAGTTTACGCCACAGTCCTGGCCCAACGTCTTAGGCCGTACCTCAACAAGTTGGTCCACCTCGACCAATGCGGCTTCATGCCGGCACGGAGTAGCAGACACTGCCTCAGGCGCCTTCACCTAGCCTTGGCCAACCGACAGTCACTAATCCCTTACCTGACGCTCCTCCTAGTCGACTTCGAGAAAGCCTTTGACTCGGTCAACTGAGGATACCTTGAGGAAGTCCTAACGGCGATGGGCATGGGCCCCGACTTCTGCCGTATGGTTCACATCCTATACTCCAAACCGACTGCAAGAGTGCTTGTCAAAGGAACACTCTCAAATATTTTCCCAATCAGAAGAGGGACAAGGAAGGGATGTCCCCTCTCACCCCTCCTTTTCGCTCTGGCAATGGAGCCCCTGGCCAGCCTCATCCGCTTGGACAATCGGGTTCAGGCCAGGGCTGGAATTGGGCAGGCTCTCATGAGGACAAAATTGCTTTATATGCGGATGATGTCCCGCTTTTTCTCGCAGACCCGGCCCAGTCTGGTCCTGGATGCCTACAGATACTGCAGTCCTTCGAGCGTGTTTCTGGGTTACGCTTGAACTCGGCCAAATCGACTCTGGTTCCCTTGCATCTATCAAGAGAGTGCTTTGATTGGCAGTCTACCATCCCCATCAGACGGCAATCTTTCAAATACTTGGGTATATAGGTCGCCCTACTCCCCAAGCTGGCCTGGGCACTTAACATTACTCCTCTGGTCACTAAGGCCAAGATAGACCTCCAGAAATGGCAAAAACTACCACTCACCCCATTAGGGAGGATGGCACTTTTTAAAATGATGATCCTCCCCCGATTCCTTTATGTTATTCAAAGTACTCCATTCCATATCCCCCGGGCCTGGTTCAAAGGAACAGACAGTCTAATTACAAAGTTCCTCTGGAATGGTCTGCGGCCGCGCATGGCACTTTCCCACTGCCAGATCCCACCCTTCGATGGAGGCATGGGTCTAACAAACTTGTATTTATATTACCTAGTAACACGTCTCTACCATTACACGACTGGTTCAATGGGGGCTGGTCTGACCCTGCTTATAGGACCGAGCTCAAAGATTTGGGCCTCTCTCAAATTCAAGCTATGATGTACGGGAACCCCATCTCCAGGGATCTGCCCACGGTAACCCGTGCGGTCCTACTGGCCTGGCGCGCCTCCCTGCGTCACACCCAATGGAGGGACAAACAGAATCAACAAAAACCCTTTTGGCAGGGTACATGGTTGCGGGAAGTGGGAGGCCTGGAGGGATTCAGAAGTTGGGACCTTATCGGCATCTCGCAGCTCGGAAATGCGTGGGTTGGTGACCATATTCGTTCTTTTACGGACCTGCAGACCAAGCACTCACTCCACCCGTCCCAGTTTTATAAATATTTGCAACTCCGCCATGCCCTAGATGTACATATAAAGACAGGCACATCACTTCCAGAACACAGCCCCCTTGAAGCTCAAATCACAATGGGCAACCTGGGGAAAGGGGGAGTCTCACGCATTTATCGCTCCTTAACTAACCTCTAGAAGACGAAGACTGGAGGGATGCCCTGATGGCCGCCAAAACTATCACTGTCTCGGCCAGACTTCGCCTGGTCCAATCTTACTATCTACACGCCTCTTCTCTCACCACTGTCGCCTACACGAGGCGGGCCTACTCCCACACCCAACCTGTACACGATGTGAAGCTGCGCCTGCGGATTTCTTCCATATGGTATGGTCCTGCCCACGCATAGCTTCCTATTGGGAATCACTGGAAGCAGAGCTTACAGAGGTGCTGAGATGGGAGGTTCCTCACAACCCCTTGAACATATTATCGGGTGTCACTGATGGACTGGATGGGTCTAGAGCGGATAAAGTGTTCCTGGGTACCGCCCTTATGGTGACCAAAGGTGACATTGCGATGGCGCGGAAGAATCCCATCGCGCCCACTATAACTAAGTGGCGCAGGGGAGTAGACTGGTGCGTCACACAAGAATTGCCACTCTATAAAGCCAGAGGTTGTCCGGCTAAGCACCGGAAAATTTGGGGTAAATGGTTGGGAATGGTGGATTAGCTAACTCCTTTGTCCTTCTTAGGTCCAATCCTATATGCCTTTTAGAGGACGGAGACACGACTACGTATACCAACATAAGATTGTTTGATTCGCCTAATGTCACATGTTGTTATGCTGCTGAACATGCTGTGCTGTTTATATTTAGGTTTTTATTATTGTCACTTTGCAAAATCAATAAAATTGATTATAAAAAAAATATGAAATCTGCACAGGTGCCTGCGGCAGCAAGTGGTGGCGCGCAGGAGGCGGCAGAGCAGCACGACTGATAAAAATCAGGTACTTTCAACTCACTGAGCGATAGACAGGTCACAAGCTAGCATAACAATCATTGCGGACGATCATTTACACAGGTGCCCGCAAAGTTCATGGCCGATGTCCTGCATGCACTCCTCAAGGACTAATAAAATGAATAAGTACTGCATTGTATATATCCAATTCAGAAACTACTGGCATGGACAGTAACTCATCGTATGGTCGGTCATAGGCCATCAGATAACACCGTTGGTCCGGTAACCACCGCCCTGAGTGTATCACACATTGGGTAGTGTTCCTTGGGTAGTTTTGTTTTTGGGGGGGGGAGGTTTGTTCATGAAGGGAGGGGGTTAATCTTGATGTTATATGGGTGCCATATCGTATGGTTTGGGATATGGCGTGGGAGGGTGGGTGGAGTTATTTTATTTTTTTTTGTCCTCATTTAGCAATATTTTAGATTTGGAGGTGTCGGGGGCCCTTTGTTCCTTCTGTTCTGTCTGTATAGGGCTTTCTCCTGGGTAGACGCATCGTATGCGCAGAGAATTTCCTCTTTCCCTTTTGTTTGGGCCCCTTTTTGTCCAATTCTAGCACAACTCGGGTCTGGGGGGAGCTAGTCACTGACTACTCCTTCAAGTTCCCACTTGAAAGCTTTATTGCATTGCCTAATCATTGGACAGTACAATATGTACCCCTTTCTTTAACTTATTTGGTTATATTTTTCCCAAATGTTCCAAAATTTGTGTCTTTTACCCGTGCTCCCATTTCTATCTAGTTTGTTTACTCTTTGTATGGAGGCCAGCCATTCACTATGTGTTGGAGGGCTATTTTTCACCCATTTAATACATATTTACCTTCTAGCTAACAGTATCAGTATGAAAAGGATACTTTCTTGATCTTTACTCAGCTTTTGGTTATTTGGATTTTGTTGACTTATCCCAAAAATAATAAGGTCAATACTCACCTCCACCCTTTGCTCCAACAGCTTGGCTAAGGTCTTACCCGCCTCTCTCCAAAATTCCTCGAGTTGGGGGCACTGCCAAAACATGTGTAGGTCATCTGCGCCCACTTCCCCACACTTTGGGCAGCTCCTCTCTTTTTGGCTGCTGATCTTAGATAGCAAAACCAAAGGGGATGATGGACGGAGTGTTGAACATTGCAACCACTCACCCCCAGTCAACTGATCTGGGTTTAATCCATCATCATTCTTTAGCTCACTCCGCCACCCCAGTTCAGACATGGCCATATGCAAATCAGTCTGACCCTGTGCCTCATGGGAACAGTCCAGCCCAAACTGCCAAGCCATGTCTTCCCTGGACCGGAAACAAGCATCCTGGGACCGGTTTCTGGCTTACAGCCGTCATCAGCCAGGCTATCTTGAATCCAGTGGCAAAGTGAGCAAGGGACCCACGTCTGGGCATACCCTGGCTGATGACGGCTGTAAGCCAGAAACCGGTCCCAGGATGCTTGTTTCCGGTCCAGGGAAGACATGGCTTGGCAGTTCGGGCTGGACTGTTCCCATGAGGCACAGGGTCAGACTGATTTGCATATGGCCATGTCTGAACTGGGGTGGCGGAGTGAGCTAAAGAATGATAATGGATTAAACCCAGATCAGTTGACTGGGGGTGAGTGCTTGCAATGTTCAACACTCCGTCCATCATCCCCTTTGGTTTTGCTGATCTTTTTGGCGTCCAATATGCTCTGTGAGTAGTGAATAAATGATTTTTTCTCAGAGGCGCAGATTTCACAATTCGCCAACAAGTAGCCATAGATACTTGCCATTTTTGTTGGATATCCAGCTCCGGCAGTTCTTTCCCCCAGATCTCGCTTGGAATTTTGTAGTCTTCCTCCCCTTCTTGGATTAGGGCCCAGTACCAATACGCTATCTCTTTTTTGATGGTCTTTTTCCCTTGTATCATTTCCTCTATATTCCCTTCTCCGACTTGAATATCCTTCTGGCTCTTGGCCCAGCTAGTAAGTTGATAATACTTGAATCTTGAGATTTTATCTTTTGTTAACTCCTTTAGGTCTTCCCATTCCACTATAGAGTTTTGTTCCATTAGCTGACCCCATTTTGTAATGTTGTTTTCTCTCAAGGGACTTGCTAGCTTATCTCGAAGGCATTCCGGGGTACCAGGGGAGTTCCAAATTGGGGCGTACTTGCTGTAGTATGGAATTTTCGGCGTTCTCATTTGATACCACAGTTTTGCAGCAGACATAAGGGTCTTAAGTTTCACCTTTTTAAAGTATTTGGGGTGTCCGAATTTGTATAGATAGTGACTTCCTTCCTTATTTACTAATGCCTGCAGGTAGAGGGGGCATGAGTCGAAACTGTCCAGCAGCTTTCTAATGTTTTTAAATTGAAAGGCCCTGCAGTATTCCAAGATATCTGGACTAGCGATGCCTCCTTGTGCCTTGTTCCTCCTTATCTTCTTCCAGGCGATTCTTGCCCCTTTAGCGGCCCAAATGAAGCCGCTTAATTCTCCTTGTAGTTTTTTTTATCTTGTCTATCTTGAATTCCAATGGGATAATACTAAACAAATATGTAAACTTTGGGAGTATCACCATTTTGGTTATATTTGATCTCCCCATGAAGGTCAGAGGTAGACCTCCCCATACTTTTAGTAGCTTTCTTACTTCTTTGTGGACCCTGTCGAAATTTAAACTTGCTATGTCCTCTATGTTTGTTGTAAGGTCTATCCCGAGGTATCTTATTTTCTCCTTCACCATTGGGTTTTGTGAATTGTTGTTCCATTCCAAAATGTCTGATTTTAACTGATTTACTAAGTACCCGGAGACCTTTCCGTATTGCTCCAAAATTTCTCCAATCTTTGGGAGTGAGGCCGTCAAATTGCTAGTGAACACCATCAGGTCATCTGCAAATAGTGCTACCTTCTTCTCCCAGCCCTGGTAATTGAAAGGTATTATGCCCTTTTCTTTCCTTAGCAAACATGCTAGAGGCTCAATATAAAGATTAAAAAGAAGCGGGGATAAAGGGCACCCCTGCCTTGTACCTCTCTTTATTGTTATTTTTTCTGTCAGGGTGTCATTTATTTATTTATTTAATTTGTAAGGTGCAACAGCTACCCAAAAAGGGTTTCCCGGCGCCAGGCAAGCAAAACCAGATAGTAAAATTTAACAGCAGAATCATTTGTTAAAAAGCCAGGTCTTTATTGCTTTGCGAAATTGGACGTAGACTGTTTCGTTCCGAATGGCGGGGGGAAGGGCATTCCAAAGTGAGGGACCCAGGAAGGAAAAGGATCGACCGCCCATTTACTAGAACCTTTGCTGATGGTTATTTATATATCTGTTTTATAGCGCACTGGAAGGTATCTCCCAGATTGAATTTTTCCAGGGTTGCATTTAAGAATGGCCAGCTAACCCTATCGAACGCTTTTGCGGCGTCCAGGGTTATGATTGATAGGGGGACAGAATACTGAGTTGCTATATCTATAGCACTGATAAGCTCATGCGTAAGTTCCTGTATTTGCCTTCCCTTTATAAAGCCTTTTGATTAGAGTGAACTACAGCACCTGCCATTTTTCCCAGTCTTTTTGCTAGTATTTGCGTGTTTAGCTTGTAGTCCGTGTTTAAGAGTGAAATCGGTCTATAAGACTCACATTTCGTAGGATCCTTTCCTGGTTTTAATAAAATGTTGATGATCGCATCATTCCAGGAAGGTGGGAGTTCTCCTTTCTTTAAAAAAAACCTCATTTAAAAGCTCCGTCAGTGGGGTGGCCAGTACTTCCCTTAAATTTATATACAGCTCATTCGGGAGTGCATCGGGGCCAGCCGCTTGCCTTTTTTTAAGCTTTTCATAGCTTCTACCACTTCCTCCCTGGTGATTTCCTGATTGAGCTCTCTTCTCTGTTCTTGGGATATGGAGGGTATTTTTATCTTATCCAATACTACGTTTATCTGCTCTGTTGTGGCTGTGGTCTCTTCTATATATAAATTATCAAAGAATTTTTCAAATTCCCTCCTTTTCTCGATGTCCTCTTGGGTATATTGCTGATCTTCTTTTCGTATTTTATTAACCCTATTACGAGTTACATCCGTTTTTACCTTCCATGCTAGTAATTTGCCGCAACCTTCACCATATTCGTGATGTGCGAGCTTACTAGCCTCCCATCTATCTCTGACTATTTTTTCGAGATATTCTACCAACTCCTCTTTCCTTAGCTTTCTCTTCTCTATAATACTAGATCTCTCCTGTACGGTTATATTCTTGCTTAGCTCTAAATCCAAATTTACTATTTCTCCTTCCAGCTTCTTTATGAGATTTCTCTTCTTTTGGTTTCTATGCGCTACAATACTGATTATTCTTCCCCTGATAAAAGCCGTATAGGCTTCCCAAGCAATTTGTTTTGTGGTCCCTTCTTTGTTGACCTGGAAGAATACCTCCGTATCCTTTGTTAGTCCTTCTACCTGCGGTGCTTCTAAAAAGATGACTCTATCTACTGTCCATCTTGGGCTAGTTAAGGTTGTCTTTAGGGTGAGGCGCAAAACCACTGCCGAGTGGGCCGATAAATGGGCTGGCATATGTCCCATCATGTTGATGGGAGAAGATGGTGGGTGGAGTTATTTTAGTTCAGCAGTCAGCAAGCAGCAATTGTCTTATCTCTCGGATCTGTGCACAACATGTTACTCGGTCTCGCATAACAAATAGCATGCAACACTATATATATGTAAACTGTATTCATGATGCAGGCTGTTAATGCGAACGCTCACATAAAATTCATGTCTTGGAACGTGAGGGGCCTCAATGACTGCAGAAAAATTCGCAAGGTGGTAGCCTATTTGCATAGACATAACACGGATGTGGCCATACTCCAAGAGACACACTTAACCCCACGTACCGGGCTGCTGACCACTAAAAGAATGAAAGGTGTATGTGTAACAGCCGATTTCTCCTACCATGCCAGAGGGGTACTGATATGGGTGCGCAGAAATTCAGGGCTGCAGCTAAAAGAAGTGGAGGTGGACACGGGGGTAGGTACGTGTTGGCCAGATGCTGTAAAGACAGTTTTAATGTGTTGCTGGTTGGGGTGTACAGGCCGAATCAGGACGACCCGCAATTTTATCATGCGCTACACGACAAGATTATGAGGCACTCGCATATGCCAATACTTTGGGGGGCGACTTTAACTGTATACAGAACCCAGTCTTAGACAGATCAAAAGGTGCCCCTAGACGGCCGTCTCGTGCTGTAAGTGCTATAGTAAGTATTGCAGAGGTGGAGGGACTCTCAGACGTCTAGCATTACTGTTTTCCCCTGGGCAGAGACTATACTCACTATTCCTCGGTGCACGATACGCACACTAGAATAGACTATTGGTTTGTATCACGTGAGCGGCTCCCCCTTATAGGGGATCGCATACACTTAGCGCGCACGCTATCAGATCACTCACCGGTCATGATAAGTATATCACTCAGTAACATGCATCGTAGAGAACACACATGGCAATTCCCACAGACTCATTGTCTTTCGGGATGAGCTGGGCAATGCAATTGACGAATTCTTTGCCACGAACTTGGGTAGTGTACCCACTATGAGCACCATCTGGGAGACATTTAAAATCTACATTAGGGGTATGGCGATTTCCAAGCACGCAGGTGTCCTAAAATCGATCTCCACACAACTGCAGAAGGTAGAGACTACGTTTAAAATGTTAGAGGGGCAGCTTCAGGCAAGTGGGGATCCCCAGGTACTTTCACAAATTAAGGAGCAAATAGACTAATTTAATGAGCTTGCAGACGCTGAAGTTAAACACTTAGGGAAATATGCCACAGCCAGGGTGTATGCTGAGGGTGATAGGCCCAGTGCTACACTGGCAGCGCTAATAAGACCCACCAGGAATGACAGTGACATCTCACAAATACACAATGAAAAGGGTGAATTGGTAAGCAGCACGCCCAAGATAGTGGAGGCCTTTAGTAACTACTACACTAAGTTATACACCTCGCGGGAGCCTACAGCATCAGTCAGATGAAGAGTATCTCGCTCACATCGCGATGAAATGGCTGGAAAATACAGATATGGAAAGGCTTATGGCCCCTCTTCGACCAACTGAAATTTTGGCTGCATTGAAGGACATGCCCAATGAAAAGGCTCCTGGGTCGGATGGCCCAACGGTGGCCTTTTACAAATCATATCAGGAAAGCCTCCTCCCACACTTAGTGAATCTCTTCGAAGAGATGGCGAAGGAGGGGAGAATGCCAACCTCGATGCAGGAGACCACACTGATTACTCTATTAAAACCAGGTAAACCACCAGACCAATGCTCCTCCTACAGACCCTTATCCCTACTCAATACGGATGCCAAGCTGTTTGCCAAGATCTTGGCGAACAGACTGGCACCTTTACTACCAAAATTGGTGGGGCTAGAGCAGACAGGGTTTGTGCCGGGGCATTCCCTAACATGCAATTTGAGAACCCTTTTCGGTACCATAGCGAGAATCGACCCAAATGTCAAAGCTGCTGCCCTATTTATAGACATCGAGAAGGCATTCGACTCAGTGAAGTGGAGGTTCCTGTATGCTGTTTTAAGAAGGGTGGGAGTGAGAGACGTTTTCTTGAAATTGGTGGTGTTATACGCTAAACCCTTGGCTTGTGTGAGGGTTAATGGCACATTTTCACAGCCAGTGACCATTGCCAGAGGCACGAGACAGGGTTGCCCCCTTTCCCCCCTTTTGTAGGCCCTCGTGGCGGAACCCCTGGCTCGCGTTATGCACCAATACCAAACGCATAGAGGTATGAGGTCCCTACATTACAACCTGATCATCGCAGCGTACGCAGGTGACACATTGCTCTATATACGCAATCCTGAGCACAATCTTAAACCCATGTTACAGGAGGTTGAGAGATTTGGACAACACTCAGGTTTACTTATTAACTGGCATAAATCAATAATATTTCCCCTCACAACAGTAACTATCCACGTTCATACCGAGTACCCTATTGAATGGACCTCCGACCCAGTGAGATATCTGGGCATAAAGATACATACTGACCCCGAGGTGGTAATGTCGGAAAATTATGGGTGCGCAGTACAGAAACTGACAGAATCGATTGACAAGTGGATCAAGCTTCCACTTTCCTTGTTAGGCCGCATCGCATTAATGAAAATGGTAGTTCTTCCGTGGTTCCCTTTTCTCTTTGCAAACATCCCCATTATATTGCTTGAGTCAATTTTCCATAACCTACGCATACTTTTGACACGGCTTGCCTGGGCCGGGAAGCAGCCCCGAATTAAATGGGATATCTTAACAAAACCGTACTCAGAAGGCGGGTTGAATGCTCCAGATTTAGAGAGATATTACAAGGCTGCACAAATACTACACACGCACTACTGGATACATGGTCCACACAACCTGCCGCAGACATATATTGAAAGTAACTTGGTCAGCCCTACCCCACTACCGAAATTTCTTGCTAGTGGATCGCTGGGGAGACCCCGCACCATAGACCCGGTTGATGTACAGGATCTCAAATAAAGAAAAGAGCAGTGGCTCAACAGCTTGGGTCTGTATACTCTCCCAAAGTCCCAATTGTGTGGTGCAACTGGTTCCCGCTCTGTAATGATAGGGCGGTGATACAAACACGACGCAAATTACAAATAGAGCAGATGGGGATCTCTTTCTGGATGGCACAGTGAAAACGTGGGAACAAGCGATCACACAGGCACCTAGGGTGACTACACTAGATGCTTACCAGTACCATAGGGAGCGACAGGCGCTACGCACGATACTAGGAGCAGACATGATAGAACCACAATAAATAAAGTCACTGACATTTCTGTTGCAGTCCCAATACCCACAACGCTGTATCACAATACTTTACACTCTCACTAAGGGGCCTAGCACTCCGATACAAAACAAGTTCCAGCAGGAATGGCAAGAAGAATTAGGCATAGAAATTACAGAGGCACAGTAGACTCACTGTTTCAAATACACAAAGTCCATCTCACAGAACGATAGACACAGGTTAATCCACTATAAATATCTCCACAGAGTATATTACACTCCGGCTCGTTTATATAAGTATGGTCTGAGGGCAGACAATAGTGCATGAGATGCAATGCGGCAGGCGCAAACTTCACACACCTGGCGTGGGAATGCCCTGGGGTTCGCGTTTTTTGGAGCGAAGTGTTCGCTGCATTAACAGAGATGTTGGAGCTATCACTGCCAGAGACACCATTAGTTGCGCTCCTAGGATACGATAAGGAGATACACAAGTCCGGCCGCAAGTTGGCTGCTATCGGCCTATTAATAGCGAAGCATAGGATTGCAATGAGATGAATGCGCAGTCCATTACCCAAGCTGGTAGACTGGCACACGGACCTGGCCTATTGTTCCACACAATCCGATAATTACAATGCATTAAAGCCTGTCCGGAGTCGACCTAAGAATGTATTGGGGCCATATCAGGCATACTTAGTGAAGAAAGCAGCTGAGGTCACAACGCAGGAGGAGCAAAATAGAGTGGAGATCGGCTAAACCTGAACTTACACTAACAAAATGCTCAATGTTTGCAGAGTGTAGCAGTGTAGCATGCTGGGTGCAGAAGGGAGAGCATGCAATGTTGTTGGTGATGTTATTGCCCTAATAGCATGAATGATGGGAATAATGTTGGTATTATAAACGGCTTGTAAGTGTGCATCGTTGGACATGGGCACAGTGTTTGTACAGATGATAATGTATCATATATACTGCTTGCTCTGCTGTAATGTCTTTAAAAATTAAATAAAGTTTAAAAAAAAAAAAAAAAAACTTTAGTAAAAGATGTATTTTTAAATTGTGAGTCCAGAGACCCCAAACTCCGATTTTCTATCAGCTCCCAATTGAAAGATACACTCGTAAGATGTTATAAGCATTTCCAATGCTAACCTATGGGAGAGATAGGCCTTGCTGTAGTGAAACCCGAAATTAGCAGTATTTCAGTACCAGGACATATAAAACACAACAGTACATGTCCTACCTTTTAAATACAGTGCACCCTGCCCATGGGGATACCTTGGGCCTATCTTAGGGGTGCCTGCCATGTAATAAAAGGGAAGGCTTTGGGCCTGGCAAGTGGCACTTGCTAGGTCGAAATGGCAGTTTTAAACTGCACACACGACACTGCAGTGGCAGCTCTGAGACATGTTTGCCAAGCTACTCTTGTGGGTGGCACAATCAGTGCTGCAGACCCACTAGTAGCATTTGATATACAGGTCCTGGGCACACATGGTGCACTGTACTAGGGCCTGACTAGTAAATCAGATAGGCCAATCATGGAGAAACTTCAGATTTTAGGGAGAGAGCATATGCACTTTAGCACTGATTAGCAGTGGTAAAGTGCCCAGAGTCCTAAAGCCAACAAAAAGAAGGTCAGAAAAATACAAGAGGAAGGCAAAAAGTTTGGGGAAAACCCTCCAAAAAGGGCCAGGTCCAACAACCTCCTGATTTACCTTTGTGACCCTGCTCAGTTCAGCCCGGCAGTGACCCAACTGATGGATGATTTTGGTCAGTACTCTAGGCCTGGGGTAATTTTGATTAAGATAAAGCTCTACCTGGTATTTGGCACAGGCCGACATGGGCCCTGGATGGTGGACAGTGGAATCAAAGTTAATGCCCATGGTATTAAACACTTGGGAGTTCACCTAACAGTGTCAAAACAGATTGCTTGATCTGAAAATATAGTCCCTGCTTGACAGTATTAGCAGAGAGACAAAGTCCTTGATGCCAATTCCTTTATCTATGATGTAGAGAATCACCACCATGAAAACAATCATTCTCCCTAAGATCCTATGCACTATGCAAAATCACCCTTTTGTCCTTCCCGCAGCTAATTCCAGACCCTGATATTCCTGTTAAGTTCCTCCCTTTTGAATAAGGGACATCTCAGGATCTCCATTATGAAATGCTGCAAATTGACATATGATGAGGGTTTAGCGATGAACGACCAAACATCTTATTATTGGACTGATGGCGGCAAATGATTAGATTCATTCTTTAAATGTTGGATGCATTGTAAATCTGGCTTACGCTGTGGGACATGGGGAAGAAACCACTGATACTCCTCCTTTATGTGGAGAGCTACCACCAGACACACCATTTGCAACATGTGTGGCTTTCAATGCCTGGAAAGCCTCAACCAAACATATCGGCTGGGCAGGCCAACCCACAGAACAGACTCCAATATGGATGGGAAGAACACTCCTACAAGTGGCAGCTCTGGAGGGCTTTGAGGCTTGCCATTGTCTTGGAATGTCTACCTTGGGGGTCGTGACTAAAGGGGGGTACCTGCAGACATTTACAGACATCAGACAGGAACACAGCCTGCAGCAAAACCAGTTTTATAGATACTTACAACTCAGACATGCACTGATGCCCTACATAAAACATCTTCAAGGAGATACCGCAGTTTAGTGCACTTGAGGCTAAGCTGGTGATGTCCCTCCTTTCCCTCAGTGAGGAAACTGCCTCAAATATATAAAACTCTGGTCATTAATTCACCTGCCAACAACCACGCAGAACGGCAGATAGCGAAGCACCAGCTCAAGTGCAATGCCACCCCCAGATCGATGTCACGGGGCAGGCGACTCAAAATAAACGTGCCCGACACATCGGCCCCGCCTCCGCAGACGAGAGCCAACACGGGAAAGATGGCAGGAGCGGAGTCACAAGCCAATATGTCCGGCAAACTGGACGCGGCCCTGGCCGCTGTGGAGAAATTGGGGGAAACTCTGAATCACACTCGAACTGCCTTGGAAAGTAAGATAGATAAAGCAGTAACAGATCTAACACTACTACACGCAGATCATCGCAAGCTAGCGGATCGTACTGGGGCGCTCGAGGTCGCGGTGGCGGAGGTTTCCCCTCGGGTGGCGGAGGCGGACAGGAACATCCAACAGCTCCTCAACAGAGTGGACTTCCTAGAAGACAGGGCGGAGGATGCGGAAGGAAGGGCCCGCCGCAACAACATTCGAGTGGTGGGTCTGCCAGAGGGAATAGAGAGGAGAGACCCTGTTGCGTATGCAGAATCCTGGCTACGCGACCTCCTGCCGGAGGGAACCCTTTCCCAGCATTTCGTGGTGGAGAGAGCACACAGGGTGCCAGCTAGACCCTTGCCAGCAGGATCCAATCCCAGGCCTCTACTGATTCGGCTGTTGAATTATAGAGATAGGGACACGATATTGCAGGAAACTCCATGACATTCAAGTGGATAATCATAAAGTGATGCTCTTTCCTGACTACACCATTCGAGTGCAAAAGCAAAGATACTCGTACATGGCAGTGAAGAGGCGCCTCAGGCAACACGAATTGAAATACTCGCTACTTTTCCCGGCGCGCCTGAGAGTAGTGGCGAATGGAAAAACACACTTCTTTAACACTTCCGAAGAGGCCGGGGACTGGCTCGACAGGTACTCCTTGCCAGGCACCACGGCTTCGTCTAGTCAATCAAGCAATAAATCAACGGGTGGGATGCCGCGCCGCCGCCCCCCCAGGGGAAAGGGGCCGAAGCACTCATCGCCTCCTCTGAGGATAAGTCCAGATCTCGACCAGGTACTGCGGGGGCAGCAAGGGGCTCTCCAGGCGGTGGCAAGTATCAGCGGCCCACAACTAGAGGACAGCGCGTCCGTCTCCAGCCAGCAAGACCATGCTAGCGATGCGGATGCCGGGGACTTATCAGACGATCCACTCACCACACAAGACTCATATGACCGGCCGGATGTCACCCCTCAAACAGCTGACATCATTGTTTGATGATCACCGTTGTCTGCAGTTATTTGAACTAACCCATGTCTCATGCTCAGACACGCAAGTATATAGTTAAACGCTGTATATTGACTTGTACTGTCAGCTGTGGAAGGCGCATTTTGTAGATCGTCCTGCATGGCTGTTGTTAATTGCGATTACGATTTTGACACTATTATGGCAGTGACACCCCTCATATGACTTACGGTACCCCTGAGACTCCTACACCTACCTTAACGAAAGTCTCTCTTTGTAGTTTTCCTATGAGCGGCTGGGAACCTTTTCTGGTGAGCTCGACATTGCTAAATCCATGATTGGCCAGTGGCCGGGGGAGCCCCGGGGAAATTCTCCTCTCCCCTTGACGCATTTAGATTAAAGGGCATAGCACGCCCCCATTGACATAAGTTATTAGATGCTTCCGCATATGGTTTGGACGATTGCCTGTTGCACATTCGCCCTTTTGGTATTTTTCTTCCGATTGTGTATTTGTTTGTTGCATATAGATTTGTGTGACACGCTTATATTCACCTTTACTGTTATTGATTATCATGATTATTATTTTTTGGCTTGTCAAGACATGACCCATGGACTGGGCTGGGGTGGTTGGGACGATACTGCGAGCGGGGAGGTGTACCCTGGAGCCCAGCACATACAAACAGTACTTCTCCCTCCCACTGACGGACATGGCACATTAGCGTGGCTGCTTTACCTACACGAGACATGGCGCCTATCAAGCTCATGACCTGGAATGTGCGGGGCATCCATAGCCCGTCACGCCGATACCTGATTTACTCGTACTTAAAACGCCATAACGTCCAAATAGCATTGTTACAAGAAACTCACCTGCAAAAGTCAGAAGTACAGAGACTGCATAGGCGCTGGAGGGGTCAGCTTTATGCGACAGGCTACTCGGCATATGCGCGAGGAGTGCTGGTGTGGGTAAGGCCGGGGACCCCTTTCAGAGTGATAGACTCCCGTATAGATCCAGAAGGCAGATACGTCATAATTCAGGGTATTTTGGATGGGAGGCAAATGTTACTGGCCTCGCTCTACGCGCCAAACACAGAGCAGGCGGCCTTCCTGGAGCTGATCTCCCTTAAACTGGCTGGGTGGCATGCTATTCCCTTGATAATGGGTGGCGACTACAATAGTGTATTAGACGTATCATTAGATAGGTCTTTCCCCCCCTAACTGGTACAATCACATATACGGCTGCGAAGGAGCTACATCACTGGGCTGCGCAATGGCACTTGTCAGATGCGTGGCGACACCACAATCCACTAGATAGAGTATACTCTTATTATTCGGGGGCGCACGGACTACATGTACGCCTCAACCGTTTTATGGTGTCCAATGCTCTTCTTCCGAGCATTCTAAGATCCTCCTACATGGGGCGGACACACTCAGATCATAACCCGCATATAATAGAGTTGGGATGGGAGGACGAGACACCGCCAATCCCCGTGTGGCGCCTCCAGCCAGATGTCTTGCTGGATGCGCCGTTCCGGGCCTCCCTGGCTACCAGCGTGGCTCAATACTTCGACGAGAACGCGGGAACGGCTTCATCACCGCTGGTGGAGTGGGACGCCCTTAAGGTAGTAGTTCGGGACATTGCCTGGGTACACAGGCAGGCACCAGAGTGCAGCTGGATAAAGACCTTACTGTACTAGAAAGACAACTGGCGGATCGAGAAACTGAGGCGCTTGAGGGATCCCAGAGGCAACTAGATCATTGTAGGGAGGAACATGCACGGCTGCTGGAAAGGCTGCGATGCCTCAATTATGCTGCACATTCCGCGCGGACGCACCATATGGGGGATAAAGCTGGAAAGCTGTTAACGTGGCTCATCCGCCGAGAAGAGTCGTCGCCCCCCATCACGTCAATGCGAACGCTATCAGGAAATACAGTGTACACACAACGCGACATTCATGCCACGTTTGTGACCCATTATCAGAGCCTCTACAAATCTCGAGCGCAGGCCACGCCCTTGGAGTTACAGTGTTACCTAGGGCAGACGGAACTACCGCATCCCACACGTACACAGAAAGAGGACTTGAATGCCCCTCTCTCTGGGGAGGAAATACGAGAAGGCATCTTTTCTTTGTCCAATGGGAAGTCGCCGGGGCCGGACGGCTTACCAGCTGAATTTTATAAAGCTTATGCGTATATCTTAGCACCGCAGCTACTGAAGGTATATGAGACTGCTCTCGATCGGTCCGCTCTCGCTACTACCCAAAACGAGGCACTGTTAGTCTCACTCCTGAAACCCGAAAAAAATCCTGAATCCCTGGGGTCCTACCGGCCGCTAGCGCTACTTAACACTGATTACAAAGTCTTTGCCTCATTGCTGGCTAGGCGGCTTTCTCCTTTAGTGCAAACGTTGGTGCATCCCGATCAGAACGGTTTCGTTCCCACCAGGAATATCTCCCTGAACCTCCGCCGCTTTTTTCGGATACAGAAATACGCACTCCCTAGATGGCCTCGCTCTGGTTGCCTGGTGTTAGACCTGGAAAAGGCCTTTGATTCTCTGGAGTGGTCCTACCTGGCGGCAGTGCTCAACAAATATGGACTCGGGGATCACTATCTTAGTATGGTCCAGCTATTATACCAAAATCCTACAGTCCGGGTTCGCACGGGCAGGCTTCTATCAGACTCCATTAGAGTAGGGCGGGGAACACGCCAGGGTTGCCCACTGTCCCCGCTACTCTTTGCCCTGGCAATGGAACCACTGGCAATGCTGCTCCGTGGCTGCGGTGAGGACTGGGGCATACCACTGGGGGATGGGACTCATGTGGTGTCCCTGTACGCTGATGATTTATTGTTGTACATCCGTGATATTGCTGCCATCCCCGCATCCATTGCAGACGTGTTGAGGGACTTTGAGGTGATGTCGGGCCTTCGGGTTAACTGTGCCAAGTCTGGGGTGTACCCCTTTGATGCGCACATGGAGGAGACGGATGTACGCATCAATGGCTCACAACTCCCGTGGTACCCTACCACCTTCCGCTATTTAGGATTATTCATTTACCGAGCGCCCGATGATTTGCTGGAAGGCAACTTGCTGAGGGCGATCTCAGCAGTGCGAGCCCAGGTGCAGTTTTGGAAAACACTCCCGCTGACTGTTATGAGCCGAATCACCCTGCTGAAGATGATAGTCCTTCCTAAACTGCTATATTATTTCTCGAATCGCCCGGTCTATGTCCCAGCCAAAATTTTTCGTGACTTAGAGAGCATGTTCCGAGACCTTATATGGAATAAGGGCAGGCCGCGTGTTGCACTATGGAAACTACATGCACCTACCAGTCAGGGGGGGTTAGCAGTCCCTGACATGGAATTGTACTATATAGCGGCTCAGCTGCAGTGGGTAGCAAAATGGCTGAGCGGAAGCTCATTGGATGACACAGCGACTTCGCAGCAGCCGTGGACACATACTCAGATTTACCATCTGTTTCATCCTGCGGCCAAGTCTCCGCGTCCGACCCAGCTGCATTTAGGAATAGCGCACAGATGCTACAGGAGGAGCCTGCATCTCACCCGCGCGACTCTTCCGTATGCCCCGATTATACCACTTCTGGGGACACCAAGGGGAAGGACGAGCACTTCTGAGGAGGCCCTCACGCACTGGCACATGGCAGGTGTGGACACTCTAGGTGACCTCTATAAAGACGGTACGCTATTACCGTTCGAAGATCTGGTGGCCGACACTGACTTGCCAGCAGGACAATTCCTACTACATGCCTCTCTAGTGAGAGCCTTGTCGACGTTGTGGGGAGATCTAACGACTGAGCTCCCAATGCATTCATTTATTAATACAATATCTACACGTCATGGGGGCGGGGTCACATATAATACACTGGCTGGTCACGGCCTTGCTTACACACACGCTCAAACCCATGGTATCCCTCCGTGCCCGCTGGGAGGTGGACCGCGGTCAACCCTGGACCGATGTGGCATGGAACACTATCTTAGCCGGCCCTGTTTATATACCAAGAAGCTCTAAATTTAAATTAATACAAACTTATATTTTGCACAGGGCGTATCTCTCTCCCGATAAAATTAACAGATACTTCAAAATTACTACTTCTGAGTGCCCGCGTTGTCGGCAGCCTGACGCAGATCTATTGCACATGCTATGGTCTTGTGGCTCTCTCCAAAGCTACTGGCGCGACGTCACTGCATCCCTAGCGCTCTGCACTGACACAACACTGCCGCCATCATGGGAGATTTGTATATTGGGAATTTATGTGAGGACCAAGAAAAACAAAGTAACATCACGGTTCAGAGACTTAGGGCTGATAGTTGCAAAACGCTTAATCACAAAACGATGGAAGCATTCAGACCCCCCTGAACCGATCAGCTGGAGGAGATCGCTAGCGATCTGGGCTCAGGCGGAAAGCACAGCGCTACACAGGGAGGAGACAGCAGGGCTACGCAAGTTCCCCATTGCCCAATATTGGGATACTATACTCTCAGCCTTCAATGGCACGGGACATGAGGACACAAGCGACACCCACTCGGTAGATACGTAGTACTTGCGCCAGCGGCCTCAGATTGCAGGGGATACATTGTCAAGGGCAGAGAGTCGCATACCGACAGACATCACAGCATAGCCATAACCAGATGTGGAGAACCCCCACATCCCTTCCTACTAGAATGTTCACTGACGCAGCATTACCCACTGACACCCCTATGAACCCGAGCCTCACCCTGACGAACTTCTTCAATACAAAGACAGACGCACCACCCCATACACAATCCAGCACCATTCATCATTTCATTAATCAATGACAGCCTTTTTTATTTCACATTTTTTAATATGTTGTTAGTAGATGTTTAGAGAATAATATATATCTTATTGGTACATCTGCATTCCTACATCCTCCTTTCCTCTGCATGACACCCCTGCTGGGTATTGTAAGGACTGTACATCGATCTTCAGCATGTCTACTGGCGGCAAATATATTGTGTATTATCGCATTTTTTAAACATGGACCACACGAATGTACAAGGCAGATGCTTTGAATTGTCAACTAGCAACAGAGACGCAGAGGCGTAAGCGGGCAATCGCAGCGCTGCATGGTTTATTATTTACAGCTGCCGCACATGAGAACTGTGACACATACTGACCATGCCTTTGTAATGTGCAATGTCGATTTATAAGGTGAACTAGCATGTTTGTACTGTGCAGACCTACACACTACTTTTTGATAATTGTGTATTATCAGACCTGATGTAAAGAACAGGAGCGAATTTACAGAAAAAAAAAAACCAATAAAGATATTTAAAAAAAAATAATAATTAATCCACCTGCCAATTTCAACAAACTTAGGGTGACATTGGAGATAGACATAGGGCCCATGGACGAGGAGAAGTGGATGTTCACGCTCATGGCCCTGCAAGAAGCATCAATCCCAACTAGGTTAAGCCTTAAATTGTTGCATTAGCATCACAGAATCTATTTGACTCTCAAGAGATTGTGGCGGTTCTGGAGGGGCTGAAGGCTGGAGTGTCTGGATGCCAGGCTGAGGTAGGGGAATTTACACATACTGTGTGGACCTGCCCGGCCCTGGAGCCCTTCTAGTCAGGAATCTTCAACATGCTTCGGGGAACCTGAAAACAGCCATTAGACGAGTGCTGAAAACTAGCCCTTCTTAACATAATGGAGGATGAGGGCTTCACCAATTTGTTTTAAAGGCTTAGCCTTACGTTGGGGAAAAAAGACATTGCCCAAAACTGGAGAAGTTGGTCCCCCAAGTCTTAGTATGTGGCAACGAAGCATTGATAGATGCCATATTCTGGAAATCCCTTTATATTGCCCAGGGGTTGCCTTCAAAAACACAAAAAATATGGAGCAGTTGGGAATAGTATTAGACAGACAAAATAACTACTTGACCCCCATGTCCCCGCCTTGAATGATATGAGGACGAATCACCAAGTTGCATGTAGGCTCAACATTAACATTTTCATTGTATCCTTCTCCACTATATGATTGCATATCCAACCACAATTGAGGAAGAGAATGGTACCATTTTCATGTCAAATGTTGTGTCTGGTGTATCTGAGAAGCCACTTTGCCTATATTTTCTTGAAAATTCAATATAGAGATTTGTTTTAAAAAAGTGTCAGAAAAGTAATGGATTGTCCGGCATGAAAGGAAGTCAAAAACTTCAGCAGGAACACTGTTCTGGTCCGTAACACCAGTTTGTAAGGAAAAAATATGATATAGGGCACTGCATTTGATTACTGGGTTGCATGCATGTGCTTGTGGATTGTACAAAAACATCGAGGCCTGTGGGTTCGATTTTGGATGCACAAGGTCTGCAAAGGCTAGAGAAGAGAGAGGAGCACAGCACCCTCTGTACACATAAAAGGTCTCTGATTCTAGAAAGAGTTTCTGGTCAGTGGGGCCTGGGCTCACTGGCAGGGTGATGACAGGACTAATATGTTTGACACTACCAGGCAATCTAATAGAGGGGAAGGCTTAGTCCTTTGAAACATTAGGGGGCTTAGTTTGGTGAAGGCTGGACAACCAAGTGTGAGACCTGGCTACTCCCTTGGCCTATGGGTGGGTCACTCAGAATTGGAGACACTCCTGTTGTGGCAGATTGTCTCTTTGACAATGGGTAGTGCAGAGGAGAGACCACTGCAATGGAGCCGACAACCTCAACACAAAATTCAAAGGCCAGACACTAAATCACTGATGTGTCTGGATTTGGACTATAAAGGTGGGAGCATGTGCCCCATACTGGGTTGAACAGTATTGTCTTATCAGGTGAGAGAAGATCACCAGTTCTTCTTTGGAACCAGGACTGGAGACCAAGGTCTGACAGTCTCCTTGCTGGGAGAGGGGACATCACCCAGGAAGGCAGGACCACTTGTCAGGATCCTGAAGCACCAGCATCCTGCAAATACTAGAGGACCCTGTGAGGAGGGGAGTGTCTAGAGTCGAGTCTGTCTGCCTGCCACGACCAGCACCACCTGTGAGGAGGAGAGCTCCTAGAGGCTGTCTGCATGCCAAGATCAGTAAAGCCCTGTGACAAGGAGGAAAGCGCCTAAAGGGAGTGAGGCTCAACAGGGATCCTGGCGATGGGATCCTAGTGAGAAAAGTGTGAAACTGTTCAGTACTGTTAGGACTGCGGCAAGAAGGTGGGCCGTTCTACCGATCCTGCAAATTCAGTGTACCCCATGTTGCCAGAAAAGGAGTGACAATAAAGTTTGGTACAAAGTCTGAGATCTTCGGTTCACCAGGAAGGGAGTCAACCTGCAGTGCAGACCGTCACCTGTATGTGTGCCCAAGTAGGTGACTCCAAGTGTTGCCAGGAAGGGGCCACCGTGTGGCTCAGGATGTTGCCTCTGTGAGGTTTGAGCTTAGAGACTCCCCTGTTACCAGTAAAGGGGCCACCATGAGACCAGGGACATTGCCCTGGTTCGTTGTGCCAAGGATCAGGAGTGAACAATTACTGATTGCCGCAGGAAGTGAGCGCGGGCCTCCAACATCAACACGAGCCATCCAAGAACTGAGGAGGCCAGCACATGAGCAAGAAAACATGGGTTTCATGGGTCTCCCTAGAATGCCAGCTGCCGCCTGGTTGGGTATGACATTTTCAGGCTATCAGGCCTGCTGGGGATTTGCACGAATTTAGCACCTTGATGCTGCTAAACTTGAACTCTTAAAGCAAAGCATAAGACATTGTGCTCCCCCCAATTCGTGGGCCGTATCAGTGAGTCGCACCAGTATAGAATGGGGAATAACCACCCATACTACGAGAGGGCCATGAGACTCAGGGATTCCGCCTAGGAGAGCACCAGCACACTGACCCTAAGAGGGCTGTGTGGATTATTTAGTCTCTCATACATGCTTTGTGTGTTTACATTAAATTCTCTTTTTCATAAACGCTTGTACTTGGCTGGACAGTTCACTTATTACTGCTACTGTGTGTATGTTGAGTTATTAGCCTGTATTGCTTAGCACCTACGTCCCCATGAGAAGCCTTTGACTGCTTGACTCCCACTACCAATGAGAATCAAGTGCTGGACAGGGTAGTACTTGGCCCAGTTACTTGAGACCCTTAGTAGGTTGGGTCCCGAGACCTAAGGAGTAAAAGGCCTCAACCCCCTCGATTGGGCCCAGTAGCTCCTGCTTGCCTGAGGCCCTCTAAAAAGGGTTCCGACAGGGAATGGGCTCCAAATACTTATCCTAAATCATGAAAAGAAAGGAACTGGCGTCTGAGCCCGGAGGTTGAGCTTATTTGCAGCTTTGATGTCACATCTGGAGAGGGAGGAAGCTGATGAAGAACCGCAAAAAGTCACCTGCTGGCACACAGGAGTTATACTCTCTCCAGATCCAGTCTGGTGCCTAGAGGGTATTCACGAGGTGAGAAATCTGTGTAAGAAGTATCCATCAGAAATAATGTTATCAGTTGAATTGAATAACTAAAAGAAATAAAATGTTTATATATATCAAAATGGTTAACATATCTCAAAATATTTAGTCTGAATTAACATGTAATAACCTAACTCCAATCCAAATCATTTAAAAAAATGAACTAATAAAACACAATTGAAAGACACTATTCCAACTACAATCACTGGGGAAAACGCATACATTGAGAAGATAGAGTTGGTTGGATTTACTATTCTAACACCAACTTAAAAAACTCTGCGGAAGTGCATACATTGGGAGGTTGTCAGATTTACTATGCTAACTTCAGTATAACAGACATTGGAGAAAGAGAATACTTTTTCCAGGGTGTCATTTAGATTTTTAAACTTCTTTTATGCAAGGGACTCAGATTTACGATTCTAACTTCAGTACAATAAATATTAACCAAAGTTCATTGGGGGGACACAGGGGAAACAGGTGAGTCTAACAAACATTGGGCTAAGTGCATGTTGGGGAAGGGGATTTATTCTCCTAACTCCACTACAACACATATTGTGAAAAATGCATACATTGAAAATGGTGGTCAAATTTATGATTCTAACTCCAGCCAAATAAACATAGAAGAAAGTGAATATTTGGGGGAATAGACTTACTACTCCAACTTGTGTAAAAAACACAGAGAAAAGTGTACACATAGGGGGTGTCACATATTCTATTCTAACTTTAGTCCAACAAATTCTGGAGAACGTGCACACATTTTGGATGGTGGGAGGTTTAGATTAAAATTCTAACTCCAGCCTAACAAACCTTGGAGAAAGTGCTTACATTGAAGGACGCATATTTACTATTCTAACTTTATGAAACGTTTGAAAGAGTGCTTACATTGGGATATCCTTTTTACTATTTTGCCTGCAGTCTAATAAATATTGACAAAAGTGCATACAATAAGGTGGGCTGCAAATTTACTATTGTAACTCCAGTCAACCAAATACTGGAGAAAGTGCCTTTATGTGTGGGAGGTTCAGGTTTATTACTCTAACCTCAGACTAAGGCACATTGGGGTATTTGCGAGGGGAGGAATTTACTATTCTAAAGCCAGTCCAACAAACAATGGGGAAAGTGCATACATTGGGGGGGGGGAGGGGGGGGATAAGGTGAATTGAGATCAGATTTACTATTCTAACTCCAAGCTCTCTAACACTGGGGAAAGTACATACATTGGAGTGGAGTCAGATTTTTTATTTTATTTAAGTCTAACACAGATTAGGGAAAGTGCATACATAGTGTGAGGACGGAGGGCTTAGATTCACTACATCCAAATGATACCCACAAAAAATGTTTTTTTTAAAAAGCAAAAGTTTAATTAAATACCTTAAAATATGAATAAATCATTAAAATTAATTAAAGATATATTAGGATTGTAAAAAAATCTTCAAATAAGTAGGTGCATAATTTTTAAAATAAACAGTATCTCTTAAACCTGCTCAAACCTACAAAACTAAAAGAAAAGTAATAACATTTAGTATCATGACAATTTATATTCACAACCATAAGAATAAATTACAATCATTGCATTTTATATATTTTACTTTTTAATTCTAACTAAAATATATTCAACTCTTCCATTTCCCCAATATACACCACAACACATATAAAAAATACTGTTTAATGAAAGATAAAATGACATAACTTAAGTTTTATACAAAAATAAAATATTTCGATTACTAATTAAGATTATTAATATATTAATCAATTCATATAAATAAATCAGTATTTAGTTTAATTCAAAGACCACTCACCCAATCCCCTCAAATAAATCCTACATCCCAAATATAAATACATAAATGTAAAATTCTAAAATATGTAGGCAAATGAGTAACAATGTTGAACATTACAAATTTAAAACAATTAATAATTAATATAGGCTTCAAGTAAATTGAAGGCTGGAATTCCCATTAACAATGGCTGTCAGGGTTGGCCTCATTAATATGGTAACCCTCCCGAAATCCTAGTACTATTTTGTAAATATCCCTATTCGGCTGACAACATGCTTCTACAAAACGCTAACCTCCTTTCTCATTAGACTTACCTGGGCGGGGAAGAAACTCAGAATAGCGTCGGACATTATGACACAACCCTACTATAGGAGCGGCTTTGCTATCCCCAATATGGAGCTATATTACTTAGGTGTCCAGGCCCAATATGAGCACTTTTGGTTTCGCCCCCTGCGACACTCCGCCCATGTCGCTGTCGACAGGGATCCTGCAGACCCTACCCCCTAGGTACATTCCAGTGGTCATGGTCAAAGATGGCGTGAAAGGAGTAAACACGGTGACCAACACAACTAGGGCATGGAGGGCCTCAGTAAAAAGGCACATCTCGCAAAATTGTACACACCACAGGCTCCAATGCAGGTTTACCTGTTGCTTCCTACAAGTGAAGTGGTAGCACAATCACAACTCCAGAGGCTTTGCATTAAAACATGGGGGGATTTATATCCACATGGTACATTTATCACCATGGATGTCCTTCAGGCACCATCGCAGATTACCCCCCCTTGATATTCCCCTCTACCATAGATTAAAAGCAACAAGTACACAACTGACACCAAACCTTCCACAGGAACCTGACTGGTTTCAACCTTTGGAAATTGTTGTAAAAAACGCATCCCCAAAAAGCTTATTACCCTATTATACAAGGCCTCTCAAACGGACATGCCTGTTAGAGAAAACTCCTCAAGGGCAGGGTGGGAGGCTGATTTTGGAATTTGACAGAAGAAATATGGGAATATTGCTGTGCACAAACGGGTGAGCTCCTGCCCAGTAGTCGGTTGCGTCCAATCCACTACTACATTCACAGGGTATATTACACTCCTGCAGTGCTACATAAATGGGGGCTGAGGGAAGACTCTAGGTGTACCCATTGTGGCACCGAGGGTGCTGACTTTCTCCACCAGGCCTGGAGCTGTCCAGTGGTTTATTGGTTTTGGTGTTAAGTCTTCACTTCTTTGAAAGAGATCACAGAGGTCACATTACAAACGTCTCAGTTAATGGGACTGCTTGGCTAGTGCAGATGATTCCATACTCTAACCACAGATTTGCATCCATTGTCTTGCTGCTGGCTAAGCGACTGATAGGGCGACATTGGGAATGGGGGTGAGCTCTGATGATTAAACAATGGATGATGGAGGTCACATACTGCAAAGATCAACCTGAAATATATAATGACCTCCTTCCTGAGTCCTCATGTCTCAAAGACATAGGGGCCCCATATCGCTGTTATTTGCTGCAGTCTGCCATGTCAGGGGAGCAGCAAGGAACTGAAGATGCACCACTGGACTGTTGGCCCTCCTGTCCAATGTTATAGCCTGCCAATCAGGCAAGAATCGTTAAATCCTGTTTCCTACCGGGGTGGCCTTTCGCCGCTAATGGCACGCTAAAGGGGTTTTGCAGGTGGGGCTGCATGGGGTGTAGTCGACTGGCCAGCCCGTCGACCTTTGCCACGGGGACAGTGGGCATGACAACTGCAACCACAAAGCTGCTGGGCACCATGCTGGGGTTGGATCGGCTGGCAGTAAGTATGGGGTACCTTTGCTGAAACCACAAAAGGAGCGTTAGAGCTGATGCATCTGGTGAGGCAGCAGATAAACTAAGGGAGTGCGCTGTGGCCCTGCTTTCCTTGATCCCCTGGAAAGCAGAGTCTGCCTTGTCCCCAAACTGGTGAGTCCCATCGAACGGCATGTCCAAGAGGGACGATTGGGCATCGCCTGAAAAACTGGTGGACTGCAGACAAGCATGGCAACACTGGTGCTGATGGTCCACCTGACAGAATCGGTTGTGTCCAAGCCACAACAAATGGTGAACTTGGCTACATCTTGACCTTCCTGAACGGCCAGGGCAAGGACAGGTCGGGGTCACAGACATTTGCTTGCGACAGTACCTACAGGGCTTAAAACCTATCTCTTTAGGGGTGAAATCCCTTGCACACTGAGGAAATTTTGTGAACGATAGGGTAAAGTCTCGACTGAGAGACGAGGGTGAGAGATCCAGATCTAGGTCTAGTGGGACGGAAAGAAAGGAACTGACGGCGCACGGGAATGGCACCTATACAGGCCCGCGCGTCATTTTAGAGTGGTAAGTGACCGCGCGGAGCTACGCACCGCCATCTACTGGCGTGCATGGGTACTGCTGAAAAGTTTCCGGATCCAGTCTAATGCCTGGGGAATATTGAAAAGGAGAGGAATCTGTGGCTAGAAGTCTATCAGAAAAAACATTTATTAAACATGTAAACAAATAATACATATAAAAATGTATTAATATATAATTTCAAAAACTCCATCGGCTCTAAGACCCAATAAACATAATCCCAAAGAAATACAAAACAGTTTTTTACACTGAATAAAAATAAATGACATAATAAACAATTCGATAATAACATCACACAATACAATGAAATCCAATAAAGAAGCAAACAACATTTCAAACTTTAACTGCTTGTGTGCCACAGAGGTAATGGGTACGTCCTCGGCTGCAGCACTTCTGTGCCATGGAGGTAACCATTACGTCCTGGCACCCACCCACGGGGGAAGCACTGGTGCTCCCCCTGTGGGCTGCTAATTAACGGGCCCCACCTGGGATGGCAGCGGAAGTGCTTCCGCTGCCACCTCGACCCCCCCCCCCTCGGCGTTCTGATGATGTTGCTGTGCGCATGACGCACTGATGTCATCACAGCTGGCCAGGGATGCTCTGGAAGCAATGGTTTCCAGCACGTAGAAGAAAAAGGGGTGAAATGGGGACAGCAAAGAGGCACGGAGGGGACAGGAAGGATTTTTTTCCTTTCCCCCGGTGTCTCTTTGTAGTTCATTCCTGCTGTGCGATCACGGGTGGGAACGCGATTGTGCAGCAGGAATGCACCCACTGGCCCATGGGGGCAGATCGGCCTTATATTTAGGCGCATCTGTCCCCAAGCAAAGCAGGGATTCAAGTAATTGATATGTCGCTCCCCAAAACAGGGACATATTTGGACGTTTTCTGCCCCCCCCCCCCCTTCCAGGCAGATTGGCCTTATTTTTAGGCCCATCTTCCCCACAAGGGGTGTAGAATGCCACTAGACTCCAGGTATTCAACTTATTTATATGTTGGGGAGCGGCCCATTGGGCAAGGGTTGGTCCCCATTATGGAGGCAATATTTTGGCCCTTTTCAGTCCCCCTAGCCTTATTTTTGGGCCCATCTGCACGCAAGGGAGGCAGAAAGCCACTAGACACCATGGATTTTACTTATTTACATGTTTGAGAGCGGCCCTTTAAACAAGGGTCGCTCCCCATTATGGGGGCAATATTTAGGCCATCTTGGCTGGCGTTGTGCGTGGACTGTCAGTGTGTGTTGACTGACGGTGTATTGGTGCTTGGTAGCCAGTAAGAGTATTGACTTGCTTAAGATATGCTTGTCAGTTGTCAGATGTTTGGGTGCTTGATGGCGAGATAGGTGTGTTAGTGGTGTTGGCGTATGAGAGTGATGGGCCCCTGAATGGCGCCGTTTGTAAATGTAAGTGTTGTATTGTGTTGGAGCTGCAGCTGGCAGTGTGAAGGGTTTTCTGTGTCTGACACATGAAAGGGTGCCTTGACGTGGCTTGACAGCTCATGATCTGTAAATCAGTGGTTCCCTGATCTACTGTTGAAATTATTAACAATGACTTTTGATGATTGTATTCCGTAAGGTCATTGGTGAATAAAGTTATTTTGTTATGACCCATTTGCTTACCCTCATGCCAAATCCAACCAGAAGGCCTGTGTTTGAATAGTAGATAGGTGTGCAGTAATGTTTTAGTGATTTGTTTGCTTTTTACAGTCAGTGCATAGTCTCTCTGTAGTGAACACAATTCTGACCTCACATCTTTTTGGAAACTGGTCACCAAGAGAATATTGTGTGGCATGTTTTGTGTGGATCCCACAAGGTTTACTAAACCAGAAGCATTTGTAAATTTGATTAATTGACAAAAACATATTATTTCCTCACATTTGTGTGTGGAAAAGTTGTGGGATAACTGGGCTGGCACAAATTTCCTGCCACTCAGCGTCCCCCCAGCTCTCCCGATAAAAATGCTACCTCACTTCTGTGGGTGGGCCAAGTGCCCGTGACAGGGAAAGGCCCAAAACTTATTGTGGAGGCATCAAAATTATCGATCTCAAAACGACCTGGTTTTGCATCGGGGTCAGCTGCATTTTTGGTCCCGGGCGCAGCGGCCATCTAGGGAAACCTACCAAACCCAGACATTTCTGAAAACTAGACACCCGGGAGAGATCAGAGAGGTGTGGATTGCGTGGATCCTCAAAGTTTTCTTACCCAGAATCCCCTGCAAACCTCAAATTTAGCTTTAAAAAAAAATCACGTTACCCATACATTTCTGCATGGGAAAGTTGTGAGATCACTGGCTGGCACAAATTTCCTACAACCCAACATTTCCCCAGGTCTCCTGATAAAAATGCTACCTCACTTGTGTGGGTGGGCCAAGTGCCCGCCACAGGGAAGGGTCCAAAACGTTTTGTGGAGGCATCAAAATCATCGATCTCAAAATGACCTGGTTTTGCAAGGGGCTCACCTGCGTTTTTGGTCCCGGGCTCGGCAGCTATAGGGAAACCGACCAAACCCAGATATGTTTTAAAACTAGACATCCGGGGGAGTCCTGGGAGGTGTGGCTTGCGTGGATCCCCCCCTAACTTTGTAATTATTTTTAACTTGTTTGTATATATCTGTGTTTGTTCTTTTATGGTGAATAACCGAAATAAAGAAATATTGGATTGGATTGGATCCCCCCCAACGTTTTCTTGACCAGAATCTCCTGCAAACCTCAAATTTAGTTACAAATTACAATTTCCTCACATTTCTGTGTGGGATCACTGCACTGGCACAAATTTCCTATGACCCAGTGTTCCACTTGTTCTCCCGAGTAAAATGATACCTTACCTGTATGGGTGGGTCAAGTGCTTGCGACAGGGAAGGGGCAAAACATATAAGGGGATATCACAGTGTGTTGATAAGCGCAATTTTTTTAAATACGTTCTTAGGCTGACTCAGCTTTGGGCACCCACACAAGTGAGGTATCATTTTTATCGGTCGACCAAGGGAAATGCTGGGTGGTAGGAAATTTCTGCCAGCACAGTCACCCCATCCTGGATTCCCCAGGGTCTCTAGTTTTCAAAAATGTACAGGTTTGCTAGGTTTCTCTAGGAGCCGGCTGAGCTTGGGCCCAAAATCTTCAGCTAGGCACACTGCAAAAAAAGGGCCAGGGTTCAGTGGAAAAATGTGATGTGTCCACATTGTGTTTTGGGATGTTTCTTGTAGCAGGCACTAGGCCTACCCACACAAGTGAGGCACCATTTTTATCGGGAGACTTAGGTGCACACTGAAGAGTACAACAAGTGTTATTACTAATTGAATAAGTTACATACGTTCGGTAACGATGTATCTGGTTGAGACATATTCTAGTTGAAGATTCCTTACCTTTTGAGTTCCCCCAGGCGTCAGTCTGGATCCGGAGATTTTTCATCAGCAATACCCCTGCGCATCGGTCGGCTCTGCGTCTGTCGTTGGCGTCGTGCGCGCCAGAAATGACGTTCCATGACCTATATAGACCCCGACCGAGCTCGCTGACGTCAGTTCTTAACACAACGTTCCACGCCAGAAGCACAGAGCCATGAAAGACACTGACCACTGGTGCGTCCAAACTAGGGCCCTTTAGGGGAGTCCATATCCTAGAAATCAGTTCGAAGAGGGGGAGGATTGGTGGGGCAATAAGGAATCTACAACTAGAATATGTCTCTACCAGATAAATCGTTACCAAAGGTAAGTAACTCATTCATCTGATAAAGACTTCCAGTTGTAGATTCCTTAACTTTTGAATAGATATCCCAGCAATACCAACACCGGAGGAGGGTCTGCGCACCAAGATCACATGAGGAAGTCCTGGAGGACTAAACGGGCAAAGTAACCATTGTAGGAAAGTAGGATCTGCTTTCATGGTTACCCCCACTTATTGCTGGTGCCATTCTGTTTTCTGACTGGTCTGACCGGGATCCTGCTAATCAGGACCCCAGTCACTGTGCACTCTCCCTAAGTTGGACTATGGTAAGTACTTTGGTACCTTCCTAATTGGCTACTGGTGTACCCTTCTAAGTCCCTAGTATATGGTACTGAGGTACCCAGAGCATAGGTACACCAGGGGTCTCCCATGGGCTGCAGTATACATTATGCCACCCATGAGAGACCACTCAAACTGTGACTACAGGCCTGCCATTGCAGCCTGTGTGAGCTGGTGCTAGCACCACTCACAACACATATACGTTTCCTTATATCAGAGGTAACTGCACTTAAAACCTATAAGTCACCCCTAAGGAAGGCCTTTCAATCCTGAAGGCAGGGTGCTTGGTTATAAGTGTGAGGGTGCCCTGCATGAGCCGGTCACCCCCTATAAACCCAGGAGTCGATTCTCCGGGCTTAGTAAGCGCGGTCAGACATTTTATATATATAGTGGACATCAATTCAATTACGAGATGTCTAACCAAATATTGGCTGCACCGAAACCGGTCATGTTTGGTATCAAACATTTTGAAATCCTACCACAACACCGATTCCAGTGTTGGATGTAGGATCCCATGTACTGGGGGGCTCACCTGTATTCCGGGTACCAGCCTTTCAGGGTCTAACACAAAGCTAGTGCTGCTGCGGACCACTGACACGATTCTGCCCTCCTGCTGCTGAGCCAGGCTTGAGCAGGGGAAGGTAGAAAAATAGGTTTCCTGTAACAGGGAGGTGTGACCACCTCCCAGACAGGACTTAGGGCCAGATGTAAGACCCTTTTTTGCGGTCGCAAACGGGAAATCGGCCCGTTTGCGACCACAAAAAAGGGTCCTGGCATGTACAAACGCTATTTTGCGGGTCACTGACTCGCAAAATAGCATTTGCGACACTCGCTATTAGGAAGGGGCGTCCCTTCCTTATAGCGAGTCTCAATGCCATGTACTATTGTTTCGCAACCGCAATTGCGGACGCAAAACACTCGCAGTTTACCACCTACTTCAAGTAGGTGGTAAACCACTAGCAAACTGGGAGGGGTGCCCAGGGGACCCTTTCCCCTTTGTGAGTGAAAACATTTTTTAAGCGCAGTCAGTGGTCTCAGGGACGACTGCCTGCCATTAAAAAAAAAAACTGAAAAGTTTAATTTTTCTTTTATAAATGCATCCTGTTTTCCTTTAAGGAAAACGGGTTGCATTTAAAAAAAAAAAAAACTGTTTTATTTAAAAAGCTGTCACAGGTGGTCTGCTGACCCCAGCAGGTCACCATCCCTGGGAGTGCTAGCCATATTGCGCTTGCCTCATGAATATTGATGAGGCATGCAATTTGTGACCCCATTGGGAATTGCAAACAGTGTCTGAGACACTGTTGTACATGCACTTTTTCGAGGCGCAAATTTCGACTTGCATAAGTGAATGGTCGCACATCTGGCCCTTAGTGTAGTGGGCTGGGGAGGGGGCACTTGCCAGCACCACAAGACTGCTTTGAAGGGCACATTTGGTGCCCTCCTTGCATACTCCAGTTGGAATTAATTCAGTTAGCAGTGGGCTCCTGCTCTAGCGCGAAACTGGACAGAGGACATGGGAGTATCCTCCCCTCTGTCCAGCCCCTCCTCTGGGAGAGACCCCTGAATTGTCCCAACCCTTTCCTTTGGGTACTTAAGGGCTTATCTGTGGGTGGCTCTTCAGATTCGTCGTGGGACAAGATTCAGATCCGAAACCACTTCTACTTCTACCATCTGGGCACTTTGGATTTCGTTGGACTTCGCTTTGGGAACCGAGACTGCATCTGGGAAGACTCCTGCTGCTCCTAGTCTCGTCGTCCTGCCAGTCTTCTGCATGGTCTGTGTCTATGCTTCATCCAGGTTCTTCTGCAGACCTCTGGGCATCAAAGACACCGAAGGAATCTCACTTGGAGTGAAGGAGTCACTCCCCTGCATCTGCAGATACTGCAACTAAGCTGACCGGTCTGCTGGTCCTGACGTCCTCTGCAATTCCCTCGAGGCCTACACTGTCTTCTCACTGAGTTTGAGGCCAGTATCCCTCACAGCACCAAGTGCAACACGTTGACTTGCTGTTGCCAAGGCTTATTGACTCTCTTCTCCAGAGATCTTCAGGCTCCAAGACGTTCCAGCCTCCAGCATCTCTTCCTGCCAAGATCTTCGCCTCACTGCATCCTCTGCACCGTGGGCCTGCATCTTTGGTGAGCTGCTCGAGGTCCTCTTGCGACTCCTGCACCTTTGGCCTGTGGGTCCTCTTGAGGGTCTTCTTTGGCTCCAGTGGGCTCCCCTGCTTGCTCGGGGCCAGCTCTGACTTTCCTGCAATTGGAGAGTCCCTTGGACCTTGCTGGTCCCGACAGTGCACCTTCTTCGTTTTCCACATCTGTTGCTGCTGCCAAGGCTTGTTGATGCTCCCGCCAGACACCGACCCCCTGGTTCTTGACTTACGACGTGCAACAGCTCGTGAATGGCTCCTGGTCTTCCACAGCGTCACTTGGTCCTCAGAGCTGCAGCGACAAGGTCACCGTCAACCCCCCTGCATCTTCCGTAATTGGTCTTCCATGCCTCCTGGACACTCCTTTCTGCTTGTAGGTACTCCTCTTCAAGAATCCATCCTTAGATTCCACCGGACTCTTTCACCTTCTTCGCCAGCGGCATCTTAACTGAAGTCCTCCATTGTGGTCTACGGCTGTTTCCAACGTCAATTCGCACCTATGCACCCAGCTTCCATGGGGTTGGTATCCTGGTTTCTAGGGTATCCACAGGTTGGGTGACACTCCAATCTTCTATCTTCCACAGGGTTTCTTCAGGGTCCTCTGGGAAGGGTCCTTCTTCTGCAAAACTGCAACCGCGATTTACCCATTGACTTGTATTGAGTACGCGGCTGTGTTTCCACTCTGCACATGGCCTCAGTGGGGTTCCTGGGTACTTATCTTGGGTGGTTCCCTGGGTCCCCAGCTCTTCTAAGTCTTCTGGGTCAAGTCTTGACTTTGGTCGTGGTTCGCATTCCACTTTATTTGTATATGGTTTGGTCTCCCCCTGGAGACCACTGTGTATTTGTGCTACTTACCTGCTCTCGTTTTGAAATATTGTGTTTTGCGTTTATATCTCCGGGTAGGAGATATACCAATGTGTTAGTGAGTGTTTATAATAAATATTACTATTTTTATAACTACACTGTGTGGTTCTTTTTAGTTTAACCTACACTACATGATTAGTACTGGTAAAACAAGCTGCTTAACACTCCTTCTGGACTAAGCCTGCTCTCCACAGCTACCACTTAGATAACTTTCTAAGGTTATCAAAGACCACTAAAATCACCATAAGGGTTGTCTGGATTAGTGCAGGGTGCTTCACTTAAATAAGTGTGCACCATATACTAAGTCAGCCTCCTACACCCGTCCCTCCGGACTAGGCTGTCCAGGCACTGGTGTCTAGCGAACATGTGCAGAGATGCCCATGTTGCCGCCTGACAGATATCCCGAACTGGGACTCCACGTGCTAATGCATTAGTTGCACCTCTTGCTCTAGTGGAGTGAGCACACAACCTCACAGGAGGCTCCTTCTTTGCCAATGCGTAGCACAATTTAATGCAGAGGACAACCCATCGAGATATGATCCTTTTCTGTACAGCCAGACCTTTCTTGGCACCCACATAGCCAATGAAGAGTTGATCGTCCACCCGAACGTCTTTGGTACGATCAAGATAAAAAGACAAAGCATGTTTTGGATCCAGGCGGTGGAGTCTCTACTCTTCTTTGGAGGGATGCGGGGTGGATAAAAGGTCAGCAGAGTAACAGATTGTCCCACATGATAGGGAGTGACCACTTTAGGGAGAAATAAAGCCTTTGTTCAAACAACTTTATATGGATGGGCAGACAGATAGGGAGGTTTAGAAGATATAGCCTGGAGCTTGCTAACTCTGCAATGAGGAAAACAGCATTAAGGGTTAGAAGCCTGAGAGGGCAATTATAAAGAGGCAAGAAGGGAGCACACATAAGAAAAGTTAGAACCAAATTTAAATCCCATTGGGGCATTATAAAAGGAGACAGAGGAAACAAATGAGTAAGGCCCTTGAGGAACCTATTGACAACGGGAAATTTGAACAAAGATGGCTGATCTGGAAGTCTCAGAAAGGAAGAGATAGCCGAAAGATAACCCTTAAGGGTACCCAAGGTACAGCCCTCCTGGACCAAAGAAAGTATGTACAAAAGGACCTCTGAAAGAGGGTCAGAAAGGGGATTAACAGCCTTTGCTGTGCACCATGCCACAAATTTGTTCCATCTACAGGCGTATACCGATTTAGTGGAGGGACACCTGGCTGCCAAGATTACATCACAGACTTTGGGTGGAAGGTTGAAAGCTGTCAACTGCCGCCGCTCAATCTCCATGCAAGAAGATGGAGACTGGACAGGTTCGGGTGAAACACCGTCCCCTGCTGCTGAGACAGAAGATCCTCCCGGAGGAGCAGTCTGATCAGAGGATCGATGGCCATGCCCAGAAGGTCGGAATACCAGACTCTTCATGCACAATCCAGAGCCACAAGAATGACTTGAGTCCAGTCCATCTTGTTCTTCCTGAGCACTCTGTGCAGAAGTGATATAAGCAATAAGGCATAGAGGAGGCCGAAGCTCCACACGTGACAAAAAGCTTCGCCGAGCAAGCACCACCTTGGAAACTCAAACGCGCAATACTGCTGATATTGCGCCTTCTCTTCAGAGGCGAACCGATCTAACCAAGGCTCTCCCCACCATTCAAAGAGACCTTGCACCACATCTGGATGGAGACACCACTCGTGATTGACCAGGTACAGACAGCTGAGTTTATCCGCTCTGGCGTTCAGAGTACCCGCCAGGTGGTGACCCACCAGGGATATGCCCTAATGTCCCAGCCATATCCAAAGGTGGGGGGCCTCCCGACAAATGGTCCACAACCCCACCCTGCCCTGTTTGTTGCAGTACCACATGGCGGCGGTGTAGTCCGTGAACACCAGTACCACTTTCCCTTAGAGAGAGGGAAGGAATGCCTTCAGTGCCAGTCTGATCGCCCGGAACTCCAACAGGTTGATATGGATACCGGACTCCGCCGGACACCAGGCGCCTCTGCTCTCCGCCTCTCCCTGGTGGGCCCCCCATCCCAGGAGTGACACATTCTTCACCACTGCCACATCTGGTTGGAGACGTGAGAGGGATCTGCCTCTGACCCAATCTTGATTTGTTAGCTACCACTGCAGTTGCTGCGCAGTTCTCTCCGAGATCTGGACATAGTTGGAAAGATTCCCCTGATGCTGCGCCCACTGCAACTTCAGGTCCCACTGCGGAGTCCGCATATGCCATCTGGCATGAACCACCACCAGGATGCAGGAGGCCATGAGGCCCACCAGCCTCAGAGTCATTCTCACCAAAACCAGGATAAAGGCTGAAACATCGGAATCATAGCCTGAAAATCCTGGTCTTGCTGCTCGGGAGGATAAGCCGAAACTGCACTGTGTCCAGAATCTCTCAGATGAAAGGAAGCATTTAAGAGGAAGTCAGGTGTGACTTTGGCACATTAATAGTGAACCCCAGCGAGTGCAGGAGGTCCGCCGTAGTCTGGAGGTGGGAAACGATACCATGGGGCAAGCCCGACTTCAACAGCCAGTCGTCGAGATAAGAGAAAACTGGAACACCTGCGCAGATGAGCTGTGACCTCCACCATCCCCTTTGTAAACACCTGAGGGGCACTGGTAAGGTCAAAGGGGAGCACGGTGAACTGAAAGTGCTCGTGGCCCACCGTGAACTGCGTCCTGCAAGTCCAACGCTACCATCAAGTCTCCAGGGTTGAGGACAGAAAGGACATGGGCCAAAGTGAGCATTTTGAACTTCTCCTTCCGAAGGAAGAAGTTGGGGGTTCGGAGGTCTAGGATGGGACGCAGGCATTTGTCCTTTTTGGGCCCCAGAAAGTAACAGGAATAACAACCACATCCAACTTCTGGCACAAGACCCTCTCTATGCCCCCCTTGGCCAAGAGAGCCGTAACTTGCTTGCAGAGAAGCGCCAGATGATCCTCCGACATATGGTCATAGGACGGTGGAATAGAGGGAGGGGTAGTCTTGGAAGGGAAGGGAAGGGAGGAGCCCCTCCGGATTATCTGCAGAGCCCACGTGTCCAATGTGATGGACTGCCAGCGGAGGAAGTGATGGCGAATCCTGTCTTTAACTGGCCGATGATGGGCCTGAAACACCGGACTAGGAGGGCTTGGAGGCAGTGGCAGAGGAAGAAAGGGTGGACTGGCCTGCCTGCTGGCTCCCTGACCCACAATGACGCTGGCTCCCGCGTCCATGCAGAGGCTGAACAGTTTGCATGACTCGGTGGCTGGGCTAGACAGGACGTGGCTGGGCGTCCCTACCATAGCCACGAAAGGCAGACTGAGGGGGACAGATGGTAGGCGTGAGGCCCAAGAATCTGGCTGTAGCTCAAGATTCTTTGAAGCGCTCAAGTGCCGAGTCTGCCTTGTCACCGAAAAGGTGAGTGCCATCAAAGGGCATGTCCATCAGGGTAGTTTGGACATCACCTGAAAAGCCTGAAGTCCTCAACCAGGCGTAGCAGCGCAATGCTACAGACGAGGCAAATGTTCTGCCCAGTGAGTCGGTGGTATCCAGTCCACAACGGATGGTTAATTTCGCTGCGTCTCTCCCATCTGCAACTGCCCGGGCCTCCACCGGGCACTGAGGCAGCACCTGCGCAACCTTATCCCAGATGGTATGGGAGAATCGTCCAAGAGGCAAGCAGTATTCACCGACCGCAGTGCCAAGCTGGAGGAACAAAACATCTTCCCATGATTAACCAGCTTCTTGGATTCCCTATCGTTGGGTGCAGAAGGGAATGTGCCTTTGGAAGCTGAGGCTTGGACAACCAAGCTCTCAGTGGAGGGAAGTTGCGTAAGGAACACTGGGTCGCCCGGAGTGGGGTGGTCGGGCGATTGTGCTAAACTTGGACCAAGTGCCCAGAAGGACATCAGTGAGGGCTTCATTAAAGGGCAAGAGAGGTTCGGAGGTAGAAGCCGCAGGATGAAGCCCCTCTGTCAGGAGGTTAGTCCTGACTGCCACCGAAGGGAGCTCGAGGCCAAGGACCTCGGCTGCCCCTCTCACCACCACTGCATAGGAAGCTCCCTCCTCTGTAGCCACGGTGGGGGGGTGAAAGCAAGTCATTGTCAGGGGAAGTGTCCAACCCACTGGCCTAACCCAGGTCCATCCGCCAGTCCATGGGCATCGGAACTGACGTCGGTCAGGCTACGTGTCTACGTCGGGGAGGAGGACTGGTTTGACGCCGACCAGGGGCACGGTCGGCGTCGGGAGCATCACCACCGAGATCAGTGTCGGGAATGGTCGAGTTGGAAAGACCGATGTCGATCCGATAACGGATCCACGGGGGCACTCTGGAGTCGGGGTTGAAGCTGCCGGCGTCGAATGCCTGGGGCCCCCAACTGACTCCGTAGGGCCTGCGGATGAGGTGGAGGGCCTCATAAAACTTCCGTAATTCGGCAGGAGACCCTTCGGTTCTGGAAAGGCAGGGCGGCACAGAGTCGTCTCGGAAAGAGGCTCTGAGGACGGAGGCCTAAAGCTTCTTCGACTTCTTCTTTTGCTTGGAGTGGGGGCTCTGCAACTGTTCTCTGGACATTCCTCTGGAGCGATGCAGAGCCGTCTGCAAGGCCTCCAGCAGCTTTCGGGACTGCTACTGAAAAGCCTCCGGATTCATGGCCCGGCACTCGGAGCTCGACTTCGGGTCGTGGTCGTGCTCCAAGCACCAGACGCACATGAAATGCTGATCCGTCACTGACATCGCCCGATGACAGGATCCGCAAGGTTTGAAGCCGCTCCTACGTTGGGACATCCTCAACGACAGCAGGAGTCAAAGACTCAGAAAAAATCTTGACGAAAGTCGACAAAAAAGGTTAGCCAAATAATGGCTAAGGAGTAGCTCTATTTGGTTCTGCGCTTAGGCTGGCACGGAAAAAGAAATAACTGACATCAGTGCGCCCGGGCGGCATCTATATAGGTCCTGTGACGTCCCCTGCCTACCGACACGCAGGGGTATTGCAGATAAAAAATCTCCGGATCCAGATTGACACCTGGGAGAAATTTAAAAGGTAAGGAATTTACAACTAGAAGTCTCTATCAGATGTCTTTCTCTGCATTGTGCCTTTCAAATGTAAGACAGTGTGTAAAAAAAGTCATTTTGAAAAATGCCCCTAATTCACATGGAAGTATGGGTACCCGCAAATTCAGGGATGTGCAAATAACCACTGCTTCTAAACTCCATATCTTGTTCCCACTTCAGAAAAACATAGGTTTCCTTGATAACTATTTTTCACTTTTTATATTTTACCAAATGAATTGCTGTATAAACAGTACACAATGAAAAACCATTGCAAGGTGCAGCTCAGTTATTGGCTCTGGGTACCCCAGGATCTTGGTGAACCTACAAGTCCTATATATTGCTGCAACCAGAAGGGTCCAGTGGACATAACAGTATATTACTTTCAAAAATTTGCCATAGTTAGAATAAGTTACAGGTGAAAATGTAGGCGCAAACTGCTGTTTTTTTAAAAACTCAATTTCAATCTTTTTGTATTTCAACGGTTACTTTCAATAGGAAAACCTTAAAGGATCTACACAAATGACCCCTTGCTGAACTCAGAACGTTGTCCACTATTCAGAAATGTAGAGCTTTCCAGGATCCACCATTGGTTTCACACCCATTTCTATCACTAACTGGAAGGAAGTTGAAAGCACATAAAAATAGGAAAAATGTCCAAGTAAAATGCCATAACTGTATTGAAAAATGTGGTTTTCTGACAAAAGTCTGCCTGTTCCTGAAAGCCAGGAAGGTGGTGATTTTAGCACCACAAACCCATCATTGATACCATCTGCAGGGAAAAAACAGACGCTTTCTTATGTAACACTTTTTTTCCCCAAAAAACCCAAAGTTTAGCTGTATTTTGGCTAATTTCTCAGTTCCCTCCAGGGGAATCCACAAACCCTAGGTTCTAATAGAATCCCCCAGCTGTTGGAAAAAAGGACGCACATTTGGTGAGGATACCTTATGTGGACAAAATGTTATGGGGGCCTATGCGCAAATTACCCCAAATAACCAAAAAAATGCTTGGCACTGGGGGCAGGGGCTTGGGGGGGATTGGCCTGGCAGCAAAAGCATTAATATATTTGTAAAAAAGTAAAAATAAGATATACATACCTTGGATATTTTTGGTAATATTTTTGTAGTCACAATATTTTGGCCAAAATAGAATGGTCAGGCAATATTGTGGACAGAACCCGCCATATGGTGAACCACCAGGGATATGCCCTGATGTTCCAGTCATGTCCAGAGGCGCAGAGCCTCTTGACAAAGAGTCCACAACCCGATCCTGCCCTGTTTATTGCAATACCATATGGTGCTGGTGTTGTCCATGAACACCTAAACCAGCCTTCTCCTGATTGAAGGAATTAAAACCTTCAATGCCACTCGGATCACTTGGAGCTCTAACAGGTTGATGTGGAGTCTGGATTCCACCGGAGACCAGGGTCTCTAATCTCCAACACTCCCGAATGGCCATCCCAGAAGTGATGCATGTGGCCCCACAGTCAGCTCAAGGTGGGGACGGGAGAGGGGTCTGCCACTGAACCAATCGCGGTTCGTTAGCCACCACTGTAGGTCTTTGGTGGTTCCCTCAGAGATCTGGACCATGGCTGAGAGATTCCCCTGATGCTGTGCCCACTGGAAATTCAGGTCCCACTGCAGAGCCTTCATATGCCAGTAGGCATGTGTCACAAGAAGGATGCAGGAGGCCATGAGGTCCAAAAGTCTCAGAGTCAGTCTCACTGACATCTAGGAGAGCAGCTGAAACTTCGGTATCATTGCCTGAATATCCTGGACTCGACACTCGGGAGGATAGGCCTAAAACTGCACTGTGTCCAGAACAGGTCTAATAAAAGGGAGAGTCTGAGAGGGAGTTGGGTGTGACTTTGGCATGTTCATAGTGTACACCAGCGAGTGCGGAAGGTTCACCGTAGTCTGGACGACTGCCCGGGGCGAGCCCGCCTTTAACAGCCAATTGCAGATGTAGGGAAATACCGGAATCCCTGACCTCCACAGATGAGCTGCAACCGCAGCCTCACGTTCGCGAACACCTGAGGGGCGCTGGTAAGGCCAAAGGGGAGCACAGCACACTGAAAGTGCTCTTGGCCTACCTACCGTGAACCGCAGGTAGCACCTGTGGACAGGCAGGACAGGATGTGACTATAAGAGTCCTGCAAGTCCAGTGATACCATCCAGTCTCCTGGGTCAAGGGTAGACAGGGTTTGTGCGAATGTGAGCATTTTGAATTTTTCAATTTTCAGGAAGACCTTGAGAAGGGACAGGTCTAAAATAGGACAAAGTCCTTCTTGGGCACCAGAAAGCATCAGGAATAGCAACCACGACCTACTTCTAATGACAGCACCGTCTCTATAGCTCCCTTGGCCAAGAGAGCTAACACCACTGCCAGACGAAGCAAGGAGAGGTGGTCCTCCGTCAGCTTGTCATAAGTAGGTGGCATGGGTATGTGAGTGGTCACAAAGGGGTTAGAGTAGTCCCTTTGGACGAGCTACAAAACCCAATGGTCGGATGTTAATGACCTCCAGTGGTGCAGGTGATGGCATATCCTGTACCCCACTGGATGCCCATGATGGTTGGAGGGCATACTACAGGGGTTTAGAGGCTGCTGGGGGGAGGGGGGGGGTGGACTGGCTGGAGCTCTGGATGCCTGTCCCCCATGGTCTGTGGGTAACACTTCCTCAGCCATGAAAAGATTCAGAGGATTGCTGGCCGGGTTGGCTAGGCATGTAAAGACTAGGTTAGAAGCCCCTCCCGTAGCTACGAAAGGGGTAGAAGGTGGACTGGAGTTGTTGTGGGGCCATGGAAAGGACCTAGGACCTGGACGTGGCTCTGCTATCCTTAAAGCGCTCAAGCGCTGAGTCCATCTTCTCTCTGAATGACTGAGTGTCATCAAAGGGCATGTCCATGAGCAAGGCTTGGACATCCCTTGAAAAGCCAGTTGTTCTCAGCCAAGCGTGGCACCTAAGGGCCACCAATGAAATCGCTGTGCCCAGAGAGTCAGTCGTATCCAGCTCACATCGGATGGTTAACCTAGCTGCGTCTCAACCATCAGCAATTGCTTGAGAGAGTATGGCTTGGGCCTCCTCTGAGACCATGTGTAGCACTTGCATAACTGAGTCCCAGATGGTATGGGAGTAGTAGTAGTAGTAATATTCTGTATTCAGTTAAAAAAGAATAACCATTAAAGATACAAACAGTCAAAAATCACATTCCAGACAATATTACAATACAAATATATAAGAGGGATACAAAAAAGGAACACAGAGGCCAAGAGGCATCTAAACGTTAAAATGAATGTTGGAATTGCCTTGTGAGGCGACATGGAGTCTGTAGGAAGCTGGCTCTGCATATACTATACTAAAGTAAGGTATAGTGTCCAGGGAGTCCCCAGAGGTACAGCACAGGCTAAATTAGATATGTACTAACAACTCTCTTTGTGGTAGTGTGGGCGAGCAGTTAGGTCTATCAGGAGGGTGTGTTAAGAATTTATTATATTCACTCAAACAAGGACTGCTTTCACACACTCAGAGACAGAATCCAGACACATTGGGTAAGTATAAAAAAGGTATACTTATGTTTTATTTTTAGAACCAAGCAGGATTTGGTAAAGGTAGGTAAAATGTACTTGCAATTGTAAAACTTTACAAGGTAAAGCAATTGGGAATGGATTTGCAATCGTTAAAGGTTTGTATATGCTTCAAAAATAGTTTAAATTACATAGAAATTACTTTTGTATTACATTGATTACTCAGGGTGGTATGCCTAGATACCACATCGTTGATCCTACCATACAAAGTAAGCAAGACTTTTTCAGGTTTGCATATAGTTACTTTTCTTTCATACAAAAGTTCAACTAGACACTTTTTAGGAACAAAACATCACAACATTGGTTCCTATGGGGAAAAGAAGGTTATTGGTTTGCAGGTAAGTAAACGACCTGCAAGAATAGTTTTTGGGGTTTAGAACCAAGGTTCAGGTAGGCACTCAAATTGCACCCCCAGAGGCACTGGGGCGGCCGGGTGTGCAGAGTGCAGGGGCCATATGTTAGCCAATGGGGCAAAGGGGGCCTTCAGTCAAGGACTGCTTACGAGCAGGTCACTTGGCTGGGGGAGGAAAGCTCCAGGGATTAGGATCAGCACTGCAGGGACCAACAATCAGCACATGAGCTGCACCACCAGCGGCACAGGGGCGGCTGGGTGCAGAGTGCCAAGGCAACGTCGGGGGCCCTGTGGATTTCAATGGAAATCTCTGGTTCGGCAAAGATGCTGCAGGCTCGGACAGGGAGGCTTCCTGAAGGTGACCACCTACTGGGGATGTAAGTTGGGTTCTTGGGGGATGCTTGGACTCCATCGGTTGGGCCACCCAAGGCCGTGGGGCGTCCGGTGCAGGGGTGTCTTTTGGCGTCGGGTTCTTACCAGCTCCGATCCGGGGACCCTTCTGGAGGAAGCTTCAGGCATCGGCTTGAAGCTTGAGGGAGGTCAGGGATCCCCAGAACCCAGGTCAGGATCGCTGGGGAGAACTCGGACAGTGGGCGTCAGGTGTGGCGTGGTGCCAAATCGAGGAGCCGCCTGGATCCAGATTCTGTGGGTCAGTCTTTGTTGAACAAATCCGGTGCTCACTGGAGACAGAGTCTGTAAGATGGGTGCAGGGCAGGTCCTCCAGGCTCTGGGGGGCTGCTGAACACGCCAAAGTTTCCGCTGTAGGCAGGTCGGAGTTGGGAAAGGCCAGTAGGGCTGGAGCCGAAACAGTTGGTGTCCTCTTCTTCCTGGGTCAGCATGGCTCTTCGGTCATTCTTCTTTCTTCCTCGAATCTGAGGAGGCAAGGTTCAGGGTCGCCCTAAATACTAAATTTAGGGGCATTAAAGGGGTGTGCAGGTCAGGACCAATGGTTCCCTTCCTTTGGGTGGGTACATCGCCATTTATGCCACCCTCCAGAAGGGGCAGGGGGGGTGTAAGGGGATTGAAAATAATTTTTTTTAAAGTACCTTACCGCCTCGTTCTGCATCTGTCTCTCCATCTCATCCTTCTGCACAGCCGGAACAGGAAGCACATCCAGGCCCCCCATAGCCAATCACAATGCTGCAATGCAGCATTGTGATTGGTCTGAGTGGCACTCAGCCAGGGAATGAGAGCCTGGGCATGTTCTCCACCCAGGCTGTAATGCAGCCTGGGTGGAGAACATGCAAATGCGCATGAATGTTTGGCCGGCCCGACCGGGCCAGCCAAACATGTATGCGCACTTTTAAAGTGTGCTCACCACTTCTCCCCCTGCTCCTGTCTTATTTTTCCTTCATTTCACTGCTGCAGAGAAGTGGGGCAACGCTACTCTGCCTTAACGGAGGAGCAACCACTGTATACTCTGCATGGCTTTACTAAACTTACAATGTCGAAGAATGGACTTAGACACTGTGGGGGTACAGGGTTCATGCCACTGTACCCTCACCTGAGGACTAGAGCACCCTCCTACAAGGGGAACTTACCTAGGCCCTAGGCAGTGGATTGCAGGCATGGCACACAGGGATGTGTGCCATGTTGACTCTTCACTTTTCTCTGCACCAAAACATGCAGCCTGCAATGGCAGGGTGTGAGTGTTAAGGTACAGGGCCCCTAAGGGTGGCACAATAGGTGCTGCAGCCCTTAGAGACCTTCCTTGGTCACAGTGCCCTTGGTACCCAAGGTACCTTTTACAAGGGGCTTACTTGTGGCCAGGGAGGTGCCAATTGTGGGTACAAAGGTACAGCTTTCCTTTTACAAGCAGCTTACTTGTGGTCAGGGAGATGCCAATTGTGGGTACAAAGATACAGCTTTGTGAATAACACAGGCTCTGGGAACCTGATTGGCAGGGACCCAGGGCACACCAAGTCAAAGTGCATCATGTGTCAGGCAAAAAGTGGGGGGGGGGGGTAACCCTGCAAAAAGGGGCACTTTCCTACAGAGTCCAAAAGCCACATTAGGTCAGGCCTCTCACCGCCTAACAGTGCAACTTAAAAAACACCCAACATTATCACAAGTGTAAACATCCTTAAGCATTAAAAGATACAGCAGTGCAGGTCTCACTTCTTTAAATTTTAAAACCTTTACAATTGGTAATAAATATATTTTTCTTGGAACAAAGAAAACGGACAAAAAAGACAAAATGGGCAATAGTCTGTGCAGAAATATTGTCACACTCACAGGGTCTAAGGGAACGAGTAGCGGACCAACCCTTGGAGAAACTAATTAGCGGCAGGTAGACATTTAATCTGAACCTAGTTAAAAGCTGGCGATGACACTTTGGTCACCCAAGTCAAGTAAGGCTCATTTAAAGTTTTAGTTTTTATCAAGTAATGGGCGAAAAAGTCAGGTTTCTGCAATTCAATGCCTTACCTTGCAGCAGTGGTGTACGTTAAAAAATGCAGTTTTACCCAGCTGTAATCGGCCTTAGTTACCTTGTCCGGACAGGCAAGTTGGGACTTGATATAATTCAACCAAGGGATCGCTCTGACATTATCCGGAGTGAGGCAATCCCCAAAGATCAGTCTATTCAGGGTTGGCTCACTCTTGTACCATATTAAGATCCACTGTAACAGTAGCCTTAATCTAATGATTTCCAGAATATACTTAAGGCCCAACTCCTCATGGATAACGTAAGTGTGAGGAGGTAGCCGACCAGGCATACCGGGTGTCGGAGTATACCCTCCCACGGCCCCTCCAGGGCTTACCTGTACAACCGATCTCCTCTAAGCAGCAACGCAGGAGGGGATCGCCAACGAACGTAACTCCTCCCCCGTATCCTTTTCCCGTGCAGCGTCCGGACTCCTACACCATCGTGGAGGGAGGGGGCGTGGCTGACCCCGGAAGAGGATCCTCGCAGGAGGTTAAAAGGACCGGTGTTGCCGACGGACGGGGCGACACAGCCGGAAGGAAGGAGGAGTGCCAAGCGGATCAGGTCGAGAGAGGAAGAGCCGGAGGGAAGGAGGAGTGCCGAGCGGACCAAGACGAGAGAGAAGTAGACGCAGGAGAACAGGAAGAACCCGAGACGTGGTGCGAGGACTGGTGGTCCCCACTGGAGGTGGCTGAAGAGCGGCCGCAGCTCAGGAGAGTTGCGGCGGAGCCGGTGAGTGTTCCGAACCTGGGGACAGAGGAGCCGGGGTGGCGGGAGGTTTAAAGGTGTACAGAAAGGGTGGCGGGAGGTTTGATCGCATATAGGAGAAAGGGGTTTTGTTTTCTTTTCTTTTTTTGTTATCTCCGTACCTACGGCACTGTTGTTTCTTCACCCCCTTTGGTTAACGTACGCTGTAGGAAAGCGAGAGTCCACTGGGTCCTGTGGGACCATAATAGAGGCGCGTAAAAGAGCTCAAACAAGCTGGGTAAAGAAAGAAGGATTTCCTTACTACCGGCACTGTTCCACGCCCCCTCTTTTCGTCTATCCTCCCTGTGCACAGCTTACCTTAATTGTTCCTCACCTCCTTCCCTTGTGTCAATCCACCGCTCTTCACGTTTTCCACAAGTCCCTGTGTATCCCTAGACACCGACCGGGTGTGGTGACGGAAACACTATTGTCTGAAGACAGGATCTCAGCTATCACTGACGACTCCCTATTTATTTATTTCCTCTGCTGAGCCTCCCGGGGAAGGACCATCCAGCCTAACAACGTTGTGGAAGAAAAGGCAGGCTCCAAGACCGACCAAGACTGAAGACCTAGAGCAGTGATTTCAGAAACCCCAAAGACATTAACTGTGGACAGATACATCCTAGTTTCATTTTTCTTTGCCTCTTCAATAAAGATAGCCCAACTGGCACGCTACATACAGCCTCCACGTCTGTTTATCCGGCCCGCTCTCCCACAGGTGGTGTCAGAAGTGGGATCCGCCGGAGACATGGAGGCTGTGCTAGCCAGGATGGCAGATAACCAGGCCAGCCTGGGAAAAGCCATGGAGAAGTTCCTTACAGTGGTGGAAGAGGACCGAGGGAAGCTACAACTGGCTATCACAGAGCAAGGACAGTCCCATGACACCGCCATGGGAAAACTCATAGACGCCATGGGACAACAGAGAAGTCCCAGCACCTTGCCCTCCGTAATCCTACAGAAATACGTGGAGGGGGAGGACCCGGAGTTCTTCTTCAATAACTTCGAGCGAATGGCCAGAGCCGCAGCATGGCCAATTGAGAAATGGGGCCAGTATCTGGGACCTTTGTTATCTGGGGAACTACAAGCCTCGTATCAGGCTGCCAACATCCTGGGTACTACCCCTTATGATGAAATAAAACGCTGCATAATGGAACGTTTGGGGATAGACGACGAAACATATAGAATGAAACTGCGACAGATTAAGGAAGGACCCCAAGAAACTCCCCGAGCTTTGTACTTCCGTGTAAAAGACTTGGCCGATCGATGGCTAAAACCCACCACTGCCACAAAGGAAGAGATAATGGCCAAGGTGTACCTGGAACAATATTTGTCCTCTCTTCATTCCCCAATACAGAGGTGGGTTAGGCAACATGCCCATGTCACCTTGGAAACAGCGGTGGAGATCGCTAGTGCCTACAACAGAGCCCAAGAAGTACAAAAGGGACGTGAAGAACACCCCTGGAGACCAACCATGGGCGGGGGGCATCGCCCTTCTCGGGCCCCTCCAGTCAGAAAACCCGACCCCGTAACCATTGTCCCTGGAACCCCAGTGTTCCGGCCCCCAGGACCAATGATAGGGAGAACCCCTACACCCGGCCCACAATGCTATAGCTGTGGAGGCCTGGGACACATAGCTCGCTTCTGTCCCCAGAAGGAGGAGCCAATGGAGATAGGCCTCACCAGGAACTATTGTTGTCTGACTCCGTCCACACCACAGAACCCCTACCGTTGCGACGTTTCGGTTAATGGGCGCCCCATGACCGCCCTAGCTGACACTGGCTGCCGACAAAGCGTAATGCGACCACAGGACTTGGGACCCAAACCTGGCCCCGTGGACGGTATCGTGAACATACAATGCGTTCACGGCGATACAAAGACATATCCCACCACCCATGTCCACATCCAACACGCTACAGACCCGGGGTCTGACCTAAAAGTGGGTCTCATTCCCCGGCTGCCGGAACAAGTAATATTAGGGAATGATTATTCGCATCTGCCAAAGCTGCTTCAGGAAACAACCCCTAAGGAAGAGGACTGGTGGGGTGGCGCTCCATTTGCTCAAGATGACGAACATGAATGGCCCCCCTCTAAACCCAGAAAATCAAAAACCCAAAGACGAAGAGAAAAAGGCCAATCCACCGGAGTATACCCTGCTATACCTGTAGAAAATCCTTGGGAAAACGACAAACACTTCCAGACAGCCCAGAGGGAGGACCCTGTTCTTCAAGAGGCCTGGAACCATGCCCTAAGCCAGGAAGACCTGAGTCACGTATGTCCCGATTTCTTTATTAAAAGCGGGTTACTATACCGGAAAGCAGAACCCGCTGGTCCCCCTCAGTTGTTAGTCCCTACCCCGTTTCAAGACAAAGTACTCTATTTGGCACATAGTCACTTATTGGGAGGCCATTTTGGGGAGGAAAAGACTGAGCAGTTGATAACTAAACAATTCTATTGGCCCGGCATTTACCGTAAAGTGAAAACCTACTATCATGAATGCCCAGTTTGTCAGAAAAACAGCAGGTACCGACCTCCTAGAGTCCCCTTACATCCTCTTCCCATCATTGAGGTACCCTTTTGTAGAATCGGGATGGACATCATAGGCCCCCTGTTACCATCACGTAGCGGATGCCGCTATGTGTTGGTCCTTGTAGATTACGCTACTCGCTTTCCAGAGGCCATCGCTTTGCGCCATCCCGATGCGCACAGCATAGCCAAGGCCATGATAGCGGTGTTTTCTCGGGTGGGGTTTCCGAAGGAGATCCTGACGGACCAGGGAACCCCATTTGTCTCAAGACTGATGAAGCAGGTGTGCTCTCAGTTAGGGATCAAGCAAATACGGACGGCAGCATACCACCCCCAGACCGATGGCCTTGTCGAACGCTATAATGCTACCCTAAAGACCACTTTAAAAACTTCTAGCTCTTGAGACCAAAAAGTGGGAGGATATGTTGCCCCTCGCGTTATATGCCATCCGCTGCCAAACCCAGAAAAGCACGGGGTATTCCCCTTTGAATTACTTTATGGTCACCAACCGCGCTCCCTGCTGGATATGCTCCGTGAGAGCTGGGAAGCCGAACCCCATAGCACAACCCCATTGCTTGAGTACGTCAGTAGTTTAAAAACTCATCTGGGACAAATACGGGCGATGGTACGGACCAACATGGAGAAAGCACAGGAGTCCCAAAAGACCCAATATGACAAAAACGCCAAAGCTAGGTCCTTATCAGTAGGAGATGCCGTACTGTTAATGATGACCTCCTCAGACCACAAGTTATTAGGGCAATGGCAGGGTCCGTACATCGTGTTGGAGGAAGTGACACCTGTCACCTACCGATTAGAACTCGATAAGGAGCGAGGTACCTCCCAGATCTACCACATCAATCTTTTAAAGAAATGGGAAGGACCTCTTCCCGCCCTGGTGGGGATCGTGAGAGAACACAAACCCTTGTACCGCCAATGTATCGACAACGAACTGCCCACCCACTTGAGCGAATGTCTGGTGGATACCCTACTGCCCTTACAAGGAGTGTTTTCCCTGACTCCAGGGAACACTACGCTGGTAGAACACACCATTAAAACCATCCCAGGGAAAAGAGTACGTCTGCGTCCATATCGTATACCAGAAGCCCGCAGAACAACCATCCGAGAGGAAGTCCAACAGATGCTACAAATGGGATTATAGAACCCTCCGTGAGTGAATGGAATTCACCGATCGTCCTCGTGCCGAAGCCAGATGGCTCGGTACGATTCTGTATCGACTTCCGGGAGGTCAACAAGGTATCTGAATTCGACACATATCCCCTTCCCCGGGTAGACGAGATGATAGAGCGGATAGGGAGGGCCAAATACATAAGTACCCTAGACCTATGCAAGGGATATTGGCAGATTCCTTTGAGAGTGCAGGACCGAGAGAAGACTGCGTTCTCCACCCCAGATGGGTTGTTCCAATTTATTATGTTACCCTTTGGTTTACATGGGGCTCCGGCTACCTTTCAAAGAGCCATGAACCTTATATTGCGACCCCACGAGAGATACGCAGGAGCATACATAGATGACCATCATTTATAGCGAATCCTGGGACCAACACCTGATCCACCTGTATGAGGTGATTCAGGCTCTGGGGAGTCATGGCCTCAGGATCAACCCAACCAAAAGCCACCTAGCCGCACAAAACGTGAAGTATCTTGGTTATCTGTTGGGGGAGGGAGTGATACGGCCCCAAAGTAACAAACTCACCGCCATAGCCCAAATACCCTTTCCCCGTTCAGCTAGATCCCTCCGAGCCTTCCTGGGGTTACTCGGTTACTATAGGAGGTTTATACCCCGATTTTCGCAACTGGCAGCCCCTCTCACGGACCTCTTGCAGAAAAACGTAAAGACCGAGACCAGATTAAGAGACCCAAACCCTGCTCTCATCCGAGCATTCGAGGCCCTAAAGGAGACCCTGACTTCCGATACAGTGCTAGCAAGCCCGGACTACACTCGACCCTTTGTCCTCCAGACGGACGCCTCTGACCAGGGTGTAGGGTCGGTGCTGTCCCAGATAAACCAACACGGGGAGGAAAGACCTATATTGTACATAAGTCGGAAACTGTTTCCCAGAGAACGAAACTACGCAGTAATAGAGAAGGAAGCCCTGGCCATTAAATGGGCCATTGACACTTTAAAATATTATCTAGAGGGACGAGAGTTCACGCTATACACTGACCATGCCCCATTAGAGTGGCTAGCACGAAACAAAGGAAATAATGCAAGGGTGCTACGTTGGTTTCTATCACTACAACCTTATAGATTCCTCACCAAGCATCGTAAAGGGACAGAACAAGCGAATGCGGACTTCCTTTCTAGGTACCCCTGTGACTCATCCCCTACTGGTAGGACAGCATGGGAAAGGGGATGTGAGGAGGTAGCCGACCAGGCGTACCGGGTGTCGGAGTATACCCTCCCACGGCCCCTCCAGGGCTTACCTGTACAACCGATCTCCTCTAAGCAGCAACGCAGGAGGGGATCGCCAACGAACGCAACTCCTCCCCCGTATCCTTTTCCCGTGCAGCGTCCGGACTCCTACACCATCGTGGAGGGAGGGGGCGTGGCTGACCCCGGAAGAGGATCCTCGCAGGAGGTTAAAAGGACCGGTGTTGCCGACGGACGGGGCGACACAGCCGGAAGGAAGGAGAAGTGCCAAGCGGATCAGGTCGAGAGAGGAAGAGCCGGAGGGAAGGAGGAGTGCCGAGCGGACCAAGACGAGAGAGAAGTAGACGCAGGAGAACAGGAAGAACCCGAGACGTGGTGCGAGGACTGGTGGTCCCCACTGGAGGTGGCTGAAGAGCGGCCGCAGCTCAGGAGAGTTGCGGCGGAGCCGGTGAGTGTTCCGAACCTGGGGACAGAGGAGCCGGGGTGGCGGGAGGTTTAAAGGTGTACAGAAAGGGTGGCGGCAGGTTTGATCGCATATAGGAGAAAGGGGTTTTGTTTTCTTTTCTTTTTTTGTTATCTCCGTACCTACGGCACTGTTGTTTCTTCACCCCCTTTGGTTAACGTACGCTGTAGGAAAGCGAGAGTCCACTGGGTCCTGTGGGACCATAATAGGGGCGCGTAAAAGAGCTCAAACAAGCTGGGTAAAGAAAGAAGGATTTCCTTACTACCGGCACTGTTCCACGCCCCCCCTCTTTTTCGTCTATCCTCCCTGTGCACAGCTGACCTTAATTGTTCCTCACCTCCTTCCCTTGTGTCAATCCACCGCTCTTCACGTTTTCCACAAGTCCCTGTGTATCCCTAGACACCGACCGGGTGTGGTGACGGAAACACTATTGTCTGAAGACAGGATCTCAGCTATCACTGACGACTCCCTATTTATTTATTTCCTCTGCTGAGCCTCCCGGGGAAGGACCATCCAGCCTAACAACGTTGTGGAAGAAAAGGCAGGCTCCAAGACCGACCAAGACTGAAGACCTAGAGCAGTGATTTCGGAAACCCCAAAGACATTAACTGTGGACAGATACATCCTAGTTTCATTTTTCTTTGCCTCTTCAATAAAGATAGCCCAACTGGCACGCTACATACAGCCTCCACGTCTGTTTATCCGGCCCGCTCTCCCACAGTAAGTTAGGTTACTTTGGGGGATGACCAACAGGCACCTGGTAAACCCGTTCTCCTCAAGTTGAATGGCAGAGCAGTCCCGAAACCCCCAGATGTCACTGCTGTAAAATGTGGCAGATACACATTTATCATGGTAAAGGTGGAGTAGGGCCTTAAATGGTTACTTCTCCTGCCTGGCACTAAAATCTAGAACTGACCCCCAAGAACGTGCCAGCAATTAGGAAGTGAGTAGGAGACCCCATGTGTTTCTATCAAAATACCCAGGTATCTAACGGTGTGAATTTGGATGATCCTAGATTTATTGCAGAAAGGGGCTTTCTGCTTGGCAGGTTTGGCACCAACCACCATTGCATAAGATTTTGAATTATTGGTAGACTGGTTGAGACTATTCATAAATTTGGAAAAGGAGTTAAGTAATGATTAACACCCTAAAGCCGTCCTTGACATAAGGACGGCATCATATGCATAGAAGAGCTGTTAATGGGCGGGTGCCTACACAAGCTACCTCACATTGTTTTTACAACCTCTAGACGGTTTATGTAAATGGTAAATAAGAAAGGGGCCAAGACATAACCCTGCCTGACGCCCCAGCGAATAGGAAAATGCTTAGTGCAGGAGCCATCTGCCACCAAACCTCACCGACGCTGACATGTCACTTTGGATATCTGCCAGAAACGATACCAAGGCTGGGTCAACTCCTAGGGACATCATCATGGACCAAAGCTCAGCCTGGTTCACCCGGTCGAAGGCTAAGATGAGATCCATGAGACTCAGAAAGAGGATGCCCTTTTTGGCCACAGTATATTTCTCGATTAGTAGATGCAGGTTCAAGCTCTGGTCGATGGTGCTAAGACCAGGTCTGAACCCATACTGCAAATCTGAGATATTACTTTCGTTTGCCCATAATGACAGCCTTTCCAGGATCGTCTGGCCCATCACCTTGACAGCTGTAGCAATCAAAGAGATGAGCCTGTAACATCTTGGGTCTGACCGATCTTCCTTTTTAAAAATAGTAGAGTGAGACCATGAGCAGGGCGGGCCCAAGGTTACCGCTGCATTTAAAACTATGGTCAATAGAGGGCCCAAATAGCAACATCCCTCCTAAAAAGGTCTGCAGGGACTCCGTCAGGTCCTGGGGCCTTATTACCTGTCAGGTGCCCGATAGCACTTGCCACTTCATCAGTTGAAAAAGTGAGACTAAGGACACCAGTCTCCCTCATGGCATACGATTTGGTTGTGGGCACTGAATCACACTCTAAGGAATAAATATGAGAGAAATGTTCAAACCATTTAACATCATCAATTACTGAGATGAGTGTAGGGGCATCCTCAGCTGCCAAGAAAGGGTGATTGCTACCTCTCCAAAAATGCACTATCTTTGAGATCACTAGCTTTCAATAACTGACCCCAAATATTGTCCTTAAGAGATTCATTTCTATCCTTTATGGACTTTTTATAAAGGGATCGTGAATGGGTTACATCTGTTCTAGTCCTTCAGGACCGTTTAAGAGCCTACATCTAATCACGATGAGCTTTAGCACAAGACTCATCAAACCAGCGAGGCCCCCCAAGGAGAAATATGTCCTTGGCTGGGGGCAGTAACGGCTGTCCTCACATTGTTAGAAATTACCGAAAAGGCATGTAAAACCGCACTGGGGGCTGAGCTGGGGTTGAGGCAGCAATCTACCTCATTACTTATCTGCCGGATTTCCACAGAACTCCTCTGGAATCACCTTCATCCACTTCAGATGTCTGCCTTGATCTGCATGGGCAAGGAGATTAGCCGGAAGAGCTGACACATTTGAACTCTGTCGTCCTAAGTTTAATAATAATGCTAAAGGGTTGTGATCGCTCTAACCGGACCACAAAGTCCCACAGTCGACAAAGAAACTAATGAGAAGTGAAGAGATCCAAAAATAATGGAGTATAGATTCACAGCCCCTACCGACATAGCAGGATGGACTTGAACACTAGGTATGACCAGGTTCAGGGATTGAATTAATAGATCAGACTGATCCCCTAGACTCGTATGTTCAAAGTGAGCAGTCCCGAGGAGAATTCCGGGAAAATCTGACACACTTTTGGCAAGGATGGATATTAAAATCACCCAAGATCACACATGGGGTATACAAGATTAAATTAAACCGGGCACCAAAAAAGGGGTCTTGTAATTCTCTATGATCTTACCCACAGATGAAATTACATTGGGATAGAGGGTGTGTCCATTTGGGTTAATCGATGTTTAACATGAGAAGATTAGTTTTATCAAGGAAGGTGAGTAGTACTGCCCAATATATAAAGAATTTGTCTCCACCCCAAACATAAAGCATTTCAGGGCGAGAGATATTAAAGTGCACAGCCCGCCCAGAAGGCGATGGTATAGCGGGGCGATAAAAAGTGGGCAAAGCTGTCATAAAAAGGTAAAATCTTGACCGACCAGGTTTCCTGAAAGGCCAGAATGTGATATGTCCTGACAAAATCTGACCAGTTCGGATCCTTGACCTTCTCAAGCCCTGCACTGTTTCAAGAAAGGAAACTAGGTTGGTAAGCAAGGTCAAACTAGGCGATACACAAACACCATCCTCCCTTTTCAAGGCCGGATCATCATAACATTCAATGGAAGGTAGTCATTTTACCGCCTCAAGAGTGGCGAGGGCCTCAAATCTGTTAAAAAGAGTGAGAGAGAAAACAAAGTCCCTGGAACACTCAGGGGCCTCATGAGGGACTCGGTTTGCCTGAGGGGGAGTATACCTGTGCGTTCCCGCATGAAGCACTGAGTCTGGCATATAAAAAAACCCAGGTGGCCACAGCCCAATGCCTATGGTGGAGCCCTCCAGCCCCTAAACGGAGGCCACGATTCTCCCAGTGGTCCAAGTGTTTCTAAAGGTTACGACTATGCAATCACAAGCGAAGGGTTTAGTGTCCTGCCCTACCAAGCCCACCCTTCGTATGATATTGATTTGAGTGTAGATATTAGTGTCTACTCCTGCCCTCCTGGTTAGCCGATGTGTAACTTTATTTTTTAACTGTGAGAACCCTTCAATGGCGTCTGATTTAATTGGGGGCACATCTACTAGAACCAGCGCATAAGGTGTGAAGTCAGGTGGAAGATCCAACTGGTCGGTATTAGAGCGAGAGCCAAACTGAAGCATACCTGACATAGTCTTCTTTAGGACCCTTTTTGAAGTAGAAGGCACCGGGAGATGGCCTGGCTCAGAAGCACAGGACAGGTGGGCTTTCTCATTGTTGCAGCATTTGGGTTATCAGTGAGCGTATGCTTGACACCAGATGAGCCCCTATGCCCTGTACAATTGAGGGTAGAGACACTCCAGAGGGGAGCCGTGGATGCCTCAGGATTAAAAATTGGGGGGTTATTGCAATTAGCATGGACCACCAAGATTAGCTATATTGGGAACATCTGGGCAAACCAAGTGATTACAGGGATTACATGATTGTTTTGCCAAGAAATTCTCCAGAAGTGTATTATTAGCTACAAAAAAGTCCATAATCATTGTATTTAGGGCAAAAAAGCGTCTTTGACAATATTAAAGTCACTCCTCAAGTACTCTAAAATAGCTCTAAAATCATCCAGATATGTGGCTTGGGCCTCCTCCAAGACCATGCGCAGCACTTGCGCACCCTAGTACCAGATGGTATGGGAGTATCAGCCCAAGAGGCATGCGGTGTTCACTGATTACAGTACAAGGCTGGCAGAAGAAAACATCCTCTTCCCGATGGCATCCCAGCCTTTTGGATTCCCTGTCCGGTGGAGTGGTAAGGAATGCACCAGGGTTCATTTTGGAGGTAGAAGCTTGGACCACCAAACTCTCTGGGGTGGGGTGCTGGGTGGGGGAACTGGTGTTCCCTGGGGCGGGGCGATGGGAGTGGGCAATTGTCCTATGTAGAGGAGCCACTATGCAGGGCTTGGGACCAGGAACTGAGTAGGATATAAGTAAGGGCTTCATTGAATGGGTGTTACAGTTTGGAAGGGAGACTCTAGGCTTAAACACATTTGTCAAGACGTTCATCTTGAATGCCACCAGGGGTAGCGTAAGGTCTAGGACCTCAGCCGCCCTCTGCACCACCATTGCGAATGATGCACCCTCCTCCTTAGTCAAGGTAGGGGGGGAGACCAGGCCAGTGCCTTGGGAGGTGTCCAGACTACTGGCATCTGCCAGATCCTCGTACCAGTTGTCCTCGTGCTCCTCTAAATGATATCCATAAAAGTCTGCAGACTCTTCCCATTCGTCTCACAATCCAGGCCTATCATAGGAATAAGGCACTGGCTCCGTCATGGGGAGTCTACCCACCGACAGCACCGGAGCTGGTGTCAACTGCGCCTGTCTGGCTCCGTGTCAGAGTTGGGGATGATGATGGGGATGGCGAAGCCGGGGGTGTAGGCACTAGAGCTAGCGCCAGGGGAGGTCGAGGTGGCTCGACTGGTGCTGCGCTGGATCCATCCACGGATTCAAGGAGCCTGGACGAACCTGCCAGCGGAAGACCAGTAGGGGCCCCTCCAGAGCCCGAGGTGCCTGAAGGTGCTCCAGCGGGGACGGGCCGCCCAAATATGAGGTGCATGGCCTAGTAAAATTCACGTAACTAGGCAGGGGTCGCTCTGGATCCCAAAAACTCTGGGAGGCGCGGACACGGCCCAGGTGCAGGCTCCACCACAAAGCTAGGCCTCGAGTGCCAACGCCCCCCGTCTCGTGAGATGAATTTGACGGACATGGCGATGTCAAAGATCAATTCAACCTTTTGCTCTTCTTGCATCAGTGGGACTTAACAAACTTCCTCGACAACATCAAAGATGAGCGCTTGGAGTGGCTCAGCAACCAATCCCGGGCCTTTCCTCTCGACCAAGATTGTGAGCATCACGTGCCAAGAGGTGAGGAGCTTGCGGAACTGCTCCCTCAAGACCATGGGGTGCATGGCAAGGCAATCGAAGCAGATCTTAGCATTATGGTGGCGCTCCAAACACCAGAGGCACAACAAGTGCAGGTCCGTCACCGGCATCTGTCAGTGACAGGTGCCACACAGCTTGAAATCAGCTTTCCTAGCTGACATCCTCGATGCACCAGGAGACAAGTCTCCAAATTTTTTTGACAAAAAGGTCTGTCAAAAAATACTGGGGGTAGCTGTTCTCTGGATCTGCGCTGACTGGCGCAGAAAGAAAAGAACTGACGTTGGCACTCTGGGGTATGGTGGCGCCTAAATAGGCACCGGGCCCGTCACTTATGGCACAGACACCACATGGAGCCGAATTATGCCACCTACCTGTACGCAGGAGTACTGCTCACGAAAAGTTTCCGAATCCAGTCTGACGCCTGGTGATTATTCTAAGGTAAGAAATCTGTGGCTAGAAGTCTCTATAAGATTGACTTAGTTCCTTTCTTTTTGCCATCCAACAAGGATCCGGAGCTTTGCTACCACATTCATCAGCCTACAACGATTTCTTACATTTTAAAAACCAGTGTGCTAGGGATGATGTTCCCATCTAAAGAGAAGGACTTCAAGTCTTGCCATGATTGCAGAAAGCAGATGTCAGTCCCGGACCAGCATGAGGTGTGTCCTTGGTGTCTGGGTTCAGTTGTTCAATAAGTGCATCCCCGTGCACCTGAAGGAGATCTGGGTCCAGGAGGTTAAGATGTACATCACCAAACATAAGAAACCAAGACTTCTGTAAATCCAAATCGAAATCTAAACGCACATATAAATAAGCAAAGCAGGACTCGATCCCAACCTGCCACTTCGTGTTCATGAGAATACACGACGGAGTCAAGCTGTTAGTCCGTCGCCCCTGGCATTCTTTATCGCTGAGCCGATCCCACAGTTGATCCTGGCGTGCTCCGAATTCTGGGCCATCAGCAATGCAGCAGCAAATCAAGGACTTCCAAGAGGGCATACTGCAGTTCTTCCGTGCAAGTAACATGGAGTAATTTTGTTGTTTACTTGTTTCTCTTTAAGAATAAGCCAAAGGTACATTTATTGCTACTGGGGTGTATACTAAGAAATGTAATACCAAGAAATTTAACAGTGATAAATATCCCGCTGTCTAGGGTAGGAGCATTCTTCGAAAACGCATATCTTTATTAATAGGTAGTAGAAGGAGTGACAATCGTTTTTAGTGAAATATTCAACATACAGTCAAACTAGCATATCAAAATAGTTTCTGAAAATTTAGAAGCTATTGCTGCATATTTCTGAACTTTTAGAAGTTATTAATGCATATTGTACATCAATGGATATTACATTTTATCAGTGTTATTACCAAACTGACTTATTTTCTTTTGAACACAAAAAAGATGTTGATGTTTAAGGAAAATTATGCAAACTATTGGATATATTGTCTAGAATATTATAAGATTATTTGTACATGTAGTTAAATAGATATTGCCAGATGTAATTAGTTTTAAAAACTTGAGTATAAACATTGCTAGTTTACATACAAGATTCATGCAGGTAATGACTTCATACTACAACATGCTGTTTTTTATTCTTAATTCTTAGAGTAGCACTATCCTAAACAAGATGAACAGGGTTGACATTGAAATGAGTGGAGCAAAAGTGAGGGGGAATAATTTGTTGATTGTGATCTCCTAGAATGTACATGGGCTTAATAACTATTTAAAAAGAGTAATGTCCAGATTACTTTCTAAAGTTTAGCACGGTTGTTGTCTTTCTGAAAGAAACACACCTAAGTGAGTTAGAAGCAGAAAAAGGGTGGTTATGGCAGGGCCATGAATTACATAACTGTTTAAAAAGAAATGCTAGTTGTTTAATCATCCTATTTAAAATATTTCTGACTGCTAAAATTAAATCCAGTAATTGAAGTCCCACTAGTAGATATAGGACACTACATGCGTGTATAAATGATCTAAAATCTCTTGCTAACCAGTGTGTATTCCCCAAATAAGGAGTCAGCATACTTGTCAAATAAGTTAAGTGGAATATTTAAACATTCAAAAAATGAGAGGATACTTGTGGCTGGTGATTTTAATGTTGTTCAAATCCCCTTTTGGGTAAGTCTAGAGATGGCTATGATGGCAGAGCAAGCTTAGTGAAATTAATAAAACTATTTGATTTGAGGCATTTTTGAGGACTAGATAACGCAGCAGGATGTGACGTCATCATTTATTTGACACAGCACTACTGCTATTTTAGAATAGACTATAATCATGGTACTCAAACAAATCTAGAAACAAGCATTGGCAAAGCCAATAGGGCTTACCTTTAATGTGAGGGCACAGACCATTTGGCTTAGCCAAAGCTTGGTTGCTTTGGCGTGCGGTATGCGCAGTAACACTACAAGATGACAGCCAGCCATATTAGAAGATTTCTTTTTGCGAACAAAATATTTGCAAGAAGACCCCCGTGCTTGAAAACCAATAAGCATGCATCAGTGGGCATCCTCCAATGATTTGACAGAAACCATTTCAAGACAGCTTCCCAAGCGTCTGTATGTTCGAACAGCCATTTGGAAATATTTTGTGTTTCACTATTTTATTAATTTAGTGTTCCAAGAGGTTGCATCTGGCCCTGGCTCACCGCCGCTTGCTCACCCCCTATTTGGCGGTCCTCCTTGTGGACTTTGAGAAAGCCTTTGATTCGGTGGACTGGGGGTTTTTAGATGCTGTCCTCGCTGAGATGGGTTTTGGTCCCCACTTTCGGGGTCTGGTTCGCATCCTGTATGCCCACCCGAGGGCGCGCGTTCTAGTCAATGGGGTCTTGTCGGAGCCCTTCTCTGTCCACAGGGGAATAAGGCAGGGATGTCCTCTTTCCCCCCTGCTCTTCGCCTTGGCGATGGAGCCCCTGGCGTCCCTGATACGGTCCGAGGGGCATGTGCGGGGATGGGAATGGCCCAAAGTAGAGGCTGATAAGATCGCTCTCTATGCGGACGACGTCCTTATTTATCTAGCAGACCCCGCTCGATCCGGCCCTCAATGCCTCCAGATTCTACACTCCTTTGAGCGGGCCTCCGGCTGAATCCCGACAAGTCGGTCCTGGTCCCTCTCCACCTGTCTCGAGAATGCTACGACTGGCAGTCCAACATACCGCTCCGCCAGTCGTTCAAATACTTGGGGATATGGGTGACTCTGCTCCCTGAGCTAGGGTGGGCCCTCAACGTTGCTCTTCTGGTGAAGAGAGTCAAGGCAGATCTCCAGAAATGGCAAGCATTACCTCTGAACCCCATGGGGAGAGTCGCCCTGTTTAAAATGATGATTCTCCCCAGGTTCCTCTATGTTCTTCAAAACACCCCCTTCTGCTTTCCGAGGGCCTGGTTCCAGGAGTTGGACAGCATGGCCTCTAAGTTCCTCTGGGGGAAGGGGAGGGTTCGCTTGGCCCTGAGCATATGTAGGATTCCTTCATTTGATGGGGGTCTGGGGATGACCCATTTATACCTGTATTATCTGGCCATACGCTTGCTTTCCATACACGACTGGTTTAACGGGGGTTGGTCCGACCCGGCCTACAGGCTTGAGCTGGGCGAGTTAGGCCTGACCAAAATCCAATCTATGTTATATGGGGAACCCATTCCGTCCCGACTACCGGGGGTGACGCGCTCCGTGCTGTTGGCCTGGCGGGCAGCGCTGCGACACACTAAGTGGACACAAAAGCTGACCCTGTGCACGCCCCTCTGGCAAGGCACCTGGCTCAGAGAGGTTAGTGGGCTACAGGGCTTTAGATCCTGGGACCTTATAGGGATCTCACAGTTGGGTGATGTGTGGGCAAGCGGTCGCATGCGCTCCTTCCAGGACCTCCGCACCCGGTACTCCCTGCATCAGACACAATTTTATAAATATCTACAGCTGCGCCATGCCCTCCACGTACACCTCACGGAGGACACGCGGATCCCTGAACACAGCCCGCCAGAGGCGCAGATTATGCTGGGGGACCTGGGGAGGGGGGGGTATCTCCCACATCTACCGGACACTGGTCAATAACACCCCGACCACGCTAGATCGACTCCGAAACCAATGGGAGGAGTGGGTGGGCCCATTAGAGGAGGAAGACTGGTGCGATGCTCTTATGGCCCCCAGGACGGTCACCGCCTCAGCCCGGCTCCGTATGGTCCAGCTATACTATTTGCATGCAGCCTACCTGACCCCGACATGCCTTCACCGGGCAGGTTTTTGCCCGACTCCCGCCTGCACCAGGTGCGCCCATGAACCAGCTGATTTCTTTCACATGGTATGGGCATGTCCCGTTTGACACGGTTCTGGGGTGACATTGAGGAAGAACTCACGGAAATACTGGGGTGGGAAGTCCCTCACGACCCACGACATGCACTCCTGGGTATTACAGATGGGCTGGATGGGTCCAGAAATGAAAAGCTGTTTCTCACTACGGCGATGGTGGTGGCTAAGAGGGACATAGCTGCATCTTGGAAATGCCCTAATCCCCCGTGCGTTGGGAAATGGCGGAGAGGGGTTGACTGGTGTGCCACACAAGAGAAACTCATGTATGAGGCACGCAGTTGTCCTAAAAAGTATCGTAGGGTGTGGGGAAGGTGGTTGGGGGAGTTGGAATAGCCATGCAGGGAATGTTCAATTGCATTTTATTTTGTACCTTACCGGCTCCGAGCTGAGGAAGAGTCGAGCTGTTGACTGTGATTTTTTCTTCTCTTTGTATATTGATGACTGGCTGGCATTGTTTGTCGAGAAAACAATAAAAATTTGTTTATCAAAAAAAAAAATTAGTGTTCCAAGATGGTTGACGGCCATTTTCAAACACTAAATTGAAAATAAACTATGAGTGGGATACTGCACAAATGTGTGCATGGAACCTGCCCTTTGGTAGGGTGCTGTTGACAGGTTCACGCAAAAAGTAGTGTGTGTGTGCATTTGTGTATGCATATTGTGGGATGCCATGCAAATGTGCACAGGCCAGCTGCCTGGTAGCAGTGTTTAGCATATACCTAAAAAACAATGGAGCAGTTTAATGGGAAAGACAGGAAACTGTTGCTATGTGTAGTAATTCTGCAGGAGAAAAAATTAACATTTATATAATAAACCCGTCAAGCTACTGAAAACAATAGTATGCAAATGCAGTTATTCACACATTATCATGCAATTGCAATTAATCACACATTAGCATTGTATTGGGATTTAAAGTCACTATTTACTTGCAGTACACAAAAACTCAGGCATTGAAAGCCCATAACATAATGTAGTGCAGCCATGCCATTATCTGCTCTACAAATGCTAAGAAAGGTATGGTCAATCACCATACCATAATTAGGTCAGTACCACAGTATTGACACACAATTATAGTAAGTTAAAAAACAAGTCACAAGTGCCAGACTGGATCAGGAAACTTTTGTAGCAATTCCCTTGCACCTCAATAAGTGGCGCTGTTCAGCTCTGTGTTTGGTCTGTCCCGCCCCGTCACAACATTATGTCGAAACCACTAAATCTGCATCACCTCACCGTGCCGACATTCGTTTCTTTTTGCTCTCTGTCTGCTGAGCTACTGAAATCAGAATATGGCAGTGTGCAGACTTTCTGAACGGGATCATGTTAGTGGGCTATATGAGTCCATCGGAAAGAACGGGGAGGAGGGTGGGTTGGTGAGGAATATGCTGTTAGATCAAGTATCCAGAAAAGGCGTTACCAAGTCAAGTCAAATAAGCTTTATTTGATTTCGTTTTAAAAATCATAAAAGCAGCATACAATATTACGAAAACATTGCATAACGGTAAAATCTTTGTACACAAATATAAACACGGCTCATAAACAACACTCCACATACATAAGAATTCAAATAAACGCATGATAAATAAAATCCATAAACATAGCATCACAAGCTGTTAAAGAATCTTCCTACGATTGATCACCGCCCACAAGAAACTTGACAGAACTGCATATATGCATAGTCGGTAAGGTTTGTAAAAAAAAATTAAAAAATTGCAAAAGAGCACTATGTGCATGGTGTTCTCAGTTGACACATGGTCACAGGGGCAGTTTAAGCATGTCAACCGTAAAACGAGTAAGGACAAACCGATGCCTAGTATTCAGTATTAGCTTAAGATAGGGCTGTATATCATACGTAACCAACATGGTTTGATTCTTAAGTAGGCTGGGCTTCAGCAGTTCCATAGACAGCCTAAGTTCCTCGAAGTGTGCCAAACTTTCCACTTTTTATTCTTTTCTACAGATCCCTTCCAAGGATTTGGGCTGTTCAAAGAATTCTGGGTGTCCCAGGCCACCTGAAAGTAGTTTGATGCAGTTCAGCCATGGAATGCGAAGAGAAAAACAAGAATTAAGGCAATCCATAATAATAGCATGATTTAAACTAGTGGACTCCGATGTCCAGATTTTATGCCAGATCAAATAGGTTGAGTTTTAATTATGTCTACTAAAGAAGGTAACCTCAGTTCAGTGTAACATGCAAACGAGGAACTATTGGGTACAGCAAGGAGGTGTTTCAAAAACACGTTTTCCACCGTTTACAACGCTTGGCAAATAGTATAACCTCATAGGTGGCATTGGTCAAATATTTGGCTTATAGATAGTTAACATTTCGCTAGAGGAGTTTCCGCCAAGTTTCCTTGCAAAATTGGACACTGCCATAGTTGTTTTCGTGAACTGAAGCTTCCTAGTATTAATGGCTGGAGCCCATGAGCCCTCCTTATCGAATAAAATACCCAAATATGAAAAGGTTACTGTAAAGCAAATCTTTGCGCCATTAATTGTTATATTTAGACACTTTGTGGACCTTCTCCCACATTTCAAAATGAATGTTTTGCTTTGATTAACTAGTAACCCTAAGTCCTGCACGTAGATGACAAAATTAGTGAGTACGGTCTGGAGACCCAAGGGAGTATGAGCCATAAGAACAGCGCCATCCACATAGAGGAGGGCCAGGATTGAGCGATGACCAATTTGAGAGAGATCCCTACATTTGTTGACTAGCTCACTCCCTAGGCTGTTTATGTATAGCGGAAATAGTAATGGTGCGAGTATGTAACCCTCCTAACCCCTCTAACTATGCAGAATGCCTGAGTGCACTTTCCCCTGATGCCATATTGAACCCTGGCCTTACTTCTCGAGTAGAGCTCCCTGAGGAACTGGACAATAGATATCTCCACACCTGGCCTAACGGCTAGGGCGGTCGACATCGAATCTGGGGAACTGGGTTCGAGTCTCGGCAATGACGCTGAACATCCTGTGATTCTGGGCAAATCACTTAATCTCCCCGTGCCTAACAAAACAATGAATGTGTTCCCATGTAACGCAACTGGTGCTATGTAAAGCGCTCTGATACCCGATACCTTCGGGTCAAGTTCGCGCTACATAAAACTCCGTAAAAAAGTCTGGAATGATGTTCCACAACTTATCATGGCTGACACAATGAAAAGCAGAGGATAAATCTACAAAAGCCAGGAAAATATTTCCTCGTGTGATCTTGGTGTACTTCCTAATTAGAAAACTGAGATTTAATCCCGTTCGATTGTCCCTATGCCAGAACAAAATCCATAATGTAGGTCTGGAAGGATTTCGTTGGATTCTGCCCAGTCCTGTAATCTATTCAGGATAATAAGGCCGGCTACCTTCACTAGAGAATCTAGTAGGGAGATCGTCCGGTAGCACTCAGTGTTAAGGTGATCGCCCTTCTTATAAATAGGGACAATGGAGGACTCCGACCAGGTTTGTAAAAAACCTACACTACAGCATGCACCTAGTACCAGAGTCAATACGGGGCCCCACAATGGGTTATTAGCTTTAAATAAGTCCACAGGGATGCCACCTGGGCCTGGTGCTTTCCCCTCTTTACTTGTGTTTAGTGCACTAATAACCTTTTCTTAACTAAAAAAAAAAGACTAGTTGTACAATTAGAATGACGGTCAACTAGAGCATCAGCAGTAGATTGGCCTAATACAGCTGACTCCTCTGGAGGTTTTGAGTAAATACTAGAAAACCAAACAATCCACTCGACTTCCATAATCGCAACCTCCAATCTGGGGCACTCCAATTCTCTCAAAAAGGGGGAGTTAATTGCAAGCCAAAATGCGGTATTATCGTTACTAATACTCGCTTCCTGCAAGGATTTCCAGGCTTGGTCTCTCAGGCCTTTCTTCCTCTGTTTCATAGCTGCCTTGTAATCCCGTCTGCAGGTCTGAACCTCTTTCCTGCATCTAGGAGATTTGTCTAGGGCATCTTTTAATCTCTTATGAGCTTTAGAGCAGGCACAGTCAGACAATCCTTTTCTCTCACATGTTGTACGTCTCCTGGAGGCAAATGGACCCTCCTTAATCCCTTGCATAAACTCCAGGAAAGCCTCGCTAACTTTGTGTGGGTCTGCAGAATCGTCTAAACATGTCTCAAGAGTCTCTCTGTGAGTGCTGATTAACTGTTCTAAAAATACAGTCAAGCTCAACTTGTGACCATCGCACGTATTGTATCCGTTTAGAGTAGCCAGCTCAACATTATCAACCGGGCAGGGAATGTGGCTTTTGAAAAAATTAAGAATAAGCTGAGCAAATGGAGGAAAAAGATCGCTAATTGAGATGTTATGAGTAATAAAACTGAGGGCCCTGGTATTAAAATGATTAGAAAGTAAAACAGTCTATAACACTTTGCCACCTCTACCATTAAAAGTACATTTAAATGGAAGGTATGGGATACATATTTCGTTTAAGAACGCTAAATCATATTTGAACAACAAATCATTCAATATGACCCCGTATAAATTATGTAAGAAGTGGGTTTGTGCAGAGTTATCAGAGTTTGGCAAACCACATACCTTTTTCGAGGGCATCTTACACAAATACTTATTAAAATATCCACCCCACAGTATCATCAGTTCCTTTTGGTTACCTTTGCAAACAGACTTTAGGTCATTGTCTAGCTGCTGGAGGACAGTTGTTATGTCAGTCATCATAGTGTTAATATAAAAGTTAATCACAGCTAACATAATAGACGTTGAGACTTCACTGACAATCTGGTAATACAGGTTATAGGCCACCATAGTTATTTTTGGAAATTCCAAATAGCTAGAGATATAAATATATAACCCCTCCTTCGGTCTACCAGAACTGGATGCAACAGCTGGGACATGATATGATCTATAGCCGTTAGCGTGTATAGGGTCCACAAGCCAAGTCTCCTGTACACAAAGAATTTGGAAACCTGCTATAAAGTCTAACCATTCTTGATTATTGATCATTTTACGGAGACCTGCCACTTTGCAATATAAAATTCCTCTAGGGGTGGTTGCGGGTGTTTCAGTGTTAATGTTAGGTGATTCAAGTGATACAGATTTAAAGCCTGAAGGCGAAGAAATTGCAATAAGGGATGAACGTGGGTCTTCATCAGGATGCAAAAGAATTTCTGTATCAGACCTAGCAGGTATGGAAGACCCAATTCCCTTGGACTTAAGTTCCCTTAAGGATTCAACTTTGAGTCAATCTATTCCATCTAACATTGCCAGGGTGTCCAAATGGTTATGGATTGGGATAGAATAATAAGAATCCAGAGGGCCTCCAAAATTAGTTTGTGACAAAGACCTAGAAACATCAGTTTTATTTACAGGTTGGTAAAAATAGCCTCATTGAAGTGGTGTTATACTGTGAGGGGATACATTTATGGGCCTAGTTATTTTTAATATAGTTTCACCCAAGCGCAGAGATTAAAGGATAGCATCATGCTGTCAACCCAGTAAAACCATGCAACCCCTTCTGACCCATTTAACTCTCCTGACTATCTTTATGTCTGCAAAAAGGGCCCGTTAGTCCCATTTCAGTGTCAACCCAAATCAGAAATGTATTTCTCAATGAATCCCATGTTCATTTTCTGAAGGGAATAGGGTAGGAACATTAGCCAGGACTATTACATATGAGGTTGCGGCTGGAGGAAGGTCCAGGAAGTCAGTTATCTTGGCTGGTAGGCCTAAAACTGGTTCACTACATAGAATGATGTCTGTTGTTGGATAGGGGGTTATTTCGTAGTTAAGCTGGGCCATAGCCACAGGGGACCTGTGTATGTGAATAATTTAAGGATCCCTGGGAATGGCTTGAACATATGTTAATGGGGGCAGGATTTAATAAGCCCCCAGAAGGTGGTAATACAGAAGAAGAATACTGTTTATCAACAGTGGGCACAGTAACTGCCTGCGGAGGAGGTGCACATGCTGCGGGGCAAGTTGATGTTAATGGCACGATGGTTTTGGTCGACAATAAATCCAAGCAAGTTGTAGTGAGACTTTCCACTTGTTTTAGCCAAGTTTTTAAAGAGCCCAATGTAGATCTAACAAATGACTCTAGTGATTTAACTGTAGCACATAAAGATTTAAAATCTTCAGAGAGAACATGGAGAGAAGCTGTTTTTGTTATGGCTTTAGTAGGGGCTGGTCTAGAGGGAGCTTTATGTTTAAACTTAGTATTAGTATCCTGTTCCTACTCTAAGGTCGGATCAGTATTTTTAAAGCAAAACCCGAGAGTTCTGGGGCGTGTAGGTGGTGGTTGGGAGTCAAGATCGCTTAAGTAAATAGAGTCTGATAGGATTTGTGCACAGCTATTCCCTCTTTTATCTATTATATTTGTGTCTATTACACCGGGAGAGATATCAGGATCTAGATTAACGGTTTTAGACTGGACCTGCATAGAGGGTACTGACAATCCCTCAGTGCAAGTAGACAAACTTTCTTCAACACTCGTAATTTGTTTTTCGATCGCCCCCATAGCGTTGTAATATATTTCATTATCAATGCATGTGTTTTGGCTGGTTGGATGCCTTTATCTGCAGTGGAGGGGTGCTTTCTCCTACCCATCCTCTAGGCCTGAACAAGTGAAAGAGACTTTATTACCAGTGAATAATGCACATAAGCTATACTTTCGAACCCACCCAACAGCTTAGATTTGAAATTGTTCAATCACATAGGAAGGGCACCTTTTAATAGCCAGTATCGCAGGCTCAGATAGAAGGATAGAAAACCTTAGGGGCTGGACAAAAAACCTCAATGGATACCAATGCACCCCACTCGAAAGATGAAAGTATAGTTTATGTCAATGAGGAGGGCCTTGTAGTCCTCTAGGGCCAGTTCAGGACCAGACCAAGAACAAGGCTATCTTCAACTAAAATACCAACAGGGGCAAATTTGTAAAAACAAACAAATCAAAAAAGTCACAAGCCGTGTGTTGATTAAAGTCCACCCGCAAATAGTCAGTACTAGCCAGGGAAGCCTACATGAGCGCAAAGCCAAAGGGGGTGGCCCAGCCCAGCCTCTGTCAGATGCTGATGGTCCCGCCCTTGGCCTGGGCTTAGGCCAGGTGCAGAACGCATACCTCCTGCGCAGACTGTGAACAACTGCTGGTCCAGGGAGGGATTATGGGGCATGCACTCCCCAGCGCCCGCATGCCCCGGCGGCTCAACCCTCAATCAGGGCACTGGTAACCAAAATACTGGATGATAAGCCCACAGGGAGACAAGGAAACAACAGTGCAAAGTAACAAGATGATCAATGTAAAGCTCAGAGCAGTGTTATTAAAGGTAAGTAACTTATTCTTCTGATAGACTTCTAACTGCAGATTTCTCTCCTTGTGACTAGATACCAAAGCACTTAACCTCCACCGATGGTGGGTATGTGGAATGGTTCAAACCAGGAAATCCCCCTCCTTCAATCCTGCATCACTTTGGCCCAACTGCCTAGGACCGGTCCCAGCCCCAAAAGACCAGATTAAGATCCTCGGCATCTGGCTCGACCGTTCCCTTACTTTTAATCATCAGGCAGCGATGCTTTCTGCGACTTGCTTTGGCCTACTAAGGATGCTTCGGAAGGTCCTTCCGCTCCTGCCCTTCCGGGCCAGAAAGATCATGGTTCAAGCTCTGATTCTCTCCAGTTTGGATTATGGGAATGCCTTATATCTGGGAGCTCCACAGTACACTATTAATAAGCTCCAGATTATTCAAAACTGTGCCGCCCGCAGACTCCTCCAGATTCCACAATGGCATTCCGCAAAACAAGCTCTAAGGAGCTTGCATTGGCTGCCGATCAGGGAAAGGATTCAGTTTAAAGCCATGTGCTTGGCCCCTAAAGCCTTCTGGAAGAACGGCCCGGCCGTTCTCCAATCCCTGATCACTCCTTATCAACCTAGGAGAGACCTTCGTTCAACTGCCTCTTTTCTCTCCCTACAACCCAGAATAATGAGAGCCAGATGTGGTGGGCGCTCCTTTTCATATAATGCTGCCATCGGTTGGAATGTCCTCCCACTTTATTTGCGGAAGGAACCCAATCTGCTTACGTTTCGAAAGTCTCTAAAAACCTGGCTCTTTTAGATCTGTATCCATCTCTCTCTGTTCTGTCTTCTGTACCCGTCCGCAGCGCTGGGAGGCCTCCGGGTAGCCATCGAGCTCTATAAATGTAATTTCAATTCATTTCAATTCAATTCAATCCTGTATGACTGACCGGGCACAGTGCTTGTCCTCCCAGACCTGGCTAGTCAGGCAATAATGTTTCGTGAACATGTGGAGAGACGCCCACATCACAGCCTGGAAAGTTTCCAAAACTGCTACACCACGCACCAGCGCTGTGGTAGCAGCCTTCGCTCTGGTAGAATGAAGGCACAAGCCTTCTGGGGACTGCTGCTTGGCAAGCCCATAGCAGATCTTAATACCTAACAAAATACATTTGGAGATGGTCGTCTTTTGCATGGCTTTGCCTTTCTTAGCCCTAAAGAAACTTTTTTTAAAGTTAGTCATCTAGTTGGTCCTCCCTGATTCAGTGCACATAGAAGCTAGGTGCTATCCTAGTGTTTTGGTGATGAAGCAGTGTTTTCTCCTTGGAGGGATGAGGCACAGAAAGTCGGCAAGGTGACGGACTGCCCTAAGCATTGGGATGGTGTGACTACCTTGGGCAGGAATGTCACTTTTGTCCAGAGAACTAATGTATCCAGAAATAAGAATTTGTGTGGTGGAACTAATAATGCCTGCAGTTCACTCACTCATCTTGCTGATGTAATGGAGATCAGCAATGGCATTTTGATGGTAAGCAGACGAAGAGGATAACTGAGCACAAGTTCAAAGGGCATGCACGTTAGGTAGGTGAGTACCAAATGAAGGTCCACGGCAGTATGACAAACGGTGTTGGCAAAAACATGTATACGAGCCCTTTTAGAAAAAGCATCACAACAGGTTACTTGAAGAGGGACGGCTGGTGGGTTTAACGCAAAAAGGATGAAAGGCCCAAAGAAACTGCTAAACTTTACTGTGGCAATACAAACAGATCACGTAGATGCTGAAAAGCTCTGCTGGCTGCTTCCATTTACGTTGGGAGAAGTACTGTTGCAGAGAGAACGGCGCCCTATAATAATACGGCACAGTTGGTCTCTTTATTGCCAGACGTATTTCCTGTTAATAAACGCCAACAAAACACATTCACACAGCAAAAATAAAATCTAAAGGTAGAAATTTAAAATGCATTCACAACAAACGCAAGTACCAAAAAGACAAAACTAAATAAAACAGCACCTTTAAAAATGAATAACAATCATTCCCACAAAAAGCATACACAAATTTAAGGTGACACGGCAAAACCCTGCAGCGCTGTTGTCCAAAGTATTAGGCATTCACAGATGTTTTCATTTTCTAAAAACTGTAATCGTGTAAGAATCAACGCAAATGTGAAATCCATTTCTTCTATAAATGAATAAAATGCATTACTAAAACACAAATCTGCATACACATGAGCTACACAATCAAGATGCACAGTTTTCACAATCTTGAGATAAACACAGAAGAACTAAGAAAGTTACAGTTTTTAAAAGTTTTAAAAGTGTAAAGCTAATGATTGTCGACATCTATAAACAAAGTGGGTATGGCCCTGATCCAAACATTTTAGTTTGTGAATGAGGTCTATTTAACTGTAATTTTCGCAAACAATTGCACACGCATTAACAACATATGCCAAGATAATGCATCAGAGATGCCTCCCTTCAAAGAAAAATCTAAATGTATATGAATTGAAAAAAGTGAACAAAACAAAATACATTAAAATCCATGCACGCTTCCTCTGAATGTACAGTCAAGTCATACAGACCACATGCATTCAACTTTGTAGCTCGGGCTTTCATCTGGTTCATATTAATTATAAAAATCGCAACATATGCATCCTTTTCAGGGCCAGTGGTGACAAAACACCACATGCAGAGAGACACACCATTGTTCACAAATTCATCAAACCATACCCCTAACATTGCCTGAACAGCAAAATAATAATAACCAACGTTCACATTGTACAAACAAGATTAGTATATAACATAGTGTTAACATCCTTTCAGTGTCAACATGAGCTGTTATTCAATGGTTTGCTGCAGGGACAACAGTACACCAGTGTAGCCCATTGTCCAGAAAACAGAAACGCTTGGAAACCAAGCACAGCGTTTAATTGCAGTGCTGCAAAAGGCAAGCGCTCACACTGACTGCTAAACGCACTAATAATGGCAAAGCCAATAGGTCTACCCATTAAAATGCAATTGATACTAATGCTTCTTTCCATTTCAACTGGCAAAAATAACAAGCAAATGGGAAGAGAGCAAGGAAAGTCATGCACTCCTATGGAGTGCTGAAAAAAGCCCACTGGAAGTTTTGGTATGGTCCACAAGAGGTCTTTCGACAATAGTCTGGATGCTATACCTCATAACGGCACCAAATAATCACATCAGTAAACATATTTTAAATCATGCACAATCATATTAAAATGTCTTGGACTTAACTTTAGTGAAAATATTACTTTGAAGATTGAATAAGTCCCTTGTACAAGCTGACAACTTATTTTTAAAATTGAAACGAAAGACTATTTAGAAAGAAGTCTTCAGTGCATGACTTAATTATGGTCACCAATCCTTAAAATCTTATCGAAGCGGATTTAAATATGCCTCTAAGAAGAAAAAAGAAAGGCAAGATGAACGGAAGAAGCTGGTGTTACAATGCAGAGATCTAAAGCTCAAAGAACAATTAATTCGAATATAATATGATATGAACAACAGCTACAAAAGAGAGGTGAAACTTGCTCTGTTTAGTTTACATCAGAAGTTGTGACAACAAGGAGATATTTGGCTGTCTAATGGCACTTCATGTTAAGAAAAAGAGAATATCTAGAATGGTTGCAAGTGTCAGAGACTCTAAAGATATTTCGAGACTGAAGAATGCGGACATTAACGATGGATTTATGGTGTTTTATAAAAATGTGTACAAGATATTAGCGCTTGAAAATGAAGAGATTGACAAATATTTGAATACATTTACCAATCCGGATAGCATCATATCAATCCCGAGAAAAACACTGAAGGCTGAATGCTTAATGCATCTAGAGTCAATCAGACTCTCAAATGAAATTGTTAAGCCCACTGTTTTGGAAAACCAACTGTTAATGTCATGTTTTGGAATCCAACCATACCTTATGTATTTAACCGGGGACTATGACAGGTTGCTGTTAACTCGTTTTCGTCTGGGAATTTTCCACAGACTTACTAGCTCACCTGTCGTGAACGACTGGTCTAAATCCCTCGGACTATGCCCATGCGATGATTTGTCTCAACAGTCTACATTGCACACTTTTTTATTCTGTAAATTGTATTCTGTTCCCAGAAAAAGATGGATTGTTCCCATTGTAAAGACCCTGGGCTTGAGACAATGTCGCCCAGCTTTTTTAACGTTACAATGTTTAAATTATTAAATGTTTACTAGCCCCTTAGTAATTTATTTGAAATGTGTGATCAAATTTAGAAAAACACTATGGAATTAATTCATGATTTTTAACGTTACAATTCTTACACTATGAAATGTTTGAGAGCCCGATTGTAACGTATTTGTAATGTGTATCAAGTCAAGACTTATAACGCTGGATATGAACCTGGTTTTTAATTAATGATTTTATATTCTTCTTAATCATGTAATATCAATGTGATCAGATTTTTATAATCATATTTGATAAAATTGTGCTTTTATGATTTATGTCTTAAATCGAATAAAGCTTATTTTGAATTGAATTGAATACATTTACATTTCAGGCTATAATGACACATATAAAAACACCTTAGATGCTCACATTACTGGGCTGGAAATGAAAGACGTGATAAAGGATATGAGACGGGCTAAGTCATTAAGGGTACACACTTTTCAAGTGCATTCTTTAAAACAAACTAGTGCAGCGGTAACAGCTATACTGTAAGATGAATAAACAGGATGTAAGAAATTAACATTATCAGAAATAGTTAAAGGAATCCTTAATAAAATTTACACCCGAAGAAGGGAAAGACACCCAGATGTGTGATAACTACACTACTGACTAAATGCTGGCCAAATACGCTGGAAACAGTTATTAACAACATGGTTGAGAAAGATCACATAGGATTTATCAGGAAGAGATTCGGTTGTAATAATATTAGACTGTTACTAGAAATTGAAGGAAAGGAAGAGAAGGAAAACAGAGTAACAAAGGTCATTTCACTTGACCTAGAAAAGTCATTTGGTAATTTAAGCTGGAACTTTTATCATCCATCCTCAACAGAATAGGTTTTGGGCATAAGTTTGGCACACGTATTGCTTGCTTCATTAAATTCTGAGTCTACAACATGGGTAATTGGGAATAGGCTAACCTTAGAATATTTCTACCAGTGAATGAAATGAGGACACCATATGCCCCCACCACTATTTAATATGGCACTGAAGAACAAGTTACTTACCTGTGGTAAAGCTTATCTGGTAGAGACAATATCTAGCTGCAGATTCCTTACCTTTGAATTCCCCAGGTGCCTGGCTGTATCTGGAAACTTTTGCTCGAGCAATACCACTTGCGCGCGCCGTCGGGTGGCTCCATTCGGCTCCGCGTGACGTCGTTGGCATCATTAGAGTTGGTTATGACGTCGCGGTCACCTACATAGGCGCCACCCAGGAGCACGGACGTCACTACTTTCAGTTTTTTCCATGCCAGTAGCGCAGAGCCACAAAGTAACTGACGTAAACGTGAGCAAAACTTGGGCCCTGAAAAAGGAGTAACCCTAGCCCTAACAAAATCAGTCCACAAAGCGGGCAGGCATGGGTGGGCCTGTAAGGAATCTGCAGCTAGATATTGTCTCTACCAGATAATGCGTTACCAAAGGTAAGTAACTTGTTCATCTGATAGAGACTTCTAGCTGCAGATTCCCGACCTTTGAATTAGACACCCAAGCCATAATCTCCTGGCAGTGGGATGCGGATCAATTCCTCACACTAGGAAGTCCTGCAGGACCGAAGGAGCAAAATGCCTGTTCCTGCAGACCTGACTGTCCAGGCAGTAGTGCTTGGCAAACGTGTGCAAAGATGCCCTCATTGCTGCCTGACAGATGTCTAGGACTGGGACACCCCAAGCCATGTCACAGCCTTCTCCCTGGTGGAATGGGCCCTTAATCCCTCAGGGGGCTGCTTCCTAGCCAAGGCATAGCCGACATAATGCAGAGAACGACCCAGCGAGAAAGCATCCTTTTCTGCACTGCCCGACCCTTCTTAGCTCCCATGTACCCCACAAAGTGTTGGTCGTCCACCCGGAACTCTTTTCTTCGGTCACGGTAGAAGGACAGCGCTCTTTTTGGGTCAAGGCGGTGGAGACGCTCCTCTTCCTTAGAGGGATGCGGAGGAGCAAAGAAGGTGGGCACCTTTGGCAAGAATGAAGCACGGATGCGAAGCACCACTTTATCTGGAAAAGACATCATGTAGGGAGGCGTACAAGATAGCGCCTGCAACTCACTCATCTTCCGGGCAGATGTTATCGCCACTAGAAAGGCTGTCTTGATGGTAAGCAACCGAAAGGGACAATTGTGCAGAGGCTCGAAAGGTGCACACATAAGAAAAGTGAGAACCAAATTAAGATCCCAATGCAGTATAACAAAGGGCATCGGTGGAAACAAGTGAGCCAGCCCCTTCAAAAACCTTTTTACAATTGGAGACCTAAAGTGAGAGGGTTGGTTTGGCAGCCGCAAAAAGCCGATAGAGCAGAAAGATAACCTTTAAGCGTACCCAAAGCAGATCCCTGCTGGGCAAGGGTAAGAATGAATAGAAGAATAGTAGAAAGAGAATCAGAAAGAGGATCAATAGACCTTTCTGTACAGTAAAATACAAACTTCTGCCAACGGCAGGCATATACCGTCTTAGTGGAGGGACGCCTGACCGTCAAAATAACGTTGCACACTTCGGGAGGAAGATCAAAAGCCATCAACTGCCGCCGCTCAATCTCCACTCATGGAGGGGAAGAGCTGACAGGTTCGGATGGAGGACCCTCCCCTGCTGCTGCAACAGAAGATCCCCCCCGAGGGGGCAGCCTGATCGGAGGATTGATTTTCAGAAGCTCGAGATACCAAACTCTCATCGCCCAGTCCGGAGTCACAAGAATTACTTGGGCCCGGTCGTTCCTGATCTTCTTCAGAACCCTGGGCAGCAGTGGTATGGGCGGAAAAGCGTACAGCAGGCCTTAGCTCCACTCGCGACGAAAGGTGTCGCCCAGCGATAGCCACCTTGGAAACTCCACTGCGGGTTCTCTTCGGAGAACAGATCTAAGCAAGGCTCTCCCCAGTGCTGAAAGAGACCTTGCAACCACCTCCAACTGGAGACGCCATTCGTGATCCGCTAGTCATCAACAGATTTGTTAGTCCACCCTGGCATTCAGAGAACCTGCCAGGTGTTGAACCACCAGGGTTATGCCCTGCTGTTCCAGCCATGTCCAGAGACGCAGGGCCTCTCGACAAAGGGTCCACAACCCCATCCCACCCTGCTTGTTACAGTACCACATGGCGGTGGTGTTGTCCGTGAATACCTGCACTAACTTCCCCTTGACAGAGGAAAGAAATGCCTTCAATGCCAACCGAATCGCTTGAAGCCCCAACTAATTGATGTGAAGCCCCGACTCCGCCGGAGACCAGTGTCCCCTGATCTCCACCTCTCCCAGATGGCCGCCCCATCTCGGGAGTGACGCATCTGTCACAACTGTAAGATCAGGTTGGGGAAGGGAGAGGGGTCTACCGTTGACCCAATCGCGGTTCACCAACCACCACTGCAGATCTCTCGCAGTTCCTTCCGAGATCTGGGCCTTGTCGGTGAGATTTTCCTGATGCTGCACCCACTGGAACTTCAGGTCCCACTGCAGAGCCCGCATACGCACCTGGCATGCTTTACCAACAGGATGCAGGAGGCCATGAGGCCAAACAGCCTCTGAGTCAGTCTTACCGCAATCCAGGATAGAGGCTGAAACATCAGAATCTTAACCTGAATATCCTGGACATGCTGCTCGGGAGGATAGGCCCGAAACTGCATTGTGTCAAGAACAGCTCGGATGAAAGGGAGCGGCTGAGAAGGAGTCAGGTGTGACTTCGGCATGCTGATAGTGAACCCCAGCGAATGCAGGGGGTTTGTCATAGTCTGGAGGTGGGAGACGACAGCCTGGGGTGAGAAAGCCTTCAACAGCCAGATGTCGAGGTAGGGGAAGACTGAAACCCCTAACCTGCGCAGATGAGCTGCGACCACCGCCATCACCTTGGTGAACACCCAAGGGGCACTGGTAAGGCCGAAGGGGAGCACGGTAAACTGAAAGTGCTCGTGGCCTACTTTGAACCGCAGGTAACGCGTGGGCCCGGCAGGATGGGGATTTGAAAATACGCATCCTGCAGGTCCAACGCTACAATCCAGTCTTCTTGGTCTAGGGCAGACCAGACCTGAGCTAAAGTAAGCATCTTGAACTTTTTCCTGCTTGAGGAAGAGATTGACGGTCCGGAGATTTAAAATGGGCCGCAACCCTTTGTTCTTTTTCGGAATCAGAAAGTAGCGCGAATAACAGCCACTGCCTACTTCTAAACCCGGGACCCTCTCTATAGCTCCCTTGGCCAGGAGAGCTGTAACTTCCTCTTGGAGCAATTTTAAATGATCCTCCACCAGCCATTCTTGATTTGGCAGAATGGGAGGAGGAAAAGAAAGGAAAGGTAGAGACTAGCCCTCCTGAATGATCTGCAAGACCCACTTCTCTGATGTTATGGACCTCTAGTGGGGGAGATGATGTTTGATTCTCCCACCTACTGGAGTGGTGTGGTCTTGCACAATCAGACTAGGAGTGCTTGGAGGCTGCGGCTGCCGAGGGCAGGGTGGCCTATGACTTCTGGCTTCCATTCCTAGGACGGAATGAACAGCGTCCACGTCCCCGCACAACTTTGGAAGTCTGTGCAGGACAGTAGCTGGGATAGGGCTGACGCGGCTGGAACCCCCTTCCGTTGCGCCAAAAGGGGTGAAAGCTAGACAGGCCACGAGGTGTAGAAGAGAGGCTCATGGATCTGGTCATAGCTCAAGAGTCCTTGAACCGCTCTAGGCCCGAGTTTGCCTTGTCCCCAAAAAGACGAGATCCATCAAACAGCATGTCCATTAGGTTTGCCTAGACATTGCTTGAGAAGCCAGACGTTATAAGCCAGGCGTGGCACCGCAAGGCCACCGTCGACTAAATTGCTCTGCCCAGCGAATCATTTGTGTCAAGGCCACATCTTATGGTGAATTTTGCTGCATCTCTCCCATCCTTTACTGCCTGAAAGAGCACAGCCCCGGCCTCCTCCGGGACTTGGGGCAGCACTTGCGCAACAGTCTCCCAAAGGGAGTGGGAGAAACGGCCTAATAAGCATGCGCCATTTACCGACCGCAATGCCAGGCTGGAGGAAGGAAACTACTTCTTCCCAAGTGATTCCAGCCTCTTGGATTCCCTATCCTGAGGAGCGGAAGGGAACGCGCCCTGGGAGGTAGAAGCCTGCACCACCAAGCTTTCAGGGGTGGGGTGTTGACTGAGTTAATTTGGGTCGCCCGGAGCCGGGCGATGGCGGCGTGCAATTGTCCTATTCACAGGAGCCCCTGTGCTAGGCTTGTACCACGTACCTAGAAGGACATCAGTAAGTGCCTCATTGGAGGGCAAAAGGGGTTCAGAGGTGGAAACCCAGGCTGAAGCACTATGGTCAGGAGATTAGTCCTGACCTGCAAAGAGGGCAACTCCAGTCCAAGGACCTTGGCTGCCCTCTTCACCACCATGGCATAAGATGCACCCTCCTCCGTAGCTACAGTTGGTGGAGAGAGCATGCCAGTATCTGGGGAAGAGTCCAGTCCACTGGCCTCCCCAAGTTCCCCATACCAGTCCATCTGCTCTGCAGAAACTTCCTGGTGTTCTAAAGGGCCCATAGACCCCACCCAATACTCTATTGTGCGTAAAATGTCATCAAAATGTTCAGACGACAAAAGAGAACCCCTAGGTTCTGTCGACGCCGGAATCCGCATTGAGCGACGGCGTTCCAGCTCAGTGTCATCAGGGATGAGGATGAGGCTAGAGCCACGAGGCCCCACCAGTGCCATGGCCGGAGCCGACGGTGTTGAACCGGATGGGGCCCCCTCCGACCCCGCAGGGCCAGAGGGCTCACCAGAGGGGTCAGCCCGATCAAATACGCGGTGCATAGCCTTGTAAAAATCTTTAATTTGAGCGGGGGTCGCTCCAGGTCACAGAAAAGGAGGGAGGTGCGAAGTCAACCCTGGCTCTGGCTCCGCAGAACCGTGCCTAGAGCTTTGGTGCTCCTTACCTTATTCGTCGGCGGACGACAGTCGAGGCAAAGATGAAGACCTGAATTGAAGTTAGACCTTAAAAGTTTATTTTGGAATTCCCAGAATGGCAATGGTTTGACAAAAATAGTAGAATTGAGGGAAGAGACTCTGGATTACAGTTTTTTTCTGAACTGAAAAAAACAATCTAAATGTGGCATAGGAAGAAATTGTAAAATTTGAGCCATTTCAACAGAATTTGTGAGAAAGAAAGGGAAGACAGTAAATGTGGCTTCATTTCAGAAAGAGTCATGACTCACTGTGCAAGCAGCAGTGCCTCACAACCCTTAGGTTTTATTAAAAGACCCCTCACACACCAAACTGGTTGGTGTCATGCTTCATCATTGGGGTCCCAACCGGGTGGCCTAATGCCGCCCGGTTGTGCTTCAACGCCTGATTACAGCGGAGCTGGTGTAGTGTGATAGTGTGATGTGAGATGTGCAAATTAAAAATATCTCTGGGGATCCTTGCCAAATGTATTTAATTGTGGCGGCCCAGGATATATTAAAATCCAAGAGCGCAACTAATGGAGTTGTTTAAACTCGTAGTTGTCTGTGATAGGTCTACATGTTTCAGCCCCTGCAAAGAAAATAGAGGGGGCTTTCATCAGGACCAAGTGAGGAAAAGTGAATGAGTGGCAAAATATAGCCACGTGAGTATTAAAAAATCACAACACACACGCTAAGGTGAGTTGGAAAAAATGAAGGGAGTCGGTACTTACGACCCCACTTGAAGTAACCTGTAAGGGAAAGGACAAAACAACAACACATAAAAGGAAAAAAGAAGCAGCATAAAATGCAATCTTTTGTTTGATCTTGTGCTTGTATAGGACTATATAGTGGGCAACGCAGTGAGTCCTTATAATCTGGTAGCCTGCTAAAAGAGTACTTTATCGTAGAAGTAACATTGAATTGTGAATGGCTAAACCAGGTGAGAAAATAGCATGCTGGTCAACAATGACGTGATGATATCGATAGTAGTACTGTGGAGTACATGCACTTACTAAAGAAAAATGGTTCTGTCGGGGTATCACTTAATTAGAACAAATAGTAACAACTTACTTGTAACTCAATTCAATAATGAAATAAATACAGATATAACACACACCAAAGATTTTTGAATCAAAATTATATTAGAAGAAAATCAAATAATAAAGTCTGTCGCAATTTATAATTTCAATTGCAATATGTGACTGTAGTGCAATAGTGACGTGGTGAATGGTGATAAATACAATCTACTATATACAAAAACAAATGTGCAAAAAATGGGGAGGGGAAGGGAAAAAGATTTCATAAATGTCCTTGTTATTAACACATATGCTTAAATGATCCAATAACGAATGGGACTGTGATCATCAGCGTTGCGTGGACATATACAATACGCCGACGTTTCGACCCTGTATATCGCGCAAAAAGTGGAAGTGCATCTAGGCGGGTCTTCCTCAAGGCAGGAAAGGGGAGGAACGGTAACCCAAAAGTAGATTCCTGGGTGGCCTGTTAATGAATGAATTCTTAGTCAGGTATGGGTAGAAACTTAATTCCCAAGGAACTCCACCAGCCGGTTTGGAGCCTCAGAAGAAGCTATATTAGACTTCCACCCGTCGGTTGGGGTAGATTTAATGCCAGTCCGGTGTATTTCGTGATCTGGGAAACAAGCCTCCTTCTCTCCGTGGTTAATGTCGGAACCACGGAGAGAAGGAGGCTTGTTTCCCAGATCACGAAGACCCGCCTAGATGCACTTCCACTTTTTGCGCGATATACAGGGTCGAAACGTCGGCGTATTGTATATGTCCACGCAACGCTGATGATCACAGTCCCATTCGTTATTGGATCATTTTAGCATATGTGTTAATAACAAGGACATTTATGAAATCTTTTTCCCTTCCCCCTCCCCATTTTTTGCACATTTGTTTTTGTATATAGTAGATTGTATTTATCACCATTCACCACATGTCACTATTGCACTACAGTCACATATTGCAATTGAAATTATAAATTGCGACAGACTTTATTATTTGATTTTCTTCTAATATAATTTTGATTCAAAAATCTTTGGTGTGTGTTATATCTGTATTTATTTCATTATTGAATTGAGTTACAAGTAAGTTGTTACTATTTGTTCTAATTAAGTGATACCCCGACAGAACCATTTTTCTTTAGTATACGTATACCCAGGTTCTGAGGGACACCGGGTTGCCCCATTACGCTTAACACTAACACTGTGGAGTACATGCAGCATGCTAAGAGTGACATCATGTAGGGCACATGTCACCCTGCGATGTCTACTAAATGCAGCATAGTTATGCAGTATGGGCAGAACGCAATCTGCTAGCCCAAATGGCCGGTGTGTCGACCGTGGCACCAGTGACCGGCATTTTTTACAGCGTGCATCAAAACACGTGTTTTAAAGAAAGTTCAAAATAAAAATGGAGTTAAAATGAGAACATAATTACACTAGAATATAGTGTCTAGCAGGAAATCAGGGCCCGGGAGGGGAATCGTCTGTAGTCACACTCTGTGGCAGGGGAGGAAAGTAGGAAAAATGATGAGACATCTAGGCAAGTTACATAAAGGTATACGGACATCGTATACGTGGCTAAACATGTCTGCAAAAGAAAAGGAAGAAAGCGCTAAGCTTAGCGCGCTCACACATTGAAAGATCTTACTTCGTCAAGACGAATATCCCGCTACAACCTACTGCGGTCTGCCATGGTCCCGGCTGCTGGCGTTAATGCCGGTGTCAGGGGCTTTGTAACGGGAGGGTCGGCGTGGGGACACGCCCCATAGAGAGAGGTCTAGAGCGCTCACAGTGGTTGTACCGCGCATGTGCGGGCGCCATGTTGCAATGTTGGAAAATGCCCTTACCAGCCATATGGCGAGTGCCGGAAAATCTGAGTCGGGCGCCTGGTAAAGGAATATTAGCACAAAGGTGATATCAGCATAAAGGAGAATGCTGATGAGAAACGACTAGCGCTCTCTATGTGTGCTGGCCGCGCATAAAGCATGCGCCATATTGGAGTGGTGTAACCTGAATAAGAACAGCCAAAGGGTGGGGGCCAAGAGGGGATATGATGCATGCCTGAGTGGGGGTTAAGTAATAGTCTGGACATCCAGAGGGATGTGGAAAAGGGCGCACGGTGGTGTGAACCCTTAAATGGAGGCCAGTTAAAAGCCCGTGATGTGAGAATTGGGCGTCCTAGATCAAATGTGATGACACAAAATGGGCGCACCCTCATTAAGTGGGCACCCTATGGAGTTGAGAGTAGCCAAGGACTTGAAAATTAAAATGAGATTAAGAGGAACTAATGAAGGGAGAAAGAAAGAAAATGGGAACACGATGTGGTGGGTGCGTTGGGCAGGGATGCCCGAGGGCTGATCAGCAAAGTAGTGGACACCATATCTGGTTTATACAGTTACCAGGGAAAAGTCTGAATACTGGGTAACAGCACAGTTACTTGCTGAGGGAATTCCAAGGAATGTTGTCGTTTAAACCGGTCAAATAGCTGGAGCGATAAATCCATCGCTGTTCCTTTTCCAATAGGCGACTTTGGATGTTGGGGGTGGTTGGCTCCAATGTTTCAATTATAACCCACCGCATGTCATTGGTGGTGTGACCAGCCTCTAGGAAATGGTTTGTCATCCTGGTAGTGTTTTTCCTACAGCGAATGGTGCTGCGGTGCTCACAGATGAGGGTCTTTACTTTTCTGTTGGTCATGCCTATATATATAAGGCCGCAGGGACAGGTGATGCGGTAGATGGCATGTATGGTGTTGCAGTTGGTATACTTCCTGATAACCTAGGTTTTGCCTGGTTCTAGTGATAAACTTTTGGTTGTTATTGTGACAAACACTACAATTTCTGCATGGATAGTGGCCCACTATGTTGGGAAGGCCCCATGCGTTTAGGACAGTATTGTTCACTTGGGAAGGTTGTTTGGGGCGTGTAGATACAAGGGTGTCCTTTAGAGATCTGGACCTTCTATAGGACAACAAGGGTTGTTCCCATTTTAGTTTCCCAGTGTGCAATATATTCCAGTTTTTTTTAATGATTTGGGACACTTTGTTAGCAACAGAGTTGTGTGTCACCACACATGTTAGAGGGATGGAGACGTCAGGGCGTTCAATGATCTCAAGTAAGCCCTCTCGGTTCTGATTGCGGGCACGTTTTTGCGCTTTAGCTGTTATCTTATTGGGATACCCGCGATGCAGTAACTTGACACTAAGGTCATTTGCCTGCACTTTGAAATCATGTATGTCGCTACAATTCCTACGTAAACGTAAAAATTGGCCGTAGGGGAGGTTTTCACGTAGTGTTCTCGGATGAAAACTAGAATAGTGTAACAAAGTGTTGCGGGCTGTAGGTTTGAAGTGTGTTTTACTTTTAAGTGTTCCATTGTCAGCTGTTATCTCCAGATCCAGAAAGACCATGTTGTGCCGATGGACATTATGAGTGAACTTAAGGTTCGGGTCACAGGTGTTGAGCCACTGACAAAAGGTTGTGAGAGAATCTTCGCCATCCTCCCAGATGAGAATGATATCATCAATGTATCGTTTATAGAATGAAATCTGGGGAATTTGGGGTCTGTTGTGAAAGAAAAGATAGGTCATTTCAAAGTTGTGGACATACAGTCCAGCCACACTGGGAGCGAAAACACTGCCCATGGAAGTTCCATATTTTTGCAGATATATTTCGCCTTCAAATTCAAAGTAATTGTCTTTGAGAGCTAGTGATGCACACTCTAGAATGAATTGTTTGGGAGTGTGGTAATTCCAAACTGTGTTGTCCAGAGCCAATTTGAGTACAGCGAGTGTGTCGTCTTGTGGCAAGCTGGTGTATAAGCTTTTCACTGCCAATGAAAGTATAATCATCAAACCAGCGGATAAAGGTGGAGGTATTGTCATCTTGAACAAAGACGACTACCGCAATGAGTGCAAACGCCTCCTCAGTGATACCAAAAATTACCAAAGACTTACGGAGGACCCCAGTGCTCACCTCAAAACTAACATTTATGATTTGGTGACTGAAGCAGAAAACACGGGGCAAATTACCAGACAGGAAGCCCAATTCCTCACCACTACAATAGGGAAAATTCCGTACTTCTATACGGTTCCAAAGATACACAAGAACAAGATACCACCTCCTGGACGCCCCATCGTCTCAGGCATAGGGTCATTGTTGGAACCCCTCTCTCGCTACTGCGACTTCTTTTTGCAACCTATAGTACAGTCTACTAACACCTACTTGAAGGACACTAAAGATCTCCTAAGACTGATTGACAATTTAACATACAATCCAGACACTTCCTTCCTTGTCAGCCTGGACGTGGAAAGCTTATACACCAGCTTGCCACAAGACGACACACTCACTGTACTCAAATTGGCTCTGGACAACACAGTTTGGAATTACCACACTCCCAAACAATTCATTCTAGAGTGTGCCTCACTAGCACTCAAAGACAATTACTTTGAATTTGAAGGCGAAATATATCTGCAAAAATATGGAACTTCCATGGGCAGTGTTTTCGCTCCCAGTGTGGCTGACTGTATGTCCACAACTTTGAAATGACCTATCTTTTCTTTCACAACAGACCCCAAATTCCCCAGATTACATTCTATAAATGATACATTGATGATATCATTCTCATCTGGGAGGGTGGCGAAGATTCCCTCACAACCTTTTGTCAGTGGCTCAACACCTGTGACCCGAACCTTAAGTTCACTCATAATGTCCATCGGCACAACATGGTCTTTCTGGATCTGGAGATAACAGCTGACAATGGAACACTTAAAAGTAAAACACACTTCAAACCTACAGCCCGCAACACTTTGTTACACTATTCTAGTTTTCATCCGAAAACACTACGTGAAAACCTCCCCTACGGCCAATTTTTACGTTTACGTAGGAATTGTAGCGACATACATGATTTCAAAGTGCAGGCAAATGACCTTAGTGTCAAGTTACTGCACCGCGGGTATCCCAATAAGATAACAGCTAAAGCGCAAAAACGTGCCCGCAATCAGAACCGAGAGGGCTTACTTGAGATCATTGAACGCCCTGACGTCTCCATCCCTCTAACATGTGTGGTGACACACAACTCTGTTGCTAACAAAGTGTCCCAAATCATTAAAAAAACTGGAATATATTGCACACTGGGAAACTAAAATGGGAACAACCCTTGTTGTCCTATAGAAGGTCCAGATCTCTAAAGGACACCCTTGTATCTACACGCCCCAAACAACCTTCCCAAGTGAACAATACTGTCCTAAACGCATGGGGCCTTCCCAACATAGTGGGCCACTATCCATGCGGAAATTGTAGTGTTTGTCACATTACCGAAACAACCAAAAGTTTATCACTAGAACCAGGCAAAACCTGGGTTATCAGGAAGCAAACCAACTGCAACACCATACATGCCATCTACCGCATCACCTGTCCCTGCGGCCTTATATATATAGGCATGACCAACAGAAAAGTAAAGACCCGCATCTGTGAGCACCGCAGCACCATTCGCTGTAGGAAAAACACTACCAGGATGACAAACCATTTCCTAGAGGCTGGTCACACCACCAATGACATGCGGTGGGTTATAATTGAAACATTGGAGCCAACCACCCCCAACATCCAAAGTCGCCTATTGGAAAAGGAACAGCGATGGATTTATCGCTTATCCAGCCATTTGACCGGTTTAAACGACAACATTCCTTGGAATTCCCTCAGCAAGTAACTGTGCTGTTACCCAGTATTCAGACTTTTCCCTGGTAACTGTATAAACCAGATATGGTGTCCACTACTTTGCTGATCAGCCCTCGGGCATCCTTGCCCGACGCACCCACCACATCGTGTTCCCATTTTCTTTCTTTCTCCCTTCATTAGTTCCTCTTAATTTCATTTTAATTTTCAAGTCCTTGGCTACTCTCAACTACATAGGGTGCCCACTTAATGAGGGTGCGCCCATTTTGTGTCATCACATTTGATCTAGGACGCCCAACTCTCACATCACGGGCTTTTTAACTGGCCTCCATTTAAGGGTTCACACCACCGTGCGCCCTTTTTTCCACATCCCTCTGGATGTCCAGACTATTTACTTAACCCCCACTCAGGCATGCATCATATCCCCTCTTGGCCCCCACCCTTTGGCTGTTCTTATTCAGGTTACACCACTCCAATATGGCGCATGCTTTATGCGCGGCCAGCACACATAGAGAGCGCTAGTCGTTTCTCATCAGCATTCTCCTTTATGCTGATATCACCTTTGTGCTGATATTCCTTTACCAGGCGCCCGTCTCAGATTTTCCGGCACCCGCCATATGGCTGGTAAGGGCATTTTCCAACATTGCAACATGGCGCACGCACATGCGAGGTACACCCACTGTGAGCGATCTAGACCTCTCTCTTATGGGGCGTGTCCCCACGCCGACGCTCCCGTTACAAAGCCCCTGACACCGGCATTAACGCCAGCAGCCGGGACCATGGCAGACCGCAGTAGGTTGTAGCGGGATATTCGTCTTGACGAAGTAAGATCTTTCAATGTGTGAGCGCGCTAAGCTTAGCGCTTTCTTCCTTTTCTTTTGCAGACATGTTTAGCCACGTATACGATGTCCGTATACCTTTATGTAACTTGCCTAGATGTCTCATCATTTTTCCTACTTTCCTCCCCTGCCACAGAGTGTGACTACAGACGATTCCCCTCCCGGGCCCTGATTTCCTGCTGTAATTATGTTCTCTTTTTAACTCCATTTTTATTTTGTACTTTCTTTAAAACACGTGTTTTGATGCACGCTGTAAAAAATGCCGGTCACTGGTGCCACGGTCGACACACCGGCCATTTGGGCTAGCAGATTGCGTTCTGCCCATACTGCATAACTATGCTGCATTTAGTAGACATCGCAGGGTGACATGTGCCCTACATGATGTCACTCTTAGCATGCTGCATGTACTCCACAGTACTACTATCGATATCATCACGTCATTGTTGACCAGCATGCTATTTTCTCACCTGGTTTAGCCATTCACAATTCAATTTTACTTCTACGATAAAGTACTCTTTTAGCAGGCTACCAGATTATAAGGACTCACTGCGTTGCCCACTATATAGTCCTATACAAGCACAAGATCAAACAAAAGATTGCATTTTATGCTGCTTCTTTTTTCCTTTTATGTGTTGTTGTTTTGTCCTTTCCTTACAGGTTACTTCAAGTGGGGTCGTAAGTACCGACTCCCTTCATTTTTCCAACTCACCTTAGCGTGTGTGTTGTGATTTTTTAATACTCACGTGGCTATATTTTGCCACTCATTCACTTTTCCTCACCCGGTCCTGATGAAAGCCCCCTCTATTTTCTTTGCAGGGGCTGAAACATGTAGACCTATCACAGACAACTACGAGTTTAAACAACTCCATTAGTTGCGCTCTTGGATTTTAATATATCCTGGGCCGCCACAATTAAATACATTTGGCAAGGATCCCCAGAGATATTTTTAATTTGCACATCTCACATCACACTATCACACTACACCAGCTCCGCTGTAATCAGGCGTTGAAGCACAACCGGGCGGCATTAGGCCACCTGGTTGGGACCCCAATGATGAAGCATGACACCAACCAGGTTGGTGTGTGAGGGGTCTTTTAATAAAACCTAAGGGTTGTGAGGCACTGCTGCTTGCACAGTGAGTCCTGACTCTTTGTTTCTTTCAGTGGGTACGTCCACATTGTTTGTATATTGAACTTGGGGATAGGGACGTCCCTTGACCTTTCCTTGTTCTCCCCCCATCCTTGTTTTGATAATAATATATTCATTTCAGAAAGACCAATCAAAGGGTTGGTAAACATTTGACAGTCTCCTTCTCATACACAGAATGACATTAACCAATGCAGGTGTGGGACAGGATTTTCTCCAACATCCATAAAGTTGAGATAAATTAGTCAGGAAGACTTTCACAAGAGAAACTGTCACAGATTACACAGGACTCCAATTGAATAAAAAAATCTGCAGCTACGCAACACAGATCGGTGCTGGAAGTAAGTGCAAAAGAGAGATAGGCACGTATAAACATATGTGATTGATGTGTGCTAAACCAGCTTATTTCGGAATTCTGTTATCGAAAGAATAAACCCAATAATAGGCAAGTCAATTCACATACCAGAAAAATTGTATTTATTTAGTGGTGTTTCAAATATATCAACTGAGAGCCCACTAATAAAGTTGTGGATCCAGAAAGTGAAAATTACAGACAAAAAATGATTCAACAAAAGTGGGAAGGTGATGACCACGGCCCCATGGAGGATTTCGTCAATTAATTTTCTAAACTGGCCACTCGAGAAAGGGAAACTTTCACCTCTAGAAATAGATCAGGCTTCTTTAATGGCAGGTAGATAAAGTATTTGAATAATTGTGACTGAAGCATTCTTAGACAAGTGTAACTGACCTACTACATTTAATTTTTGATTTGCAAGGGTTTTTCTTAATTCAATTAAGACTGTATTTAAGATGGTTAGCCATATGTTAAATACTTACTAAGCATGTAATGTACACGGGACTATAACAGAAAGCATATATTGTTCTAATAAAAGATGACTGTGGAAAAAACATTTATTTCCCCAAAGTGCAATTTAATGTCACTATAGTAACATTCATTAAAGTATACACACACTTTTAGTTATCTGTTGGTGAATGAACATCAGTCATACACCTCCAGTTACCTCCACATGCCAAACTAGACTTTGACTTATTGTTAATATCCCTTACCTGTAAGTAAGCTGTCAGCTGGACTGCCTTGGACTGGTGGAGTAACACTGTGATGCTGGTGGGTGGCAGATGTTCCTACTTCTTGTTGCGTAGCGGCTGTGGATTGAGTAGAGTGTTTAGAGGGAGACTTCTGATTGGCTGTTGTGGGCTTGCTGGAACTGTAGAAGGAACTTAGTGTTTGTGGTTTGTGGGTTTGACTTTCGCGGTCTAGCAGTTTGTCCAAAATCTTTGCAGAGGAAAAAAGAAAGAGAGTTGACTAAAAAACTGGATAACAGCAACTGAAATACGAGCATCAATGAAATGTTAAATGTGTGCACAATACAAAAGGGGGTAATTACGATGGCGGGTGGGCCCACCACCGACAGGCCATCGGTGGCGGTTCGCCCGACATCCTGGGCATCGGTCCGCCTGCCAGATTACAATACCAGTGGTCGGAGAGCAGAGGTGGGGGGTAGGACCGCCGCCTCCGACAGGATCCATGATCTTGTCAGGCCGGCTGTCGGGCTCTTATCCCTACAATGGAGGCAGTGCCCGCTCAAGCACCAACATAGGGATTAGGATGTCCTTTTCCGACTGCCTTTTCTTGGCGGTCCCACTGACATGAAAAGGCAGACGAAAACAGACTTTGGGGGCCCCAAGCAGGGCCCCCGCCCCATATGGGCCACTGCTAAGTGGCCTGGGGGGCATCCATGCACCCTGTACCAGGCACCACAGCGTGCCTGTCACACGGTGCATGGATGTGCACTTAGTGCCTTTTTCTACGGCTGCTTGAACTGCTGCACTTTTCCTGAGCAGCAGCAACAAGCCGCAGTAGAAAAAAAGCACTTTACGACCACCTGTAAGGTGGTCGTATCCTAATAGGGCCGGTGGGCCCATTGACACTTTGTCGTACAGTCTCCTGCCCTAAACGCTGGCGGGCGGCAGTTTGACAGACTGCCATTGTAACAAGGCCCAAAGTGTCTCATATCCAAACTAATAAACAATCACTGACTAGGGCAACACAGCAAAAGAACAAATTACTTTCCACTGAAATTGTCTGCAATCGGTTAATCTCTCCATAGATACACAACAGCAACAACCAGAATACTCCCATTAGAAAATCAAAGAAAAGTGTTTTTTAAAAGCTAAAATTCACAAAATGCTTGGCCTGCACCCTCCACTGGACACAATTTACATCATGGTATTTATAGTGGAAATCTATATTATAGCCTTATTGCCCGCTATGCCAGCCATTAAAGGCCCGCTCCAGCGTTAAGGGCCCAAGCCGAAGGCTATTAGAACATTACGCCACTAGATGGCAGAATGTCCAAATTATAAAAACAAAGGCATCAGAGTGCGAGGGAGTTGAAATCCCAGAAGCTTCAATGCCTAGATTCACAGTCTTTGTTGTGATTGTTCAACATCTAACAGCCACGTGCAGGGTCATGGCTGTTAGCTGTTGAACAGTCACAGCAAGAGCTGCGAAAGGGGGCTGAAGTCAGCCCATGGTTCTCCCCAGCTTGGCTAAACTGCTTCTTTTTTTTGTTCAGCTGAGCCAGGGAGACCCAGCAGCTGAACAGCATTACCCCTTCCACCCTCTGAGGCTCCAGTGACTCTGAGCTAAGGAGGAGGGTGGGGGAAGGCTCCGGTGTGACCTGCATCACAGCCTCTGCCTTTTACTTTCCCCTGCCCACTCCATGTATTTTGGAAAGGCAGGGGAAAGAGAAAGGCAGAGGCTGTTATTAGTACATTGAAATGTTGAGAGCAGTGGGCCTATGCCAGTTTATATAGGCCACTGCGGCTCCATTGTCTTCAATGGGGCTCTCAACATTCCAATGTTCTAATTGCTCTTGGGCAGCTTAATCACAAGACTTTTTTGTAACATTGTCACCAGCGATCTATTAGTAAACAGCTTTTCTGGCTGTGCTAGGTAATACTATAGACCTTTTTTTAAGATATATAGTTTGGCATATATATAAATGAGGTTATTGCACACAAACCAAATTACAGGCAAAAGACTGTCAAATGGTGTGAAAATAACAGAAATGATTCAGGATTGCCTAAAATATGCAGAGAAGGAAATGAGAGAGAGGCAAAAGTAACTTGCTTGTAATGCTATTTCTTCATTGTGGGTATTTTCATTGAATTCATAAAAATTCCACACTTCCTTTCTTTGAAAAAAATACAATAATTCAAAATTTATAACAGGAATAAAAGGAATTCTTAAAAGGTTCACACCTACACAAATAAAACAGTTTGCAATCAAAAGTACCAAGCACTGGCAACACCAACTGTTTTGGCTTGGGATCCGACAGATCTCATGCTGAGATCTGATTGGTTGCCAACACTTGAAACAGGAACTGTTGGCAGCCATCTTGGAACTCAAACCCATCCGAATCCCAAGATAAAAGGCGAAAAAAAGAAGAAGGTTAGGAATACCCTGACCCCGTAGGCCCGGTTGTGGGGTCCCAAATGAACCCAGTCGGTAGCCAAAAATGTTTATTATAAATTTTATTTTATTAATATTACCACGAATTTGCAGAGGATCCCGCACTTGTTTTGTATATGCCCCCCCGGGTGGGTCAGGTCCCGGGTGGTGTATTACTAATTATAATGAGGGGAGGGAGCGCACGTGGCCCCCCTCACCAGACCAATTTCAGCCCCGGGGACCACATCCGAATAGACTAAGGGGGAGTGGAGTCGCACATCCCCCCCCCCCACTTCCCAGGGAGATTTCAGCCATGGAGACTCCAACCTACGGGCCCGGCCTTGCAATCAAGAGAGATAGGGGCCGCGTGGTGGGTCCATAAATGGCCCTGGGGACCCCATCCCCCAGGGATGGGGTCCCTAGAGTTCCTGCTATGTCTCCTATTATGTCCCAGTGTGTCCACCCCGGGACATATTGGTTTCCTTGCCTGCACATGTGCGGACAGGAAAACCTCTGTTTGCTATCGTTTGCAGGAGCAGTTTGAAGCTCCCACCAAGCGAGAGCCAACAGTAAGTCCACTCTCAGCGGGCAGGAGTATGAAAAATGCTCTTGCCTGCTGGGAGTGGACTTTTCATCTATTTCCCTGCCCGCTGTGAAGTGGGCAGATTAACAGAAGAAAAAATTGCTCCCGCCTACAGGGAGCAGCAATTTTTAACAGCTCCCTGCGGGTGGGAACAATGCTGGCTCCCCCTGGAGGTGGGGAGCTGGCTGAGGCAGCGGGGACCCCGGGCATTGGAGCTCCCCCCGTGGCCTCCAACAAAAAAGCAGTGGGTGCCCGGGGTAGGCCCCAGAGCACCCACCATTTAGAGGAGAGGTCGCGGGGATGGGTTCCCCTGGGTCAATACTGGTCCGGGGAGGGGGGCTGCGTGCCCACCTTCCCTTTTACATACTGGCCAGACCCTGGGGGATCGGGTCTACGGGGCCAATATTGGTCTGGGAAGGGGGGCTGCATGCCCCCCTCTCCCTTATAAATAAGGCCGGGCTCCAGGAGATGGGGTTACCGGGGCCTAAATGATCCCTGAGTCGGCACCAGGGCACCAACCATTTACTGGGCGGGCCCCAGGGGAAGGGGTCACCAGGGCCAGTATTGGCCTGGGGAGGGGGCTGCATGCCCTCTCCTTAATACCAGGCCCCGGGAGATGGGGTCCCCAGAGCTGAAATTGGCCTGGGGTAAAGGGGCTGGATGCGCCCCTCCCCATACTTTATGTGATTGGCCCCGGGGGATGGGGTCCCTGGGGCTAAATAAGGGCAGGAGAGTAGAGCCATGTATCCCTTCCCCTAAAAAAAAGGTGGCTGGCCACAGGGATGGGGTCCCCAGGGCCGAACTCGGCCCAGGAAGAGGGGCTGTGTGCCCACCACAGGGTTGACTGCCTTTGGGAGGTTGGCCACAGGGCCTGGCCTGCAGCCAACCCCACGCGATGCACAAAGGTTGGATTAACGTATGGTAATTAAATATTACTTTACGTTAAAAGAAAAACTGCAATTCTGTGAATAAAACAAAGGTTCAGAGACTTTATAGTTAGGAAATAAAATTTTAAAAACCCTAGAAATTCACAGAAAAAAACCCAAAGGTTACAGGGACATTATAGTTAGGTTCACATTTTACACGCACAAAACTATAGAAATTCAGCAGTTATAGTTACCTCAAGTAACTATAACTCATGCCCTAAGGTAACTATAACTCGCGCCCTCGCCCTGCACTGCTAATTCCCCACATATTGCATCGCTCATGACATCTTCTAGGACCTCATTGATAATATCACTGCAACATTTGCAATGAAATATTGATGAGAAAACCGTGCATGGCAGGGATGCGAGTTATAGTTAGCTTAGGGCACGAGTTATAGTTACTTGAGATAACTATACTGTTGAATTTCTGTGGTTTTTAGAGTTTAAAACGTTACGTTGTTACTAAAAATTTCACCTAACTATAGCGTTTCTTTAACCTTTGTTTTTTTCAGTGAATATATAAATAAATATTTGTGTGTGTGTGGGTGTGTGGCTGTCTGCAGCATATCAATTAGGATGTAGTGGGAATACGACTTTCCATGTACTCTGGGCTTTTCTTCCAATATTGTTGATGAACAATACAGAGAACAAGAAACTTTGTCCTTTCTTCTAATGGCAGCCAATGAAGTGTATTGAGTGCTGGCTTTACATGGTTGAGCTTTTGAAGGCTTATGCACAGTCCTATTGCGTGATTCTAAAGGATCTGCCTTTTTCTGGTCAGTTTATTGGAAGTCCAGTGTATACCAGATTACAGTTGTCCAGTCTGGCCATTAACAAGGATTTCATCAGTTCCATCCAATAGGTGTACTAGAGTAAGGGCTGGACCTTTCAGAGCAAGGATAGCCGCAAATTTCAACCCTTTAACGCCAAGTTGATTTTGGAAGAAAAAGACATCTCTATGATCAATAGAGCTCCATTTTTGCATTCCTGGAGGACGGCTTTCCTGATTTTATGGCTAATCAGAGCTGATGGGACTGTGGCCTGTTGTATGCAAAGAATAAATTATTTATCTTTGGTAACACTCTTTTGATGGATACTCTATCTAACTGCAGGTTCCTCACCTAGTGAATCTTCAAAGGCGCCAGACTGGATCACGAAACTCTTGCAATAGCTCCCAAGTGCCGGTATGTGGTGCCATCAGCCTCTTTCATGACTCCGTCACATCTGCAGACATAAGGAGGATGCACATAGATACCATCCCTGTGCGCTGACATCGTTTTATTCATTGGTCTTTTCCATGCGTTAGACACAACTGCCTTTCCTTTGTTCCCACCAGCGATTCCAACAAAGAGCTGATCATTCACCTGGTACTTCATAGTCCTATTAATGTAGAAGCTAAGGGCCCGCTGTGAATGTAAAAGGTGTAGCCTCTCCTCCTCCTTAGACGGATGTAGCTAGAGTGACCAACCGTCCGTAAATTTCACGGACCGTCCATTATTTAGGACTCTTGTCCATTGTCCGTGAGGAATCCTTTCATGGACGCCTTTTGTTTGTAATTTCGGACATTAGAGCGACCTGTCAGGGACAAGCAGCCTGAGAGTTCTGTAACTCTCACTGCAGGGGACAGCTCGCACTCCTGCTGTGATCTTAAGGGCCTGCAGCAGCCGCTCCCTGACCTGGCACAGACTGTTATCGGCCCATTATCATTCTGTATGTCGGACTAATTATCACATACAGAATGATAATGGGCCTCTGCGCAGTGACTGAATTTGCTGGGCATCCTCCTGCCAGAGCCTAGGGCATGGTACGCTGCTATTGTTTAGGGGCTCCTGTCACCTCACCAGGGGCCAAGTTCTGGGGAGGTGGATGTTTAATTTTGGTGCGTGTTGCCCAGGCGCATCTACTGTTAGCCTCTTACACTGTCACACAAGCGGCGACAATGGTACAAACACTATTTTTCCTTTATTATTTATTTCTTTTGCACCAATAGGACACAGTTTCTATATTTGTGCTGTTATTATTTCATGTTTACCCTGGCCCCGAGCCCCCTTAGCTTTTACACATCACATCCCCTTGGGATGATTGATCGGGTCTGGTGTTTTTTTCAATGGGGGAAAGGAGGCATGTAAGATCTGAGAAGCCTTCAGCTTTGACCTTTTTCTTCATTTTTGGGGGGGGAATATGCAAACGCAGGTATTTAAGATTCACTGGCACATACAGCAGATGCAGTGCAAGGTTCACTCGAGTCCCAAAGGCATCAGCCATGCAGGGTTCCTGAGCACTCTGAAAAGCTCAGCATGAGCAGACCCAGTGCAAGCTTTGCTGATGTGCAATCACATTAGATAAAGCACAGCTGCCAGTAGTGCAAGTTTCCCTCACACACAGAATAATGTACAGCACACGCAGCAGCCTGAGCTTTCCTAACACATAGACCACTTCAGAGCATTTGACAAAGCAGATAGTTTTGGCTTTTGTATATTGAACACTTCTGGTGTCTCCTTACCATTGGCCCAGGATCATTCAGAACATCAGCCCTGAACCATTTCTAGTGGTGAGGGCCCCAGATAAAGTAGTGGTCCAGCTCATTGACTAGGCTGGATAGAAGTGTGGCATAACTAAGGTGCAGGCACTGAATTACAGTGCGAAGATCTGGCACTGAAGGCAGGATAAGGTGCGACCCTGGTGGCAGTGAAGAACTAACATTGGTAGGCCACACAGAGCTGGTGGTGGTCTGTGTGAGGAGTTAGCACTCGTTAGACAGGGGGGCTGAATAAAGAGCAGCCTTGGCAAGCTGCATTGTTTGAAGTGTATATATAGAAGTACAGGTACTCACTATCCCAGGGTACCTCTTTGGTACGGAGAAGTGCTCATGCTGTCCTTTCCAAATAAAAGATGTGCACCGACTCAGTAACTTCTCATTTAAAGCACTGATGTCCATTGTGAGGAATGGGCAATGGAGGCTGTATGGTTTATGATGTTCTACAGATTGCAAATTCACCTACTCCTAAACTCAAGAGTGTTTCACCTGCTCCTTTCCACCTACAATGTAATAAACCTTAAAGATCCATTACATCAACTCAATTTCTGCTGTTGAATGCAGGAAATGTACCCTATGCTTTTATTTAATTTAAAGATCAATGTAGATTTTTTTGTATACTATGAAACAGTTTTAATGTAAACAGTAATTTATTTATTTACCTTAGTGCTTTGACCTGGTACCATGCAGGATAATCAAATGATGCTGGTAGGCAGTCTGAGGAGCTAGTGGGCCGAGCTCTGGGGAGGTGGAATTTTCATTTTGACACTCCATACAGGGTTAAAGGTAGAGCCGTTAGATTCCTTGTGGGCCAGCGATTTATAGGCTGCAAACTTCACTTTAAATCTGGTGCATTAGCTCGAATCTGTGAGTAACATACTGGGCCTCGTTTCATAAAAATGTCACCTCGGAGAAAATATGAGATAACCAGAGCATCTTGGATTCACACCAGCTATCTTTTACAGTAGTCCCAGTGTATAAATATGAACAATTCTGAGCATATTATGAGATGTACATGTGCCTAATGAGATACAAGGCGCTTCACTCACAAAATTGGAAATTTGGTCAAGTAGGGTCACTTCTATAATTGGAACAAGTTTGTGACTGCTCAGGAACTAATTCCAAGAGTACCCTTACAAAGCTGTGGCAGTCTCAACATCATAGGAGGACCCCCATGTGTAAACATTTATATGTTCAGGAATGCAGCTTGATTGTATTTTGATTAAAAAGGTAAAATATAATGCAGAAGTGCATTGGCACTTGCTATCATTTCTTTTCTAAAGAGAAAAAATATTTTCCTATGGAGAAACCCGTCCCCATAAATCCTCACCAATTTTTGGGAAGCCCTGCCCTTTTACTGCCCTGAAAACAGATTTATTCCAACACTTGACAAAAGTAAATCTGCCACTGTTTTAAGGATATTAAAGTACCTGCTAAGGGTTTTTGAATACATTTATACTTGCTAGTTTCCCAGGTGTTCTAATCTCAGAATGCTGATGTGTATAGGAAAGTGATGAATGGAGTGCTTGAATTAATCTCAGTCACTGGTCACTCAGGCCGCGTCCCAGTCCATCGATATTTTGCACATCATACCACCTTAGTTTGGAAGTAGCGCAGAGGGATAGTGTGCCTCCAGCGAAGCACAATGTGTAACATGCAGATCAAATAATTTTTTTTTTATGTAGACAGGTCAGTGGGTTACTGGTTTTGTCACAGGGACCCTTTTGTTAATTGCAGTTCATAAGATACAATCCTAATATAGCACAGTGAGCTATGAACCAAAATCAAATAGCAACATGGAAACTGCAAGGCACAAGTTTAAAGCCTTATTGTTTTCTCTAATCTTTCATTATTCTAAGGTTGATAAATAGGGCTCCTTTGGATAATAATAATTTGGCACGGGTAGGGTTGGCAAAGGTGGGCACACCTCTCTTCCTAATCTGGTTTTCCCGCCAATTCTCCCACCCATAGTGGGGGGCAGAACCGGTGGGACCCAGTGGTTGGGGGCAGCAAAAGGCAGGGTCAGCTAACAAAGGCAGCAAGTCTTTGAAGGTTCCCCTTCGTGGACCCTGCATATCCTGGGAGAGGAGGCACGACACCTCTGCTCAGGAAGGGCTTTGTATCTGGACCCAGAGGATGGAGGCCCTCTACCCAGGGGTCAAGAAACCTGTCTGGTGGTGGCAAATGGTGGGTAGCCATTCAGAAACCACACCAGGGCTGGTCGTGCTTCAGGGGGCATTTCTAAGATGCTCTCTGAGTGCATTTTACATTTAATCCCACACTGGCATCAGTGTGGGTTTAATGTGCTGAAAAGTTTGCAACCAAACTTCCTAGGTTTCAGTAAAGCCATTATGGAGCTGTGGAGTTCGTAATGACCAGCCCCTAGACCATATACTCTTTATGGCTTTACTGCACTTATAATGTCTAAGAATGGACTTAAACAATGTAGGGGTAGTGCTCATGCAACTGTACCCTCACATGTGGTCTAGTGCACCCTGCTAGAGGGGTGACTTACCTAAGCCACAGGCAGTGGGTTGCAGGCATGGCACACAGGGATGTGTACCATGTCGACTCTTCACTTTTCTCTGCACCATAAACACGTAGTCTGAATGGCATTGTGTGGGTGTTAAGGTGCGGGGTCTCTAAGGGTGGCACAATATGTGCTGCAGCCCTTAGAGGCCTTTCCTGGTCACAGTGCCCTTGGTACCAATGGTACCTTTTACAATGGGCTTACCTGGGGCCAGGGATGTGCCAATTGTGGATACACAGTTCCAGTTTGGGAAAAGAACACAGACCCTGGGAACCTGATTGGCAGAGACCCAGGGTACATTAAGTCGAAGTGCATCTGAAATCTGGCAAAAAGTGTGTTGGGGGGGGGGGGTGTTACTGCAACAGAAACCCACTTTCTTACACCTGGTCGCTTACAATATTCAGGAATCGACAAGGATATTGCAGGGTCATATATGCTCATGCAGATATGCCCTCACAGGAGATACAGTGTACCCTGCCTTGGGGTTACAAGGTCTGCTATAGGGATGACTTACCCATATCCCATGCAGTGTCTGTGGGCATGGCACACAGGGATGTGTGCCATGTAGACTCTTCAGTTTTGTCTGCACCAAGACAAGCAGGTTGCAGTGGCAATGTACATGTGCTTGGTGAGGGGTCCCTTAAGGTGGCACAATTCATGCTGCAGCCTTCAAGGACTCTCTTTAGCCACAAGGCTCTTGGTATCAGGGGTACAATTTACCAGGGACTTATATGTGAGCTAAAGTGATGCCAATTGTGGTATAGTTTTAGAGAAAGAACACTGGCACTGGGAACCTGGACAGCAGGGACCCAGTACACCTGCAACAAAGCCAGGCAAAATGTGGGGGGTGTTAAGGTACTGCAACAGAAACCCAGCTTCCTACAGCTTGCCACTTGGAAAACTGCACTCTAGTCCAGCACTGCACATCCCAATTAGCTATATTCTATGCCTGCTGATTTACATCTCACAATGTCACTTAGATATGAGATGCTAGTAACAAAGTCCATCCGAACAGATCTTCCCGACCACTTCTCTGACCAAACATGCCTGCTCAGAACCATGTATAAACAAAATATCAGACAGGAGAACCCAGTTCAATAACCATATAAATAGATTATGATTATATGAAATACCACAAAAAGACCTGCACAGTTGTTCAAAGCTACATGCATACCGGAAAACCATGAAGTGCATGATTGTCTCAACCTAGTATAAACGTATTTTGAATTGTACTTGTGTTGGTTGTCTATTTACCTCCTCTGATGCGTCAGTAAAACGTATCTTTTGTCCCATATTTTTGTCCTGAATTTTGACCTTCTGTCCTGAATTTTTGTCCTGAATTTTTACCCTTAGTCCAGAACTATACACTCACTGTCCTGAATTTGCACCCATGTCAGTTGGTCACCCTAGATGTAGCAGAGAGAAGACTATAGCGAGCATTATGAACTGCCTGATACGAAACGATGACACCACTTTCAGAAGAAAAGATACACAGGTCCTAAATACCAGTTTGAAAGGGAAGAAGGTAGTGTATGTGCAGAAATGATTGTAATGACAAACACGGTCTTCAGAGGTCGAATTCTCAGGGTCCAACTCTGAAGAGACTGCAAAAGAGCACACATCAAGAATGTTAATAAATTGAGGTCCCACTATGTCATAATCAAGAAGGTAAGAGGAAATATGAGTGAAAGGCCAACATCCACCACTCAATGGCTATGGCAGCAACATCAGCGATATGAATCCTGTTCCTAAGGAATCCCCAATGCTGAGTCCACTGCAGGCGAAGATTCCAATGTAGGGCTTGCATGTGCCAACAACCAGAATTGTTAAGCATGGGACAGTAGCTCTTTCCTAAAACACTGAGATCACAGACCAAAAGTCCTGAGCTAACTGAAGCTGTGAGGATGCCCACTGGTAACAGCATCTAGAATGGCCTGATAAATGGAAGCCTCTGAGAAGGTCAAAGATCTCACCTGGGTATGGTGATGAAAATCACACAGTAACCCCACCATTGTTTAAAAAATGATGCATGATTAGCTGAGGTAAATCCTACCTTCAGCAGCCAGTTGAGATACAAGATTACAGGAATACCTGTCTTTCAAAAATGGGCAGCCACTATTGATATGACCTCCGTAAAGACCCAAGGGGCAATGTTAAGCCAAATAGTAGGATGGTGAATTGGAAATTAGCTGAACCCTCTACAAAGCAGAAATGATTTCTGGGAGCCTGCAGGATATGGACATGAAAGTACCCATTCAGCGGTCTAGGGACAGCATCCAGTCCTTGGCATTATAAGCCAATAGAACCTGTGTCATCATTATTAACTTTTCCTTCTTGAAGAAGTTCAAGACACTGAGGACCCATCCTCCTTGGGTACTAGGAAGTACCTGTAACAGAAACCCAGGTACCTATCCACCTCTCTACTGTTTCAATTATTCCTTGGGCAAGCAACAATATCATCTCTTGGGACACAATAGTGGGATGATTTGCGGACGACTGAGTAAAAACAGTTGGAATGTGAGGCAGATTGCACGAAAAGGGGAGGGCATAACCTTGTGAACAAACTAAAGGACTCATTAGGCTGATAAGAGTACCTTTGGAGTAGACAGCGCTGGAATTGGCCCAAATCCAAAACAATCCACCCCACTCAAATCCACCCCACTCCAATGCACCTCACCCCAATCCACACCAATCTATTCCCCCCGAATCCAGCCACATCCAATCCAATCCACCCCAATCCAATCTACTCCAGTCTCCCCAATCCAATCCACCACAACCCACCCCACTCCAATCCAAAACAATATGCCCACTCCAATTCAATCCACCTTACCCAATCCAATCCACCACACACCAATCCAATCCTCCCCAATCCAGCCAAATGCAATCCCCCTCAGCCCAATCAAATCCACCCCACTGCCTCCCCAATACAATCCACCCCATTCAGTCCACTCCATCCCAATCCACCCGCTCCACTGCAGTCAATTCCACCCACTCTACTCCAATCCACCACACACTACCCCAATCCACCCCAGTTCAGTCCACCCCACTAAGTGCAATCCATCCAGCCCACCACACTCCAATCCACCCCACTCCAATGCAATCCACCCCACTCCAGACCAATCCACCCCACTTAAGTCCAGTCCAGTCCAATCCACCCTACCCTACCCACCCCACTCCAATCTAATCCACTCCCTCCAGTCCAATTCACCCCCACACTCCAGTCTAATTCCTCCCACTCCAAACCACCCTACTCTAATCCAATCCACCCCACCTCATCCAGTCCACCCACTCGACTCAATCCAACCCACTCTACCCCAATCCATTCCACCCCAATCTACTCCAATTCGATCCACCCCACTACCTCAATCCAGCGGCGGCTGGCATGGATCCGGAGTGGCGGGGCAAGACGGGGAAAGAAAAAGTAAATAACATTTACCTCTTCGTCGCGTCTCTCCTCCTTGTCCCTCCCTCCACTGGAACATGAAGCACCCTGGCTTCCAGGCTCCCCTGAGCCAAGCACAATGCAGCATTGTGATTGGTTTGAGCCCCGTGGTTCGACGTTCAGATGGGGACTAGGGCCTGGGCATGTTCTCCACCCAGGCTGTTATGCAGCTTGGGTGGAGAACATGCAAAGTGCGCATGAATGTTTGGCCGGCCCGAGACGGCCAAACATTTATGCATACTTTACAGAGTGCCCACCTCTCCTCCCCTGCTTTGAGAGCAGAGCAGTCTGGCCCGCCAAGCTGCCGCACTGCCGCAGCAAGAAAAAATAAAATGATAATAACATTGAGTTATTTTATTTTTTCTTTATTTACACTGCTTAAAAGCAGTGGGGCGAAGCTCCTCCACCTTAGCGGAGGAGCCGCCACTGCTCCAACCCACTCCACCCTCTTCCACCCCACTCCACTCTGCGCCACTCCATCTTACTCCACTCTATGACACTGCACTCTACCACACTCTCTGCCACTGAAGCACTGAACTCTGCTCCCCTCTATTCAACCCTATGGCACTCTACTCCCCCCTTCTCAACTCTACGTCACTCTACTCCAACAAATCCAGTCTACGGCACTCTACTCCGCCCCACTCCATTCTAGGATACTCCACTCCCCTAATCTTTAGCCATGCTGAACAGCAGCCACACTGGTGTACATTATGGCAAAAACCCATTGCCAAAGCCAATAGCTCTTGTATAGGAGAGACCTATTGGCTTTGCCAATGCTTGTAAACTCCTTTCAGAGCCCCCATAGAACGCAGCCTAAACAGCAACTAAAGATAACTGGCGCACAAATAACCCTGGCAGTCCTGAACAAAAGGACAGCTCAGGTAAAGGGGAGAGCGGGGCTCTGGGTGACCTGAGCAGACAGGGAAAGAAAGGGGAAATTATACATGAACAATAGTGAAACCTCAACTATATAAAAATCTGCTACAAGAGTTTGGCTCATTGTCTTAAGCCAGGTCAGTTGGGCAATGCGACTGAGTAGGAAAGTGCCCCCCTTTTTACATGGTTACCCCCCACTTTTTACCTGACACCTGATGCAACCTGACTTGATGTGCCCTGGGTCCCGGCCAATCAGGTTCCCAGGGCCTGTGTTCTTTCCCAAACCTCTACCTTTGTACCCACAATTGGCACATCTCTGGCCACAGGTAAGCCCCTTGTAAACGGTACCATGGGTACCAACGGCACTGTGACCAGGGAAGGCCTCTATGGGCTGCAGCACCTATTGTGCCACCCTTAGAGACCCTGTACCTTAACACACACATACTGCCATTGCAGGCCACGTGTTTTAGTGCAGATAAAAGTGAAGAATCGACATGACACACATCCCTGTGTGCCATGCCTGCAACCCACTGCCTGAGGCCTAGGTACGTCACCCCTCTAGCAGGGTGCACTGGCCCTCAGGTGAGGGTACAGTGATATGAGCCATGTACCCCTACAGTGTCCAAGTCTATCTTAGACATTGTAAGTGTAGTAAAGCCATAAAGAGTATATGGTCATTACGAACTCCACAGCTCCATAATGGCACTACAAAAACCTGGGAGGTTTGGTAGCAAACGTCTCAGCACATTAATATAAAATGCACTCAGAGGGCATCTAAGAGATACCCCCTGAAAAACAACCAGCCCTGGTGTGGTTCCTGAATGGCTGGCCGCCATTTACCACCACCAGACAGGTTTCTGGACCCCTGGTTAGAGAGCCTCTGCTCTCTGGGTCCAGAGACAAAGCCCATCCTGGGCAGACGTGTCATGCCTCCCCCTCCAGGATAGGTTGGGTCCACGAAACGTCAAAGATCTGCCTCCTTTGCAAGCTGTCCCTGCCCTTTGCTGCCCCCAGCAACTGGCTCACACCGGTTCTGCCCCCCACTTTGAATGGGAGAATCGGCGGGAAAACCAAGCTGAGAGGTGTACCCAACTTTGCCAACCCCACCCCTCATGTGGAGGAGGTGAGGTAAAGCACACATCTCCGTCCCCTCCATCTTGAAGATGAGGGGACCCTGCCAATTAGGGAGAGGCTCATGCCTCCCTCCCACTGGAGGGTGCCATAATAGGGGGTGTACCCACCCCAAAGAAGGGACCAATTGGTCCCAACCTTCACACCCCTTTTAACACCCCTAAGTTTAGTATTTAGTGGCAACCCTGAACCTTGCCTCCTCAGATTCGAGGAAAAAAGAAGGAGCACCAAAGAGTCGTGCTGACCCAGGAAGAAGAGGATGTTGTGTAGCTCCTATAGTACCCCTGCAGGACCTGCGCATTTGGATAACATATACTGCAGGCTTGGTGGCAGACTGACTCCGTGCACCCCCACCGTATATGTTAGCCTGGTTTGCATCAGCTAGCTCGCAGTGCCACTAGTGTCTCCTCTTATTGGGGAGAGATTAGTTTCTGGCAACCTTGGATCATGACAACCCTGATTCCCTCAGAATCGTGGAAACAATATACTACCTTTCGCTCAGTCACTCATGCTCACTTATTCGATTTGTCTCAGAGAGTTACACAGAATAAACAGTCGGGCGTTTCAATAAGTATTTATTGAACAGTTGTTATTCTAGTGTAAAATATATGTGCTGCGGTAACCAGCAGACAATAGCAGAGATATATTATCAGCAGTACGATAAAAGCAAAGGGATAGAACAGTTCTACCATATTGCGATAGTCATGAATACATACATGAATATAAAAGCATTATGCAAGTGCGCGTACTCCTACGATGCCTAACTAGATGTACCTGAGTGTACCTAGCATATGTGTGTAGGTCTAAAAGCTAAGAGCCAAGAATCCTTCTAGGATTTAGTCGAACCCCCATACCTGAAATAGAGAGAGTGTGGGACCCCGTCCTGGTCTCGAGTTGGACACCCCGTCCGGGTTGTGTTAGACCACTGTCAGCTTGAGCGTCTGCATGCAGGAGCCTCAGCGTCTCTGGTCAGTGTGTCAGCATGGAAGTCTCGGTTCCCTCTATCTTACCGGGGCAAGATGTGGTGTATTTATACCCTAAAGAGTCTCGGTCCTCAGTATGGTTTGTATTGGACATGAGGAAGACGTCAGGGGTGAACTTTGTACATACATATTATGCACGTGGTGTATTCTTAGAGAGCCATGCATAATTAATGAGTACAGTGAGGGCCTGTGTTTGGGAAAAACCCTGCTGTATTCAAAACCACAGGATAGATAACGTTCAGCCCTCAGAGCTCGTTGTGTACTAGCTGGGACCAATGTAGGTGAAAGATCATGCCTATATAAGGAATCATGACTATAATAGGACATGTACAGTTATGACCATAATTGGGCATATGCGACTATGACCATAATAGGGCAAGTACGAATATGACCATATTAGGGTAACTATGAATACGTCCATTTTAGGGCATGTACGAACGGGTCTACATTAGGGCCTCTATGCGGGATATAACACCCACTCCTCTTCCGAACTGGATAAAAATGACCATACTTAAAATCTGGACAATTTAAAAACATTTTTAAAAGCAAGTAAAAACATGGTTCTAAAAAATCGTTAAAAATGTAGGTGATTAAAAAAAAAATTTTTTTTAAATTCAGCTTTTCTAGTTGCCACTTGAAAAAAGTCAATATTGTCTCTCTATAGAAGAGTTATATTACCATAAGCAGGAGAAGGCCATGCTTTTCTCAAGCGAAAGTGTCAATGTAAGAAAATGTTCCAAATTTAGATCGTTTGTTTTGAAACGAGCAAAGAAGCCGAATTCTTTCCCAGGACACGATGAGCCAATTCAAGATTACCCGTCCTGGCTGGGAAGCTCAATATTATCGGTGTCTGCTGCTGTAGATGACAAATCCAACGCCTCACAGAGAACGTCAATCGCACATAGATGGAATGTAGCACTGCCAACAGTCGGTGCTGCGGCAGCTTGTGCGGCAGTTGTAACCTGAGTGCCTGTGGAAGAATCACCTAACCCAGCAGGAGCGAAAGGCACCTGTGGATTCTCCAGGAACGCATTCATCAGAATCAGAAGCCGCTGAGGACAACGCAGAGCGTGGGCCGTTATGGGGTCCAGCATTGCATCCGTGCCCGGAGGCGCATCTGATGGAAATGTTAGACAAAGATCCAACGTGCATTCCTCTCCGCAGAACAGGCATCGAAGAACAGGTAAGATGCAGTCTACCCAGACTGGTCTAAATGATAGAAACCATGAGGCATTGAGTTCTCGCAGGCAGGAAATGCCCAGAAGTTGTACCATGCGTTCACGGTATTTCCGGTCCAGGAGCGTGTTCACCATTCCCTCGGGAAGTGGGACGTCCATTGCGTAGCAGCAATATTACAATCAGGATTCCTGCGATTAGGAACAGGATGAGCGGGAATCCTCCAAATACGCTTCCCAATACGGAGTGTATAAAATTTGGGATTACGGGGGCGTGGCTTGGGCGCGCATGGAGTGAGACGTGTGCCATCGAGTCTCCGCTCCAGCGCCTCTTGCCCTTACCTTTCTCCCGGCCTCCGGGCCCCGCTTCTTCCCGGGGCGGGCTCCGCTTCTAGTCGGGATCTCTGGGGCGGCATTCTGGGTCGCGGAGGCCCTCTGGGGGCCCAGTTGCTTCGCTCCCCACTGGCCGGTCCCGGCCTGGCTTGCCGTGTCCGCCATCTTGGTTCCCGGCTGCCGCAGTGATTCCGGCGGCGCCGGATGCCTCGCCTCGGCGGGACCTTACCTTTGCTGCTGGTGACGGAGTCCTCGGGGGCTGTACCCCCCCCTGCCACTCTGTGACTTGGCGCCGCCGCCCGGACCTCCGCGGCTGTTTCCCTGCGGCTGGAGCCGACCTGACCTCTGCGGACCGCCATCTTGGGTTCCGGCCGACGCCGCATCCCTGCTGGGGCCCGTGACGCCTCCCTGGAGGGGGGTGACCGGCGCTGCCGTCAGCGGTGTGGTTCCGACCCACTGACCACCCGCTGCTTTCCTGATCCCTCAGGTCGCTGCTGGCACGGGGCCCCTCGGTGACCGCAGAGCCTTCCAGTGGTTCCACATGCCTTGCTACTCACGTGTGGGGAGTCGCCCGGTGGATTTAGCGGACCGTGGCCAGGGCGGTGCAGGTACCGGGACGGGAGGCCCTCTCTGTTTCTACGTGGGCCCTTGATGCCCAGCTCCACATCGTGACTCTGTCTGCGCCTGCCGCTCCTTGGCTTCGGCCCTGTCCTGGCCCCCCTTCCTGGGTACAGCCTCTGTGGCGCAGAGCGGAGGGTCACGTCCATTCCTGGTGGCCCCCCTGTTGGAGCTTGGCCTGTGCCTTCTGACACTTGTGCTCTGGTTGCTACGGCCTGGGCCACTCTTGGGGCTTAAGCATCGTTAGAGGGCCCTCCCCTGCCTGTGCTGTTCCCTATTTGGTGGTGGAGGCCCCCGGGGCTGTGCTGTGTGTTTGGTGCTTACCTCCGTCACCGGGGTTGTATACCCCCCGCCAGACTTACTTACCTCGTCCCTTGGTCCACCCTCTGCATTTCTTCCCCGACTGGGCCTCTGGTTTCTTGGGACACCGCCGCCATGCCGCCCAAACATAGGGGCACCAAGGACACGGATTCGGCTGCCTCCCGCGACAATCCAGTGACTTCCCTGTGGGCCAAGGCGCCTCCGCCCACTCAGGATGACCCCCTTGCCTCCTCGGGTGCGTCCGCCCACGCGGTGCTGATCACCCAAGCCTATATGTCATCCTTCCTGCAGGAAATCAAGTCCAAAATCAGCTCCCTACGGCAGGACTTCAAAGTTGGGCTCCAGGATGTTCGCAGGGATGTCGTGGAGATTGGCGATAGGGTGGATGGTCTTGAGAGGACGATGGACGCCAGGACGGAGGACATTGAGGGTCTCTGGAGGAAGGTGTCTGAGCTGGTAGATCAGAATATCCAATATAGGCACATCAGTACAAAAAGAGTATGGACAACCCGGGTCTTAGTTTCGATGATGAGACAGTTGCAGAGATTCTTAGGGCTCCTTCCCTTTTAGCAGGAGATGGGAGTGTAGCAACAGGAAGTAAAAATGACGATTGGAAGACTTTACAAACATTGAGAAAACTTCAAATTAAGACAGCCCTACATGGGACAGTTATGACAGAATACCCTAAGGGCTAATATTGCCCCAAATGGCCTCCTTGTGACACTGGCTCCCAGAATATTCTTGGAAGACCTTACCTTTCGACGTGAATGGTCCAAGATAGCCTGGAAGTGCACACGCGACTGGCTTGTGTTAATTATCAACACGGCCAAACGTTTATCTGATGAACTCCTCATACAGATTACAATAGCTGAGAACGGATTAAAGGCAGGGATATCTATTTCTGCATTTAAATCACGACTTGCAGAAATAAATGAGGAGATGAACGACCATAAAGAATACCTGACAACAAAAAAGGTGAACCAACTCCAAAAGGACTTGAAACGTTTCGATAAAGAGAAAATTTACCCTTACACCAAAGATGATTATGTTTTCCAGTACAAAGAGACCACATCAGATGAAGACAGCAGTACTAATTCAGTTAGGTCGGATTCCATCAGTTGTGACTCGAGCAATGAAAACAATCAACGAAGACAGAGGGGAGGATATAGACACCAACAACCCCCCCCTGTTCCAAGGTTTTCCACCATTTCCCTTTCAACCTCAGATGTACCAAGGTCCATGGATGGGACCTCCCCCTATGTGGAATGGGCCACCAGGACACCACTCCCAGATGCCTCAATACCAACAATTTCCGAACCCCCTTTTTTCAACAGAGGGAGGGGCAGAGGAAAAGGCAAAAGAAGAGGAGGCCCCAAGAATGTCCATTGGCAAGATCAAGAACAGATGGTACTGAGGAGCAAGAAAAACAACCAAACCCTAGTGGTGAATCTTTCATCCAGACCATTGATAGAGGGCGAATATAGACTCTTGGAGAAGGGCCTGGGCTTTGTCCCCACCCCCAAGGAGGATGACTTCAAATTACATCAGGAACTTCATCAGTTCTTTCGGAAAGTACGACTTAAGGCATTTTTCCAAGATAAACCTGAGCACCCAGTTACAGGAACTGGTCTCAAGAAGAAATCTAGATTCACCCCTAATGCCGCGATGACACCAAATGAGGTTCTGACATTTGAACAAGCAATCCTAAAAGACGTGAAACAGATCACTAAGAACCATCCGTTTGATAACCTTACGAAGGAAGAGAGAGGATTGTTGAAGACCATTACAGAAGATCCAACCATCATCGTGGAAACCCGCTGATAAGGGCGGAGCAATCGTCATACAGGATGTGGGGGATTATGATGCCGAGTGCCTTCGCCAATTGTCAGATACCAAGTATTACCAACGGATTGAAGAAGACCCCACCAAGCGATTGTCCATTCAAATCCAGAGCCTTATAACTGAAGCAGAGACAGAAGGCTGGATATCTCGGGATGAAGCGGCCTTCTTGACTAATGAGGATCCACGGATCCCATATTTTTATAGTCTTCCTAAGATTCATAAAGGCATGAATCCACCACCAGGACGTCCGATTGTGTCCGGGATTGACTCTTTGCTAGAACCTCTCAGCAAATTTTGTGATTTCTTTCTCCGGCCATTGGTTGTGAAGACCCCAACCTACCTGAGAGACACCACAGAAGTCCTCAATCTCATTGAAAACTTCAGTGAACCTGGCTCTATTAATCTCCTAGTTACCCTGGATGTGGAAGCATTATACACAAACATCCCCCAGGATTCCACCATTAGGGTTCTGGAAGGAGCTCTCCGTGATTTGGATCCATGGCCGTATGAGACTCCCATTAACTTTATATGTGAATGTGCAACCATTGCTCTAAAAGAAAACTTCTTTGCTTATGAAAAGAAACTATACCATCAGACACAAGGCACCAGTATGGGAAGCACATTCGCGCCGAGTCTGGCGTGCCTCTATATGGCTAATTTTGAGTCCGAATACATCTTAACAACGACCAATCCATACAATACTAACATTCTGTTATGGCGCCGTTTCATCGATGATGTTATTGTCTTTTGGAAAGGAACAGAAGAAGAGTGTCATAATTTCTTCGAATGGGTGAATACATTAAATCCCTTTCTGAAATTTACGGGCTCGTTGTCTAACAATAACATCCCGTTCTTGGACCTACGGATTTCTTTACAGGAGGGCTCTCTTCTAACCACCAACTACAAAAAGACTACAGATAGGAATAGTCTCCTGATGTACCAGAGTCACCATCCGAAGGCATTGAGAGATAACCTCCCGGTAGGCCAGTTTTTACGCCTAAGGAGAAATTGCAATACTCTGAATGAATTTGAGGCCCAAGCACAAATCCTGTCTGACAACTTGACAGCAAGACAATATCCTAAAAAATCATAAAACAAGCCCACAAAAGAGCCAAGAATAATCACAGGGCAGCCCTTTTGGAGACAAGAGAGAAGACGAAAATCGAAACAATGACATGTGTGACCACATTCACACCGAACTCTAACATTATACAGAAGATTGTCAAAAGACACTGGAAAATATTGGAAACCGGTGACTTTAATCCAGGCCCATTGCCCCTATTCGCCTTTAAACGCACACAAAATCTCAAGGACATCCTCGTACATACACGCCCTAAAAAGACTAAACAGACGCAACCCACCCTTTGGGCCCTGCCGCCGGTTGTAGGGCACTACCCATGTGGTTCTTGTTCTGTCTGTCCACAGACAACACCAACAAAAGAAATAGATCTGGGAATGACAAGGACATGGCAGCAAAGGCGCCATACAAATTGTAACACAAAGAATTGTGTGTATTTGCTGACATGCCCATGCACATTGAAGTATGTGGGGATGACTATAAGACCGGTGAAGGTCCGTATTGGGGAACATAAAAGCACCATCCGGTGCAGAAAAACACTGACGAAACTGCAGACTCACTGTCTAGAGCAAAATCATACACCAGAAAGCTTGAGGTGGACTATAATTGACTCTAACCCTAACTGGACTACCTCTGCATTATTTAGACAGGAACAACGATGGGTGTTTAGACTCCAGAGCAGTGTAGTGGGATTGAACGATGACATTCCGTGGGTGGAACTTGTTCCTTGATCACCGGTAATGATACCAGACCTACGTTTCTCAACCGACACTGAGAGTATCTTGGGCCCTTTATGACATTTTATAATAGGGTGTTATTAATGAAAAAGAATATCATTGAGAACGTTATCCATATGCGATCAATGCACACTCATCATCTCACAATAGAATGACCTCATAGTGTGCATTACACACAGTGTAGGGCAACCTTTACCAGACCACCGCACTGCTAATAAGAACATATGACGCCCGAATTAATTTTACAATAGGGCATTATTAATAACATAGAATATCATTGAGAACGTTATCTATGTGTCAACCTCCTACAACAGGATGACCGCATAAGGCGCACTATACACAGTGTATGGCAACTCGTATTATACCATTGCGCTGCCAATAATAACTCACAACCTTACAAAAAATTTTGTTGAAGAGATTAAGAATGACATAGTTTACATTTATCATTAGCGATACTCATTGAGATTCTGAGATTACATTATATCGGTACTAATGTAGCAGCACACAGCTGAGATTGATTTCACATGTATTAAATGTACATATTGATTGCAAAAATGCACGTTTGAGGGAAAGTTTTTATTAATATCATATTTATAAATACAGTCTTGATATTTTATATCTGCGTTATGATTATAGCCCTTTGTTGAGTTACATATGTTAAAACTGCACCTTCCAAGATGGCATCTACTCCACCATCTTACAACATTAAGAGATGTTTGACACCAGTGATGTCATCACGCTTCCGTCAAACACGTGATGACACGCCTACTTTCCCTTCATTTCACCGGAAGAAGGCGCCTATAATTACCCGGCGTCTTCACAAACATTCACCGGCGAAACCTGATCGGACGACAGGTTATTAGGCTCTGACTCGAGTGAGATACGGTGAGTGCCTACCGCTGCCAATACCGAACATTAGTTATTTCGAGCACATCGTATAGGCGGCGGCGAATGTATTTGGAGTGGATTTAGCATTTTACCTCCCCATATTCTTTCTTTGCTTCCTTTTCTATACAGCTTGCTCCACTCGACTGCCCGACCTTTCGCCGTTGAGGCCCTGCTACAGCGTGGGGAGGGTATGAACACCAGTGCCCCTTTTTAATTTTCACGATTATATTCGGCAGACTTTGATCTGCAACACACTAATAGTGGTGTTTACATATTGATGAGTGATGTAGATAGAGATGCAAACATCGAGTGGTTGTACATCTCTACATGTTCTTGATGGATTCCTATTTATCTAGTCTCAAGATGTGGAACTACTCGTATGAATGGTTTCTCAGTATACATACAATCTGTTACCATTTATTATAAGTATGTCACTTAATATCAGATTGTACTTTTGATGTCTTTTACCAGCTAATGTGATACTAACTGCAGAATTGATAATTACATTTGACCGATTATCTGTAACTCTGTTACCACCGGAATATTGACCAAATAAATGGCAATATACATTTCTGTTTTAACACTTATAATAATAGTCATGGGATTTTTTATGGCTTTATTACTATACGACTTTCTCCTGTTCATTATAGGGAGACATGCGAATATTGGACTCTTGCCCACTGGTTTCTATCTCTGCCTATTCAGCCTTTTAGGTGTATGTAGCCCTATATTTTATTTTGGATGTCTTCAGGTAGCTCAAGAAGCTTATCTGAGCACATGTAGCTTTATTATTTTTATATGCATAACCTGCATTTTTCGCATTAATAAGGACACTATAATAGTGCACCCTGTGATGAAGAGGGACCTTTTGCCCTATTAGTGATTATTGCAGAGCTGTTTGAAATAATTTCACTTAGCTCAGTAACTATTTAATTTGCCTTCTTTATATTCTTTTCCTTTTGTCTCCATTAGGGTTGGGTTTTTGAGAAACACGAATAATACGTTTCTCGGACGCAGAGACGTCTTACCTGACGTAACGATAAGTAAAGTGGGATTATAGGGTGTTTTTCCTGAATCCCGCTCTATCAATTCACATACACGGTCCTGATGAAGCGCACAGGGATCCATTAGGGACCGATAGGTTGCGCGAAACATGTCGACCACTATTCACTTTTAACACACACGACACAATTTGGATGGTTTGAGAGCGGTGGGCATACACTGGTCCCTCCCTTGACTTTGTGAAAGGAGAGTCTCCGAACCATTATTACGTTTTTAATCTACCTGTAGGACCCAACATTAAAGGAACTTGGGCACCTAGCGGTTATTTTAATTTCACTTTCACTGATTCACTTGGTCCACACACCCACATGCACAACTGCGGCATCTCCTAAAAGATCTCCATAAAAGAGCCCTCTTGAAGGGCCCGTGAAGGACTGCAGCGCCACCCTCACGAGGAGCACTGCCCAATGATGATGCTATACATCTGTAAAGGTGTGTGAGGGCACAATATTTCACAGGAGGTTTATTCCCACTTCAAGCACACTCAACCAATTGTTGGAGACAATCATGTATCATTTACTACCATAATTGGTGGAAAAATCCCCTTCCTTGTTTTCTGTTCTTTCTGTTTCTCTTCTCTACCGTAGGAACTGATACCACTTTGTTTAATATGATTGTTCTAGGAGCATAGGTACAGGACCTGTTTTGAATTTGCTCCCAGTCCCCCCTATCTTTGAACTGTGTTGAGATCAGAATATCTCCCTGCAGCTGAAGCAAGAAGACTTGGAGAATCGTGGTCGGCGGAACAACCTCCGTATCCGAGGCGTGCCATTGGGAACAGAGGGGACTGATGTCTTGGCATACACCACAGACCTCCTCCATGCCATCCGCGAAGGGGAGGGTACCACGCCACCTATGCTGGATAGAGCTCATCGTGTCCCGGGCCCCCGCAACCGCCCTAACTTCGTTCCCGACATTATCACACGGGTCCACTTTTTTGCGGACAAAGAAGCCATCCTTCGCAAAGTGCAGGGGGCCCGGGCAATCTCCTACAATGGGCTCTCCATTCAAGTCTTTCAAGACCTCGCGCCCTCCACGATTCGCCGGAGGAAAGCCTTCAAGCCTGTCACGGACAAATTGCGGGACATTAAATACCAGTGGGGTCATCCCTTTGCCCTGATGTTCCCCTGGGAGGGCCGGCGGCGGGTTCTCCGGTCTCTGCAAGAGGCGCTGCGCCTCCTCCATTTGCCTCTGGATTCGGACACTGATGACCCCCCTTCCTCTCACGCCCGCCCTGCGGATTCGCTCCGGCCGGAGTGGTCCACTGTTCTTCCTCCTCGCTCTGGATGTCGTCTGAGGGACCTTGATTCCACTCAAGCCAAACAGGATGCCGTTAATCACGTTCGCTCCCTGAGCGCCTCTCCGTCCCTCGCGCTTTAGTCACTTTCATTGCGGAGCAGTGCTTGCTGATGCCCCCACCGGGGGCCCAACTCTGGGGGCCCTTTGCTCGGGCCTGGAGGCCGAAACATGCTATGCATTTCTCATTGCCTTGCGGAGGGCTGGTAGCGGGGGCTCTTTGCCTTCTGTGTGCCCGCCAACCCCCCTTTCTGCAGAGTCCTATAGGAGAGTGACTTCTCTGGAACGCCCTACCTTCGGGAGCCCGGGCTGTTCCGAAATGACTGTACTACCTTGGCCCAGTTGGCCTGTTTATTTTCTCTTCTCTTCCTTTTTTCCATGGCTTTCTCTTTTCTCGCCCTGCTTTGGGCTCTCTGTGGGAGCGTCCTTGCTTGCCTCTGCTGTGTGGTTTGTCTCTGAAGGGATGCGGGGGAGCTGTTGTGTCCTGTTAGGGGGCTAGCTGGCCCTGCTCTTCTGTGCCCGGTCTACTTCCTTTGTTAGCGCCTTGGGTGGAGCGTCTCTCCTTCTCCCCTGTGGGGCTTTGGATGCCTACCTCTTCTTTGGGGTTTCTGGTCCTTCCTGAAGTGGTTGCAGAGCATTGCTTCCCCTCCCATCTTCTCACTCTTTTCCCCCTACTCCGCCATCTGCTGCAATCCCCCCTGCTGCTGCGCGCACCTGGTCTCTCTTCCCTCCGGTCATGGCCGCCGCACCCTGCCTGAAGCTCGTATCCCCTAATGTGAAGAGACTCAATTCTCCCAACAAGCGGCGACAAATATGGCGATATCTCTTGCAGCTGAACCCTGATATCATTTTCCTTCAGGAGACCCACTTTCTCAAGGCGGATGTTGTCCGCATGGCTCATCCTCGCTTTCCGCTTCAATTTTGGGCTTCTGCTTCTTCTAAGGTAGCTGGAGTAGCAATCCTATGTCGTGCTGGCATTCAGCAGGGGGCCTCCAAGATAACCCGCACCCCGGATGGCAGGTTTCTCAAAGTGGCGGTTCGAATTGGTCACAAGTCCATCACTCTTTGTAACCTGTACGCCCCCAATCAGGCGCAAGATTCTTACCTCCGGGAGACGTTGCAGGACCGAGTATTGTGCACAGATCCCTCTCTTATTGTAGGGGGCGATTTTAATCTGGTATGGGACGCCAACGACGATCGCAGCGCTTGTTCTTTTCATGGTGCCGGGGCTATGTCCTCCGCTCTCAAGAAGCAATTGACTGAGCTTGGCCTAATAGATGTTTGGCGCTATCACTCCCCCGACTTGCGAGACTACTCGTACTATTCTCCCGTACACCGCTCTTACTCGCGCATCGACTATCTCTTCGTCTCCCACTCTCTAATAGGGGAAACAGTTTCGGCCTCCATGTCGGACATATCAATTTCTGACCACGCGCACTTGGAGCTTCTCCTCAGGGATCCGTCTTCCCATTCTGGCCGCCCACCGCGTTGGCGGCTCCCCGCTCACATTCTTCGCGATCCGGTTGATGTTGCGGAACTTAAGGCTGCCAATTCTTTCCTATTTCGAGACGAATGATTTGCCGGAAACTCCTTTTCCAGTGGTCTGGGATGCCTTCAAGGCCACTATCTGTGGTCATATCACGTCCATAGCGTGTGCCCGGGCTCGGGAGTCGCGCTTGTTTGAATCTACCCTCTCTCGTGACATAAAGGTGCTTGAGCGACTTGATCAGGCGCAGCCACAGGCTGCCCACAAGCGGCGACTGGCCGTATTGCGAGGTCAGCTCCGTGCGCACCGCACTAATCAGGCTGAGCGGGCACTTCTGGCTCTTAAACAGTGCTATTACGAGGGAGGAGATAAGGTGGGTACGGTCTTAGCCCGGCGCCTGCGGGCACGAACGGCCAAAGCTCATATAGCCAACGTTAAACGCCCGGATGGCACTCGAGCCACTACTGAGAAGGCTAAGCTTGCAGCATTCCATACATATTACTCTTCTCTGTATGCCGAGGAGGCGCCCCCTCCGGAGCAGATTCGGGCCGTTCTAGATAATTGCACCTGGACTCCAATCACTCCATACCATGCGCAGGTGCTGGAGGACCCTCTCTCTCAGAGCGAACTTGCGGGTGCTCTGAAAGACTGCCGCTCTCCTTCTACCGGGTTTTCTTCCCGCAACTTCAGTATCATCTTCTTCGACTTTTCAATTCCTTCACGGATGCGTTAGGTCCTTCTTCCTCCATGGGACTGGCCGAAATAGCTTTACTCCCAAAACCAGGCAAGGACCCTGCATTGTGCTCTTCTTTTCGTCCTATCGCGCTTCTTAACACGGACTTTAAACTCTATACAAAAATTTTAGCTAAATGCCTGGAACCCCATCTTCCGGGCATGATCGATCCCGATCAGGTCGGTTTTATTCGGCAGCGACAGGGGGCAGATAATGTGCGGCGGGTTGCCCATCTTGTTGTTGGGAAAGCCCAGCATTGGAATATACCCGCATGTTTGCTGTCTCTCGACGCGGAGAAGGCGTTTGACCGCGTGGACTGGACCTTTCTCCGCGCGGTTCTCCGCAAAATTGGGCTCGGCCCCTTGATGGTTTCTCGTATCATGGCTCCTTATCTCTCCCCTACGACTCAGGTTCGGGTTAATGGCCACCTCACCAATTCTATTTCCATACACAGAGGCACGCGGACAGGGCTGTCTTCTCTCTCCCCTCCTGTTTGCTCTTGTGGTGGAACCTCTCGCCATTATGATTCGCCAGGCGCCTGATATCCACGGCATCCCTCTTGGAGGCCAACAGCACAAGGTAGCCTTGTTTGCGGATGATCTTCTTCTCACATTATCGCAACCACGCACGTCTCTCCCCGCCCTCTACCTTCTACTGCATCAATTCGAACAAGCGTCGGGGCTTAAGATCAACCATGACAAATCCTGGGCTCTGAACCTCACTATCCCAGTAGAGGAGCTCTCAATGCTTCAGGCACTGGTTCCCTATAAGTGGGCTCAACACTCCATCCGATATCTTGGCCTCAATCTGACCCCCACCCTTGCCACCTGGTCGCAAGCAAACTGGCAAGAATGTAGACGGTCCGTGCTAGAGGACCTGCGAAACTGGAAATATCTCACTCTCTCCTGGTTGGGTCATCTTCATGCCCTTAAAATGTCCATTCTCCCAAAAATCCTATATGTCTTCCAATCACTTCCCACCCCTATCCTGCACCACCAGATCCAAAGCCTGCAGCGCGAATTCACCAGGTTTGTCTGGGGGGGACGCCGCCCACGATTTTCCAGCAAAATCCTTATGCTACCTCGGGACAGGGGGGGCCTGGCCTGTCCTAACTTGTTGGATTACTACTGGGCGGCACACCTCCGCTTCATCTCTGAATGGATGGCTTGGGAGAGTGAGAAGGTGTGGTATCCATATGGATAGGGCGGTGACTGGGCGCTCCGTCTGGGATCTGCCCTGGCACTCTCGGGTCTCTCGCTCACGAAGCGCGTACATAGCCGTTCCTACCAAGACAGTTCTCGACATCTGGGATAAGGTGGCTGTCTCTAAAGGCCTCACCACCTTTCCCTCTCCTCACACTCCTATCGCTGGTAATTCCCTCTTTCCACCTGCTTTACACCCTACCGCTTTTACTGAATGGTTGGACGGCGGGTGCAGAACGATACGGGACCTTTTCGTGGGTGCCACCTTCAAGACTTTTGACCAATGTAGGCAGGAGTTCCACCTCCCCGACGGGGCTCGAATACAGTATTTGCAACTTCGACACTGGATATATGCTGAATCTCTGGCGCCGGCGGCCACGCGTGCCCTCACCCCCTTCGAGCGGCTGGTCCGTTCGTTCGATAACTGTAGGGGCCTTATTTCACGTACTTATCACATCCTCCAACATTCACCGCGGTTAACCCCTCACCCCTACCAGTCTCGTTGGCACTCTGATTTGGTCACGGACATCACACCTGCACAGTGGGAGCGCCTGTGGCGCGACATCCCGAAGGTATATCACTGTATTTCGCAGCGAGAAACTGCCTACAAGGTAATGACCCAGTGGTACTACACCCCCCAAAGACTACATAAAATGTTCCCTACGACATCTCCTCTTTGCTGGCGATGCTCGACCTCGCCTGGAGATTTCCTTCACATCTGGTGGTCTTGCCCACAACTGGCCACCTACTGGAAAGAGATACTTAGCCACATCAAATTGGTTCTTGGCTTCCCCCTGCCTGAAACTCCAGCTACAATACTCCTAGGCATCAAGCCTGCTAATTTGCGCGCGCTGACTCGTAGTGACTGGCATATTTGTCTCCATATGCTGGGTGCGTCAAAACAACTTATAGCGCTCTACTGGAAGAAAGCAGAGACCCCCCCGGTTACTATTTGGTTCACTCGCCTATGGCACACCATGGCCATGGAACTTCTCACTGTGCGCTTGCAGAATCGAGACACCCAGTTCAGCAAACTCTGGCAACCACTGATTGCCCACTTCTGTAGGATAGAACATGCCCATTTCCAGCCCCCGAAACTTCGGGCTCTACGCCTCTGTGAAGATGCACTACTTCCCTTTGCTTTCACCGTGCCCCCTTGATTCTAACGCCATCACGCTACTACTTTGATCATCAGGCCACCTTCTCGGCGAGGACTACTTCCCGCACTTCACTTTTCTTTTCCTTCCTCTTTTTCCTCTTTTTTCCCTTCTTTCCTTTTCTTTTTCTCTCTTCTTGCTTTTCTCCCTCTTTCTTGCTAGCTCTTCCTGTCTCTCTCTATCTTCTCTACCGGTCTCGTGTTTATGTTTGAGTTCGTTCACTTATTATGGTTCTACCCATTTGGAGATGCCTTTCAGCATACGCCTGACTCTTCTGCTTCTTACATTTTGCGGCCGGCCCTGCATGGGTTGTAGGCGACTTGCTGTGTAACCTCATGTGGATGCATAACTCTCCTACTGCCACACCCTTGCCTCATCTTTACTTGCCCTATTCTGCGGCCGGCCCATCAATGGGTTGTAGGCGACATGCTGTGTATCTGTGGTTTATTCTCCTCTTCCTTAATAAAATAGATTTATATCAAAATTTAGGATTACTCCGAGGACTGTCTGAAAGGTGCTTAACAGTCCTGATCCTATGGTCTTAAATAGGTGTACAATTCCGCTCGTATCAGACATATTGAAGATACGTCCCACCATTTCTGCGAAATGAATGGGGCAGTTTGTACGTATGAGTGCCTGTATCTCAGTCGAGGTCCTTGCAACTTGAAGTTCATAGGTTTCTCGAGCGGAGGTTAAGGGCACGGGTTGCTGTAAAAGCATGGCTTTCAATCTGCTCAGAGTATCAAACTGTATAAAAGAAACATTCAGCGAAGGCCATAACGGCGCCTCCCTGACTGTGTTCAGTGGCGGAAACAATTCTTGCATACAGCAAGTAACCCTGGAGTTAACAGTTACTAGATATGCGACGCCCGGAAGCATCCCACAACAACCTTGATCATTTAGCAATAAGTAACTCCCATTCGAGAGCAGCTGTAAAAACGGCGTGATCATGGCCGCTGGGGTCCCTGACATGTGACAAGATAAGTTCGCCACTGAACCACTGCAGGCTCCGTGTAGAGAAATATCCTGACACGAGAGAACCGCTCAAAGCGTTCTTGCAGTTTGTACCACTCAGATACACTTCTCGATCCCCATTCCGGCATTGGTATCTATATGGTAACTTCCAAGTTTCCTTGATGTATCCCTTACCCATTTTCTCATATTTGCCTGCCTGCCTCTGCTCAAGGCAATATTGAAACTGAAACGTAGTGACCGGCAGAGTGATTTGGCCATGAATTAGCCATTCTGTTGATGGTGATTCGGCTACAGTGAAAGGTAACCTTTCCAGTTTCTCAATACGCAGCATTGTATATTTGGCTCCCCTTTGTGCCATTTCAGTCTGTTTATCAGTTAGATTGTATTCTGAAAACAGAGACGTGGTGTTTATAAAACGCCATGGCACATAGCCTGCACGCAAAGATTGTAGCGTCCAGCTTAACATCATAATAGAACGTAGCTGAGATTGCCCGTGTTGTAACAAGGCCAGATCTTGTTCTAATATGTCGATTGCCGAGGACACAATGTTGCCTAAGGAGTAAATCCTGGAGGTGAAAGTAGTTAACCCATTATCCACTACAGCTAATGCTTTTTCTAAGTTAATACGGTCTATCTCCCGTATCCTTTCTGCGGCCTCTTGTTGGGATATTTTCCAGTTTTCATTATAGTAGGCATAACGGCCTGCATATATGAAACGTTTCTGACGTTATTTCCTGGGTCCTAATAGAAAATCTCTAAGATCCATGTCAGGTGTCAGTAATGTCAAGTGGTGCTTTACTTCTGTCAGTGTTGAGGTCTCTAGCCAATCAAGGCACAACTTCCCAACACTATACGATGTCACTACCCCTGGGTGTTGTCTTTGTACATAGCGTGGATCTGGCCTATGGATACTAAACCCTTCGGTTGTATTCATAAATCTCTGTTGACATTTGTTTGTGTCAATGGGCCAAACCAGCCATTCTGTCCAATCAGGATCTGATCTGTTGTACTGGAAAATGTCATCTAATCTCACCCCATGTGTAGTAGAATTCTGCCCCCCACCCATCTGAGATGGTGTTGGAAACCCCGGTGTGTTCATTTCCTTGCCTTTGGCTAAACCAAGACAGGTTGTTTGTTGCACAGTTTCATTCAGAAATAAAATCTGCTGCGGAATGATGCATGCTCTAAAAAGTGCTTCTATTCCCTGGACTTGCCAGTCCCTCGAACCCCAGATTGATTTGGAATCTATTGTGCCTTTCCATAGATCGAAACCCTGTTTAGACAACTGGTTCAGAAAGGATGCAGAGTAAATATGTTTGGTGTTTGTTTTTTTTTGTTTTTTATTATAACTTTATTTTGCATTTTCATCAATACAAACTACGTGCAGGAATGTACCTACAGTAGTCCAAGTCACAGGCCGTCCCATCATACAGATTCAGTGTCTTAAGCAGCATGGTAATATTTCAAAGAAACATCCAATAAGAAGACCAATGACATCAATAATTGCCAGCAGCATTCTGGTCCATAAACCTACCCCACTCATAGTTACATACGAAAAGGCTGGTTGCATCAAACATTTACTTTGCTTCCCCCTACATAGCGAACCCGCCAGTTGGTGTGTGTACCTACATTAAGCAACAACAATAAATAATCAAGCCAAACGGTGTGATGTTCTCACCCCACTCCAGCCGGGTCTATTCCCTGTTCTAGCAGGGACTCGGTTTCTTGTCTAAGAGTCTCGACATAAGTCTTGTAGGGCCCCCAGATATCTTTGGGGCGTGACGTGCTGGGCATCATGCTTGCATAGAGCTCACTTTGTACATTACAATAGGCGATACTGCGCAACCAACCCTGAACATTTGGGGCAGTGTTGCGCCCCCAGTGTAGTGCTACCTCCCGCTTAGCCAATAAAAGACCTAATGCAGCAAACCTACGGATTTTTGGGGGAAAAGTGACAGTGTAGCCCAACTATGCGATCTCTGGAACCGGGGTCAATGGGATGTTCAATATTTGCCCGAGCGTGCGGTGTACCTGCACCCAATAGTCGTGTAGTTTCGGGCATGTCCAAGTAAGGTGTGCAAAATCCGCATGTGGGGCAGAACATTTGCGACAATTGTGTGGTTTAGATGAGTCTATTTTATGTGCTAATGCCGGGGTAAAATAGATGTGACGTAAAAATTTAAAATGTAGGAGTTTATGTCTGCTGTTAAGAGAAATGTCTTGCGTGACCGAGCAGCAGTGAGCCCATTGTTCATCAGTGATTGTTATGCCCAGGTCCTGTTCCCATGCACTGCGAGTTCTGCTGTCCTGCACAGGTTTCAATGTAGCGCATGCTCTGTAAAGTTTAGATATTAGGTGCGTACCATCTGCGTTTTCTATGAGCATCGTTAGGGGTGGGAACGAGGCTGGCTCTAGTGGGAATGTCGGGAAACTTGAGCGCAATGCGGAGTGTAGGCGGCTCAGTACAAATTTGTCCATAAAGTCTACTGCGTTAAAGCGTGCGTCCTCCGAGGGTGAAAAAATGTGGCCATCTGGGTATAGGTCTCCCAGCTTGGTTAAGTCAAGCTTCGTGAGAGCGTGCTGCACCAGTCGCTCCCCCGTGATGGGAATTAGTCGATGATTAATGACAGGTAGGGCAGAGGAGTACAACCGCTCCGTGCCAGTGATACGGCACAATCTATGCCATGCCCAGCTCGTGGAGGATACTGTCTGAATATCGAGCGGATCTCTGGGAAAACCTACAGGTAACACAGCGGAGAGGTGCCCGGGCAGCACCAAGTCCGCCTCAGTCCTCAAATAGGGGAGTCTGTCATCTGGATGGTACCAGGGATATGCATAACCACACTGTGCCACCAAGTAGTAGAGCTCGAAATCCGGAACGTTATAACCCCCTCTTTCATATGTCAGCGTGAGGACTGCCCATCGGACTCGTGCATGTTTGCCACCCCAAACTAGTCGACTCAAGAGAGAGCGGAGTGTGCTAAAGAAATGTTTAGTGAGAGGAATCGGTATGTTGTTGAATAAATATAAAAATTTGGGAAGGACAACCATTTTTATAATAGCAACTTGGCCTGCCATTGACAAAGGCAATTTCAACCATTTTTCAATTTGAGTAGTGAGCGTGTTTACTGCCCGACCATAATTAAGACTAAGGATTTGGGCGGTGTCTAGGTGAACGTGAATACCTAAGTATTTTACAGACTCGGTGCACCATTCAAGGGGGAACTCAAGTTCCCATGGTTGTGTGCTGGCTGTCAATGGAAATATGACTGATTTGTGCCAGTTTATGCCTAGTCCCGAGAATCTGCCAAATCTGATGATTTCTCCAATCAATTCGTTTAAGTTATCTTGGGGGTGCCTAACATATAATATTGTGTCGTCTGCATACAATGATACCAATAGGGGGCCGGTAGTAAATTGCAGTCCTCTATGTAAATGCTTTTCCTGGAAGTGGCGTATGAGGGGGTCCATGGCCAATATGAACAATAATGGGGAAAGTGGGCAGCCCTGCCTGGTGCCTCGTGTTAGCCTAAAGGGACTGGAGAGTGTGCCATTTACGCGCAGCTGAGCAGTTGGTTTATTATATAAAAGGGCTGTTGTGGTAATAAAGCCCTTGGGCATGCCCATGCGGCGCATTATAGAGATAAAAAAGGACCATTCCAGGGAGTCAAACGCCTTTTCTGTGTCCAGCAGAATGGCGGCGGCCGGGGTGTCTGGGTCAATCCTATGGATGACCGAAAAGAGCGTGCGGAGATTCAGAGAGGTGGAGCGGTGTGGCACAAACCCGGATTGTGCTGGGGAGATTATAAATTGCATCAGTTGGGACAGTCTGTTTGAGATAACCTTAGCCAATATTTTATAATCTAAATTTAAGAGGGATAAGGGCCGATAAGAGCCGCATTGCGTAGGGTCTTTGCCTGGTTTGGGAAGCAAAATTATGACCGCCTCACGAAGCGTAGGGGGGAGAATCTGCCTTTCCAAAGCCTCTGCATAGACTTCAATAAGTTTGGGGGCTAAGATATCTTTGAACATTTTGTAGAATTCCCCCGTGAATCCATCCAACCCCGGCGCAGAGGAACCCCGGATGGCATCTATTGCAAGAAGCACATCTGCAACGGAAATGGGTTCAGCTAAAAAGTCCTGCATATGTTTTTCTAGATATACTAACGCAACTTCGTCAAGGTAGCCCTCCTGCGCTTCCATGTCCTCTCCAATGGTGGACGAGTATAGTTTGGTGAAGAATCCTAGAAAGCTACTCTGAATGTCTTTCGTGGTGGTATAAGTGTGTGTGTCGGAGGCCCGCAGTTCAGTAATGTATGTTTTGTGGTAGGGTGGGCGCAGCATTTGAGCAAGGACTTTACCAGGTCTCTCCCCTTCACCGTACCGTCTGGCGGTCTGATATTTTCCCATAAATAAAATTTCCCTATCTGCAGTGTCTCTGTAGTCCTCCAAGAGTACCAATCGCTTCTGGTCATATGCAGGTGTGTGCTGTTGTGCAGTGGCCTCGTCCAGTGTTTTGAGGTCACGTTCGAGTCTCGTCAATGTGTTACGTAAATCCTTGAGGACGCCAGCGTGTTTCGCAATGCATGTACCCCTAAGAACCGCCTTGAATCCCTCCCATAGAACCGCCCAGGAATCCACCGAACCAGTGTTTATATCAAAGTAATCTTCGATGGCCTTGTGTATCTCGGCCCGGAAGGCCTCATCCTGTAAAGCGCGGCTGGGGAACCGCCATTGGCGCTCAAAGCCCTCTGGGCGGGGGAACTGTAACTGCAGTTTGACCGGAGAATGGTCCGAATATGTCCTAGGGAGAGTCTCCACCTGTGAACACCAGCCGTGTATGTCAGGCGAGAGCAGCCAGAAATCAATCCTCGTCCACGTGTTGTGTTGTCCTGAATAGTGTGTGTATTCTGTGGTGTTTGGGTTCCGTGTACGCCATACATCTAATAGGGAGAACCTGTCGCAGAGCTCCCTGAGTGCGCGCCGAGCTCGAGGTTTAGTGTCTTGTGCCCCCGAGGTACTGTCCGCGACAGGGTCGAGCAATATGTTAAAATCCCCGCCAACTACCAATGTCTGTGGGTCAAGTTTGTCGAGCTGTGAGGACAGGGCGTGGAAAAATTCTGGGGTATCCACATTGGGGGCATATATGCATAAGAATGTAACCTTCCTACCAAACAGGGTCCCAGATACTGTCAAATAGCGTCCCTCGCTGTCTTGTTGACAAGAGCTTAAGCAGAAAGGAACTGCGCTGCGTATCAGAATGGCTTTTCCCCTGGCGTAGTTACTGTAGTTTGCAAAATATCTATTTGCCCCCCAGCTTTGCCCAAATTGCGCCCTGTCATTCTTGGGGAGATGAGTTTCCTGTAAAAAAGCAACATCGACCTTGTGTCTTATTAAATAATGAAGGACCTGTCTTCGTTTGCGAGTGTTATTCAAGCCCCTCACATTCCATGAGATCAGAGTGAGGTTCGATGGACCCTCTACATTACCAATCTTGGTCATCTAGCCGACGAAGCGTTTCTGGGAGTGTAGACAATTGACTACTAACATCTGTGATTGATCTGGGATGCTGCAACCATGCGAAAAGGACTGACCTGTGAGTGAAATTTCCCGCCCCCCACCCAGCCTAATCCCCAACAGAAGAAAGGCCATACCCCAAATGTAAGTGAACATGAAGTACCAAATGTCTTCACACATAAATGACGTTCCCAATAAACAGTACCCCAAAGTGGACCGAACCATATCCAAAGGATACACCATGGGGGGCAGCAACGCCCCGGCCGGTCTCCAGCAAACTGCAATATCAAAACAGCATTATGTAACGTGTTCCTGCGTATTGAAACAAACAATCATATAATATAAAATAGTCCAATCATCCCGTGCCGGCACTCGAGAACAGTTCCGCACTTGCATCTGAGCCGCTTTGCAGGGGGGAAGATCTTGACCCAGCTCCGCTCGTAGGATTGTTCTTCTGTTTGTATACACGGCAAAACTCTTGCGCCTCTGTCGGGTTATCAAATATGCGGGCCCTGCCCTCTACATCAACTCTCAGCCTGGCAGGATACAGCATACCATAGCGTAGACCCAAATTTCTCAGGGCGGCCTTAACACCACTGAATTTCCGCCTAGCTTCTTGTACCATGGCGGTGAAGTCCGGATAGAAGGACAGTTTGGTGCCTTGCCAGTCCACATCTCCCTTTTCTCGTGCCAGGCGAAGGATTGTGTCTCTGTCCCGGAAGTTCATGATACGCGCTACAATGTGCCTAGGAGGAAGGCCAGGGTTGGGGCGGGGGCCTAGTGATCTATGCGCCCTCTCTATGACAAAGCCAGGGGTGAAAACCTCCTTGCCGAACAAGCCCACCAGCATATTTTCAATGAACAGATCCATGCGCCCGGTGGGAGTCGTCTCGGGGACACCTAGAATGCGAACGTTATTTCTGCGACTGCGCGCTTCCAAGTCCTCATTTTTAATAGCCACTTCTTTTAAAATGCGCTCTACTCGCTCCAGGCGCTTTGCTGACTGGGCCGTTCCATCTTCAATATCGGAGATGCGGGCCTCAGCTACTTCTAGTCTTCTGTCGTGCGCTTGAACTTTAGCGCCTAGACTGGCGATGGTGTTGTCGAGGGAATCGAAGCGGCTGTCTAGCGACTTAAAGCCCGCCCGCATCTCTTGGAGTAGTGAGTGCGCAGTGTCCGCGACTCCGTCTCCCGTCACCGGGCCCTGCGCAGAGTCCGCCATGGTGAGATTTTGCTCTGGGGTGGTGTCCGCAAGTTTTCCGAAAGGGAGCGTTCTCTGTTTAGGGTCCTTGCGGCCCATGCCGCAGAAAGTGCAACTGTCGCTACCCGCTAGGCCTCCGTGGGCGTCTTCAGGGTGAACTGTCCCGGTTCGTGCTGCGTGCGTGCTGGAGCCGTCAGCCACCTCTAGCCTTCGTGCGCTGGATCAAAAGGGCCAGCGATCGTTCCGTGAGTGTGCCACGGCAGGCAAGCCGGATGCGACTCCCCGCTTCAACTGACTGACTACACAGTGGAAAGTAAGGGGGGGGCATGCCTCAGCTCCGCATGTTTGTGTCTCTGTTTCCGTGGCATCAAATGTAAAGCGGGCATCCAATGGCCCTAGGGGATCAGGCTCCTTTATTGTAGGCCATGAGGTGTAGCGCAATGTCGCCCTCGCCGGCAGATTACTGAAAGGGGATATCCCAATGTAGGCCGATCCTCCGCAACGTGACAGCCACTGCCCCCCGGCCCACAGCGCGGATCCCGTGCGACAAGTGTTGGTAAGTGGTGCCCCCTGGGGTGCCAGACGCTCCCGTCTCCTGTTGGCTACAGCACCCCACACCAGGCATCATGCAGCCGCGGAAGAACGTCCCCCGCAGGAGTTGCTGAGGCGCGCGCTGTTTCGTTGCGCGCCCCTCCCCCCGCCGCTCCCACAGCCGTGGCAGGGCCCCGTCCCTGCGCCGGTATGGGTGGATCTCCCGGCATTGTCGCTGAGGGGCTGCAGGCGACTTGTCCGTGGGGGGGGGGGGGCGCGGCAGCACTCACCGGGGTCTGGTGTGGCCCGCGCCTCTACGGGCAGATTCAGGCCTCAGGCATCGGACCGGGAGACAGGAGCCGCACCCGCGGAGGGGAGCCGTGTCGCAAGGGCCAGACCGGCCGTCCCCGTGCTCCTAGCGGCTCCGTTCTTTCATCGGGGGATGCAGCATCGCTTCGGGCGTCTGCCTCACTGCGCTCGCCTCGTGGCGCCGGCGCTGACCGAAGGAACACGTCGTGTTGCTGGAGGGCCGGACGGAGCTTCAGAGCCGAGCGGCCATCTTAGTCGCCGGCTTGGCCACGCCCCCCTGTTTGGTGTTTGTTAACATAATTTTCTGAGCTGAATTTTTCCCCACTTTATAATAAAATGACTCCGGGTCGGATGTGTTAAACCCTGAGAAGTATGTAAATTTCTGTGCAAATGCTTGTGAACTACCTTTTGGAGGTGTTGGGCAGTGTTCCCACTGGTGGTACTCAAATACATTTCCAGGTGTTATAGATTTGTGTAAGAAATGATGACCAAAATGTTGGTAACAGTACAATGTATCATAGTCTGAAGTACCTTCTTACATTTCGTTGTTCGGAAATGCAGCAGTTTTTTCTAAATCAGACATCATAGCATTTACAGTTTCAGTGTATCAGAAAATGTACTAGAGGTAATGATATCACTTAAAGAAATTTTAAATACATGTTTTAGCTTTAAAAGTTCAGTCGGACCGAATACATCATAATCAATCTTGTCCCATACTATACCGTCCGGTATAGGAACTGCTGTAATGTTCACTGAAGACAAGTCTCTTGGTTCACGATGTGAAGACTGGTGTGGTTTTAAAATCAAATTGACTCTTTGGGCTGTAGAGCTTTGCTGGAGGTATCGTCCATTAATAAGCATACTAAAAGTTATTATTAAACCTAGCCAGAAAATGAAAAATAAAATCCCAGTGATATACCATAGTTCAATCCAAGGTGACACCAGGTAAGTCTTTCAAAAAAAGTTCAAAAAGTCATTGAGTTTCTGTTGGAGTGAATTTTTGGCTGGCGTCGTTTCCGGTTCGCTTGGATTCAGTGAAAACGTATCAAAGTTCATGAAATAGCCAGAAGCAATTCGATCAATTGTTGGAATTGCATCAGGATTTGTTAAAATCGGATTTTGCTCTTGACGAGGCATGTTGACGTAGATGTCTGTATTAGGTCTGATTGCAACTTGGTTGTTAAGTTGGTTTTCATTTTGAAGATTAATTTCTTGTTGAAGGGGAACGAGTTCCATAGCATTGTTGCTTAGTCCTTCATTCCGTACATGTGGCTCTTCAAACGTGATGAGTCTTTCTGTTTGAACTTCTTGGATTGTAGCGAGAGGAGGGTGTCTGCTACTGTGGAGTCCACGTGGTCTACTGTTTAGTATCGGCCACATAGTGTGGTTTGATTAAGTCGATTGAGACAAATCTTTTCTCCTTCTTTCCGGCAAGAGGCGGCAACAGTACTGTTCTTGTGCCTTGGATTGCTAGGACCGGTACAGGCTTTCTGTAGGATGGCCCAAATTCTTTCTTGTCGGCAATCTTCTCTCTGACCAGATCCCCGATTTTTGGGATCCAGATAGATCTTGCCGTTACTGCCTTGACTTCCTCAGTGGCGGCCTGTTTCTGGAGCACGTTACTTTGTTGTGTCCTGGATTCATTTAAATCCTGTAAAACAGCCAAACGATCATGGATATCAAATGGATTTTTATCCGCCACTGTGCCTTCACAATCAAGATCAGGTACCCACATTCTTGTCCCAAATAGGACCTCGTAAGGAGTGACACCTCCTAGAGAGCTTCTTGGCTGATTATTGAGCGCGCGCTGTACCCCATAAAGGTGATCGACCCATCTACCGCCCTTGCCTAATACCCTAGCTGTTAAAGATTGCTTTAAGTCTCGGTTTTTCCTCTCCACAACAGAATTTCCCTCGGGATGGTACGGAGAGGAGTACCGCAATGCTACGCCCATTCCTTCCATGGCCTCTTTGTAAGCCCGAGAGCTAAACGCCGGACCACGGTCAGAATGTAACGTTCCAACTGCGTATGTGCCGATAAAGACTCGCAAATCTTTTATAACAGTTTGAGCGTCAGCCGAGCGCTGAGGCCAAACCCATAGGAATCTAGAGCAGGAATCCACTGCAACCATGATATATTTCTTGGACCCATCAGATTGTAAGGGTCCGCAGTGGTCCAAATACACACATGCGAGAGGTTTGTCTGATTTCAGTAATGGTGTCTGCGCTGGGCGTGTTACGGTGGAGCCTTTTATCTGCTGACCGATGTCGCATTTCAAGACATAGTCTTTAGTCTGCTTCATTAACCCTGGCCACCAGTAGCGCTGTTTCAATAAAGAAATAGTCGCTGTAACGCCTGTATGCGCAGAACCCAAACCCTCGTGTGCCGCTAAAATCAAGCCTAGCCTACGATCCATATTTGGTATTTCTCTATCCCCCACTCCAGGAATCTGAGCATATGGAATGTTTTGTGCATCTAACTTGTAGGAGTACTTGAGTGGAAATTTTTTAGGTACTGCTGTGCTGCCTTTGCGTGAAGCATTGACAGCTACCATTATCTCGCCGTCTACCCTCGTCTTTGAACGAGTACCTGCAGCTACGGCGGCTGTGCGAACAGCCCCCTTCGCGGCTTCATCAGCCAATGAATTCCCTTCAACGTGAACGCCATCACGCTGATGACTCAGTGTATGTATCACGTGAGCCCTTGGTAGTTCATTTCTCAACTCCACTACCTGTTCCCATAGCATTTTATGCTTAATTGTTCCACCTTTTGCATCTTTGAACCCGTTTTGTTCCCAATGATGTAGATATTCATTGTACGACTGTACACAGTAAAAGGAATCACACACAATAAGTGTGGGGAATTCGTGATACGTATTTATGAGTGCCAGTATAAGTGCTTTGAGTTCTGCCAGCTGTGCCATGCAGTCTCCTAGAGATTGCGTTTTAGTGCAACTCGGATGGAACTTTCCATCGTGCATGCGACCTTTAACAATCGCACACGCTGCGCTGTAAGCTTGCTTACTCCCTTGGCTGGTTGAGCAGAACCGTCAGTGTAAATAATGTATTCATACTGATCTAGAGGCAAAATTTCATTTGGTAGAGGATATTCTTGTTCGTATTGCAGGAATGCCTGTGTTTTTAAACTTGGATCAAATCTGTATTCAACATCCGTTGCAGTGAGAGAATTAGCCCATTGTATCCATCTTGGATGTAAGGCTTTAGCATTTGGAATGCTAGCTTTTGTAACAGCTTCTAAAGCTGGTACTGGGGTCACGACAATTATGCGTTTTCCCTGAGCCAGAGCTCTTTCTCTTGCTACAGCGGTCTGCACTGCTGTCAGGATTTTTTCTGTTGAAGTGAAACGCATCTCTGCGTTTGTGTACAGGTGTGATTTGTATGCGATTGGTACTGTTTCGCCTTCATTAAAAGTCAAATATGTGTACCCGCATTGACCCGCTATTACTCGGATCACCAAGTTGCGTACGTTTACGCGTGTCTGTAAATGTTTAGAAGCTATCATGTCTTCCTGTAGGGAACGCAGGATATTTGCATGTTCCTGTGTCCATTGTCTGACTGAAAAATCAGGTTTTATTAAGTCGTAGAAAGGTTTTACTCTTTCTGCGTAATCCAAAATGTATGTTCGACCAAAATTTAGGAATCCCAGAATTGATTGTAAATTCTTTAAAGATTTTGGAGGTTGGAGCAGTGCACATTTTTCTAAAAAGTTAGCTGCTAGGCTTTTTCCTTCACTTGACAGGTTGTATCCTAAAAATAGGACACTGAGGTGGGCAATTTTTGATTTTTTTAAATTAAATATTTAGCCCTCAGAGGCGAATCCCATAATAATGGTGCTCACCCTGGTCAAGTGCCTCTTTAAGTCATCGTCCGTCAGATAAATATCATCCACATAGGACAATGCTTCTTCATCCAAATTTTGGAGTAACTCTGTTACCCTTGCTGAAAACAACCCCGGGCTATTCTTATACCCTTGGGGGAGTCAGCAAAATTGCCGTTGCGACCCTAACGCACTGAATGCGGTTAGATACCTGCATTCAGGCGCTAGATTTTGGCAGAAAAATCCATTTGAGATATCAAGTGTTGTTTTGTATTTTTTCCGCACAATGTTATTCATTAATGCGGCACTGTGTGCATTTTGAACTGCAAATGTCTTTGTGCAATTGTTTAAATGTCTGTAATCTAAAACTAGACGATATGTGTTGTCAGGTTTGGCTATGGGGAACAAAGGATTGTTCATAGGTGAAGTGCAATTTTCTATCACCCCCTGATATTCAAGTTGATCTAGAATCTCCCTGACTTGTTTTTTAGCTTCCTGCTTTATAGGGTATTGCCTTTGAGCATTTGGGGAAACTTTTAACGGGATCATGTGGTGGGTTGAATCCTCATCCCAACCAGCATGATTTTAGTACAACGCTGGAGCTAGGGTAACCGCCCACTCGTGCACAAATGCATGTTTTAGATGTATCGGAACGAGGTCGGAAAAGGCTGGAAAAATTACAGTTTCTCCCCTAGGGCACTCCATGATGAATGCTGGCGGCCAGTCTTGTTCTGCTAATAGAATGTCATAACCAGATGACAGATTTTTCCAAAAGAGAGCTTTAACTTTTCTGGGTTTATCCCCCTCCATCCGGAGTGTTATCACATGTAACTTATGTGGGACACTTACCCGAGTATCAGGTGTTTCCACCGTGATATACTCACTCAACTCCGCTGTCACCAGAAATTCCTTCAAGTTCTGGCGAGCTATCGATACTTCTGCCGCGCTGTCTAGCATCGTCAGAGCCCGTTCAGAAGCTGTGTCCTCAGAATTCTGGGCATGTCTGATCTTGAGACCTGCTACCTTCTTCTTTTTGAACTGAGGTTTTGATTTTTGTTTATCTTTTTTAGGTGCGTAGTCCGCAGCGCGTTGCGTGTCTCTGGACTTTGTACGCTCCTCTTGTCTGTGTTCTGACCGTCCTTCCCTCTCGGAGTTTCTTGATGAACCCTGAAAGGAACGAGAGGAACGAGTATCAGTATCCTGATACCTGTCAGGTTTTTTAATATTATCCCTATTCCTGAGGTTATACCTCCTTTCAGAGGGCTCCTGTTGAGGAGACCTACCTCTGGATTGAGATCTGGTGTCTTTAGATTTTTGTTGTTTTTTATTTTCCCACTTCTTTTTAGAAGAAGTAGGTGTCTGCTTTGTAGTGTCCTTTTCAGGACTGCCCATCAGTTGTGGTTTTAATGCTTCCCACCTAGACTGTCTCTGCCTAATTCTGCATATGCAGTTTCAATTATTTTGGGTAGTTCGTGTTGTTGATCAACTGGACTGAACTCCCTTAGGCGTTGGCGGATCGCCACAGAAGCTGCTTCCCCCTTAATGTTAGCTAGTATTATGGCTGAGACCTGTTCAAAGTTGTTTAGCAACTTCATCCCTAAATTAAGGGCAGGCTCTGCTCCGTACTCATTTTGTATCTGTTTCAATACTTCAGGTACTACTGCTGTTGACGGGATACCATGTGTTCTGGTATATATGGCAGCAAAGACTGAACCCCAAGAGGTGCAGTCCTCTACTTGTGGTGTAAGACCCATGAGCAAGCAGATTGTTAAAATTCTGTGTTTATCACCGGTGGTAGTATTTGGGAATACTGCTTCAAGCTGAGTTATTTTCTGAGCTATCCAGAATGATATTTGTTCGCGTTTTGCTGGCATTTTGCCCATTATCGCGTGTAATGTTTGTGGAGTTATTTTATTAACTGTACCTTGGACTGGAGTGTCTTGTGCTGCAGCTGGTGCAGGCTGAACTGTTAAAGTCCTCATCACGAATTGTGTGAGGTTTCTGTAGATTTTAATTAAATGTCTGTGTTGTACGAGTAAGTCTGGCTGTGGCATTGTGTCAATGTCAGGATGCTGTGTGTATGCCGCTAATATGGGCCATGTGGCTCCTGCTCCTCCGAGCGGGCCTAATCTTGCTCTTCCATGTACGTGGGCTAGGGCGCCTTTAAACCAGTAATTATGCTCCTGGTAAGTGAGCGGAACCTCTAATTCCTCAAAAGGAGTATAGTCCGCTGGTGTTTCACCTTCTAGGTAGTAGTGAAATACATTTGTAATTGCATTCGCTGCTGGGAATGTAACCCATGAATAGAACACCTCTGTTTTATTGGATTCGTGTGCCTCAATCACGAAAATTACATTACCACCCCTGGCTCTTAAGCCATGTTCTAGAAGTTTTTTTGTGACTGCCCTTCTGAAATTTGGTGCAATTTGTATTGCATCTTCAGGGTCTTCTTCTAAACCGAAGAGGTTTGTTGTAACTCTCCCTGTTGCGTTTGTTTCTTCCACCATTTCTAATTGGAAGAAGGGAGGTTAAAGAATTTTTAAGATAAGGTGTAAAATGCACAATTGTAGGAACTATATGTCCTTCAAGCTTGAATAACCAACAGCCAATAAATAGTATTCTTGTACTACTCAGCTGTGGCGGAGTTTGTGCTCACCCACTCCAGACGTCTCTGGGGTTTTGTGAGTAGGTTCTCTGAGAATAGCACTAGTGAACTACTCAGATTCTAGTGTTAAATACGTACCCAACCAACGTTGGTGGCGCCATGTCGTGTAGCTCCTATAGTACCCCTGCAGGACCTGCGCGTTTGGATAACATATACTGCGGGCTTGGTGGCAGACTGACTCCGTGCACCCCCACCGTATATGTTAGCCTGGTTTGCATTAGCTAGCTTCGCAGTGCCACTAGTGTCTCCTCTTATCGGGGAGAGATTAGTTTCTGGCAACCTTAGATCATGACAACCCTGATTCCCTCAGAATCGTGGAAACAATATACTACCTTTCGCTCAGTCACTCGTGCTCACTTATTCGGTTTGTCTCAGAGAGTTACACAGAATAAACAGTCGGGCGTTTCAATAAGTATTTATTGAACAGTTGTTATTCTAGTGTAAAATATATGTGCTGCGGTAACCAGCAGACAATAGCAGAGAGATATTATCAGCAGTACGATAAAAGCAAAGGGATAGAACAGTTCTACCATATTGCGATAGTCATGAATACATACATGAATATAAAAGCATTATGCAAGTGCGCGTACTCCTACGATGCCTAACTAGATGTACCTGAGTGTACCTAGCATATGTGTGTAGGTCTAAAAGCTAAGAGCCAAGAATCCTTCTAGGATTTAGTCGAACCCCCATACCTGAAATAGAGAGAGTGTGGGACCTCGTCCTGGTCTCGAGTTGGACACCCCGTCCGGGTTGTGTCAGACCACTGTCAGCTTGAGCGTCTGCATGCAGGAGCCTCAGCGTCTCTGGTCAGTGTGTCAGCATGGAAGTCTCGGTTCCCTCTATCTTACCGGGGCAGGATGTGGTGTATTTATACCCTAAAGAGTCTCGGTCCTCAGTATGGTTTGTATTGGACATGAGGAAGACGTCAGGGGTGAACTTTGTACATACATATTATGCACGTGGTGTATTCTTAGAGAGCCATGCATAATTAATGAGTACAGTGAGGGCCTGTGTTTGGGAAAAACCCTGCTGTATTCAAAACCACAGGATAGATAACGTTCAGCCCTCAGAGCTCGTTGTGTACTAGCTGGGAGCAATGTAGGTGAAAGATCATGCCTATATAAGGAATCATGACTATAATAGGACATGTACAGTTATGACCATAATTGGGCATATGCGACTATGACCATAATAGGGCAAGTACGAATATGACCATATTAGGGTAAATATGAATACGTCCATTTTAGGGCATGTACGAACGGGTCTACATTAGGGCCTCTATGCGGGATATAACAAGGACATCTACTGCTCTGGCCCCAGGCCAACCGGCCTGTCCCACCTTCAACCTCACTAGAGCGAGAAACCCGGCGAGTCAAGCAGCCAGCAACCCCCAGAGCCCGGAGGACCTAACCTGCACTCATGTAACAGACTGTAACCCGCGAGCACCGGATTTGCTCAAGCCAAGACTCACCCACAGAATTCGGATCCAGACGGCTCAGCGATTCCACACCACTTTGCACCCGACGCCCACTGTCCGAGTTCGAGTGGCCCAACACCACTAGGAAGTCTCCCCTAGCGATCCTGACTTGAGATCTGGTGATCTCCGACCTCCCTCAAGCTTCAAGATGATGCCTGCAACCTGAAGGGTCACCCTGACCGCGACCGGAGCTGGTAAGAAGATCTGACGCCAAAAGACACCCCTTCACCTGACGTCCCACGGCCTTTGGTGGCCCAACTGATGGTGACCAGGCATCCCCCAAGAACCCAACTTACTCCTCCAGCCAGTGGTCGCCTTCAGGAAGCCTCCCTGCCCGAGCCTGCAGCATCTTTTCCAAACCGAAGGTCTCCATTGGAATCCACAGGGTTCCCAACGTCTTCTTGGCACCCTGCACCCGGCCGCCCCTGTGCCGCTGGTGGTGCAGCTCCTGTGCGGATTGTTGGCCTCCGAAGTGCTGACCTTAACCCCAGGAGCTTTGCTCCCACAGCCAAGAGGCCTGCTCGCAAGCAGTCCCTAACCGAAGGCCCCCTTAGCCCCATTGGCTAACACTGGGCCCCTGCACTCTGCAACCGGCCGCCCCAGTGCCGCTGGTGGTGCAACTTGAGTGCCTACCTAGACCTTGGGGAACCTGGGTCCTAACCCCCAAAGCGCCCACTCGTGAGTCGAGTACTTACCTGTGAAACCAATAACCATTTTTCTTGCAGAAGGACTAATGTTATGTGTTTTTGTCCTTAAAAATGTTGTGTGGAACTGATGTTTGTTTGTATGGAGAAAAAGTAACTACACTGAAAATCTTTAAAAGTCTTACTTACTGTGTATTGTGAGATCCTTGGCATGGTATCTAGGCAAACCACCCCAAGTAGTTGATGTAATCTAAAAGTAATCCAAAGGTATTCCAAAAGTAATTACTGTGTAATTTAAACTGCTTTTTAAACCAATACCAACCTGTAACAATTGCAGATTCAACCACAACTGTATTTCCTTGTAAAGTCTAGTATTTGATAGTATATTTTACTTACCTGTGCCAAGTCTTGTTTGGTTCTAAAAATAAAACAGAAGTATACATTTTATGCTTACCAAATTGGTCTGGATTCAGTCTCTGAGGGTGTGCCATCAGTCTTGATTGAGTGAATACAACAAATGCTTAACACACCCTCAGGATAAGCCTAACTGCTCCCCACACTACCACAAGAGAGCTGTTAGTACTTACCTAATTTAGCCTCTGCTAAACCTCTGGGGATCCCCTGGACTCTGTCCACACTATACCTTACTTTGGTACAGTATATACAGTGCCAGCTTCCTACGTCCTGCTGAAGAGAACTGATGGTAATACCTTTTTGCTAATCATTAAAATATAAACATTACTGATTTATCTTTTTTATTTACTCATCATTAGCAGACATTGACACTGTGTTATTGTACACTAAGGAAACACTTCGGGCACTGACAAATAAGGATTATGATTCTTGCCATATAGAGAAAATCCATGCCAGGGAAAGATGGTGCCCACACCTGGTTCATTACTACTGGCAGTTGTAAACATGGAATATGGTATCTCTTTTTTGTCAACACAGAATGTTGGAAAGTATGCCCCCTGTTGCTGGATGTGGGCTTCACATATGACTCTGCTGGCTAGCTCGTCCACTCTTTGCCGTGTTCTGAATTTTGGAATGTGCAATTGTGTATGCTGCCTAAAACCAATCCTTACAGTGTTGTTAATTATGTATTATAGGGTGAGTACTGATATTAAAGCATTTCTGGCAGTGCATACACTAGCCAATTAAAAGAATAACAATTCTGCTAAGAAGTTCATATGCTTTGCAGCAGAAATGCAGCACAAAATTGAAGGCATAGTCCCATTATAATAGAGTACAAGTGCTAACATATTCAGACACAGTCCAGCTGAATGTATAAACACCGATAGTAGGTACATATGCTGCCTCTTTAAATAATTAACGAAGATGACAACTGTAGAGAGTGACCAACCAATTAAAGTTACAGAGCACTGTAAGACAAATCTGAGGTATGTCTGTGGAAAACGTAGCATCACTGTAGTTAATAACAAATAGTGCCTCATTAGATATCAGCATTGTTGACAGGTGCAGGAAAGGCCATTCCAGAGAAGCTTGGATACCACCTGTTTATTGAAAGCACAGGCTTTAAGAAGCATATAGAATTGTGCGCCCTCAAGAAAGTAAAGCACATAGAGACAAAAAGAAGGGCGTGTGCTACATTTATATAAACAGCAGTTGCTGCAGTCTACATTTATATCCCTTGCCTCAACATTTTCTGCATTTTTACCCACACATGATATTCAATGTGGAATTGCTGGTACATGGATTTTGATAGCTATTGATCTACTGAGGAATATTCATTTGATTCTAGTCACACTTCAAAACTTGTTCCTAATGCAACTTGTTTTTGTTGGTGTCTGCTGGCGTTTATTGGTTTCAAGTTGCTGTTTTCATTTAGAAAACAGAACTTGTCGTATATTTTCCTAACTGCCATTAAAACTTTGCAACAGGTTTAATGGCTCAACTCTCTCGCCATTGCCATTATTGACTCACCCATTTTATGGTGTCTCCAGATATACCCTTGCATTTTTCCAATACAATTCCTCCCATGCCAATTATGGCCATCCAGTGTCCAGCCTGTTCATATTGTCAAACTCAACTTGTTATCAAATCCACCCTTCCTTACTAGAGAGCAGGTCTGACGAGCACTACCTCTGTTGCTAACTGCCTATGGTCTAGAAAGGAGAAAGAAGTAATGGGACACAGAAACAGAAACTAAAAGGCAAAGCGGAAGTAAGATCAGAAAGGGAGACAAGAAGAGACATGAAGGAAGGAAGAGAGGGGGAAGGTATACAGAGAAAAAGAGAGAAAGGATGGAGGAAGAGCAAATGTGTGCAAGAGAAAGGAACTATGGTAAAAATTATTAAAAATCATAGGGAATCAATCAATCAATCACAGAATTTGTAAAGCGCGCTACTTACCCGCGAGGGTCTCAAGGCGCTGGGGAGAAAAAAGGGGGGGGGGTGCTGCTACTGGTCGAACAACCAGGTCTTGAGTAGCCTCCTGAAGGTCAGCAGGTCTTGGGTCTGTCGTAGGCTTAGTGGAAGGGTGTTCCAGGTCTTGGCGGCGAGGTGGGAGAAGGATCTGCCGCCGGTGGTAGTTCTTCGAATGCGAGGGACGGTGGCGAGGGAGAGGTCGGCGGAGCGGAGTTGGCGGTTGGGACGTAGAAGAGGAGTCGTCTGTTGAGGTAGGCTGGGCCAGTCTTGTGGAGTGCCTTGTGTGCGTGGATGAGGAGTTTGAAGGAGATTCTCCTGTCGACGTGGAGCCAGTGCAGGTTCCTCAGTTGGGGGTGATGTGGCTGTGGCATGGTACATCGAGGATCAGGCGTGCGGAGGCGTTTTGTATGCGTTGCAGTCGCTTGATGAGCTTGGCCGGGGCTCCTGCATAGAGGGCGTTCCCATAGTCAAGTCTGCTACTGACGAGGGCCTGGGTGACTGTTCTTCTTGTGTCTGTCGGGATCCACCTGTAGATCTTGCGAAGCATGCGGAGGGTGTTGAAGCAGGAGGATGAGACTGCGTTGACTTGCCTGGCCATGGAGAGCGTTGAGTCGAGGATGACTCCCAGGTTGCGTGTGTGGTCGGTGGGTGTCGGGGCTGTTCCCAGCGTCGTTGGCCACCAGGAGTCGTCCCAGGCTGAGGGGTTGGAGCCGAGGATGAGGACCTCTGTCTTCTCCGTGTTCAGTTTTAGTCGGCTGATCTTCATCCAATCGGCGACTTCCTTCATGGAGGTTGGATTTGGCGGCGAGGGGGTCCTTGGTGAGGTAGAGGATCAGTTGAGTGTCGTCGGCGTAGGAGATTATGTTGAGGTCGTGCTGTCTGGCGATGCGTGCGAGCGGGGCCATGTAGATGTTGAACAGTGTTGGGCTGAGGGACGATCCCTGGGGTACGCCGCAGATGATCTCGGAGGCTTCGGATCGGAATGGTGGGAGGCGGACTCTCTGGGTTCTGCCGGTGAGGAAGGAGGTGGCCCATTCCAGGCACTTGTCTCGGATCCCTGCGTCGTGGAGGCGTGCGCGTAGAGTGCGGTGGCAGACAGTGTCGAAGGCGGCGGAGAGGTCCAGCAGGATGAGGGCTGCGGTCTCACCGTTGTCCAGCAGGATCCTGATGTCGTCAGTGGCGGCGATGAGGGCAGTCTCAGTGCTGTGGTTGCTGCGGAACCCCGATTGGGATGGGTCCAGGATGCTGTTTTCTTCGAGGTATCGGGTTAGCTGTTTGTTGACTATCTTCTCGATGACCTTGGCTGGGAACGGAAGCAGGGAGATGGGCCGGAAGTTCTTGAGGTCTCTCGGGTCTGCCTTGGGTTTTTGAGTAGGGCGTTGATCTCTGCGTGTTTCCAGCTCTCTGGGAAGGTCGCGGTCTCGAAGGAGAGATTGATGATGTTGCACAGGTGGGGTGCGATGGAGCTGCTGGCTTTGTTGAAGATGTGGTGCGGGAAAGGGTCTGACGGGGAGCCGGAGTGTATTGTGCTCATGGTCTTGATGGTGTCCTCAATGTTCACGCTGGCCCAGGCTGGCAGGGGGTCGTGGTCGATGGTGTGCGGCGGGTCTGGTGCATCGATCTTAGTTGGGGCTGTCTGGGTGTTGAAGCTGTCGTGGATGTCGGCGATCTTGCGGTGGAAGAAGGTGGCGAGGGAATCGCACAGGGGTTGCGACGGCGGGATGTCGTTGGTGTTGGAGCTGGGGTTGGAGAGTTCCTTCACGATGTTGAAAAGCTCCTTGCTGTTGTGTGCGTTGTTGTCGAGGCGGTCTTTGAAGGAGATTCTCTTGGCGGACTTGTTGAGGTGGTGGTGGTTTCGGATGGCGTCTTTGTGGGCTGCGTGGAATGAAGAGAGAAAGTGATGGGAGCAACAACACAAATACTGTGAGAGAGAATGAAGAAGTTGGAGGTAAAAACAAGAGTGACAGTACGAAGGAGAGAGAAGAAGAAAGAAAGGCCAAGAGAAGAAGGTATAGAGGTGTTATGGTTAGGAAAGGCTTGCAGGAATTTCACAAATGGATTAGGGAGCAAAAGAGGTAGGATCGGAAAACAAGATGGGGACATTAGTGTATGATGAAAAAGGTGTGGTATAATGCACCATTTGCCAAATTTTTGTTTTGAAAATTTCTTTGGTGAGAACTCTCCCTAAGCTCCCCCTCAAAGTTGTTGGGATAACTCACTGTGCTCACTCAGCACAGTATGGTGGCTGGTATGTCATCATTTACCAGAGCAGCTTTTGGTTCCCTGTCCAGCCTTGACTGGCCTCAGAAGTGGAAAATTCAGTGCCAAGAACACAGGTGTAGCTTGCCCTTTTAGGCATTGTGGTGACACCCTCAATTTTTGTGTGTTAAAAAAAAAAATGGACCTTTACTGGCAGCTGTGGTAATAAAAATGCTTTTAAATATATATTGTGCATGTGCTTGTGGGTAAGAATGTGACAATGAGAGTGAAACCTTGTGTATAGGTGGGCATTTGTGTCTGTGTGTGTCAGCATGTGTGTATGTGAGTGAGACTCACCAACAGCTAGTAAGTGTGCATGAATGAGAGTAAGAGTAACTGCAGGTGAGTGAGAGTGGGTGAGTGAGAATGTATTAGCAAGAATACATGTGTGGGAGTGTTAGAGATTGTGAGTGAGAATTAATTAGTGAGTGCCAGTGAGTGAGTGTAACCACAGTGAGAATGAGTGAATCAGTGAGAGAGAATAAGTGAATGACTTAGAATAAGGGATTGAGAGTAAAACAAAGTGTGAGTATGTAAGAATCAGTTTAATAATGGGCAAAAGTGAGTGGAATTGAGTACAAGTAAGGAGTGCAAGAAAGTGTGAATGAATGAGTGCAAATGAGTGACAGCAAGTGTCAATGAATGAGAATGAGTGCGAGTGAGTGAATGCAAATGAGGGAGAATGGGAATGTAGTGTTATACTTGTTAGTCTTGGATTTGCCCAGGATACCCAGGAAATTCTTGGCTTAGAGAGGCACCCATGGCAAAATACACCATGATGACTACAGACACCTTTGATAAAATACTTGTACTGGCATATTAGAGGTAAAACTTGGCATAATTAGTCCATGGTGAAATACTGTTGTTGGCATACTACAAGTAATTCTTGGCATATGGGGCACCCGTGGAAAAATCCTGGTGCTGGCATACTTGAGAAAAGTATTGGCAGAAGAGGAAGCCATGGCAAAGTGCAGGCACTAGCACATTGGAGGTAATACCTGGCATATGGGAGGACAACAGTGACATATGGGAGGGGTGCAACCATGATAAAATGCTGGTACTGACATGCTAGAGATAATTTGTAGAGTATGTGGGCCCCAGAGCACATTTGGAAACAATGGGTTCAATTGGCTTAGTGCTTCATGAAAAAAACATGAATATTTAATGAGAGCCCACTCAGAGCCTATGACTTTTTATCTAATCTATGTGAAAATGAGCTTTACAATGCACTATTTGCCCCAATATTAAAACGCATTTTCTCAGTCTCGGAAACTCCTCTGCACACTCGGTAGAGGAGGTGTGGCTTATTTGTTTCACTAAATACAATTCATAGCAAATACTGTTTCCCATCACTTTTAAAGAGCATGACAGTACCATAATAAAGGTGGAATCTAAAACAGACATTTGTTTGTGTTGTATTTTCATATTAATGATGCAGTTATTATGAAAAGTCAGTGATGTCAATCACTGTGATGTCCTCGGGATTAAGGTCACATGACATCACTTCCTGGAAAGATTCAGGTCAAAGGCCATATGATGTCACTTCTTGTGATGTCACTATGGTCAAATGGTGTGTGATGTCACTTCCGCTACCCCATGCATTTTGGTGAATCAACGTCCAGGGGAGCGGCTGAGGTGCTCGGTTGTGCACCATTGCCACAAGATGTTTGGTCCCTCCTTTCCCTCTCTTTTCTCTCAGAAGGCGGGTTGAGTGCATGATGTGCAGATGTTTCATCATTGATGAAGTGCCGCACGAATACTTTTTGTCAGATGCTTTGGAGAGGATTTTGTTGCAAAGACTGCATGTCACCTTCTTGGCATTCACCTTCTTCTCCCCTTCCAGTATTGTGAATATTGTGAAAAAGGAACATACTATGCTCTGTTTCTTGGCCTTTGGTGGTTCTTAATCCTGGGACGAGTGCCCATGTTCTTCAGGACTCTGAGCACCACCAGATGCCATCTTCAACTCCAAAAAGTGACAAGAGAAACACAAAAAAAAACAGAAATGCCAGAGACAATACACAGGTGTGAAATTCCAGAGACACACCAAAAAGATGGATGAAAAGGGTGGGATCTTCCTCTATTAATGATAGAATGGTGTTCAACCAATCAAATCCATTGGTTTCAATGTCACATGGGAGTCGCAACATCGTCGCGCTCACATCACGACACCGTCTCGGTCACGTCACGACATCGTGACTCTGCAAAATGTGTTAAAACCACCTTTAAAATGCTTTTTTCTCAATAATTACACTGCTTTTATTATGTTTTTAGCAAACCTCTTACTGTGAAAAAAACCTTTAAAGTGTGTTAGTGTATCTTTACTACTGCTAAAAATACAGAGTAGCTTATCCGATGCGGATCCGGAAATACGTGCCAGCACTCCCTTAATAGTATTAAAATAACCTTTAAAATGTTTTTCCTCTATAATTATACTACTGTTACCACCTTATACCACTTACCTTAAACAAAACCTTTAAAGTGTCTATATATCTGTTTCACTTTTGTCAAATCCACCCCAGAATCGCTACCCCACTGCGAAGGGTCATGATGGGTGCACAACTCCCAAATGTTTTGAGAAAAAAAAAATATTAATAAGCAATATATTACTGTAAACACCTCACAATTACACTAAAAACCTCACATGCAATGGTCTTCCCGCCTTATGCCAGGGTAATGGACAGCTTACCTAAACGCCCCCCAATGCTTTTCCCACTGATTTTCGTGATGCGTTCCTGATGCAGATGAATAAGAGGACATCTCCACCAAACAAAGAAGCAGTTACTTCATATAGCTAAGAGGAAGTTCCCTTGTTGGGTGGAGATTTATCTCTTTGTAGTCTCATTGTCCTCTCTATATGAGGATTCATGTTATCATAGATTTCTGCACAAGGAACAATTACATTGCCAAACACACACAACGTCCCTGGAGACATTTCCTCATGATCCATTACGCAGCTATAGTGTAGAATACACGCTGGACATTTAACAAATGAGGTACCACCTACTAACTAACCAGTAGATAGTCCTCGAGTTGGGTAGACATTTTGTGGAAAAGTGTGGCCTTTTGTTCAGTAAACAGGCAGGCGAGCTTCCGTTCTGGCCCTGATGAACAAGTTACTTACCTTCGGTAACGATATATCTGTAAGAAACATAGGTTAGTTATAGATTCCTTACCTTAGAATTACCCCCAGGCGTCAGACTGGATCCGGAAGGTTTTTCGTCAGCAGTACCCCTGCGCGTCGGAAGGTCGAGTCGGTCGACTCCGCGTTCGTCGGCGGTGTCGTGGTCGCCGGGATGACGTCGCAGTAGCTACATAGACGCCGCCCTCGCGCGCTTACGTCAGTTCTGTACACTACTTTACACGCCAGAAGCGCAGAGCCATGCAAGACACTGACCACTGGTGCACAAAACTAGGGCCCTGAAATGATGTCCTTAACCCTAGAAGTCAGTTCGCAGAACGGGGAGGATGGGTGGGGCGGTAAGGAATCTATAACTAACCTATGTTTCTTACACATATATTGTTACCGAAGGTAAGTAACTTGTTCATCTGAAAGAAACAGTTAGTTATAGATTCCTTACCTTAGAATAGATACCCCAGCAATACCAACCCCAGTGGTGAGTCTGCGAACTAAGTTCACACCAGAAAGTCCTGGAGAACAGAACGGCCAAAGAAGCCGTCTCTCTGGACTTGGCTGTCCAGGCAGTAGTGTTTAGTAAACGGGTGCAACGATGCCCACGTAGCTGCCTGACAGATGTCATTTAGGGGGACTCCTCGTTTCAAAGCAGTAGTAGCTGCCGCCGCCCTGGTGGAATGGGCGTGCAGTCCCACTGGAGGCTCCTTCTTTGCCAAAGAATAGCAGGCTTTGATGCACAGAACGACCCACCTGGAGATGGTTCGTTTGTGCACGCCCCGACCTTTCTTAGCGCCCACGTAACCAACAAAGAGCTGGTCATCCAGCCGGAATTGTTTGGTGCGATCCAAGTAGAAGGAAAGTGCACGTTTTGGATCCAGACGGTGGAGCATCTCTTCCTCTTTTGAAGGATGCGGAGGCGGAAAGAAGGTGGGCAAAGTGATGGTTTGGCCAATGTGGAAAGAAGTAACCACCTTGGGAAGGAAGGAAGGTCTAGTTCTCAGGACGACCTTGTCCGGATGGATAGCCAGAAAGGGAGGCCTGGAAGAAAGAGCTTGTAGCCCACTCACCCTGCGTGCAGAGGTGATGGCCACCAGAAAGGCAGTTTTCAAAGTGAGAAGTCTGAGAGGACAGTTATGTAGCGGCTCAAAGGGAGCGCACATGAAGTATGTAAGAACCAAGTTCAAGTCCCACTGAGGCATTACAAAGAGAATAGGAGGAAAAAGACGAGTAATGCCCTTAAGGAATTTATTTACAACAGGTGACTTGAAAAGAGAAGACTGATCAGGAAGCCTAAGAAAGGCTGAAATGGCCGATAGGTAGCCCTTGAGAGTGCCCAGAGCAGAGCCCCACTGGGCCAAAGAAAGGAGGAACAAGAGAACCTCAAAAAGAGGGGCGGAAAGGGGATCCACAGCCTTTGCTGTGCACCATGCCACAAATTTGTTCAATCTGCAGGCGTATACCGTCTTAGTGGAGGGACGCCTGGATGCCAAGATAACATGGCAGACTTCAGGAGGCAGGTCAAACGACGTCAACTGCCGCCGCTCAATCCCCACGCAAGGAGGTGGAGGCTGGACAGGTTCGGGTGGAGGACCGTCCACTACTGCTGCGAAGGATCCTCCCGAAGAGGCAGTCTGATCGGAGGATCGATGGCCCTGTTGAGCAGCTCGGGATACCAGACTCTTCGTGCCCAATCCGGAGCCAAAAGAATGACTTGGGCCCGGTCGTGCTTGATCTTCTTCAGCACTCTGGGCAGAAGTGGTATAGGCGGAAAGACATATAGAAGACCGCAAATCCACTCGCGACGAAAAGCGTCGCCTAGCGAGTGCCGCCTTGGAAATTCCAAAGAGCAGAACTGCTGACATTGCACGTTCTCTTCGGTGGCGATTAGATCTAACCAAGGCTTTCCCCACTGCTGAAAGAGACCTTGCACCACCTCCGAGTGAAGACGCCATTTGTGATCCATCATGCACCTGCGGCTGAGTTCATCCGACCTGGCGTTCAGAGAACCTGCCAGGTGTTGAACCACCAGCGATATGCCCTGATGTTACAGCCATGTCCAGAGGCGGAGAGCCTCTTGACATAGGGTCCACGACCCCACCCGCCTTGTTTGTTGCAGTATTACATGGCGGTGGTGTTGTCTGTGAACACCTGCACTACTATTCCCCGGACAGAGGGAAGGAATGCCTTGAGTGCAAGACGAATCGCCCGAAGCTCCAGAAGGTTGATGTGGAGCCCGGACTCCGCCGGAGACCAGAGGCCTCTGATCTCCGCCTTCCCCATGTGGCCGCCCCATCCCAGAAGTGATGCATCGGTCACCACTGTGAACTCCGGATGGGAGAGGGATCTGCCTTCGACCCAATCCTGGTTCGTAAGCCACCACTGCAATTGTTGTGCAGTGCCCTCCGAGATCTGGACGCAATCGGACAGATTCCCTCGATGTTGGGCCCACTGGAACTTCAGGTCCCACTGCAGAGCACGCATATGCCATCTGGCATGATCCACCAGCAGGATGCAGGAGCCCATCAGACCCAGCAGCCTGAGGGTCATCTTGACCGAAACCCGGGATAGAGGCTGAAAGATCGGAATCATAGCCCGAATATCCCGGACTCGCTGTTCGGGAGGATAAACCCGAAACTGCGTCGTGTCCAGAACCGCTCCGATGAAGAGGAGCTTCTGAGAGGGGGTCAGGTGTGACTTCGGCACGTTGATGGAGAACCCCAGCGAATGCAGGAGGTCGGCCGTAGTCTGGAGGTGGGAGACGACAGCCTGGGGCGAGCCTGCCTTCAACAGACAGTCGTCGAGATAGGGGAAGACTGGAACACCTGATCTGTGCAGATGAGCTGCGACCACCGCCATCACTTTCATGAACACCCGAGGGGCTCTGGTAAGGCCAAAGGGGAGCACGGTAAACTGAAAGTGCTCGTGGCCTACCGTGAACCGCAGGTAACGCCGGTGGGCCGGCAGGACGGGGATGTGAAAGTAAGCATCCTGTAAGTCCAACACTACCATCCAGTCTCCAGGGTCGAGGGCAGACAAGACCTGAGCGAGCGTCAACATCTTGAACTTCTCCTTCCGGAGGAAGCAGTTGACGTTTCTGAGATCCAAGATAGGACGCAGGCCTTTGTCCTTCTTGGGCACCAGAAAGTAGTGGGAATAAAAATCACGACCTACTTCTGGGGCAGGAACGCGCTCGATGGCAGCCTTGGCCAAGAGTGCCGAAACTTCCCGTTGGAGAAGGGTCAGGTGATCCTACGACATGCGATGGTACTGAGGTTGCATGGATGGAGGGGTAGTCTCGAAGGGGAGGGAGTAGCCCCTTCGGACTATTTGCAAAACCCACCTGTCCGACGTGATGGTGCGCCAGTGGGGGAGGTGATGGCGGATCCTGCTGCCCACTGGCGTTTGGTGGCCCTGAAAGGTCGGACTAGAAGGGTTTGGAGGCTGCTGCAGAGGGGGCTGTGGTGGACTGGCCTGCCCGCTGGCCCCCAAAACCACGGCGGTGGTTCCCATGTCCCCGGCCGTGCTGGGGCTGAACAGCTTGCGCCGCCCTGTGGCTCTGGGCGGGACGTAGCGGGGCACCCCTTCCGTAGCCACGAAAGGGGCGAATGGCAGACTGCACAGGGCGGGTGGTAGAGAGGCCCAAGGACCTGGCCGTAGCCCGAGAGTCCTTAAAGCGCTCTAGAGTGTTGTCTGCCTTGTCGCCGAAAAGGCGAAGGCCATCAAAGGGCATGAGTCAGAAACAAAATTCCCTTTGGGTTGTTTAAAGCATACTTTCGTAAATATTCACCACTAGCATACACTTACACAAACACCACCAACAATCGGAACAAGAGCCAAAAAGCTAATATAAAAATGTTTATTCAAATGGACCATGGGTTAAGGTTCAAACAGTTAAAAATACATTATACACAATACATCAAATATCAATGCAACATGTTAAAATAATCTTCACAAAAAGGAAAATGGGAGAATACAATTCAACACACAAAATATTGTAGGATATACTGAGCACACCAAGTACATAAATCACAAAATGTAGTAGGTTTAACACTTATTGATGTTCTATTGTTGTTTTATCAGTGCAAACCCCTTCAGCTTGGTGCTAAACACAAGTAGCGACGCGTTTCGGTGGTATATTGTAGTCCAACCACCTTCTTCAGGCTTAAAAATACGATACGATGTCTCCCAACACTTTCATCTATTCACATTAGGTGATGAAGTCATAGAACAGGGGAGTTTATCTCCTCACAAACAATGTATCTTCTTTCTTAGAATGCCTCCGTCCTGCATAGATTGAGACCAAGGAAGGGCTCTCACTTTTGTCCTTTGATAAGGCCCATGGGTATCCAGCCACTTATGATTCTGGCTCAAGATAAATAAAAGGTTCAAAAGATCTCCAATCTCTGTCACAAAGCTTCTATTAATAGCCACTAATCCTTGTTGCAAAGCCGGTAACCAGGACTCAGTAGTCCACTGGCGTGCTCCGGGCGTTGTTTGTTTCAAAAAATCGAAGGGCATGTCCATAAGTGTGGATTGGACATCCCCGGAAAAAACAGTCGAACGCAACCAGGCGTAGCGTCGAAGGGCTACTGACGTGGCAATCGTCCTGCCAAGTGCGTCAGCGGTATCCAGCCCACATGGGATGGTAAACTTCGCTGCGTCTCTCCCTTCAGCAACCGCTCGAGAGAGCACGGCCAGGGCCTCCTCCGGGCACTGAGGCATCACCTGCGCAACCGTGTCCCACATGGAGTGGGTGTAATGGCCCAATAGACACGCTGTGTTTAACGACCGCAGTCCCAAGCTGGAGGAAATAAACATCTGCTTCCCAAGATGATCCAGCTTTTTGGATTCTCTGTCCGGGGGTGCGGTAGGGAATGCGCCCTTGGACGTGGAGGCTTGGACTACCAAGCTCTCAGGGGTGGGGTGTTGGGAGAGGAAAGTGGGGTCGCCCGGGGCCGGGCGGTGGCGTCGGGCAATCATCCTGTCCACAGGAGCCCCTGTGTTGGCCTGGACCAGGTGCCCAAAAGGATGTCAGTGAAGGCCTCATTAAACGGCAGCAGGGGCTCCCAAGAGCTCGCTGCAGGTTGAAGCACCTCTGTCAGGAGGTTAGTCCTGACTGCCACCATAGGTAGCTCGAGGTGGAGAGCCTCAGCCGCCCTACGCAACACCACTGCGTATGACGCTCCCTCCTGCGTAGCCACGGTAGGAGGAGACAACATGCCAAGGTCTGGTGAGGTATCCAAACTACTGGCTAACCCCAGTTCCTCTCTCCAGTCCTGCTCATACAACATCTGGTCTGTTAAAGGGTCTCCAGACCCCTCCCAGTCCTCCTCACCCTCTTCTGGCTGCCAATCTGGTCTCAAAGAGCCAGGGTAGAACAGGGGCACAAAAGTACCAGTCGGCGTCGAATCCGGCGTCGGTCGACGCCGGTCCGACTCCGTGTCCACCTCGAGGTGGAGGCCGGGGTCGACGTCGGCTGGGGACACAGCCAACGCCGGTGGCGGACGTGGTGCCGGTGGAATCGGCGCCTGGGGAGGCGTAACGGCCAAAGCCGCCGACGCCGAAGGGCCAGGGCCCCCAACCGAGTCCGCGGGGCCCGAAGGCGCGCCGGCGGAGTCAGACTGCCCAAAGATGGCATGCATCGCTTCGTAGAAACTCCGAAGCTGGGCAGGGGTCGCACCGGGTCCCGGAAAGGGGGGGAAACCTGGAGTTGACCCAGCAGGCTCCGCACGCGGAGCCGCGGGAGGGGCACCACCCGCATCCCTCGTCGCGTCGACTGACGGACGGGGAGAAGTCGAAGAGCGACTATGCTTCTTCGACTTCTTTTTGTGCTTCGACTTACCTGACCCCGAGTGCGAAGACTTCGAAGAAGAATGGTGTTGGCTCTGCGACCGGTCCCTCGACCTCCTCCATGACCAGGACCTCGAGCGGCATGGAGCCGACTGCCGGGCCTCGAGTAGCTTTCGGGACCGCTCCCGCAAAGACTTCGGGCCATGGGCCGGCAGTCGGAGCACGACTTGGGGTTGTGGTCGCGCTCCAGGCAGTAGAGGCACACGCGGTGCGGATCCGTCACCGACATGAGTCGGTTACAGGAACCGCAAGCCTTAAAGCCGGGCATTCCTCGTGCACTAGGAGTCGATGGACTCAAACACAACAAAGTCGACAAAAGTCGAGAAAAAGTTCAGTCAAAAATTGACTGGGGGTACCGCTCTCTCCGGATCTGTGCTTGCTGGCGTGGAAAAAGAAAGAACTGACGTCAGTGCGCGAGGGCGGCATCTATGTAGCTACCGCGACGTGATCCCGGCGACCACAACACCGACGACGAACGCGGAGTCAACCGACGCCACCTTCCGACGCGCAAGGGTACTACTGACGAAAAACTTTCCGGATCAAGTCTGACGCCTGGGGGTAATTCTAAGGTAAGGAATCTATAACTAACTGTTTCTTTCAGATAGACATTTCACAGAAATTAAACCTTAACAGGAAGCACTTGTAGGAAAGTAGGATCTGCTTCTTATGGTTACCCCCACTTTTTGCTTGATGTTGCACTGTTTTTGACTAGTCTCACTGGGATCCTGCTAATCAGGACCCCAGTCTATCTGCTTTCTCCTTTAAATTGTAACATGTACTTTGGTACACTCAGATTGGATACTGGGGTACCCTTATCAGTCCCTAGTATATGGTACACATGTCCCCAGGTCATAGGTACCCCAGAGGCCTCCCATGGGCTGAAGCATGTATTATGTCACCCATGAGAGGCCATGCAAAATGGAACTACAGGTCTGCTACTGCAACCTGTGTAAGCTGGTGCCTGCACCACTTACGTTAGATATAGGATCACTATATATCTAGGTCACTACACTTAAAACGTATAAGTAACCCCTATAGCAGGCCTTAACAATCCTGAAGGCAGGGTGCAGGGTTTTACGTGGGAGGGTGCCCCTGCATGAGCAGAGCACCTCTGCAGCCTTCGGAGACCATTCTCCCGGGTTGTCTTTGACTCAGCCAGACATATAGGTAGAGGTGCATTATACCCTCGCGGTAAATGCTATCTCGAAAACGGCTGCATAGAAACATATCATGTTTGGTATCAAACACCTTGGAAGCATACCTCCACACCGGTAACCGGTGTTGGAGGTATGATTCGACCCTTCAGAAGCGAGCTTCGTGTAGTCACTGGTCTATCCGGTGCCAGCCTTCTCGACCCGGACAGCACAAAATGGATGCTGCCGACCAGAGACACATTTCTGCCCTCCTGCTGCTGAGCCAAGCTTGAGCAGAGGAAGGCAGCACAATAGGCATCCTGTCACAGGGAGGTGTGACCACCTCCCAGACAGGATTTAGTGTATTGGGGCTGGGTGGGTGCACTCAGAGTGCCTGAAAGTCTGCACCTGGGGCACATTTGGTGTCCCTGTGCATAGTCCAGCTCAAACCAGTTCTGGGAGACATTGGCTCCTGCTCTGGCACGAAACTGGACAAAGAACATGGGAGTAACCTCCCCTCTGTCCTGCCCCACCCCTAGGAGGGTCCCCTGAATCTGTCCAACCCTCTCCAGTGGGTACAAAAGGGCTTATCTGGCTGTAAGACTTTAGATTTTACGTGGACAAGATTCTACAAGAAGAAACCACTGACCTTCGACCGTCTGGACACTCTGGACTTTGCTGGACTTCGACTGGGCCCGACTTCGTCTCCCTCTCCGTCCAAAGCTTTGTCTGTGCCCTTGCTCCATACAGGCTCCGTGCAGGACTGTGGTGCACTAAGGACAACTGAAGAATCTCCCTTGGAGTGAAGGAGTCACTCCCCTGCACTAGCAGACACCTCAACGCAACTGACCGGTCTGCTGCTCCTGAGCTCCTGCGGACTCCGAAGATTTCAGCAACACAGGAGGTGGGTTACGAAGGTCCCTGAGGTCGATCTGCCCTCTCTGCAAGTTTGAGGCCATTATCCCTCGTGGGGACTGCATAACCCGAACCCCTGTGCACCACGCCCACTTGCAGTTACATATGCTTGTTGGCGATTCCCGAGCTTGTGCATTGGACTCCGTGTAGTCCTGACCCTGAGCAGTATTTGCACCAAAGAACTCCGGCCTCCTCGCACCGAGTGCTCCGTGGGCTGGTACTTTGCAATCTTGCTCAAGGTCCACTCGCGACTCCTCGTCTTTCGGCCTGTGGGTCCTCTTGAGGGTCATCTTGATTTCTATTGGGCTTCCCTGGTTGCTCCAGACGTGCCCTGACTCTCCATTCTTTGGAGAGTCCCCAGGACCTTGCTGGTCCTCACCGTAACCTGCTTGTCCTTCTTGTGTCGGTTGCTTTTGCCAAGGCTTGTTGGTGCTCCAGCCGGACACTGACCCCTCAGCACTCGACATCCTTCGTGGGACAGCTCGCATCTGGCTCCTGGTCGTCGTCGATGTCTCCGGGTCCTCGTGGCTGCAGAGTCAAGCATCCCTTCTTTGCACCTGAAGCACCCGACATCGGTGGGCATTCGTCTACCAAGCCCCTGGTCACTCTGAAGTGACCCAGACTCTGTCCCCTCTGCTTTCAGGTTCCTTCCTTCCAAAATCCAGGCTTGGATTTCACCGGACCCTCTTCACCTTCACGGCAGCAGAACTTCTTCGCAGCCCTCCATTGAGAACGATGACGGTTTCCGACACCACTCCAGACCTATGCACCCGGCTCCTCTGGGATAGGTAACTCGGGTACTATGGTATCCACGGGTGGGGTGGCTCTCCAACCTCTTAAGTTCCAAAGGGTTTCCTCAAAGTCCTCCTAGAAGGGTCCTTAAACTGTGAAATTGCAACAGCGACTTCCCCCATAGAATTGTACGGAGCCCGCGGTCGTGTTAGCACACTGCACCCGTCCTCCGTGGGGTCCTTATCTACTAACCTTGGGTGGTTCCTTGGGGTCCCAGCGATTCTACGTGCTCCAGACCTTGTCTTGACCCGAGTCGTGGTTGTTATACCACTATTTTAGTATATGGTTTGGTCTCCCCCTGGAGCCCACTGTGTATTGTGCTACTTACAACTGTTCTATTGATCTCATATTGTGTTTTTTGTGTTCTATCCTCATGTAGAGGATACTAGAGAGTGTTATCTTAATAAATACATATTTTTATATAACTACTGTGTTGTTCTCCTTTCATTTGATCAATATAGGTGATATTCTGGTAAAACAAGCTGCTTTACATTCCTTCAAGATTAAGCCTCAAGGCTGCTCTCCACAGCTACCTCTAGGATAGCTTTCTAAAGGTTATCTTTGACCTCATACATCATAAGGGTCGTTTGGACTGGTGCAAGGTGCCCACTTTAATTAGTGGACAGCATATACCAGGCCAACTTCTCACAGCACTTACATATATAAACATGGCAGGTGCCCCAGCTGAAGCGCTACTTCTGTAAAGGATAAATGATTCCAACTCCTAGGCTTCGCGAAAGCAAAGCAAGTGTATTTTCTCAGCAATTCCATATTGAAAAACAATCAGAAATCCTTTGTGGAGGCGATTGCATGGTTGATCTATTGGAGCGCCATCTGTACTGACTGTGACAAGTAAGTTCTTTCTTGTCCTCTCCTGGTGAGACAGAGTCAATGGTTCTCCCTTTAAATTACGACGCTTTCTCTGGATTCTGCCTGTTGCATCGCCAGGGACCAGGACTTAGGGTCCCAGCATCCTTTGCGGCTCCCTGCCTGCCGCCAACGAGCCACAGCTGCGCCTGGAGGCGCTTTAAATCCATCTCAGCCCTCCCGCAGAGCGGGACGTGTAGGAGAGTAGGATCTGCTTCACATGGGTACCCCCACTTTTTGCTGATGCTTCACTGTTTTTCGACATTAGTCTGGCTGGGGCCCTGCTAATCAGAACCCCAGCCTAGCTGCTTCCTCTCTAAAATGGTTTCCATGTGCCTTAGGCACATCACTGATTGGAATCTGGAGTGCCCTTATAAGTCCCTAGTATATGGTATACTATGTACCAAGGGCATAGGTACCTCAGAGGCCTACCAGGGGCTGCAGCATGTATTATGCCACCCCTGGAAGGCCATCCAAACTGACACCACAGGTCTGCTACTGCAGCCTGGGTAAGGTGGTGCATGCACCCCTTACTGTGATATAGGTTACCTATATCACTAAATACATACACACATATAAACCTATAAGTCACTCCTAAGGCAGGCCTTATCAATCCTGAAGGCAGAGTGCATGGTTCCTATGTGAGAGGGTGCCCCTGCATGAGCAGGGCCCCTCTGCAGCGTTCGGAGACCCTTCTCTGATGCTGTTTGTAGTGCAGCCTGACCATATACTCTTAAGCGCATTATAACCTCGCGTTAAATGCTAACTTTGGAATGGCTGCACCTAAACATGTTGTGTTTGGTGTCAAACATCTTGGAATACTACCCCCCCGCCAATTCTGGCGGCGGGGGTAGCATTCCACCCTTCTAGAGGGAAAGACATGTTAACTCTGGCTAGCCCGGTAACTTCTTTCCAAAGCCCTGGCATCACAAAATGGATGCTGCTGCCACAGACACGAGTCTGGCCTCCTGCTGCTGGACGAAACTCCGGCAGGGGAGGCCTGGACAATAGGTTTCCTGTCCCAGGGAGGTGTGACCACCTCCCCAGACAGGATAATGTGTATTGGGGCTGGGCGGGAGCACTTTTGGGTGCTTTGAAGTCCTGCACTGGGGGCACATTTGGTGTCCCTGTGCATACCCCAGTTCAAACCGGATCAGGGGCTTGCAGCCCCTGCTTTGGCGCGAACTGGACAAAGGGAAAGGGGTGTAGCCACCCCTCTGCCCTGACCCACCCATAGGTGGGGCCACAGAGTAGTCCAACCCCTAAACTTGGTATAAGTATAGGAACCCAGTCCTTAGGACTTTAGATTATCCCTGGACGAAACTCTGAAACAGAATCCTGGACCTTCGACGCTCTACTCAAGATTAGAGGACAGAAGAATCTCCCTTGGGGTCAAGGAGTGACTCCCTGCTTGGCAGGCACCAACGACGCATCTGTCCGGTCTGCATTTCTGAAGCTCCCGTCGGACGCCGAAGTCTTCGCATCACCAGAGGTGGATTCTCAGACTTCCCCGAGGCTACCCTGAGTCCCCAGCAAAGCTGAGGCCCGTAGCTATCGTGGGTGACGTGAGACCGTGACCCCTGGACACCGAGCACATTTGCAAGTGCATCCTCTTCTGGGTCTCCCACGAAGTCGTGCTTTGGGCTCCGAGTAGCCCTAGCCTCCAGCACCAACTGCACCGAAGATCACTGGCCTCCACTCCACGAGTGTCCTGTGAGCCAGATCCACGTGCGACGTCTCGAGGCTCCTTCACGGTCGCTAGCCCGTTGGCTAGTAGCCCTTCACGAAGGCCAATCTTTTTCTTCTTGGGCATCCTGGTTGCTCCAGGCCTGCCCTCACTTACCCTCGCTGGGTGAGTTCCCCAGACCTTGCTGGTCTGCACCATCGACGATCTTCATCTTCACCGAGACTTGCCGTTGCCAAGGCTTGTTGGGTCCAATCCGGTCGCCGACACCTCAGCACTCGACAGACATCGTGTACCAGCCCGAATCCTGCTCCTGGTCACCGACAACGCCTCCTGGACCTCGTGGCTGAAGAGTCAAGACGACCGTCAACGCACCTGAAGCACTCGACATCGGTGGGCATCTGTCCATCGCCTTCCGGGTCACTGGCTAGTGACCCAGACTCTGTCCCCTCTGCTTTCAGGTTCTTCAGATCTCCGATCCACTCTTGGATCCACCCGGACACTTTCCACTTGGTCGCCAGCAGCACTTTGCAGCAGATCGCCATTCAAATCGACGACGAAACCCGACCCCGAAAGACACCTATGCACCCGGCTTCCCTGGGTGAGGTAACACGAGTACTCCGGTGCTCCCGTGGGTAGAGACTCTCCAAAGTACTACTTCTCAAAGGGTTTGCTCCAAGTCCTCCTTTAAGTGTCCCTTTTCTTTAATTTCCTGATTGCGACTTTCTCCATAGAAGTTAACGGCGTATCGCGGTTGTGTATTTACACTGCACGCGTCCCCGTGGGTCCCCTGTGTCACTACCTTGGGTGGTTCCTTGTGGTCCAAGCACTTCTAGAGGCTCTAGGCCTAGTATCTAGTTCAGTCGTGGTTCTTATACCACTTTATTGGTATATGGTTTGGTACGCCCCTAGGGCCCAAACGTGTATTTGTGCTATTACTGTGTTTAAATAACTTATAACTTGTGTACTTCGAACTCTAGCCTCATAAAGAGACTAGAGGGGTGTGTTTAGCAATAAATACATATATTTTTAATATATACCTGGTGTGGTGCTCTTTCATTTGGTCACTCAAGAGATTATAGACTGGTAAAACAAGCTGCTTTACATTCCTTCAAGACTTAGCCTGAAGGCTGCTCTCCATAGCTACCACTAGGATAGCTTTCAATAAGGTTGTCTTTAACCTATCTCCAATAAGGGGTTGTTTGGACTGGTGCAAGGTGCCCACTATAATTAGTGGACAGCATATACCAGGCCAACTTCTCACAGGACGCTTTCTTTGGATTCTGCCTGCCGCATCGCCTGGCACCAGGACTACGGGTTCCAGCATCCTTTGCGGTTCCCTACCTGCCACCAACGAGCCACAGCTGCGCCTGGAGGCGCTTTAAATCCATCTCAGCCCTCCCGCAGCGCGGGACGCGCGCGGGCCGCGCCCAGGCCAAGGGCCAGCCAGTCTGCGCCCGTCCGCGGACGAACGAGGCCGGGCCCACTCTCTTGGTTGGTGGACTTGTGGGACGCTTGGAACCTGATCATTTTAATTATCCTTGCCTCCCTTGAAAAGAGCAGCCTAAGTGGAGATTGCTGGATTCCACAACCCTAAGGTATTAATTGCGTGGGGGCTGGGACATCATTATGGGAAAACGGAAAGCAGCTGATGGAGGGTTGGGAGTAGCCCACAAAAGGAAAGTGAAAAAGAATGCTGCGAGATGCAGTCCAGTTGGTAAAAAAGGGGTACTTGAGCGTATCGACAGCCTATTATTAGATTGTGAGGTCATACTAGACACAGCAGGCCTGAGCAAGCCTCTAACACCAATTGACCAGACTGATATTTGTAACTATGTTGACTCCAGGCGTATTCCTACTATGTTTAAGAAGGCCCTAAGCTCAAGTTCAGGCACCCAGCAGCCAATTAAATCTGTGCCGCCTTCTAATCAAACCTCTTGCGATAATACTGCCATGTCGCTCTTAAAGGATTTCCCATCTAACAATAGATTTACATTGTTGCAGGCCCAGATTCCCCCTGTCCCAGATGACCCTTCCAATAGCTTGGTCAGCAGTGTAGCAAATGACAGCAGGTTGATGTGAGAAAGTGCCATCTTTCTTGCATGGTATGCCCCCACTTTTTGCTGAATTGCTGATGTACTTTGACTGAGTGTGCCCTGGGCTCCTGCCAATCAGGTGCCCAGGGCCTGTGTTCCTTCCCTAAAACTGCATTGTAGCCAAAACCCAATTGGCATCTCTGGCCACCTGTCAGCCCCTGGTAAATAGTACCATAGGTACCCAGGGCACTGTGACCAGAGAAGGCCTCTAAGGGCTGCAGCACTTATTGTGCCACCCTTAGAGGCCCTGTACCCTGACACACACACACTGCCTTTGCAGGCTGAGTGTCTTGGTGCAGAACAAAACAGAGAGTCGACATGGCACACATCCCTGTGTGCCATGCCCACAAACCCACTGCCCTGGCATACCCCAGTCACCCCTCTAGCTGGGTGCACTATGCCAGTGGTGAGGGTACAGGGGCATGAGCCCTGTACCCCTACAGTACCCAGGTCCATTCCTGGGCACTGTAAGTGCAGTGTTGCCATTAGGAGTATATGGTGCTGGGGGGTCGTCATCACGAACTCCACAGCACCATGATGGCTACACTGAAGACTGAGAAGTTTGGTATCAAACTTCTCAGCACATTAAACCCACACTGATGCCAGTGTGGGATTTAATGTAAGATGCACGACAGAGGGCAACTTAGAGTTGCCCCCTGAACCTAACCCACAATCCACGTCCTGCCTGAGAGGCTGCCTAGGCTGCCACCCAGCAGACATGTTGCTGGACCCCTGGGTAGAGAGCCATCCGCTCTCCCGGGCCTGCAACAATGCACGTCCTGGGCGAGGTGCTAGGTCACCTCCCCCAGGATGGGCAGGGGGAAGCTTCAAAGGCATGCCGCCTTTGTGAGCCTCCCCAGACCACTTGCTGTACTCAGCAACTGGTCCCCACCGGTTCTAGCCCCCACTCTGGCGGGAAGACTGGCGGGAAACCCCAAGTGAGGAAAGGGGGTGTGCCAGCCTCTGCCAACCCCACCCCTCAGGTGGGGAGGCGAGGTGAAGCACATCTCCGGGCTCTCGCCATCTTGAAGATGGGGAGCCCTGCCCAATCAGGACTAGGGCTCCTGCCCCCCTCCCACTGGAGAGTGGCAGGATAGGGGTGTACCCACCCCAGGAAGGGACCCATTGGTCCCTGCCCTTTACCTACCTGTAACGCCCCTAAATTTAGTATTTAGGGGCACCCTGAACCTTCCTTCCTCAGATCCCGAATCCGAAACAAGCAAGAACAAGAAGAAAGAAGACCTGCCGTGCAGCTGCTAAAAAGAGGAAGACACCAACTGACTTGGCCCCAGCCCTACAGGCCTGTTGACCCTCGAACCTGCTCCTGCTAAACCCCGGCGTCTCCAGTGGTCAGCAACCTCGAAAACCCCGGACGACCTGACTGCCTTGTGACTCTAAAAAGACTGGGACTCCCACGAGCAGTGGTACTGCTCAAAGCAAGTAACAAACCCCTGGTGCCAGCCAGGAACCGCGACTCCTGCACACTCTGCACCCGCCGAGCCCGGCCTGTGCCTGAGTGGACAAAGACCACGAGGACGTCCCCCCCGGCAACTGTGACCCAGAATCCAGCACCCAAGGACCCTCCTCGACGCTCCTGACGACGCCTGCAGCCTCAGAACCAGGGACCCCTCCAACCGCGACCAGCAGAGGGTAAGATTTCCCGACGCGAAAAGACACCCCTGCACCCGGCGCCCTGTGCCCAACTCCGGGGTGCCTACCTATCCTCCAACTACCCAACTTACCTCTCGAAGTGGTGGTCGCACCTGAAGAATCTCCGTCCCCGAGCTTGCAGCCTTTGTTCAACTTCCAGCTTCTCCATTGAAATACATTGAGCGCCCGACGGCTCAAAAGCACCCTGCACCCAGCCGCCCGAGTGCCCCTGGGAGTGCAACACCTATCCTATTCTACTTCCCCACTTGCCCTGTGTAAGTGACCAGGAGCCCAGCTCCCACAGCCGCGTGGCCTGCCTGCCAGCAGCCACCAACCAAGGGCCCCCTGCCCGCCATAGGCTAACATTGGGCCTTACTCACTCTGCACCCGGCCGCCCCTGTGCCGCTGAGGGTGTACCAACTATACCCACCTGACCCTGGGAGACCCCTGAGTCTATGCCCAGAACCTTAACTCTGCCAGTTGAGTACTTACCTGAAAACCGATAACCTACATTTTCTCCATAGGGTAACATTGACTGGTTTACACTGAAATTTCTTCTAAGTGTCGAGTTTTGAAACTTTAAAATATTCACTAAAAATCACCCGATCAACGAAAACGAAATTACTCACCTGTTATCAGGAGAGATCCCAGTGCTGGATCTTGGTGCCCAGTACTGACCCTGAAAAGCAATTACAACTGTACTTACCGATAACTTGATTTTCCTCCATAGGATAACATTGCCTGGTTTTCTCCAGAAATTCTTCTGTGTCGATTTTTGAAACAAACAAATATTCCTTAAAAATCGCCTGTGTAACAAAAACGATTTCTTTCAACTGTTTACAGGAAAGGCACCAGGGTTGAATCCAGGATCCAACCCTGAGTAAGAAAATCATACGTAAAGTAACTGAAACTGCTTTTACTTAAAAACTCCCATTGAGCTCAATGTTATAATTGTGTTTGAATTGTGTTGCCTATTGCAACAACTGTAGCTATTGCATTTAAAAGTCTATTGTGTATTGAAAGTATATAACTAAAGCATCTCATTCTGAGAAAGTATTTTATACCTACTTGTGGTTCTAAAATAAAACAACAATATATTTTTATATACAAAACAATTGGCCTAGAGTTCAGTTCTTGAGTGTGTGAGACCATTTGCTGACTGAGTGTGTACAACAAATGCTTTACACTGTCCTCTGATACTGCCTTACTGCTCGACCAAGCTACCACTTTAGAGAGTAAGGTCATATCTAACTTTAGCCTCTGCCAAACCTCTGGGGACTGTGGACTCTGTGCACACTGAACCTTACTTTGGTTCAGTATATACAGAGCCACTTTATTACAGTTGACTGGCCTATTGAGTGATACCCCAGTGTTTATACCAAGCTCGGAGACCCCACTCATTACTCCAGGGATCCCTTTAATCCATGGCAGGTCTCCCAGTCCAGTGACTGACGCTACCATTGGCATGGATTCTCTCGGTAAGCCTCTTGAGCTCCAGATATTGGACTTGTTCCAGGTAGTAAAGGACCTAAAAGACCTGGTCAGTAGTCTCTCTGACTCCTTATCCACGGCCCTTTTTGAGATCCATAATATGAAAAAACAAATGAGCTTTCCTTTATCTAGTCCATCAGTAGATTCGGGGGGAGCAGACAGTGCGAGACTGGCTAGAGTGCTGTCTGAGGGGCCGTTAGAGGGGTCCGCTGGTCCTGGCAGGAAGGGAGGGAGGGGGGAGATTCCATCCACAACCATGTCGTCAAATTGGGCTGTCAAAAACAGAACACACGAGAGACGCTGTGAATAGGGGAGCAGGTCTGCGACATCGTCCCAACTTTGATATAGCCATTGCACCCCCAGTCAAACCCTCTGTTTCTTGGGCAAAAACACCTAATCTCACAATAAACACGGCTAGCACCACCAAAAACACAAAGGCAAAGGTGGTATATTTGACGGGTGTCCCTAAACTTTCAGCTAACTCTGGAAGAGAAGATGAGACCTCCCTAATTAACAAAAGTATCCAATGGATCCGGAATGTAAGAGGGTGTTGGTCTATCATTAGGGAGGACATTAAAGGGGCATATAGATGACTAACCAAGGGAGGGTCCACGGATGCTATAGTACTTACATTCTACCACCAAGAATTAGCTGGAAATTTGGTGGCATTCGATTTACGTACCCACCATCTAACTAATTCCAACATCCGTATTAAACATTCACCCCCGAGGCAATTCCATCAGCTCCCCCCCCTTTTGTCTCTCTCTCCGACACTAGATCATCCCCTCTTCGAGAAATTGATTGACTACCGCATTCCTGCCCTTGTGTAGGAAAACAAGCACCCTCTTTGGCCCAGGAAACAAACTACACCTCCCAACCAGAAAGCAGAGCCCCTGACTATGAATATGTATCTCATTTTCCAGCACATAGCCCTTGTGGACACCTAGAGGAGAGAACCTTATTGGGGAAACTAACTAATGGGGTTGGTACACAATTTGCACTCCCACCTGTATTACACCAAACGTCATTTATGTCATGGAATATAGCAGGGCTTAAGTCCAAAACTGTCTCCGAGTCCTGGAACAATTTTATAGAGCAGTATGATATCTGTTTGTTTCAGGAAACGTGGTCTGTTGCTCCGATCTTTTGTCCAGGTTATCTTAATTTCTACGCTCCTGCTATCACTGGTAGCAAGGGGCGCCCTTCAGGAGGTTTAACGACCTGGATACGCCAAGGTACGTGCCTTTCTGTTCAAGAGCTCCCCTCAGGTAACCCTGACATCCTTGCCATTCGACTGATGTGTAGTCCCTCCTGCACCCTTGACATTTATAATATATATGTGAGAGGGGATAGAGGAGGGAGGAAATCCACAACCGTAGAGGCCCTATACGAGCTCCTGGGTGCAAGATCAGGGGAACCCTCTGTTATAATAGCAGGTGATTTTAATACCACATTTGAGTCGCTGGACAGGGACGACAGCGACCTTTCAGAGGATGAGGATGCAGCTTGGGGCATTCCTAAGCTGGAGTTAGTCCCAATAAAACATTGGACTGAAGCAGGAATACAATTGAAGGCATTTTATTTAGAAAGAGGCCTTAAGGCGGCTAATGGCAGAACCATTTCTGACAGAAAAGGGGCCAATACATTTAACAATGGGCTCCATACTAGTCGTATTGATTATCTTCTCATTGACTTAACTCTATGGCACACCCTAATTGACATGGCCATTATAGAATGACCATAATCCACTCTCCGCAACTCTCACTCTTTTGCCATCGGATGATCCTGTTTGCCCAGCTAGCTTGGCGACCACTAGGGACTTATTGGTCAGTAATGACATGAGGAGACTCAAATGGTCCAAAATAATTAGTGATCCGGAGGCATTGTCCATTATCGGCAGGGATGTTGATGAGGCAATTGTTGCTCTTGAGGCTCTTTGAGCTAGTGCTCAACCAATAGGCCTAATTACTACTATCCATGCCTCACTATTTGATAAAGTACGGACCCACTTTCAGAAACCTTACAGTAAAAAAAGGCTTGTTTAAACAAAAGAGGCAAACCTGGTACAACAAAGAATGCAGTAGAGCTCATAAATCCCTAGGGGTAGCTATTAGAACAAGAAACCCGGACTCTGTTAGAGAAGCCAGGAATGCTCACAGAACTGCACAGAGTAAAGCCAAAAGAGAGTGGGATGAGAGAAGCTGGCAAGAATTGAAGGCAGCTTGCACAAGAAGTAATCTCCAAAACTTTTGGGCTCTTGTAAAATGGGGCACATCCTCCCCCACCAGAAAATCAAGTAGCCCCTGATCAATGGGTAAAACATTTTTCTCAGCAGTACTCAACAGATGACGCAGGGACCTCTGAAACTCTACTAAAGGTACCTAGTCAGAGTATGTGCCTGGTATTTGAACCCTCGGAAGTAATGGTTGCCTTAAATGCAATCACGGGGGAAGAGCTCCGGGTATTGACAGCATTCCCACAGATGTTTTTGTACATGATAGGGAAAAGTGGTGCAGGTACATAACACTGCTAGCAAATGGTCTATCCCAAGGTGCCCCCATTTCCGATTCGTGGAAGGGGGCCGAGATTATACCAGTTTACAAGAAGGGGGACGGATCACAGCCTGCAAATTACCGGCCCATTAGCCTCATCGATTCCATTCAAAAGGTGGTGGCTCGCCTTGTCTTGGTAAAGGATCAGGAATGGATTGATGATAACAGCATTTTAACTACTCATCAGGCTGGTTTCCGGGCCCACATTAGCACTATAGACCAAGTTTTTAGATTTATTCCGATATACTGGCGGATAGTGGTGCTTGGTGAAGGCAGTATATACGCAGTTTTTGTCGATTTAAAATCGGCTTTTGATCTAGTGTCGCGTAGCAAACTGTGGGAGGTGCTGCGGGATCTAGGCATGCCGGATAACTTATTAACTTTTCTAGTGCGCCTTCACAAGAGCAATTTTGCTCACATACGTTGGGGTGCTCAGGGGGTAGTTACGGATCCATTCCGGGTTGATAAGGGAGTGCGCCAAGGGTGCGCCTTGGCACCCACGTTGTTCTCCCTTTTTTATTAATGAGGCCGCTGAATTTCTAGCCTCAACACCCACTGATGCCCCGTCCCTTGCTGGCTCTAAGGTCCCAATTCTTAGGTTCGCGGACAACACCCTTATCATTTCCAAGACCCCTAGTGGATTACAGCGTGCGTTGGCCTTGTTTGAAGATTTCTGTAAACTCAGAGGGCTCAAAATCAATGCAGACGAAACAAAACTCATGACTTTTAATAAACACCGATCATACAGGGGGAAAATTACCATGGAGGGTGTGGCACTAGAGGAAGTAGATGCATTTACATACCTAGGTGTCACCATGGAGAAAAGGATGAGATGGCATTAAAACACAGACAGCTAGCGGGTGCTTTAAATAAAGAATTTAGCTTGTCCCTGACTAAACCCGTCAGTCCTGTATTACAGATATATCATGCCAAGGTAATTAGTTCAGTTCTATACGGCTCAGAACTATAGGGGTATGGATATCTTACACAGCTGACCATTGCTGAAAACAAGTTCCTCCGTGGGATCTCCAGTCTTCCTAAAAGCACTACCTCACTCCCATTGCTTAATGACATGGGAAGGTATCTACTGGCAGACATAGCAAGGCTTTGTCCCTTATTATATTGGCATCGAACCTGGGTCACACCGGAGTTAACCACCTTTGCTAGTGGACTCAGGGATGTCCTAGATGCAGATCGCCACCATAAAATAAGGTGGCTCAGTGATATCAAGGGGGCATTGACCTCAATGGGCTTGAACAATTTATAGGAGAAGCCGTGTAACTTATTGTCTGTGCCCAAAGCTGTACTGAAGAGCAAATACGGGGACATGGTGAGTCAAAACAGCAGCAGACTGAGTGATAGCACTACATTGACTGGGAGGTTCTTGTTAGCTAAACCTCGCCCCCACCTTGAACCATATTGGGATACTATCTCCAAGTCCTTCGATCGAAAACTCTATTTTCAATTTAGAGTCGGTACCCTACCCTTAAAACCCTTTACTTCGAAATGTCAGATTCGGGAGATAGTAAGTGCCCACATTGTGATGAGTATACAGAAACATACCCACATATTCACTTTGTATGTCCTGCCTATGCTATCCCGCGAAAGATCTGGCTAGTGCCTATTAGTAAGAACTTGGGCACTAGGCAAAGCAGCGAATCTTTAAGAATTTTGAGGACCGATTCCTCGCTTCGTTATCCTATTCCACTAGCCAAATTTCTAAAGTGGGCTTGGTGCATCAGATCAAAAATTCTATCAACAGAGAATAATCAAGCATCTCTGCTACCAGGTCTTCCCTTTGCTGAAATACCAATTAGATCTCCACATGGTACTAACTGAATCCCACTGTGTGAAATTTTTACTATTTGCACTTTATAGTGTGTTAATAACTTTTTAACTTTTTATTCCCATTCAGTTATGTTTGGAGTTTTATTATACGTCTGATTTTATCGACCTGACAATAAAGTTAGGAAACAGAATTCAAAATACCTTAGAAATTCACTGAAAAAGCCAAAGCTTACAGGGAAGTTATAGTTAGGCTCATATTTCACTCGTACAAAACCATAGAATTAGCAGTTATAGTTACCTAAACTAACTATAACTTACGCCCCGCAATGCACTGCTTATAACCTCACATATTACAACACCCATGGCATGGTCAGTCACATCACTGAGGACCTCACTTATGACATCACTAATGACATCATCCACAGAACTACTGACTCCCCTATACAACCTCTCATACACCCACCCACACAACCACTCACATACCCATTCACAGGTCAATACAAGTATTCATATAACTACTCACTCATCCATAAAGCCACTCACACACCCACTCACTCAGACACTCACACAACCACTCACTCACCCATACAGCTACTCATGCAGCCACTCACTCACCCATACAGCCACTCACACAACCACATACTCACCACTACAGCTACTCACTCACCCACTTATACACCAACTCACACCCACTCACCCAGTCTCTCAACAGAGCCACTCACACATACAAGCACTCACAAACTCACCCTCACAACCACTTACATACCCACTCACACATTCATGCAGGTACTCCCACATCCGCTCACTCATCCATATAGCCATTTACACAGACAATCTCCAAAACAGCCACTTCTACACCGACTCACTTAACCAAACACCCACTAAAACAGCCACTCACTCATACAGCCACTTACATACCCAGTCATTCACTCATACAGACATTTAGACATCCAGTCACTCACACACCCACTCACTCATACAGCCACTTACTCATCCATACAGGCACTGACGCACTCAGTCACTCACCAATACAGCCACAAAGTCACCCACACAGGTCCTCACACACACACGTATACACCCATACAGCCTCTCACACCTAGACAGACACTAAGACACCCACTCACACATGGATACACAGTGACACACCCACTCACATAATATATGTTAGAAATAGTATCACTCATTAGTTGTACACCTAGTATAGTATTTTAAATTTTGTAGTAGCTTAGTGGATATGTTTACCAATAAAACTTTTAGAAAACACTTACACTCACTGGATGATGTCATTTGAGATGTCATCAGTGATGTCACTGACCATGTCATGAGTGATGTAATATGTGAGGTCATAAGCAGTGTATTGCGGATGAGTAAGTTATAGTTAGCCCAGGTAACTAGAACTGCTAAATTTCTATGGTTTTCTACGAGTGAAATATGAGCCGAGCCTGATCATAACACCCCTGTAACCTTTTTTTTCCAGTGAATTTCTAAGGTTTTTTTTAATTCTATTTCCTAACTATAGCATCTCTGTAAACTTTGTTTTTTTAGTGTATATATATATATATATATATATATATATATATATATATATATATATATATATAAAATAAATAAACAAACCTATGGTTCAGTCCACAATTTACCAGACTGTTTTGCTGCTCCTTTGATGGGTGCAGCTCCAACAGCCGGACCACGCCGTAATGTATTAGACTCCAGGCAATGTTACACAATGTACCATACGAGCTGCAGTTACGAGTAGATTTGCTTACTTTTTTATTTGTGATAAATCCCCAACGCATTTTGGTCTAACCAGACCTTGATCCCGGTTTGTCAAACAGTGTCTTTTTATTGTTTATATCCTTTACAAGTGATTACCCACATTTCAGCTTTAGCCTCGCACTGCATTGGAGTTGTAGTTTTTTAAGTGCCCTGGTGCTCGGCAAAACATCTAAAGTGCTGTGCCATTAAAATACCTGGGAAGGGCGACCATTTTCTCCTAATAACATATTTACGTTTTAAATTCATTATTCAATTTTATTTGTTAATGTACTCAAAAAACTACATTTTTAAAGTGCAGTACTTAGATTGGCCTTAGTAAACATATGTACAGAATAGCTACAGAATAAGAAATGAATGTTCCAGCGGCCATCTTGTAATGTTTTTTTCCCCCCCCATCGTTTCATGCTCTTACTCAATGGAAAACTGCCTAGTCTTTGCCTGCCCCAGGATCCTTTTAACTCTGTGCATACCCCTTAGAACCTACCCCTGGTGCCTTACGTTTAACTGCATCCTCAGCCTTCCTCGCCTAGCGTCCTCACGTATTAACACATTTCTTAAAGCCCATTACTTCCTCACCTATAGCTGATCCTCTTGCCTCAGTAAGACTACTAAGACACGATCCGCTTAGGATATCCTGTGCATAACTCATCTTACCTTAAGTATGAGCTCTTAAATTGCCCCCCTCCCACTAGTAAGTAGTCCACTTTGGCAAACCCCTTCCACTCCTTCTCTTCTACATTAGACCCCCCAGCTACTTTAACATGGATACCCAAAGTTCTACCAAAATCACTCTAGAACCTTCTGGGCCTATTTGCTTACAAAATCATTTACCCACCAAATCTTTCAAAAGAAGCCTCCAAGAACCTAAAACACAGAATCCTCAAATCCCACCCTGAAACACTGGTCTCCGACCCCTACTTTTGTGCCAGCAAAGGAAAGACTATCAGTGATCTCATTTTCTTTACAAATAGGCGCACACAATGGAGAAAAGCCCTGATTGCCATGCTCTTGATCTCTACAACTAGGAAAACCCCACATGGACTCAAACTTTCGGTAGCCCCTTACTCAGCATGCAAAGCAGCAGTCACCATCACCATCTACAACAACGGCATCCTCTTCATCCAGGCATCCATTGGCCACCTTAAACTTTTCAAAGAATTCTTGCCTCTCATCAAGAAATCAGCATCAACCACCAGCAAATCCCTCGTTCCAACCTGTCAGTCCATATTGAACACCTCTAACACTCCTCCACCCACCCTAGATCCGGTAACCACTGACCACCACATTTACAAACCATCTCTTCCCACGCAGAAAGTAACCACACCGGATCTACTAATTGAAACGACCATCGCCATCTCTACCTCTCCACCTCCCTCACTCTCCCCCCAACACCCCAACCTCTATCTCCCCCAAATGATACCCCCCCCCAAGACCTCAATATACCCCTAATGCTGCTCCGCCTACTACACCCAATGTCTCTCCGGTAGCTGGCCCCAGCATCCATCCTTCAAGCTCTCCCTATACTATTTCTAATGTCAAATCAACCCACAATCCACCCTCTCCCCAAAGCACCTGCACCGCATCCCCACTCTTACGCCCACTTATCCCTTACCGTATGACATGTCAATCAGACCCCACCTATCACTTGCTTCCAAACTGGACGAGAACACAAAAAGCCTACTAGAGATCAAAGCGGACCTACACAGGCTCATCCATTTGACACCAATGAAGACCAACCATCTAGGGCCTACTAAGGGCCTCACCACGCATACCCCCACGCAGAACCAACCATCCGCCTTCAACTCGATCGCACATCCCCACCAACCAAACCTCTCTCTCCACTTGGCCTCCACTCTGGTCACTGAGAAAGAAACCCTACCCCAAAAGCACCATCAAGTCCAACCAGATGTAAAGCTCCCTTATCTGACAGCGTGCTCCAAACCTTACTATTATCATACAACTCCTCTTACCCTCTGAACTTAGATAATCAGGGAACTATCCAGATCATCTCGACTAACCCTCACAGAGCTCCTAATCTCAACCACAGAGCTGTCAACAAATATAACCTCAGACAAATTAACCTTACACACTCAAACCCAGTTATACACGAAACCCAACTGAAATGCATGCTAATCAACTGCAGATCTGCCTCAAAACATGCAGGAGATATTGCTGACCTGATCCTTGCACATGAACTTGACCTCCTAATCCTAACGGAAACCTGGCTAAATGACTCCTCTGCTCCTGTCATGGACATTCTAGTCCGCCCTAACCATGGTATTACTAGAATTCATCGACCCCACAGACCTGGTGGAGGTGTCGCCTTCATACACAGCCTCAACCTATCAGTCAGAGATGCACAATCTCCTATCTTACTCCTCCTGCAAATACCTCTTCCTTGATATCACAAGCAACAACAGACCCCTTTGCAAGTTAAACATAATATATCACCCTCCAGGCGACAACATAGATTTCATTGAACAAATCATGGAAACTATTGAACAAATGCGGATCAACATTACCCTCAAATCTTCTTTGAAGACTTCAATCTACATTGGAATGAACTGAATAATCCAATAATCAACAGTTTCAAAACCTTCCTCGCAGACCTGAACCTGACCCAATTCTGCAACAAACCCAATCACAACAAAGGATCTACATTAGATCTTATCATTGCAAAGCCCAACTCAATTCAGATGGAATCTATCCTACCCTGTGACTGGACCGACCACCATCGCATCACCTCCCTCATTTTGAATGTCTTAAAAAACAACGCAGCACAACAATCCAAGCCCAAAACCTGAAAAGGAACATGCACAATATCGACGGGAATGCGCTGTCTTCTCTCTGCCACAACATCTTGACTCCCCCCTGAAGAGCTCTCAGATGTCCACGAGATTACGGATCACTACACGGACTCCATGGAATATGCAATTGACTCAGTTGCTCCACTACAACTCAAAATATACCCACCAAAATTTCAAAACATGGTATAATGGTAGTCTCAACACAGAAAGACATAACCTAAGACTAGCTGAACATCAATGGAGATCTAACCTGTCCTTTGACCACCTCAAGCACTTGAGATCTTTAAGGAACAGCTACTATAAAAACATCAGAACCTCTAAAGCAAATTTCTTCAGAAACCAACTTGACCAAGACAGTAACCGATCTAAAAAACTATTCAATCTCATAAAAGCTCAATCGAACTGCGCACCCACTCAACCTCTGATGGGAACCAATTTGCTGCCAGTGGTGACGAATTTGCCTCCTTCTATCAACAGAAGGCAGAAACCATGAGAAATGACCTTAAACTGGCCATGGAACAACCTCCTATCCTCCCTCAACCCTACACATCCTCTCCCAGTGCTTGCATCACAGTGTGCTCTCTCAGCAGTTCCCCCAAAAACAACGCTTTATGGAACTCTTTTAAAACCTTTGACGAAGAAACCATTTATAAAATCTTACTCTGACTGAAACAGTCAAACCATTTCACTGACCCTCTTCCCACGAAATTCTTCAAGGAACTCATACCCACAATAGTCCCACTCTGGACCAGGATCGTTAATGCCGCCCTCCTCCAAGGTTCCATCCTCAACTGCCTCAAGTCCGGTCAAGTTGCCCCCATTCTGAAAAGAAAGAAAAAAGCGGACCAAACTGACCCTAACAACTACCGACCTATCTCCAACATCCCTACCCTGGCAAAACTCCTGGAAAAATGTGTTCACACCCAGCTCTGCAACCACATTGATCATTTCCACCTATTAGAACAATTTCAATCTGGCTTCCGTTGCTGGGCACAGCACTGAATCTGCTATAACACACTTTGTAGATGATGCACTAAAAATGCTAAACCAGAGTCAAGCTGGTCTTTTAGTCCTCCTTGACCTATCTTCGGCATTCGACACAGTGAAGTATGCAAATTTCCTGGAACACGGCATGTTCCAATGGTTCTCCTCCTACTTCCGTACCAATGGTTCTCCTCCTACTTCAATGAACCAATGGTTCTCCTCCTACTTCTGTAACAGATCTCAAGGAGTCAAACTTAATTTCGCCCTATCCCAGTCCACGCCGATCTCCCTGGGTGTACCACAGGGATCCTCACTCTCACCACTCTTCAACTTATTCATGGAACCCCTAGCTGAACATCTAAGCTCAACTAACATCCCATACCACATGTATGCGGATGATACCCAGCTATACCTAAAAGTCTCCTACCCATATGACATCAGCTCTCTTAACACAACACTAATAAATACTCAAAAGTGGCTAAGAACTAATCACCTCAAACTAAATACTCAAAAAACGGAACTCCTTCTAATCGCCGCACCCAACCAGGCACTGATCATCGAAGAATGGAATAACAGCTAACAGCCTTTAACTGCGCCCCACAAATCATAGACTCTGCTAAGTCACTGGGAGTAACTCTTGACAAGAATCTCAACATGCAGAAACACATCAGTGGCTCCAAAAAAGCAGAAAACCACCAAACAAGTATTCTAAGGAAACTAAAACCTTTCCTCCCTCCCAACAATTTCAAACATGCTGTACAAGCTTTAGTCATCCTCAGATTGGATTATGTTAGCACAACACTATCTGGATTGCCTAGATCCAAACTTGCTCCTCTAAAGGCCTTGCTCAACTCTGTCGCTAGATTCATCACTTGCTCAAAAAGATACTGCCATGTCACCCCGGATCTCAAATCCCTCAACTGGCTACCTTACGAAGCAAGAATCCAACAAACAAATGCCTGCTTGACACATAAAGCCCTCCACCTCAATACCCCTAATTATCTTGCCAAGAAACTCGAACTGTCAGGTGGCTCTAGAGCACCCAGAAGCTCCACCACCTTTCTTCTGAAACCGCAGAGATTCCACAAGAAGAAAACTTACAACCGTGCCTTCTCCGGGATTGCCCCAAGAATCTGGAACTCATTACCTCCTAAAATCAGATTTAATCCCTATGTCATCTCATTCAAGAAGGAAGTCAAAGAATTCCTTATAAGCACATTTCTTCCCTAGATCACATGTCTTCTATCTCCCCAGTCACCCCACACGATCGACTATTCTAGCTACCTAATACTCTCCTCGGCACAATACCCACTTCACTACCCGGCTGTTCATCTCTGCCTGGTACATTCACTAGATGAACGATGACAATATGCTGTTCTTAACGAAGACTCGATTTTCTTTTTTAATTTTATTTTAGTTTTGAGTGAATTTACATTGAATGTATTACTACTGTTTTTCTACTGATCCTCATGCTGTAACTCTGTAAAGCGCTCTGATACCCGCAAGGGTCATGTTCGCGCTATAAATAAACTTTTAAAATAAAATAAAGAAAAATATGTACCCAGGACACGCTCATGGTAAATACCATTGTTTTTCTATCACATTATCATCCCTTTCAATGTATTCCCATTCAAGTTATTTTAACAGTTTGCATTAAACGCATCTCCCAAGTACACTTTCAAGTTCTTTGTATAATGTCCAGATGAATTAAATTTCTAAAGTGCAGTATTGTATTAACATAAAAAGACATATGTGCCCAGAACTCTCTCGCAATAAAGAACAAGTTACTTACCTTCGGTAACGATATATCTGTAAGAAACATTAGTTAGTGATAGATTCCTTACCATAGATTCCTTACCTTAGAATTACCCCCAGGCGTCAGACTGGATCCGGAAAGTTTTCGTCAGCAGTACCCCTGCGCGTCGGAAGGTGGCGTTGTGCGGCTCCGCGTCCGTCGTTGGCGTCGTGGTCGCCGAGATGACGTCGCGGCAGCTACTTAGACGCCGCCCTCGCGCGCTGACGTCAGTTCTGTACACGACTTTCCACGCCAGGAACGCAGAGCCATGCAAGATACTGACCACTGGTGCATTGAAACTAGGGCCCTGAAAGGGATGACCTTAACCCTAGAAATCAGTTCGCAGAACGGGGAGGATGGGTGGGGCGGTAAGGAATCTATCACTAACTAATGTTTCTCACAGATATATCGTTACCGAAGGTAAGTAACTTGTTCAACTGAAAGAAACACGTTAGTGATAGATTCCTTACCTTAGAATAAATACCCCACCAATACCAACCCCGGTGGTCGGTTTGCGAACCAAGATCACACCAGGAAGTCCCGGAGAACAGAACGGCCAAAGAAGCCGTCTCTCCGGACTTGGCTGTCCAGGCAATAGTGCTTAGTAAAAGTGTGCAACGAGGCCCACGGAGCTGCCTGACAGATGTCCTGTAAGGGGACACAACGTCCCAATGCCGTAGTGGCAGCCGTCGCCCTGGTGGAATGGGCGCGCTCCTTTTTCGCCAGAGAATAACAGGCTTTAATACACAAGACGACTCATCGGGAGATAGTCCGCTTGTGTACGGCCCGACCTTTTTTGGCGCCTACGTAGCCAACAAAGAGCTGGTCATCCACCCGGAACGGTCGTGTGCGATCGAGGTAAAATGAGAGCGCACGTTTTGGGTCCAGACGGTGGAGCCTCTCTTCCTCTCTAGAAGGATGCGGAGGCGGAAAGAAGGTGGGCAAGGTGATGGTCTGCCCGATGTGAAAGGCAGTGACAAGCTGAGGCTTGCAAGAAAGAGCCTGGAGCTCACTCACTCTCCTAGCAGAAGTGATGGCAACCCGGAAAGCAGTCTTCAAAGTTAACAGACGAAGAGGACAGTTGTGAAGAGGCTCAAAGGGAGCGCACATTAAATATGTGAGAACCAGGTTCAAGTCCCACTGTGGCATTACGAAAGGAATAGGAGGGAAAAGATGAGTAATGCCTTTGAAGAATCTATTTACAACAGGAGACTTGAAAAAAGAGGGCTGATCAGGAAGCCTAAGAAAGGCTGAAATAGCCGAAAGGTAGCCCTTGATAGTTTCCAGAGCAGAGCCCTGCCGGGCCAAAGAAAGAAGAAACAAAAGGACTTCTGAAAGAGGGGCAGAAAGGGGATCCACAGCCTTTGCTGTGCACCATGCCACAAACTTGTTCCACCTGCAGGCGTATACCAACTTAGTGGAGGGACGCCTGGCTGCCAGAATGACATCACAGACTTCAGGAGGCAAGTAGAAAGGAATCAACTGCCGCCGCTCAATCTCCACGCAAAGAGGTGGAGACTGGACAGGTTCGGGTGGAGCACCGTCCCCTGCTGCTGCGACAAAAGATCCTCCCGAAGAGGCAGTCGGATCGGGGGATCAATGGTCATACTGAGTAGCTCGGGATACCAAACTCTTCGAGCCCAGTCCGGAGCCACAAGAATGACTTGGGCCCGGTCGCGCCTGATCTTCTTCAGCACTCTGGGCAGAAGCGGTATAGGCGGAAAGGCGTACAACAGACCGCAACTCCACTCGCGACGAAAAGCGTCGCCTAGCGAGTGCCGCCTTGGAAATTCCAACGCGCAAAACTGCTGACATTGCGCGTTCTCTTCGGTGGCGAATAGATCTAACCAAGGCTCTCCCCACTGTTGAAAGAGACCTTGCGCCACCTCCGAGTGAAGACGCCATTCGTGATCCATCATGCACCTGCGGCTGAGTTCGTCCGCCCTGGCGTTCAGTGAACCTGCCAGGTGTTGAACCACCAGGGAAATGCCCTGATGTTCCAGCCATGTCCGGAGGCGCAGGGCCTCCTGACATATGGTCCATGACCCCACCCTGTTTGTTGCATACCACATGGCGGTGGTGTTGTCTGTGAACACCTGCACTACTCTCCCCTTGACAGAGGGAAGGAATGCCTTCAGTGCAAGTCGGATCGCCCAGAGCTCCAGAAGGTTGATATGGAGCCTGGACTCCGCCGGAGACCAGAGGCCTCTGATCTCCACCTCTCCCATGTGACCGCCCATCCCAGGAGGGACGCATCCATCACCACTGTGTGCTCCGGTTGGGGAAGGGAGAGGGATCTGCCATTGACCCAATGCCGGTTCGTGAGCTGCCACTGCAATTGTTGTGCAGTGCCCTCCGAGATCTGGACGTAATCGGACAGGTTCCCCTGATGCTGCGCCCACTGGAACTTCAGGTCCCACTGCAGAGCCCGCATATGCCATCTGGCATGATCGACCAGCAGGATGCAGGGGGCCATGAGGCCCAGCAGCCTCAGGGTCATCCTGACTGAAACCCAGGATAGAGGCTGAAAGATCGAAATCAGAGCCTGAATATCCTGGACTCGCCGTTCGGGAGGATAGACCTGAAAGTGCGTCGTATCCAGAACCGCTCCGATGAAGAGGAGCTTCTGAGAGGGAACCAGATGCGACTTCAGCACATTGATGGAAAACCCCAGCAAATGTAGGAGGTCGGCCGTAGTCTGGAGGTGGGAGACGACTGTCCGGGGCGAGCCCGCCTTCAACAGCCAGTCGTCGAGATAGGGGAAGACTGGAACCCCTGATCTGCGCAGATGAGCTGCGACCACCGACATCACTTTTGTGAACACCCGAGGGGCACTGGTAAGGCCAAAGGGGAGCACGGTAAACTGAAAGTGCTCGTGGCCTACCGTAAACCGCAGGTAACGCCTGTGGGCCGGCAGGACCAGAATGTGGAAATATGCGTTCTGCAGGTCCAACGCTACCAACCAGTCTCCAGGGTCGAGGGCAGACAAGACCGGAGCCAGAGTTAACATCTTGAACTTCTCCTTCCGGAGGAAGCGATTGACGTCCCTGAGGTCCAAGATAGGACGCAGGCCCTTGTCCTTCTTGGGCACCAGAAAGTAGTGGGAGTAACAACCACGTCCTACTTCTGGCGCAGGAACGCGCTCGATGGCTCCCTTGGCCAAGAGGGAAGCGACTTCCTGTTGAAGAAGTGCCAAGTGATCCCCCGACATTTGGTGGTACCGGGGTGGCATGGCTGGAGAGGTAGTCTGGAAGGGGAGGGAGTAGCCCCTTCGGACTATTTGTAAAACTCACCTGTCCGAAGTGATGGTGCGCCAGTGGGGGAGGTGATGGTGAATCCTGCCGCCCACTGGCGTTTGATGGGCCTGAAAAACCGGACTAGGAAGGTTTGGAGGCAGAGATGGCTGGGGTGGAGGTGGACTGACCCGCCCGCTGGCCCCCTGACCCGCCTCGGCGGGTCCCACCTCCACAGCTGCGCTGAGACTGTTGCTGCGCAGGCCTGTGGCTCTGAAGCGAACGTGTCGGGCGCCCCTTCCGTGGCCAGGAAAGGAGCGAAAAGCAGAAAGCTGAGGAGGGCGCGTGGCGGAAAGGCCCAAGGACTTGGCCGTAGCCCGCGAGTCCTTAAAACGCTCCAACGCACTATCTGCTTTGTTGCTGAAAAGGCGAATGCCATCAAAGGGCATGTCCATCTGAGTGTTCTGGACATCCCCAGAAAAACCAGTTGTTCTCAGCCAGGCGTGGCGACGGAGCGCCACTGTCGTGGAAATCGCCCTGACCAGCGAGTCGGCGGTGTCAAGGCCACAACGAATAGTGAACTTGGCTGCATCCCTCCCTTCAGCAATAGCTTGAGAGAGCACTGTCCGGGCCTCCTCCGGACATTGAGGCAGCACGCGCGCCACCGTATCCCACACAGAGTGGGAATAACAGCCCAAGAGGCATGCGGTGTTCACAGACCGCAGCCCTGAACTGGCGGAAGAAAAAATCTTCTTACCGAAATGCTCCAGTTTCTTGGATTCCCTGTCCGTTGGTGCGGTAGGGAATGCGCTCGGGGACGCAGAGGCTTGGACAACCAAGCTCTCAGGGGTGGGGTCGCCCGTGGCTGGGCGATGGCGTCGGGCCACGTTCCTATCCACAGGAGCCCCTGTGTTGGGCCTGGACAAGGTGCCCAAAAGAACGTCCGAAAGTGCACCATTAAAGGGCAGCAGTGGCTCCGAAGAGGTAGCCGCCGGCTGAAGCACTTCTGTCAGGAGGTTAGTCCTGACGGCCACTGTAGGGAGCTCGAGGTGGAGGGCCTCGGCCGCCCTACGCAACACCACTGCGTAACTTGCACCCTCCCCCGTAGCCACGGTAGGAGGAGACAGCATGCCAAGGTCAGGAGAGGTATCAAGACCACTGGCATCCCCCAACTCCTCTGCCCAGTCCGGGTCAAACTCACATTGTGCTGCGAGAGGGTCCTCAGACCCCTCCCAGTTCTCCCCTTCCTCCGAAGGCTGATAAACAGGCCGAAAATAAGGAGGACGGACATAGGGATAGAAATCCCCCATCGGCGTCGGAATCGGCGTCGTATCCACATCGGGGCTGAAACCGGGGGCGACGTCGTCCGGTAGGCCGGGCGACGTCGGAGGTGGTGCCGGTGAGATCGACGTCGGTGGAGGTGTCACAAGGTCAACCGGCGTCGACCGGGATCCAGGCCTGGATCCATGGGGGTCCTGCGGCGCCGGAGCCGACAGCGATGCCGGAGCCGGAGGCAGTAAAGAGCTAGGACCCCCAGTCGGGCCCGCGGGGCCCGAAGGCGCACGGGCGGGGCCCGACGGCCCAAAGAGGCGAGCCATGGCTGACAGAAATTCCTGCAGCTGGGTCGCAGACGGACCCGGGAAGGGCGGGTAGGCCGGCGGTGACTGTGTAGGCTCCGCCGGAGCCGCGGGTGGGGCACCACCCGCACCCTAAGCCGCGACGGGCGAGGGGATGTCGGAGAGCGACGGCGCTTCTTCGACTTCTTTGAGTGCTTCGTCTTACCTGACCAGAGTGCGAAAACTTCGATCCCGATGAACGGTGGTGGCGGCTCCGCGACCGGTCCCTTGACCTCCCACGGGACCGGGACCTTGAACGGAGCACGACTTGGGGTCGTGGTCGCGCTCCAGGCAGTAAAGACACACGCGGTGCGGGTCCGTCACCGACATCATTCGATGACAGGCCTCGCAGGACTTGAAGCCGGGCATCCCTACTGCACCACGAGTCGATCGACTTGCAAAATAGAGACAAAAAGCCTCGAAAAAAACTCAGTAAAAAAATGACTGGGGGTACCGCTCTCTCCGGATCTGCGCTTGCTGGCGCGGAAAAAGAAAGAACTGACATCACCGCGCGAGGGCGGCGTCTAACTAGCTGTTGCGACGTCATCTCGGCGACCACGACGCCAACAACGGACGCGGAGCCGCACGACGCCACCTTCCGACGCGCAGGGGTACTGCTGATGAAAACTTTCCGGATTCAGTCTCACGCCTGGGGGTAATTCTAAGGTAAGGAATCTAAGGTAAGGAATCTATCACTAACTTGTTTCTTTCAGATTGACGATTCATTCAGTCTCATTACCCCACACAATATATTCATGTCCATCATCTTAGTTCTTTTTGCTTAGATATATATATATATATGCCAGTAGGTAGTTATAGTTATGTCTGCTTTTCCATAGATGGAGCGTTTTTTGATTTGCTAATAACTTTGGCCCGTTTGACCAATCTTCTCAAAACATTCCAAAAAAAAGTTCATCACCTCTGCTCCTTCCTCAAATGTTTTGATGTTATCCGTCCGGTGGGGGCAGAGAAAAAAGGGGGTGTCCCAAAACACTAAATCCCAATGCATTTTCCAAAGACTTTTTTTAGCAAAGGCAACAGCAAAAACTGTTGAATGGAATTAAGCCAAATTTAGCGGGAAGCTAAATCTTGGTGTACAGATTGTGCTTTTGTGATTTGGTGTGAATCTGTTCAGTAGTTTTTGAGATAATAAGATAAAAAAAATTGTATATTATGGCAATTAGGCTCGCGAGAGTCCCGCAGGCGTCCTGCAAGAGCACAAAATCAAATGAAGGCCTGTGACTGGTCGAGAGGCTGTTGGAATATTAGAAATTAAATGGCTGCCATTACTGTTTACGGTGATAAATTGGAGGTGTTGTGGAAGTGAAGTAAAAAAGACATATAAGGGGGCAGCAGAAGGGCATGCTGTCCCCCTAGATTTAGAGAGGAGGTGTTTAAGGGATAACTATTGTGAAGATATTAATTGTATAATGTTTTTAACTAATTTTTACGATCTCACAGGATTGTGATTAATAAAAAGGAGTATGTGAGTTCTCACCCTACCCCCTACTCAATCTCGGACACCAGCCTTCTTTCTTCAAATTATCTGAAGACAACTTTGGCAGATATAGTTGTGGAGGCAGTCAGGAGTGTGGTGTCTTCCTTCACTAGTGCACTGGCTCCTGTTATGGTCTGCTTGACAAAGGTGGAGGAAGCCTTGACTAAATTAAGTGATGTTGTGGTAGTGCATTGTACTGAAAGCGCTCAGCCATCTGTCCCTACAGACACCACCACCTCCGCAGCACCTACGGCACTGTCTGCGCCTCAGGGTGGATCGGGTACTACCCCTCTGGGAACAAAAGGAACAGTAGGATGCCCCAGGCAGGAAAGGCCTATTATTGAACCAAGGGTGGCCTCACATGTCCCCTCTGGTGCAAGGGGGGCACAGACTCAACCATCAGGAACCACCAGGTTGGTTAGTGCTGACCCCACTTAGCCCCCATCCCTTAGGGCTCACACGTTGCATCTCCCACCCCAGGCGTCTCCTTTTGTGCTGATATTGAAAAAAGTCCCCCCCCCCCCTCGAGTGGTGGTATGCGGGAGGACCACAATCAACTGGTTTATAAGGTGGTCCACTGGGCAAACAGTAGACTAGAAGGTCCTGTATTACTTCACAGTCACATCACCCTTGTCAGCCGAGTCCCCTGGGAGAGTAGTACGCCCAAACCCGATACATCGGACTGTGTTGTGATTAACTTTAGAGACAGGAGAGTGGCTGCAGATATTTTAAATGCGCTAAGTTTTGCTGGGGCCCCAACAGCTGCAATTGAGGGTTTCCCATTGGGATATTTCTACAAACCACAGGTGGGATTACCCACTTTGCTGCTGCCCAGTGAACCTGTTGAACAAGGTACTTACCTTCGGTAATGATATATCTGTAAGAGACATATATTAGTTATAAATTCCTTACCTTTGAATTACCCCCAGGCGTCAGACTGGATCGGGAGATTTTTTCTTTAGCAGTACCCCTGTGCGTCGGTAGGTGGCATCGGTCGACTCCACGTCCATCGTTGGCGTCGTGTTCGCCGGAATGACGTTGCGATGTCTACTTAGACGCCGCCCCTGCGCGCTGACGTCAGTTCTTTACACAACGGTCCACGCCAGAAGCGCAGAGCCATGCAAGACACTGACCACTGGTGCACAAAACTAGGGCCCAGAAAGGGAGCCCCTTACTCCAGAAGTCAGATCGCAGAACGGGGAGGATGGGTAGGGCAGTAAGGAATCTATAACTAATATATGTCTCTTGCAGATATATCGTTACCGAAGGTAAGTAACTTGTTCATCTGAAAGACACTATTAGTTATAGATTCCTTACCTTAGAATAGATACTCCAGCAATACCAACCCTGGAGGTGGGTCTGCGAACCAAGTTCACACCAGAAAGTCCTGGAGAACTGAACGGCCAAAGAAGCCATCTCTCCGGACTTGTGCACGTGTGCAGGGATGCCCACGTGGCTGCCTGGCAGATGTCACAAAGGGGGGCTCCACGTCCCAAAGAAGTAGTAGCTGCCGTCGCCCTGGTGGAATGGGCGTAAGCCATACCGGTGGCTCCTTTTTTCGCCAGGGACAGATTTTAATGCAAAGGACGACCCATCGAGAGATGGTCCGTTTTTGCACAGCCCAACCATTCTTGGCCACTCACAAAACAACAAAGAGTTGATCATTCACCCGGAATTGTTTTGATCGATCCAGATAAAATAACGCACGTTTTGGATCCAGACGGTGGAGTCTCTCTTCCTCCTTGGAAGGGTGCTGGGCGGGAAGAAGGTGGGCAAAGTGATGGTCTGTCCTATGTGGAAAGAGGTAACCACTTTGGGAAGAAAAGGTGGTCTAGTTCGCAGGACAATCTTGTCCGGATGAACAGCAAGAAAAGGAGGTTCAGAAGAAAGAGTCTGAAGCTCACTCACCCTGCGAGTAGAGGTGATGGCAACCAGAAAAGCAGTCTTTAAGGTCAAGAGTTTGATAGGACAATTATGTAGTGGCTCGAAAGGAGCACACATAAGGTAAATTAAGACCATATTCAAGTCCCACTGGGGCATTACGAAAGGAATAGGAGGAAAGAGGTGAGTAATGCCCTTAAGAAATCTATTTACAATAGGGGACTTGAAAAGAGAAGGCTGATCAGGAAGGCGAAGAAAGGCCAGAATGGCTGAAAGTTAGCCTTTAAGGGTGCCCAGAGCAGAGCCCTGCTGGGCCAAAGAAATAATGAAGAGGAGAACCTCTGAAAGAGGGGCAGAAAGGGGATCCACTGCCTTTGCTGTGCACCATGCCACAAATTTGTTCCATCTACAGCCGTATACCGTTTTAGTGGAGGAATGCCTGGCTGCCAAGATGGCATTACACACTTCAGGAGGAAGGTCAAAAGCTGTCAACTGTCGCCGCTCAATCTCCACGCAAGGAGGTGGAGTCTGTACAGGTTCGGGTGGAGAACCATCCCCTGCTGCGACAGAAAATCCTCCCGAAGAGGCAGTCTGATCGGAGGATCGATGACCATGTTCAAGAGCTCGGGATACCAGACACTTCGTGCCCAATCCGGAACCACAAGAATTACTTGGGTCCGGTCGCGCTTGATCTTCTTCAGCACTCTGGGCAGAAGTGGTATAGGTGGAAAGGTGTATAGAAGACGGCAATTCCACTCGCGCTGAAAAGCGTCGCCAAGCGAGTGCCCCCTTGGAAATTCCAACGTGCAGAATTGCTGACATTGCGCGTTCTCTTCGGTGGCGAACAGATCTAACCAAGGCTCTCCCCACTGCTGAAAGAGACCTTGCACTACCTCCGAGTGAAGACGCCATTCGTGATCCATCATGCACCGGCGGCTGAGTTCGTTCGCCCTGGCGTTCAGTGAACCTGCCAGGTGTTGAACCACCAGGGACATGCCCTGATGTTCCAGCCATGTCCAGAGGCGAAGGGCCTCTTGACATAGGGTCCACGACCCCACCCCGCCCTGTTTGTTGCAGTACCAAATGGCGGTGGTGTTGTCTGTGAACACCTGCACTACTCTTCCCTTGACAGAAAGAAGGAATGCTTTCAGTGCAAGACGAATCGCCCAGAGTTCCAGAAGGTTGATGTGGAGCCCGGACTCCGCCGGAGACCAGAGGCCTCTGATCTCCGCCTCTCCCATGTGGCCGCCCCATCCCATTAAGGACGCATCTGTCACCACTGTGGAGTCTGGTTAGGGAAGGGAGAGGGATCTGCCGTTGACCCAATCCTGGTTTGTTAGCCACCACTGCAATTGGTGTGCAGTGCCCTTCGAGATCTGGACGACATCGGAAAGATTCCACTGGAACTTCAGGCCCACTGCAGAGCCCGCTTGTGCCACCTGGCATGGTCCACCAGCAGGATGCAGGAGGCCATGAGGCCCAGCAGCCTCAAGGTCAATCTCACCTAAATCCGGGATAGAGGCTGAAACATCGGTATCATAGCCCGAATATCCCGGACTTGCTGCTCGGGAGGATAAGCCCGAAACTGCGCTGTATCCAGGACTGCTCCGATGAAAAAGAGCTTCTGAGAGGGAATCAGGTGTGACTTCTGCACGTTGATAGTGAACCCCAGCGAATGCAGGAGGTCCGCAGTAGTCTGGAGGTGCGAGACGACAGCCTGGGGTGAGCCCGCCTTCAACAACCAGTCATCGAGATAGGGGAAGACTGGATCCCCTGATCTGCGCAGATGAGCTGCGACCACCACCATCACTTTTGTGAACACCTGAGGGGCGCTGGTAATGCCAAAGGGGAGCACGGTAAACTGAAAATGCTCGTGGCCTACCGTGAACCGTAGGTAACGCCTGTGGGCCGGCAGGTAGGCAATGTGGAAGTAAGCATCCTGCAAGTCCGACGCTACCATCCAGTCTCCATGGTCGAGGGCAGACAGTACCTGAGCCAATGTCAACATTTTGAACTTCTCCTTCCGCAGGAAGCGGTTGACGTCCCTGAGATCCAAGATAGGACGCAGGCCTTTTTCCTTCTTGGGCACTAGGAAGTAGTGGGAGTAACATCCACGACTTACTTCTAGAACAGGGACTCGCTCGATAGCTCACTTGGCCAAGAGAGCCGTAACTTCCTGACGCAGAAGGGCCAAGTGATCTTCCGACATGCGATGGAGTGTTGGTGGCATGGAGGGAGGGGTAGTCTTGAAGGGGAGGGAGTAGCCCCTTCGGACTATCTGCAAAACCCACCTGTCTGACGTGATGTTGTGCTAGTGGGGGAGGTGATGGCGGATCCTGTCGCCCACTGGCAACTGGTAGCCCTAAAAGGTCAGACTAGGAAGGCTTAGAGGCTGCTGCAGAGGGGGCACTAGGGGACTGGCCCGCCCGCTGGCCCCCAGACCCACGGCGTTGGGTCCCACGTCCTCAGTTGCGCAGAGGCTGAGTAGCTTGCGCCGGCCTGTGGCCCTGGGTGGAACGTGGTGGGGCACCCCTTGCGTAGCTACTAAAGGGGCGAAAGGCAGACTGAGCAGGACGAGAGGTGGCAGTGAGGCCCAAGGATCTGGCCGTAGCTCTAGAGTCCTTGAAGCGCTCGAGCGCACTGTCCGCCTTGTTGCCAAACACACGACGGCCATCAAAGGGCATGTCCAAAAGGGTGGATTGGACATCCCCAGAAAAGCCAGTGGATCTCAGCCAGGCGTAGAGTCTTAGAGCTACTGACGTAGAAATCATTCTACCCACCGAGTTGGCGGTGTCCAGCCCACAGCGGATGGCGAACTTTGCTGCATCTCTCCCTTCTGCTACCGCACGGGAGAGTGTGACCCGGGCCTCCTCCGGACACTGTGGCAGCACCTGCGCAACCGTATCCCACACAGAGTGGGTGTAACGGCCCAAGAGGCATACTGTGTTCACCAACCGCAGTCCTGAGCTGGCGGAAGAAAACATCTTCTTCCCAAGATGATCATCCTATCCACAGGAGCCCCTGTGCTTGGCCTGGAACAGGTGCCTAGAAGAATGACTGTGAGGGCCTCATTGAACGGCAGCAGGGGCTTCGAAGAGGCCGCTGCCAGCTGAAGCACCTCAGTCAGGAGATTCGTCCCGACTGCCACCATAGGAAGCTCAAGGCCCAAGGCCTCAGCTGCCCTACGCAACACCACAGCGTAGAAGGCTCCCTCCTCCATGGCCACGGTAGGGGGAGAAAGCATGCCAAGGTCTGGCGAGGTATCCAGACCACTGGCTTCCCCCAACTCCTCTATCCAGTCCGGCTCCTCGAGCTGAACTGCCAAAGGGTCAACAGATCCTTCCCAGTCCTCCTCACCTTCATCTGGCTGCCACTCAGAGCGATAGGGAACGCCAGGGCAGAACAGTGGTACAAAAGTACCGGTCGGCATCGGTCGACGCTGGTCCGGCTCCGCGTCCAAGAGGAGGGGGAGGCCGGGGTCGACGCCAGTCGGGGACACAACCGGCGGCGGAAGTGGCAGAGGTGTCGTCAGAGGTATCAGTGCCGGAGGTGTCGTGAGGTCGACCGGCACCGAACCGTATCCAGGCCTGGATCCCTGGGGGCCCTGCGGCACCGGGGCCCTGCGGCGCCGGCTTCGAAGGCCTAGAACCCCTAGCCGAGTCCGCGGGGCCCGAAGGCGCGCCAGCGGAGTCGGGGTGCCCAAAGATGGAGTGGAGAGCTTCTTAAAAAGCACAAAGCAGAGAGGTGTGCAAGGATCTTGATTCGCTGGGGGACAGAGTGGACTCAATGGAAACACAAAGGACTACCAGGGACGAGGAGATAGAGCAACTACAACAAGAGGTCCTCCGCCTCAGGGATCAACATCTGGATCTACAATCGTATGCAGAGGACTTGGAAAACCGTTCCCGCCGGAACAACATACGAATCCAGGGTGTCCCACACAGAACGGAGGGCCAAGACATTGCTCGGTTTGTGGAGGAACTTTTCTGCTCTATCCTTGGAGCTCCACCAGACCAAAAGTCAAACTCAACCGAACGCACCGGGCTGGCCCGAGAAAGCCACCTCCAGCCCCCCCAGCGGACATACTTACGTGTGTCCACAACTTCCAGCTTAAAGAAAGAATCCTGCGGAAAGCCTGAGACAATCATCCAGTTGAGTTCCGGGGCCACAAACCCCTACTCTATCAATACCTCGCCACAGCAACGTTGCAAAAAAAGGAGAGAGTTCCGGCCGGTCACGCTCCACCTATGAGCCAAAGAGGTGCCATACTCCTAGGGCCATCCATTCTGGCAAATATTCCGATGGGAAGGAAAGACACACCAGATCAGCTCACTATAGGAAGCTCGGCAGCTATTGAACATGAAGGAAGAAGCACGAGGAGACAATCTACAGCCTGGCAGCGGGGCCAGACTCCCAACGGACCGTTGATGGCGGACAGTGAATTGCTCGCCAATCCGCCTGGGGCCGGACTCTGAAACTATCGCCAGAGAGAGAAAGGCGGTGCTGGCCTCTCTGGTGGAGGATACTGGCTGCTCTGAATGAACAGCAAGGCGCTGCAGCAGGATTAGCTCACGAAGGATTCAATCTGGGGTTGCACTGCCCTCTTCCTGTACCACCTGCCTCTGGCGGTGGGGGGAGCCTGGGCGGGGCGGACCCTGCTGACATCTCACGCCCTCACTCATGGGTCTAATCATCCAGGACAATCTACATTTTATTTATTTATCTTTATTTAAGGAGTTTTATATAGCGCTGGCCAGACCCGAGGGTATCGGAGGGCTTTACAACAGATTATAATGCCGAGTCCCAAAATAAGGCATAGGTATACAAATTGGATCATAGCGTCCCGGCGTGTGGTGCGACAAATGAGGTAAGGCAGTCCTGGGAGCCTCGCACCCTGTCTTGAGCTGAACCAATTACAGGGAGGGGGGTAGGGGCACTTGGAGGAAGTAGATGATGGTGACAAAGTGGCATGGTGCTGCAGAAAGTCTGCAAGAGTCCAACAGCGAGGGTTAACTGTTCGGGAAGGCACGGTTGAGGAAGAGGTCTTTTAGGAGTTTTTTTAATTTTACAAAGGACGGGATAGTCCTAACGTGTGCTGGGATGGAGTTCCAGATTTTGGGTGCGTTTCCAGCGAAGGATCGTGCGACGGTTTTTTGTTTGCGTGTTTTCATAGGGATGAGCAGTAGGGAGTTGGAGCTCCTGAGGTTCCTTGTCTGGCCGGCCTTTTTGAGTTTGGAGGCCAGGTATTCCGGTTTCCCTGTGTGGAGGGCTTTGTGCGTGAGACAGGCAGTTCTGAAGCTGGCACGCATCTCTACTGGGAGCCATTTTAGTTCTTTAAGTGCAGGTGCAATGTGCTCAAATTTCCTGACTCCGGTGACCATTCTGGCTGCTGCGTTTAGAGTAGTTTTGAGGGGGGCTAGGTGGGATTTCGCTATACCAGTGAGGATAGCATTTCCATAATCGAATCTGGATATCACCAGGGATTGGGTGGCTTGTTTGAGGTCTTTGGGTGGGATGAAGGGTTTTATTTTGTTGAGAAGCTTCAGATTGAGGAAGGCACTTTTCACGGAGTTCTTGATGTGTCTGTCCATGTCCAGTTTAGGGTCTAGGGTGATTCCTAATGATTTTATGGAGTTGGCCGGGGTGAGATTACCGTTGAGAGCATCGATTGCTTTGATCCATTCCATGGTTTGGGGATTTTCTTCTTTGTTGGAGATGACATGTTCTATACATGTTCTACAGTTATTGTTTTTTGTTAGTAGTATTGTTCAAAAGGGGTTTGGTCCTTCTCTCTGTCCAGACATGCATGATTTGCACCGAAGGGGTTTCCACAAGGCAGCATCACTAGTTCTAGTGTAGTGTAGCTCCTATTTCCCTAATAGGCTCAGCGCATTGGAATAATATATCCTATAGGTTTGACATAGGACTAAGGTCAGTATGTCCCTATCGAGTATATTAAACTTAATTACTTGTGCCAGCTAGCTCAGAGGCCACTAGAAACTCCTTGACAACAAGAAGGAGTAGTTTCTGGCAGCCGCAAAACATGACCAATATGTTTCCCTTTTAGAATCAGAACGTGTCCCAGAGTCGTGGAAACACTAGATAACTATTTCACTCAGCTCAATCGTGCATGCTTAGTTTTCCTCAGAGTTACACAGAAATAATAGACGGGCGTTTTCAATAAAAGATTTATTGAACAGTCTTGTTTCTGGTGTAAGTATAATGTGCTGTTACGATCACAAGACAGTATGCGAGATAAATAATGTACAGGGTGAGCAGTAGAAATAAATAATACTGCGATAGCATTATCTTTTAGTATAAATGCTGTTACGTAGATAACATAGACTAAAAATGCGAGTACTCATACGATGCGGTGCTAAGCTAGTTCTACCCCAATGTACCTAACCTAACCTAGGTGTAGGACAAGGTATGAAGTAGGTGAAGTATTTCTTACTATGGTATACTAAGAGTATGTTAAGCCTAGTATGCCTAGTATGCCAAGAGTCCCTCTAGGTTCTTATCAGCTCCATACCTGAGGAATGAGAGAGGTTGGAATCTCTTTGCCAGACTCGAACTCCAACACCCCGCAAGGGAAGTCAGATCACTGGAAGCTGGGCTCTCTGCGTGCAGGGAATGGCAGCGTCTTCTCAGTGCGTCAGGCCGGGATACGGGCTCCTCTGAAGTCGAGGTCTCCTCTAGTTTACAGGGGCTAGGGAAGGTATATTTATACCTGAGAGTACCTTAGGAATGTTAGCATTGACGTGAATTGGACAGCGAAAGACGTCATGAATGAACCCCTAAGGAATAATGGTTCATGCATAATAGATCAGGCCTTGAAGAAATCAATAGTCCTGGGCTAGGGAAACTCCCGCAGCCTAAGGGTCTGTTCTTCATGAACTCGTTGTGACGTTAGGGTGGACGGATGTCAGAGACCATGCCTGTATTTGGAGTGCACGGTTTAATGCCTAAATAAGGCCTGGGATTCTATGCCTATATAAGGGCAGGGCGAATTGTGTCTATATAAGGACATGATATTGGAAAGCCCGTTATGGACACCCTAAGAGGAATACAACACCGACTCCACTTTCGTGTATACGATAATACATAAATGCTAAACATTAAAAATGCTAAACATAAAAATGGAGTACCGCATATTTCTAAAATATTTCATAAAACCATTTAAAAAGGCATTTAAAAAAAAACATATTAGAATGCAAAAAAGGTACTGTACATTCGAAGCATTGCTTATTATTTCAGGCATAAAGTTCGAAAATAAATAAGCAGTAATATTTACATTTGACAAAAATGATCTATAAGTTTCTCAAAAATCAAAGTCATTTCATGTCATGAAAATTAATGAACTGTTTTAGACACACAAGATGACTAAGTGTCTTTGGAAGGACCGCCAAGTCTGTACTATAAGGCTAGTTCTACTTTAAGCAGATTGAAGTTCCATTTTCCTTCGAAAAAATGGGAAAAAGTTCAATTTTTGGTAGGGTTCCAAGTTTTTGAAAAATGAAGGCCAAATTGTTGCTGTATTTCTGGAACACTGTATGCTGAATCAGAGTCAGTTTACGGATCTGGTGTAAACATTAGATCATCTATTTCTATAGACAAAACATCATCCACTGTAGTTGGTGTGAGTTGGAACACCTCGTGAAGCAGGTTAATCGCACAGAGATGTGAAGCATTGCTTTCAATTGTCGCAATGTTCGCGTCCATTGTTACCTGTGTGCCTGTAGTTCTTTCTCGTACCTCAGCAGCTGCCGGAAGCGTCTGTGAGATCTCAATGAATGCTGTCATCAGGATAGGAAGCCGCTGGGGACAACACATAGCATGGGCCGTTATCTGGTCCAGCAGAGTATCGACGTCCGTTGGCGCATCCGATGGAAATGTTAGACAGGTGTCCAACACGCATTCTACACCGCATAGCAGGCATCGTAGAACAGGTAAGATGCAATCTTGCCAGATTGGTCTAAAGGACAGGAACCATGTGGTATTAAGGTCCCGTAGACGATTTATGCCCAAAAGCTGTACTATTTGCTCACGGCACTTTCGTTCAAGGAGAGCTTTCTCCATGTCGCTCGGAGTGATGTCGGCGAATTGGCTGGCCATAGCGAACTAGCAGGAAGAGAAATAGAATTCCGGCAACAAGTGCTAGAATTAATGGTATGCCACCAAACACCGAATGTGCAAAGTTCGGGATGATTCCGAGTATTGCCTGGAAAGGTGCTAACAGACCCGAGCAGATGCCCTTAAATACATGTACAATTCCTGTTGTATCAGACATGTTGAAAATTCGTCCTATCATTTCTACGAAATGTATAGGGCAGTTTGTACGTATTAAAGTCTGTATCTCAGCCGAAGTCCTTGCAATTTGCAGATCATAGGTTTCTTTGGCCGAGGTCAAAGGCACTGTTTGCTGTAAAAGCATGGCTTTCATTCTGCTTAAAGTATCAAATCTTATAAAAGAGACGTTCAGCGAAGGCCATAGAGGCGACTCCCTGACTGTGTCTATTGGGGCAAACAATACTTGCATACAGCAAGTGACCCTGGAGTTGACCGTTACTAGATATGGGATACCTGGCAGCATGCCACAGCAACTCTGATCATTCAACATGAGGTAACTCCCATTTGAAAGTTGTCCGAACGCTGGATTAATCACAGCAGCTGGTGTACCCTGCTGATGGCAAGACAAATTTGCCACAGAACCATTACAAGCTCCGTGCAAGGAAATGTCCTGACATATAAGTGAACCGCTTAGTGCACATTTACAGTTTTTACCGTTTAAAAACACTTCACGATCCCCGCTCCAACATCTATATGTATACGGTAAAGCCCAAGATGTCTTAATGTATTCCTTACCCAACCTTTCATATTTGCCTGCTTGCATTTGTCTGAGGCAATACTGAAACTGAAAAGTAGTGACAGGTAGTGTAATTTTGCCATGAATAAGCCATTCTGTAGCTGGTTTTTCTGCCACTGTGAATGGTAACTTTTCCAGTTTTTCAATGCTCAGCACTGTATACTTTGCTCCTCTTTGTGCCATTTCGATCTGTTTATCAGTTAGATTGTATTCTGCAAACAGAGCCGTTGTGTTGATGAAACGCCAAGGCACATAGCCCGCTCGCAATGATTGCAGCGTCCAGCATAATAATATAATAGAACGTAATTGAGATTGGCCTTGTTGTAACATCGCCAAATCTTGTTCTAGAATGTCGATAGCAGAGGATACAATGCCATCCAATGAATATATTCTGGAGGACAAAGTTGTTAACCCATTGTCGACCACAGCGAGTGTTTTCTCTAAATTAATACGATCAAGTTCACGTATTCGTTCTGCGGCCTCTATCTGTGATACCTTCCAAGCTTCATTATAAGCAGCATAAATACCGGCATATATGAAACGTTTTTGACACGGTTTTCTTGGTCCAAGCAAGAAATCCCTAAGATCTGCGTCTTTTGCAAGTAAGGATAAGTGTTGTTTTACATCCTGTAGTGTAGATGTATGCAGCCAATCGAGGCATAATTTCCCTACACTGTATGTTGTTACTACCCCCGGATGTTGTCTTTGGACGTATCTTGGGTCTGGCCTATGAATGGTAAAACCCTGAGTTTTATTCAGGAATCTTTCCTGACAGTTATTCGTGTCTGTGGGCCAAATCAACCATTTTTTCCAATCAGGATTAGATCTGTTGAGTTGTAGTATATTGTCTACTGTCACCACTGCCTGTGTTTCATTATTTTTTGCAGGAGTTGGTACAGAAGGTGTGTTCATCTCTTTTATCTTGGCTAATCCAAGACAAGATGTTTGTTGGATAGTTTCATTCAAAAACATTATTTGTTCAGGGATGATGCAGGCTCTAAATAAAGCTTCTATCCCCTGTACTTGCCATTCTTTAGTACCCTACAACGTTTTTGTGTCTATTGTGTCTTTCCAAAAGTCGAAACCCTGTCTAGACAGTTGGGTATTAAATATTGCAGAATAAATCTGTTTTGTATTTGTTAACATAATTTTCAGTCCTGTTTTGTTTACATTTTTATAGTAAAACATTTCTGGATCAGATGTATTGTAACCTGAAAAATATGGAAATTTACTGGCAAATGTTTTTGAACTACCTTTAGGTGGTGTAGGACAATGTTCCCATTGGTTAAACATAAACACATTTCTTGGATATGCAGATTTATGCAAATAATGATGACCATAGTGGTTATAACAATACAGTTGTTCATAGTCTGATGAACCCTCTAAATATTCATTTTTAGAAAATGCAGCAGATTTTTCTAGGCCAAACATAATGTCAGTCACAGTTTCAAAGTCCCAATCATCAGAATAGGTACTGGACGTGATTAGATCACTTAGTGAAATTTTAAACAAATGTGGAATGTTCAATTCTTCCGTCGGACCGAATATATCAAAATCTGTTTTGTCCCACACTATACCATCGTGTATAGGAACAGCTGTGATGTTCACTGATGACAAGTCTCTTGCTTCACGATGGGAAGATTTGTGAGGTTTCAAAAGTACGTTTACGTCTTTTCCTTCAGTGTTCACATGGATGTATCTGCCACTTATAAGCACGCTTATAGTTGTTACCAAAGCTAGCCAGAGCAGGAAAACAAAAAGTCCAGATGTAATCCAGAGTTCAATCCATGGAGAAACCAAATAAGTCTTTTTCAGAAAGTGAAGAAAGTCTTGTACTTGCTGCTTGAATTTGAATGATGCTGGCGTCGTTTCAGGTTCACTTGGATCTTCTGAGAACGTATCAAAGTTAATGAAATAGCCAGAAGCAGTTCTGTCAATTGTTGGAATTGCATCAGGATTTGTAGAAATCACTGGAACCAGTTCATCACTTGTTACGTTGGTGTAGACAGGTGTATTTGGACGAACTGTTACTTGTTCTTCAAGAGGGATGATTACCATAGCATTGTTGCATAGTCCTCCATCTGTTTCAGCTGAAGTCTCGATTGTTATCAGTCTTTCAGTATGAACCTCTTGGATAGTAGCGAGAGGAGTGCGTTTGCTACTAGGTCGGAGTCCACGAGGCCTACTATTTAGTATTGGCCACATACTGTGGTTTGATGAGGTCGATGGACACAAATCTTTTCTCCTTTCTTCCAGCAAGGGGCGGCAGTAGTACTGTTCTTGTTCCTTGAACTGCTAGGACAGGTACTGGTTGTCTGTAAGAAGGTCCAAATTCCTTCTTGTCCGCAATTTTTTCCCTGACTAGATCCCCAACTTTTGGAATCCAGACAGGCCTTGCTGGGACAGCCAGTTGATCCCCAGTGGTGCTTGACTGTAGGAATACGTTGCTTTGTTTGGTTCTTAATTTGTTTAAGTCCTGTAAAACAGCCAAACGATCTTTGATATCAAAGGGTTTATTTTCCACCACTGTGCCTACGTTTTCTAAGTCTGGTACCCACATTCTTGTCCCAAATAGGACCTCATATGGAGTGACCCCCCCCTAGAGAACTTCTTGGCAGGTTGTTTAGTGCACGTTGAACTCCACTAAGGTGTTTGACCCACCTGTCACCCGAACCTAATACTCTAGCTGTTATAGACTGCTTTATGTCCCGGTTTTTCCTTTCCACAACCGAATTTCCCTCAGGATGGAATGGAGAGGAGTACCGCAATGCAACGCCCAGACTGGCCATGGCGTCTTTGTAAGCCCTAGAGCTAAACGCAGGACCCTGGTCAGAATGTAGTGTGCCTATTGCGTTTATGCCGATAAAGACTTGCAAATCTTTTATAACAGTTCGAGCGTCAGCTGAGCGCTGAGGCCATAACCATAGGAACCTAGAGCATGAATCCACTGCAACTATGATATATTTATAATTACCGTCCCTGTGCAAGGGACCGCAGTGGTCCAGGTAGACACAAGCTAATGGTTTATCTGAAATTAACAGGGGTGTCTGCGCAGGGCGTTTCACTGTGGAGACTTTCATCTGTTGGCATATATCACATTCTAAAACATAGTTCTTTGTTTGTTTTCGAATGCCAGGCCACCAATATCTTTGCTTGAGTAAAGATACTGTCGCAGAAACACCTGCATGGGCAGAAGCTATCCCTTCGTGTGATGCTAGGATTAGTCCTAATCTACGTTCCTTGTTTGGAATTACCCTATCCCCCACTCCAGGGATTCGAGCAAAAGGAACGTTGTTCGCATCAATTACATAAGAGTACTTGAGTGGAAACTTTTTTGGTAACGCTGCACTGCTGCCTTTGCTTGATGCATTGACAGCCAACATTATCTCACCGTCTATTTTCGTTTTTGAACGAGTGATCGCAGCTACGGAAGCCGTTTGCACAGCCCCCTTTGCGGCTTCGTCAGCCAATGAATTCCCTGCAACGTGAACGCCATCACGTTGATGACTCAGTGTGTGGATCACGTGAGCCTTTGGTAGTTCGTTTTTCAACTGAACTACTTGTTCCCAAAGCATTTTATGCTTTATTGTGCCACCTTTCGCATCTTTGAAACCATTTTCAAGCCAGTTTTGTATATAGTCATTATACGACTGAACACAGTAAAAGGAATCGCACACTATTAGTGTGGGGAATTCTCGATCTGTACTTTCAAGTGCCAGTTTGAATGCTTGTAGTTCAGCTCGCTGAGCTGTACAATCTCCTAGAGACTGCGTTTTTGTGACCATAGGTCTGAAGATGCCATTTCGCATGCGACCTTTAACGATAGCACACGCTGCACTGTAAGCTTGCTTACCCCCTATTGCGGGTTGTGCGGATCCGTCAGTGTAAATTATGAATTCGTACTGATCGAGAGGCAGAATTTCAGTAGGCAGGGGACATTCATGTTCATACTGCAGAAATGCTTGTGTTTTTAAATCTTGATCAAAAACATATTCAACATCTGTTGCAGCAAGAGAATTAACCCATTGTATCCATCTTGGATGCAATGCTTTAGCATTTGGAATGCTTGCTTTTGTAACCGCTTCTAAAGCAGGTACTGGGGTTACGATAATAATGCGTTTCCCTTGGGCTAAGGCTCTTTCTTTTGCTACAGCGGTTTGAACTGCTGTTAGAATTTTTTCAGTAGAACTGAAGCGCATTTCCGCTTGTGTGTACAAATGGGATTTGTATGCAATTGGGATTTTGTCACCCTCATTGAAGGTTAAGTAGGTGAATCCACATTGACCCGAAATTATTCGGATCACCAAATTTCGTTGACTTACACGTGTTTGTAAGTGTTTTGTTGCTAACATGTTAGCCTGGAGTGAACGCAAAATTTCTGTGTGTTCCTGTGTCCAGTTTTTGATTGAAAATCAGGTTTGATTAATGCGTAGAGAGGTTTAACCCTTTCTGCATAATTTAGAATGTATGTTCTTCCAAAATTTAAGAAACCCAGGATGGATTGTAAGTTTTTTTGCGTTTTTGGAGGTTGGAGCAGCGCACACTTTTCTAAAAAGTTAGCTGCCAAGCTCTTGCCTTCACTTGAAAGCTCATATCCTAGAAATAGGACACTGAGATGGGCAATTCTGGACTTTTTAAAGTTGAACTTGTAGCCCTCAGAGGCGAAACCCAGTATAATGGTGCTCACCCTGTTCAAGTGTTTGTCCAGGTCATCGTCTGTCAGATATATGTCATCGACATAGGACAATGCCTCATTGTCATAAATTTGTAGTAACTCCATTACCCTCGCTGAGAATAAACCTGGGCTATTCTTGAACCCTTGTGGGAGTCGACAAAAGTGACGCTGGGTCCCCATTATGGAGAATGCTGTTAAGTACCTGCTTTCAGGTGCTATGTTTTGACAAAAGAAACCATTTGAGATGTCTAATGTTGTTTTATATTTTTTACGCACAATGTTATTCATTAATGCTGTGCTATGTGCATTTTGCACTGCAAAAGTTTTAGAACAAGTGTTTAGGTGTCTGTAATCCAAAACTAGACGATATGTTTTGTCTGGTTTGGAGACAGGAAACAAAGGATTGTTCATTGAGGAGGTGCATGTTTCAATCACCCCTTGGTATTCAAGTTGATCTAAGATCTCCCTGACCTGTTTTTTAGCTTCTTGCTTTATTGGGTACTGCCGTTGTGCAGTTGGTTCATGTTTCAGATGTATTTTATGGTGAGGTGAATCCTCATCCCATCCTACATGATTTTTATATAATGCTGGGGCCTGGGCCACTGCCCATTTCCTGGCATATGTATATCTTAGATGCATTGGTATATGGTTGGAGAAGGCAGGCATAATAATGTCCTCGCCATGTGGGCACTCCCTGACAAATTGTGGTGGCCAGTCTTTTTCTGCTAGAGGTATGTCATAGCCCTTTGATAGTCTTTCCCAAAAAAGTGCTTTCACCTGTCTAGGTATGTCTCCCTCCATCCGGAGTGTTATTTCAAATAACCTTTGTGGAGTACTAACCCTGGTGTCTACAGTCTCAACTGTGATGTACTCATTCAAGTCCACTATCTCCAGAAGTTCCCTCAGGTTCTGGCGAACTATTGTGACTTCTGCTGCACTGTCCAGCATGGTCTGAGCCCATTCTCCGTTCTTGAGTTGTGTTCTCAGTATTCTCGGCATGTCTAATCTTTAGACCTGCTACTTTCTTTTGGAGAATTGAGGTTTTGCTTTAGTTTTTGGAGCGTGTTTGTCGTCTTTCGATGTCACGCGTTCTTCTCTGTGTTCCGTCCGTCCTCTTCTTTCCGAAGTCTGTGGTGAGATCTGAAAGGGACGAGAGGAACGTGTATCAGTATCATGATACCTATCAGGTTTTCTCAAATTATCCCTATTCCTGAGGTTATACCTCCTATCAGAGGGCTCCTTTTGAGGAGACCTACCTCGGGATTGAGAACGTTTCTCGTTTGATTTTTGTTTAGTAGACTCCCACTTCTTTTTAGAAGATGTAGGAGTTTGTTTTATTGAGTCCTTCTCAGGACTTTCAGATAGTTTCGGCTTCACTGGTCTTCCACCCAAACTATCTCTGCCTAATTCTGCATAAGATTGTTCTATTATTCTGGGTAGCTCAGTTTGATGTTCTGTAACATCGAATTCCCTCAATTTTTGGCGGATCGCCACTGCTGCTGCCTCCCCTTTAATATTAGACAATATTATTGTTGAGACCTGGTCGAAATTTTTCAGTAATTTCATACCTAAATTTAGAGCAGGCTCTGCCCCATATTCGTTTTGAATTTGTTTTAGGACATCAGGTATTACCGCAATTGATGGAATACCATGTGTTTTAGTATAGATGGCAGCAAAGACTGAGCCCCAAGTGGTGCAGTCTTCCAGTTGTGGTGTGATCCCCATAGGTAAACTGATTGTTAGGATTCTGTGCTTCTCATACGGGCTAGTATTTGGAAATACTGCTTTGATTTGAGTAATTTTTTGAGCTATCCAAAATGGAATTTGCTCACGTTTTGTGGGCATTTTACCCATGACTGCGTATAGAGTCTGTGGTGTAATTTTTAGTGTATTCCCCTGTTGGGGAGTGGGATTTGGATATGTCAATGGTGGTCGGACTGTAAAAGTCTGCATGACATATTGGACCAATTGTCTGTAAATTTGTATTAACTCTGTGAGTTGAGTAAGTAAATCCTCATCTGACATCTCTTCAATGTCTGGATGAGGTGTGTAGCCGGCTAAAATCGGCCATGTTGCTCCTGGTCTACCTAGTGGACCGAGCCTGGTAATGTTTTTGTGATGTTTTAGGGCGCCTTTAAACCAGAGCTGATGCTCTTGGTATGTTAATGGAATTTCAATATCCTCGAAAGGAATGTATTCCTCTGGTAGATCATCTTCTTTGTAGAAGTGAAATGTTTGTGATGTTGGATTGCATTCAGGAAGTAGTACCCATGAATAGAATACCTCTGTCTGAAATGATTCATGTGCCTCTATCACGAAAACTGCTCTACCTCCTCTTGGCGATAGGCCATGTTTTATAAGTTTTAGAGTTATGGCTCTTCTTAAGTTTTGAGGGATGTGTACAACACCCTCCTCAGTTTCATTTAAACCTGTAAGGTTAAAAACTGCTGCTTGGGCTGGATCAGCCGCAGCTCCACCGTTTTCGGTGTTATTGTCTCCGTCAGGCATTTTGTTTTTTGAAAAATGTAGAACAAGTTTCAAGGAAACAAAGATTAGGTGCACAATATTTTGGAACACTGTATCCTTCAACGTTGAGCAAACCAAACAGCTAATATATAGGGTACTGCCCTATGTAGCCGTGGTGGATACTTAACCCTGCCCACTCCAGACGTCTTTTGGAGTATATGGGTAGGGGTCTATGAGAGAAAAATAGCACGGCTGAGTTACTCAGTATCTAACGTTGAATTACCGCCTTACCAAACCGTTGGGCGTCATGTAGTGTAGCTCCTATTTCCCTAATAGGCTCTGCGCATTGGAATAATATATCCTATAGGTTTGACATAGGACTACGGTCAGTATGTCCCTATCGAGTATATTAAACTTAATTACTTGTGCCAGCTAGCTCAGAGGCCACTAGAAACTCCTTGACAACAAGAAGGGAGTAGTTTCTGGCAGCCGCAAAACATGACCAATATGTTTCCCTTTTAGATTCAGAACGTGTCCCAGAGTCGTGGAAACACTAGATAACTATTTCACTCAGCTCAATCGTGCATGCTTAGTTTTCCTCAGAGTTACACAGAAATAATAGACGGGCGTTTTCAATAAAAGATTTATTGAACAGTCTTGTTTCTGGTGTAAGTATAATGTGCTGTTACGATCACAAGACAGTATGCGAGATAAATAATGTACAGGGTGAGCAGTAGAAATAAATAATACTGCGATAGCATTATCTTTTAGTATAAATGCTGTTACATAGATAACATAGACTAAAAATGCGAGTACTCATACGATGCGGTGCTAAGCTAGTTCTAACCCAATGTACCTAACCTAACCTAGGTGTAGGACAAGGTATGAAGTAGGTGAAGTATTCCTTACTATGGTATACTAAGAGTATGTTAAGCCTAGTATGCCTAGTATGCCAAGAGTCCGTCTAGGTTCTTATCAGCTCCATACCTGAAGAATGAGAGAGGTTGGAATCTCTTTGCCAGACTCGAACTCCAACACCCCGCAAGGGAAGTCAGATCACTGGAAGCTGGAAGCTGGGCTCTCTGCGTGCAGGGAATGGCAGCGTCTTCTCAGTGCGTCAGGCCGGGATACGGGCTCCTCTGAAGTCGAGGTCTCCTCTAGTTTACAGGGGCTAGGGAAGGTATATTTATACCTGAGAGTACCTTAGGAATGTTAGCATTGACGTGAATTGGACAGCGAAAGACGTCATGAATGAACCCCTAAGGAATAATGGTTCATGCATAATAGATGAGGCCTTGAAGAAATCAATAGTCCTGGGCTAGGGAAACTCCCGCAGCCTAAGGGTCTGTTCTTCATGAACTCGTTGTGACGTTAGGGTGGACGGATGTCAGAGACCATGCCTGTATTTGGAGTGCACGGTTTAATGCCTAAATAAGGCCTGGGATTCTATGCCTATATAAGGGCAGGGCGAATTGTGCCTATATAAGGACATGATATTGGAAAGCCCGTTATGGACACCCTAAGAGGAATACAACACTAGTCCTCCCTAGAGATACTCCCCAGATAGTCCCTTCTATTCTAATCCACAGATTAAAGTCCTATCGCTATCCGCAGTACGAGTAGATGACCACACAATTTAGAATAGTCTCACTGAACGTGAAGGGCCTCAATAATCCAATTAAATGGCGAGCCTCGAAAACACAGGGGCACACATATGTCTCCTTCAAGAGGCACATCTACTCACAGGGGACACATTTAGACTACGTTCCAAAGCATTCCCCCACCAACTCTTCTCATCTCACACTACAAAAACGGCAGGTGTGGCTATTCTCATTTCCTCCAAGTTTACCGGGTGTGTAGGCCCCAAACAGGCAGAACTCAAGGGTAGACTATTGACCTACACAATCCAGATAGGCCCCCACACTCTTACTATAGGCTCCGTATATGCGCCAAACGAGGGTCAGGAGGGGGTTTTACGCAAGGCAGTAGCAGAGGTTACTAGATCCGCTGACAGGATGATACTAATCAGGGGCAACCTCAATCTGGCCTTGGACAACGACGCAGACAGATCAGCCCAGTGACAGGGGCAGTCCGGAGCCCTCACGGAAGACGGTAAGCGCATGCTTGCGGACGCAGGACTGGCAGATGTTTGGCGTAACCTACACCTGACAGGGAATACACCTTCTATTCCCACTCCCACAAGAAGTATGCCAGGATAAATTATTTTCTAGCCACTGAACCTGTGTTGCTCCAGGTACAACAGATAAACATCCTGCCTCGTTCGCTTTCAGACCACTCTGCAGTGAGCCTGACACAGGCCCTTCCAAACATCCATCCTCCACCACGCACCTGGCAGCTTAGAGACACCATGCTTCACCGCCCAGAAGTTGTAAAAAAATCACAAAAGCAATAACGGACTACTTAGATACGAACGACAATCCCGAAACCCCTATAGCAATCCCTTGGGACGCCTTGAAGGCAGTTATTAGGGGGGAATTTATCGCCATTGCCTCATCAGACAATAAGATTCGTAGGGAGAAGAGAGATTTACTCACCCAGAAAGTTCAAGAGCTAGAGCGCATACATCAAAGGACAGGCGCTCTCAGGATTTGGCGACAACTAGAGGCCGTCTGCGCCCAACTAGCGGGTTTAGATTTAGACAGGGCCGAATATGCAGCACTGAGATTGAGGCACAACTCCTACACAGGGGGAGATAGAAGTGGGAGATTGCTAGCTAATAAACTCAGAGTACAGAGACAGGCCTCCGGTGTCTCATCTGTGGTCGATTCACTTGGGGAGGAACAGACTTCAGATCAGAACATCGCTGAAACTTTCCACCAATACTATGCGAAGCTCTAGAGAGCTCAACAACTTTCTCAGGAGGCTTCGACCCAGTATTTGCAAGGGGTCAGCACTACAAAACTTCAGCAAGATCAGGCTGAATCACTCGAAGCCCCGATCAGACTAGAGGAGGTAATCACAGCCATCTTCAGGCTGAAACTGCTCAAGTCCCAGGGCCCTGACGGCTTTCCCTCTCTTTTCTATAAAACTTGTTGCTCCTCGCTGGCTCCTGTGCTGGTGAGAGTGTTCAATTCCATTGGGACTTCGTCTGCACTCCCGCGAACGATGCTGGAGGCATCAGTAGTGGTGATACCTAAGCCCGGCAAGGATAAAAAACACAGAGTCCTACAGGCCAATCTCCCTCCTCAGTGTAGATTTTAAACTTCACACGGGGATACTTGCACAGCGCCTATCCCCGCCTCTTACCGTGTCTGATAGATCCAGACCAAGCGGGCTTCATGCCCAACTGCCAGTGCACTGATAATACAAAACGCCTTTTGCACATTATAGATAAGGCCCAACGCTTTGAAACTGAATGCATGATCCTTTCTATTGATGCAGAAAAGGAATTTGACAGGGTACATTGGCCATATCTAGAGGTGACCCTGAGGCATCCCAGAGAGATTCCTGAGCTGGATTTTAAGTAGTTACTCCACCCCATATGCAACTGTTCGGGTGAACGGTCGTGCTCCAGGCACCAAAGGCACACAAGGTGTGGGTCCGTGACGGACATCAGCTTGTGACAGGAGTCACAAGGCTTGAAGCCGGTCCGACGATGGGACATCCCTCGGTGCACCAGGAGTCGAACGACTCGAAAAAGAAGTCAACAAAAGTCGAAAAATCACTAGTCAAAAAATGACTAAGGGTACCGCTCTCTCCGGATCTGCGCTGTCCGGCGCGAAAAAAGAAAGAACTGACGTCAGCGCACAGGGGCAGCATCTAAGTAGACACTGCAACATCATTCTGGCGAACACGACGCCAACGACGGACACTGAGTCGACCGATGCCACCTACCGACGCACAGGGGTATTGCTAAAGAAAAAATGTCCAGATCCAGTCTGACGCCTGGGGGTAATTCTAAGGTAAGGTATTTATAACTTATATTCTCTTTCAGATCCGACCTTCAATAGGTTTGACCCTATTTCAAACTTGGACCAGCTGGACTGACTCTCTGACGTGGTGACCCCTCAAATTACTCGCAACCTGCTGATGGAGCATTGTTGATGTCAATATGCCTCTTTCGGCCACCGGAGACAGGTCTTCTCAGGGCTCTGGATGTGATAGAACCCAACCAACACTGATAGCCTCATGGAATGTTGCAGGTCTGGCAAGCAAGTTGGGTAGCCTAGACTGGGTTAATTTCATTGATCACTATGTGGTCGTCTGACTGCAATAGACCTGGCTCGGAGACCCGGTATTTATGGATGGGTATACTACCTACTTCACAGGGCCATCGCAGGAACTATGGGCCGGGTCAGGGGGGACCTTATTACCTTCATTTTCCTCAGTTTTTCTGCCCAGGCGTTGTGGTCGCTCTGTGGCTCTCTGAATTATCAGATGATCTTGCTCCAGTGTCAATCAACTTGCTTGTTATTGGTTAATTTGCGTAATAATGTTTTTGACACCTCTAACACCGATTTCGTAGGCTCACTGTCAGAGGATATCAGAAAGTGTATTAGAAACATTCAAGGGGCTTACGCTGTGATATTACTGAGGGACTTTAATATGAGACCTTATCAGTTCTCTGCTGCTAGCGTCTGTGGCATGGTAAATGACTCTGGGGAACCTCTTACCCACTTTGTTCACTGCTCTCAGGGGGACGCACTCAACACACTGTTGGCCAAACAATTTAATTTTCTCTTATGACTCCTTAGGTACAGAGCCAGTTACCTCACCCACTTATATTGGGAGGGGCACCCCAAGTCACATACACTTTCTTCTTTTCTCACAGACATTGAGATTCTTTTTATTTGATTTTCATTACGTACATTCAATGACAATTTTACTGACAATTGGCATTCGCATAAGAGCTTATACATGCAGTTGGATGCATTACTATAGGAATCGTTGACATTTGTATAGTTCAGGATTCTATTGAAATGTCCAGTTCTTGTTCCTGTCCCTTGTGTGAGATATACATGCAATTAATTTGAGTATTACAGCTATGTCTATCTAGCCTCAGTTTCTAGTGGGAGAGTACAACTGAACTGGGGGAATTGAACCGGGTCGGGACTACACTGTGTATGTAAAGATGCAAAGTATTAGATGTAGGTGTGCATCACTAAGAGTTTTCGTTACGGTGACGATGTGAGGGTATCAAGGTAGCATACGTCGGGGGGAGTGTACGTTTTGGGCCTTAGATATGCTCGCATTTGCAGTCTGTGCATTGTGCGCGCGGGGATGGTCATTTTGGTCGCGTTCTGGAGTAGCATTCTCTGGAGTGGCCTGTGAGAGATTTGTCGGTGATTGAGGGGGTTTATCATGTTTCGGTGTATGTTTAAAGTGTTGCCCCACATGGAGATGTGGTGTTTACGGATGCCGCACACTTCCTCACAGCGTAGTGTATCTTCCTCTGATGCCCCCCATTTTGCGACTGCTCCCTTCCAGGCTGCCAATGGGGGCCCTGCCGGAGTTCTCCAGTGCATGGCAATGCTTTGTTTGGCTAGCAGGAGAGGGAGCGATGTGAACCTTATTTCAACTTTGTGTTGTTTGCAGCGTTTGAATATACCTAACGCGCTGGCTTCCCACATTGCAATGTCTGTGAGGCCTGTTACCTCATGCAGTGTGGTGTAAACTACATTCCAGTAGGTGTGGAGTGTTGGGCAACTCCAGAACATATGTAGGAAAGTAGCATTAGGCTCCTGGCATCTCGGGCATGAGAATAATGTGTTGGGGTAGTATCGTTGAAGGTTTTCTGGTGTGAGATGCAGGATAAACTGTATGTTTTTGAATCAGTAGTTTTGAGATACTTTTTTAGGGTATTCTAACGCCAGTTCCCATTCTTTATCATGAAGAGGTCTCTGGATCTCAACCTCCCATTTGTCTCGTAGAGAGGTGAGTGGTACTGTATTCAATTCTTGGATCGCTTTATACAGCCATGTTACTATATGGCGTCCTGGGCCCATTTGCAATATAGCATGGAGGACTGGGTGCGTAACCGGTTCGCTGTCGTTTATGTGCCAGGCTTGGCGGCAATCTATCACTAACCGCCCGTACATGAGGAATTGACCTTTGGGAAGGTCAGTGTCGGTTGTCAGTTCTGCAAATGAGAGTAAGTGCCAGTCTGTGAAGAGCGATCCGGCTTCCATGAGTGAGTGCTCCGCCCAGGCATGCAGGGCTCGAGCTGTGTAATGATCGCGACCTCGGGGAGCCCTATCAGTGGCAGGAGTGGGGAGTATAGTGGGGTCGTCCGTGACATTCGGTGTATACGTTTCATGCAGGTGTGTGCCACTGTTACCTGCAGGGGGTAAGCTGGCACCAGCTTATGGCCCAGCAGTAGCATGCGTCGGATCACTGGAACGGACACTGGCCCGGTGTGGGCGCATGTCTCTTCCAACGAGCGTTCCGCGGTCCAACGCAACACCCACTGTAGTTGAGCCGCTAGAAAGTATGCTGCAAATGAGGGGGCTCCCAGTCCTCCCCTGTTTATTGGTAACTGCATTTTGACCAGGGCTACCCGTCTACGCTCCTCACCCCATATCAAGGTACTGAGAAGAGTGTCCAGTTCCTGGAAGAAGGACCGAGGAGGAACTATCGGTAGGTTGGCAAAATGCTTTAACAGTCACAGGACCAAAATCATTTTGGCTACTGCTATTTTTCCAATGGGGGTTACAGGCAGGGTTTTCCAGAAGTTGACAGAGGAGCGGATGACTGCCGAGACATTCTGCGGGTTGCCTTCGTAGATATCTCATGGGGATTGATACAGGCGCACTCCTAGATATCGTGGTCCCTGCGCACTCCACCTGATGTCGGTTTCTCCGACCCGCATGGTCTGTCAAGGGAAATTCTCAGAGAGCGGGTATATTATGGACATAGCCCAGTTGACTTTTAGACCAGCAGCTGTCTCGAAGTCTGCTAGGGTAGCCAGGATCGAGGTGAGGTCTGCAGTGATATCTCGAACATATAAGAGTAGATAATCCACATACATTGATATGCTAAGCGTCGTCCCCGCTAGCGGGATGCCCCATTGTTTGCCCTCTGCACGGAGACGTATTGCCATTGGCTCCATTGCAAGGGCAAAGAGCAATGGGGAGAGCGGACAACCCTGCCTCGGACTTCTTCTCACCGTGAAAAAAAAAGACACATGTAGCCCTAGCCTAACCCTAGATGTTGGTCTCATATATATCAGTTTGGTGTATGCTCGTAGCTGAGGTTCTACGCCTACCTTCTGAAGCACCCAAAATAGATAGGGCCATGATAACATATCGAAGGCTTTTTCCAGGTCCAGGATCAGGCATGCGGCGCAGGGAAAACAATTCTGACCTGATCCTGCACATGGAACAGTCGTTGTATGTTGTGCGAGGTACTCCTTTCTGGGACAAACCCACATTGATCTGGATGTATTAATGCCGGGAGGACCGAGGCATATCGTTCTGACAGCACTTTACCAAAGATTTTGTAATCTGCGGGTAGCAGTGCAATGGGCCGGTATGAGCCCAGGTGATGGGGGTCTCGGTCTGGTTTTAGAAAAGAAACAATTAGTGATTCCTGGAGGGATCGTGGGAATATGCCTTTGTCTAGTGCCGCCCTGTACATTTCCACCAGTCATGGGACTAACAGGGTGGAGAATGCACAGTAGAACTCTAGTTGCAGGCCGTCTAGGCCTGGGGCCTTATTTGTGGCCAAGGTTTGTTTTGCTTGCGTCACTTCTGACGAGCTGATTCATTCGTCTAGGGTATCTTTGTCCGCTGCCGTTATACAAGGTAGTGTGTGCGTATCTAAGAATCTGTCCACTACCTCTGAATCTACCGGGTCCGGGGCTAATGTGGCATAATACTCATGAAATGCATGCATTATGCTTACTTGGGACCGAACTAGTGTGCCGGCAATATTATTCACTTAGGTGATTGGATGGGGGGCAGTGTCTTGTTTGAGAAGCCATGCTAGCAGGGTGCCCGCTCTATCCCCCTCCCTGTGGGCTCTAGCAGCATATGCTCTAAAATTATATCTTCTAAGGTCTGCGAGTACCTCTGCATAGGCGGTTTTTGCATCTGCTACCTGTGTTAATGTTGCTTCCTTTGTATCTGCCGCCTGCATCAGTACTGTTAGTTTTCGCTCTTCCTCTAGTACGCGCCGTTTTAAGGTTTTTCGCACTCCAGAGATGTGTTGGATGCAAGTCCCTCTGACCACACCACATTAAAGGCATCCCATTCTACTGCCCTGGTAGTTGCTGTCCTAGTGTTTTCCCGGAAGTAATTCTGTATGTGTGTTGTCTGTTCTAGTTTGAACACTTGATCCTCTAGGTATTCGTGTGGTAAGCGCCAGGTGGGGACCGAGGGTGATTGCCAGGTCAGAGTTAGCGTGTGCATGCGTAGTCCGAGAGGATCCGACCCAGGTAGTCTGCCTCCTGGACAATGGGGATAATGTGCGTGGAACAGAGGAAACGGTGCAGGCGGACAAGGAGGTGATGTGGTATAGAGTGGAAGGAGTACAGTCTAGTATTAGGATATTTGCTACGCCATGCGTCCTTCAGTGCCCAGTGGTCCATCCATGCGGTAAATCACTTTGCTTGTGCTATGGTCGGAGAGGTCGGGAGTGGCGGATGGGATCTATCCAGGAATATGTTTTGCGTGCAGTTATAGTCTCCTCCCAGTAGCCAGGGCGACCCAATGTACAGGGATAACACACGGGAAAGGGAATCCCAATATTTACCCTGTTCTGTGTTTGGCGCATATATACTGCCCAGCAGAACTGATTGACTGTCCAGGAGTCCCTCTAGCAGGGCAAACCTCCCCTTCGCGTCGATCGCTCTGGATTGTTCCTGAAGCGGTACCCCTGGTCGTAGCCAAATAAGCTTTCCACGCGCGAAAGTGGAGTATGTGGTTGCGCAAAAAGTGCCTCGCCAGCGCTTGCATAATTTAACGAGTTCCCCTGTTAAGTGCGTCTCCTGCAGCATCCCAATCTGTGCATTTTGTCTTTTGATGTAAGCGTAGACTGCATAGCGCTTGCGTGCTGTATGCATACCTCGCACGTTGATGTGAGGATTTTAATATCACCTTTTTGCGCCATGAGGTGTGTGTGTAATATTGAGCCCTGAATGGCACGGCGGAACATGTGGCGTAGCATCGTGTACTCCCCTCTCCAGGTCTGACCTTGATGCTATACGGGAGTTTTTCCCTCTCCTCATGTTTGGGACATACTTTCAGTGTGTCAGTGGGTGGTGAACTAGGGGGCATAAACTGGGGTGGAAAACATTCCCAATACTGTTGATCTACCGCAACAGGCGGTACATCCAAACGTTGCATGTCTCTCAACTCGAATGTGTTGTGGGGATTGCGGGTCACGTATCCGCGTCGGCTACGTGTACGGCAGTTGTAAGGTTTGTATGTACGGAAGGGCCTGTCTATGGTCTAACATATGTTACGTGTGGCACCCTCTCATATCTTATATCATAGTGATCTGCCTGGTAACATAGGTGCGTGGTGGCCCAATAATGCGGATCTATCGCAACCGGCGGTACATTCAACCGTTGCATGTCTCTGTATCTGTATGTGTCATGGAACATGAGGACCGAGTGTCTGCGTCAGCTCCGTGTATTGTAGTAGCATGGTTTATGTGTATGACAGGGTATGTCTGTTACCCAACCTACGCTATGTGCGGTGCCAGTTCACATATCATGTCACAGTTATCTACTTGGTAACATAGGTTTGTGGTGGAAAATAGTTACAGTTCATATCAGTGTGTCTGCTGTCTGCGGCATCACCATCGGCGGGCTTACCGAACCTGGTTGAGATACAGTCTTGTCACTACCCTCCTCCTCTGATGTGAAGATATGCGGGCCTCTGTCTTCTTCTGTTGCTGGCGAGGCTGGCCTCATGTCCGCCGCTGCCTGCAGGGCCCTCCTGCGCTCGGCAATTATTTGTTCAAGATCCCGGGAGCCTGTGATCTTGGAATGAGTTCCGGGTTTTGTGCGTCTGCTTAGTCTCTTGGAACAGCGGTGATTGCATTTCTTTGTTTGAGATCGTTTGGCATTTTTGAAGGCGGAGCTTGGGTGATATTGACGGTTTTGGTCTATCCAATCCTGGGCGGTCTCAGGATCTGTGAAAAATGTAGAGGATCCATCTCCCATGATTTTGAGCTGTGCCGGAAACAGCAGCGAGTACTGAATGCCCTCCTGGCGAAGACGGCGCTTGACTTCTAAGAATGTGGATCGTTGATGCTGCACTGCGCGGGAGTAGTCTGGAAAGAGCATTATATGTTTGTCCTCGATTCGGATGGGACCATGTTGCCTGGCGGCACGGAGTGTTGCTTCTCTATCTCTGAAGTGGAAAAATTTCACTAGCAGGGAACGGGTCGGGAGCCCGGGGGAGGCCTGCGAGCTGGTACCCTGTGCGCTCTTTCTATTGAGAAGAAAGAGGTGAGGTCTGTAGCCGGCGTGAAGGAGCGGATCCAGGTTTCTATATACTTAATGGGGTTTGTTCCTTCTATCCCTTCTAAAAGACCTAGGACACGAATGTTGCATCTCCGTGAGCGTCCTTCAAGGTCATCTGTGCGTTCATCCAAAGTTGCCACCCCGTCTAGCAGTATCCGCAGCGTTTCCTGTTGCTCTTTGGCCAATGGCTGTATGGCGGCAAATGTCTTCTCCCTGTCTGCCACTTTGTCCGCGAGCTTGCGATGGTCATCTCAGAGCAAGTTGAGGTTCGTAGCTAGGATGCCAAATCTCTCTTCCATCGAGATCCTGGAGTGTTCGATTGCTTCTAAGCCGACATTGTTAGAGCAGGGGGTGCTTCAGTGTCTTCTTGCTGTGGTTTGGTGGCTGCTGGAGTGCCGTGCATTGTATCCGGTATTTGGGAACCAGTGTGTGAACGCAGTTTCCCCATTCTGGGCGGGGCGCGCCTCTTCATAGGCCCGTTGGTCGAGCTGTCTTCAGATCAGCAGTTATTTGCCTTTTGATACCGTGGCTGTATTCAAACTGCTAATGGATAGTGATTGGGTCACTCATGGACTGATCGCGCTGTCTAGGGTTGTATCTCGATGTTGATGCCAGATGGCGCACTGCTCAGTTTGGTTCCTGAATGCTCACCACATACTACATTGGTGTTAGTTTGACTTGAGTTTATGTTGTGCAGAGTGTTGCTCAGGGATTACTGTTCATTATGTGGCACTCGCCCTAGTTTGCTGGGACGGCGTGCAGTTCGTTGTGAGATGGTGTTTTGTGCTTTGAGTTAGCGCGTGATGCTATGTAATTAATGGGTAGGAAGGGTCGCTCGCTATCCATCTCAGGCCGGCCTTCACTGGTTGCTGTGCAGCTAGTTCCAATTTATATTGACGCTCTTTATTGTTTGTAGGGTCTGCTTCACTGGTACTCACTTATCAGGTGTTCGTTTCGATTTGTAGTGGGGCAGCACGATTTCCTGTGTCTTCGCTATATCGCGGTTTACTGCGCTATGTGAGCAGCCTTATTGTCTGTATCTTTAGAGGATTCCTCACTGATAGCACTGATTGAGAGCCCCTTCTGAAGCACCTATCCGTTTCTTGGCACCACAGTATCAGGTTAGTGGTAGATATCTTTATGCGGCGTGCGGTCTCTTGCTTAATTCCGCGATGGGGCCTTTAGGGTTTATGTTGGTGTCTTGTGGCGGTGTGCACTGCAGTGGTGGTGCTCACAACACAGCCCGTCATCTACCCCTTCCTGTCTGCGGTCATCCTCTGCTGTACCTTGGGGTATTGTAGTGCCCTGAGGTGCACAGGCACTCCTCTTATCTGTGGGCTGCACAGGCGTCTATGCAGTCAAACAGAAGGGGGCTCTCACTTTTCGATGTCTTGCATGCGTGTATTGTTGGCACTATGCTCAGAGAGAGCCAGGATCTCCTCCTGGTACCAAGCACCTGGCCGTCTCTGGTGGTGGTGGGTTGCTCCAGTTGCTGCGATCACTCCTTTCTTCTCTCTGTTTCGGCTCAGCTCCTGGCCGGTTCGTGTCTAGCGCGACGCTGCTCTACATTGGAGTGCTGGGCCTACCGTGTCATGCGAATGGTCCGTCCGCTGTCCGCGTCATGCCTGGGTCCTCCAGAGCACCCCTTCAGGTGCACCCCCGCTCCAGACGGCTCCCACCCACGGGCACGATGGTCAGAGGTACCGCTGTGTAATGGCAGACACCAGCACATCTAAGAGTGACACGCGACCCAGCAGGTCTGCAGGGGAGGGGTGGAGGTCTTCTCTGATGCTCAGGCTGCGGCCCCCGCCGACGTCGTGTTCGTTCGTCGGGATCTCTGCCTGGTTAGCACTCACCCCTCTGCTTCCACTTGTGGTGGGTCACTCCGATCTCCACAATTGCCGCACCTCTCTCGCTCCGGTTATGGAGACTTGGCTCCAGCCTGGATGATCACCCAGCCCGGTCAGAACTAGGGGTAGGGGTCGGACGCACATCACGGGGAATTGCCGATCGCTTCCCGTGCAGCTGAACGCTCACCTCCGCTGCTCCGGGCACGCTTCCGTGCCCGTCGATCCCTGTCCGCTGATGCAACAGGATGCGTTTGATGCAATCTGTGCTTCACCGCTGCCGGGCTCCTCTTCCCTTCGGGAGCACCATGTTGGATTTACATCGACCCCGGTGAGGCTTCACAATTCTTGGCTCCGGGGTTACCAAAACGGGTGTTTAATGCACTGGCGCTCACACGGGTACATCAGATTTGAGTAGGTCCATTTGAGACCTCCTCCGGTGCAAGCAAATGTCAAGATTCATGTCGACTCACGGAGCCTCAGTCAGACACGTCCGCCATCATGGTGAGCTTGGCCACGCCCTCCTCTCACAGACAATGAGGGAATGGGTGCTGGAATACAGCCTTGCTGACTCTCCACTGAGTGACCATAGACTGTTGGTCCTTTTACTGCATACCTTGCTCTTTGCGGTTAAGGCTGTTGTGAACTATCCCCTCCCTTTAACATTTTCTAGGAATCGTGGGGTGGTCAAGAGCTGGGCAAATATTGATGAAACCACCTTTCTAACTCAGCTTGTGGTTTCTACGTTTCTGGATTTTTTAAAATGTCTAGTTGATTACTACAAACAGAGTTGTGGCTTGGAGCTTCTGGAGAGCTTCAATAGAATTTGCAGTACGGCCAATGAAGTGTGCTTTGTCTCGGTTAAGTCAGGTAACAGACCGCGCACCAAATTGTTCAATCTTGACTGGACCAAGGTACACAACCAGCTGCTTGCTGCCCTAAAGAAGAAACCCTGAGGTCAGGAAGTGATAAGAGTTCCCTCAAAGCAAGGAAGATGGCCATTAGAGAAGAAGCCTTCTTCTCTCTATCACAAGCAAGTGAGCTAAGGGATATGAAGGCATTTTGGGTAGTAGTTAATCACAACTATTTTGAGAAGGCCAATAGCCATGATATTGACACTGTAATCCCCCCCGACCTTTGGGTCTTCCACTTTATGAAGTTTTACGAAGACCCTGCCACAGAGACTTCAGACCGTTCTATTAACAACCTAGCTGGGCCACCATTAGGTTCCCCTGTACATTCTCAGTCTCCGGTGACATCCTTGGCTGCCACAGAAATAAAACTGAGTGAGGTCTTGCTGACAATAGCCAGTTACCAGTTTCAGGTCCAGATGGGATACTGTAAGAAGCTGGCTCTGTATATACTATACAAAAGTAAAGTATAGTGTGTACAGAGTCCAGTAGATCCCCACAGGTATAGCAGAGGCTAAAGTAGATAATACATTACTCTCTTGTTCTAGTGTGGTTGAACAGTCAGGCTTATCAGGAGGGTAGTGTTAAGCATTTGTTGTACACATTCAGGCAAGAAATGATGTCACACACTCAAAGACTGAATCCAGACCAATGGTTTTAAAAAAAAAAAAGTTATTTTGTTGTCAGCAGCGGCGTGTCAGCAGCGGTATTTCTAGAACTAAGATTTACTTAGCAGTAGGTAAGTTAAACTCTTCAAACAATGTGACTTTTCAAAATACAGTGAACACTGGTTTTGTAGGAACATTCAGATTACTTTTGTAGTTGAGAAAATGGTTTGTAAACTGTTAAAAAACGCCTGCATTTACTTTTAGATTACTTTGTGATTACTATTCTAGTTTGGCATGAAACACACTCCTAAAACAGCTTAAGCAACACAGGACATTGGAAAACAGGTTAACTCTAGTGAAGGCACTAAGTTACTTTTTGTTGCAGTACAAGGCAGTTCAACACAGAATAGTTTTCAGAGAAAACCCACCATTCAGTCCTATGGAGAAAAACAAAGTGCTACGGTTGCAGGTAAGTAAACTGTTTTGGGGTTGGAGTTTTGGAGGGTAGAACCAAGGTTCAGGTTGGCACTCAAGGGGGATCACCAGCAGCACTAGGGCGGCCCGATGCAGAGTGCAGGATGCCAATGGGGCTAGGGGGCACATCAGCTGGGGGCTGCTCACGGACAAGGCACTCTGTCTCAGGAGCCAAGCTCCTAGGAATAAGGTAAGGGCAAAGGGGGTCCCAGGTTGGCACCAAGTCCACACCACCAGCGGTGCAGGGGCGACCGGGTGCAGGGTGCTCAGGAGGAGTCAGGAGCCCAATGCTTCTCTATTGAGGATGTTGGTCACGGAAAAGGACTGCAGGCTGGAGCCAGAAGACTGGATGAAGGGAACCGACTGGAGGATGAAATTGAAAAGTTGCTGGACACCAGGGCGCCATCAGTGAGGCACCTCAGCGGCTGTGGGTGCAAGGGTGTCCTTTCGTGTCGGGTTTTTCTCACCGGTTCCGGATGAGGCTGCAGGCGTCGAGGAGAAGGTCGGTGGAGGTCGTCCAATGCTGGATCACAGGTCAGGATCACCGGGGGGACCTCGCTGGGGTGTTGGGCCACATGAACTCGGCCCGTGGGCGTCTGGTGCAGAGTGGTGAGGACTCATTGGTGTTGGACAAATCCGGTGTCCACTGGAGATTAGAGTTCTTTGGGAAGGCAGGACAGGTTTCCGGGGTTCTTGGAGGCTGCGGGACACGCCGGGTTCAGCTTGCAGGGGTCTGGAGCAGGAGACAGGTCAGTAGGGCTGGGGCCAAAGCAGTTGTCATCATCCTCCTCTTCAGCAGCACAGCTCTTCGGTCCTTCTTCTTGTCATGTTGAATCTGAAGTGGCAAGGTTCAGGTGATTTAGGGGCATCACACGGGTGTGCCGGTTGGGACCAATGGGTCCCTTCCCTGAGGTGTCTACACCCCTCAGTATGCCACCCTCCAGTGGGAGGCTGGCATAAGCCTCTTCCTGATTGGAGGGGTCCCCCCATCGACAAGATGGCAAGGACTCAGATGTAGGCTTCACCTTGCTTCCTCCACCTTAGGGATGGGGTTGGCAAAGGTGGGCACACCTCCCTTCCTAGCTAGGTTTTCCAGCCGGTTCTCGCGCCCAAAATGGGGGTCAGAACTGGTGAGAGCCAGATGCTGATAGCAGCAAAAGGCTGGGGGTAGCTAACAAGCGTCAGGCCTTTGAAGCTCCCTCTTTGGGGACCCTGCCCATCCTGGGGGAGCCGGCATGACACCTCTGCCCAGGATGTGCTTTGTTTCCAGACCCAGAGAGTGGAGGGCTCTAAACCTAGGGGTCCAGAAACCTGTCTTGTGGTGGCAGATGGCTGGGACAATCAGGAACCACACCAGAGTTGGTAGTTTTTCTGTGTGCATTTTACATTAAATCCAACACTAGCATCAGTGTGGGTTTAATGTGATGGGACGTTTAATACCAAACTTCCCTGATTTCAATAAAGCCATCATGGAGATGTGGAGTTTGTGTTGACAAACTCCCAGCCCTTGTACTCAAAATGGCTTCACTGCACTTACAATGTCTGTGAATAGCACAGACATTGTACGGGCATATTGCTCATGCAGCTATGCCCTTACGGGTGGTATGGTGCACCCTGCCTTTAGGGCAGTAAGGTAAGCGCAAGAGGGGTGACTTACCCATGCCACAGGCTATGCTGGTGGGCATGGCACACAGGGATGTGTGCCATGTCGACTCTTCAGTTTGGTCTGCACCAAAACACAGACTGCTCTGGCAGTGTGTAGGTGTCAAGGTGAGGGGCCTCTGAGGGTGGCATAATACATGCTGCAGCCCTCAGAGGCCCTCTCTGGTCACATGGCCCTTGGTACCAGGGGTACCATTTACAAGGGACTTACAGGTGGCCTAGAGGGGTGCCAGTTGTGGGTAACAAAAGTACAGTTTTGGAAAAGAACATAGGTGTTGGGGGCTGGTTAGCAGGATCCCAGCTTACACTCAGTCAAGTTGGCATCAAGTAGCTGGCAAAAAGTTAGGGGGTAACCATGCAAAAAGGGGCACTTTCCTACAGATACCTTCAGACATGGTTAAGGCTAATACTTTATTATGGGCACCCTCTCTTGACCAATGTCCTCAGTGTAGCCTTAGTGACTGGCCCGCCTAAAGGTTGGTCCCGTACTATTATAGTTCTGATATTCAAAAAGAGCTTAAAAGGTGACCTGCAATACTATTGCCCCCTATCTTTGATAAGTTCAACTGCCAAAATTCTGGGACGTATTTTGCTCGATCAAGTCCAGACATGGGCCGAAGAATAAAATGTGCTTTCAGAGGTCCAATTTGGCTTCCGTCTGCGTCTAGGCACTGTGGAGCAGTCCCTCAATTTATACCGGTTTATAAGTAAATACAAGGTAGCCAGGAAGGGCAAGCTGCACCTGGTCTTTATGGACCTGAGCACCGCTTTTGACTTTGTTAACAGGTCTGAGCTCTGAAGCATGTTGATTGATATGGGGGTCGACCAGTACATCGTCAATATCCTTAGAGGTCCACAATGAGGTCACTGCCAGTGTGAGATATGGCCCGGACGGACAGACAACTTCGGCCTTTAACTTGGCAAGAGGCGCACGTCAGGGCCGTGTTTTGGCCCCGTTCTTATTCTTAGTGTATATTTATGGCCAGGAGGACAATCTGCTTGAAATTAGGGCTGATTGCCCCCGCATAGGTGACCGCAGTGTTCCCAGCTTAATCTATGCCAACGACACTGTCCTAATGGCCAGAACAGCAATCGGCTTACAACATCTGCTAGATCACTTTTGTCAGTTCATGTCTAGCTTAGATTTAAGGGTCCTTCAGGTCAAGACGCACATTATGATCTTTGGTGCAAAGAATTAGAACAGCACAGCTTTTGTAGTTAACAGATCTAGGGTTAAGACTGTGCCTTCGTTCTCGTATTTAGGCATTCCCTACGACACTCATTTAGCATGGGTTCCCCTAAAGACTAGTAGAGCTGCTGCTTTCTTTAAAGCTGTTGAGTCTCTCCTCAACTTTGCTCGCAGACTGGGGCATAAGCCAATCAAGGAACTTGTGGCCATCTATAAAGCCAAATGCTGTGCCGTTGCCTTCTATGGGGCTGGGTTGTGGGGCATTAATGACCAGTGGAGTCTGGAAGTAATTGAGAATGGTTTTATTAAAAGATTACTATCTGTCCCCAGAAGCACCAGCTCGTTCATATAACACCCTGAGGTTGGGATTGTGTACATAAATGATTTTATAAAGTTGCAACCACTCTTCCTATGGCTTAGAATCTGCTCCAGGAGCCAGACTTCATTCAACAGGACCGTGCTCACTGACTGTCTGAAACCTGACCGAGGCCTGATAATTCCCAGGATAAGGTATATTTGCAACACTTGCATAAGTCTGGGACATGAAGACCTATTTACTTCTCCTAGTAGTAGAGTAGTTGCCTCCCTCACTTCTCTAAAGAACACTTTTTTAGCCAGTCGAATGGAAGAGAGAATTTGGAGGGTGGTTGATATACCTACTTTTCAAGCATATAAGCAGATCTGCATAAACACTAGCACTGAACCTTACTTAACATGGGTGTGTAACCAGCACCACAGATTTTTATTAATCAGACTTAGACTATGTGTAATGCACTTTCTGGCTGCTTTTCCTCGTCAGAGATCCTATTTCTATAGCCTACCTGCCTGTCCCTGCGACGATCACTCAGCACAAAGCACAATTCATTTTCTGTTTTTCTATACATTTTACACATTCCTGAGAAAACGCTACTTGTTACCTTATTTGAAAGAAGCAAACATTCAATATTGCAAAGCAGCTTTTAATTATTTACAGACTCTCCCTTCTGTGAAATTGTTTTTTAACAGCCACTTTCATCCAATGTGCTCTAAAGCAGAAGGCAAGGGGCGTGGCCAAGATGGCGATCGGGTAAGACGTGCTATGTTCGTCTCCCCACTCCCATCTGCCTGCTGGGCCACTAAATGGCAAGATATCTGCCCGAAACTTGACAAGAGGCACCGAGAGAGGCATGAGAGGTCGGAAGACGGCTCTTGGAGACAAGAGAGCCCACGGAGCTGGCGATACAGTGGAGGAATTGGCAAGGCCTGCTCCGGTAGAAGATGATGGCTGGGCCCGCGGAATAAAGACGAAACGCAGCAGACATCGCGACATTGTGGCGGAGGCTGCAGGCGCCGGACTATGGGAAGGGTGCCCCTCGATATTAAAGGTGATATAGCGACCGGCACCCGAGCCTCGGTACCAGGGGTTGGAACCCTCTATACTACAGCGGTCTGGCGCACTACCTTCCAGACCTTGGCGGAGCGAACACCCGGCCCCCAAACCAGCAAGCAACTGGGGCGAAGAATCAGGTTAGCAGGACCGGGCAGCGGAGTCTACGGACACCAGGGGAAGTTTCTGAGGCGATATTGCTGCGAGTAGCGAAGGGGCGGAGAGCGCAGCCCGAGCACAGGCGGTACGCGACTACCAGACCCGGTAGAGGCTAGCAGGCAGTCGCTCACCTCGGCAGCACTCCGCACAACCTCCAGGCTCCGACGGAGGGAGGACACCGGGCCTGCGACACTGCGCAACAACTACGGCGATAAAATAAGGTGGGGAGGCCCGACTGCGAAACCCGCGCAGGCCGTACCACGACCTTGGAAAGGCACCATTAAACGCACAGGCACAACAGGGCCCATCACCCGCGTACGGGAATAACGCAGTGTTGGCCACACACTGCGTCACAGCAGAGGTCGTCCTCCTGGACTCTGAGGTTGGGAGAGCCACGGCCTACTAGGGAGCAAGCATATAGGGCAGGAAGTCAGGATTACAAGAAGGCCTGCCAGCAACTGCCCAGACCAACATTACCGGGAACAAAAGTGGAGGGGCCCCGAAGAGCAGGATATGCCTCTAACAACACTTAGAGCCATGAGGGGCCACCTATCTCAGTCGAGCTCGTGAGAGGCGTAGGGTCTTGGCACACGAGGGATCGGAACACTCTTGCATTGGTCACCGGAGGCGAGAGGTGGAGGTTGGGGGAGAAGTCGGGAGCGCTGGAGGCCCCCACGCAAAAGCGTACTTAAAACAGGTATTACTGGAGGAGAGCTGCGAAGCAAACAAAGGAGCAGAGGGAGAAGGATTGGGAGCAGCTGTGGAGAGGTAATGGTGTGTGACCATAACGACCGGTCGTGCTCACGAACTAGGAGTACAGAGCCATATTGGGGAAATCGAAACAGAGCCCAGGAGGAGGAAGGAGCACAGGGGTACAAGTGCCTGCAGAAGTGGGCCCTGCAAGATGAGGAAAGACAGCGCTCAGAAGGAGAGAGAGGCACAAGGGTACAAGTAACTGCAGAAGTGGGCCCAGTAAGACGAAGAAAGATCAGTGAACGTAGCAGGGGCTTATACTCTTGAAAGGAAGCGGGGACGCCTCGATCTATCCACCGGCTAGGTGAGAGGAGAACATCGGGGACCCCCTGGATTAGACCCCGGAGATAAGGCTGGTAAGAAGAGGAGGAAGGGGCCCGGAATAACGATTGCAAGGGGACCGGGACGGAGTTCCAAACGCCAGCATGTCTGCGTTGCGGGGGAAAAAAGGACGCAACCTGAAAGAAATGCTGCTTAAACCTCCTGCACATTCCAGCGGAGAGGGGGACACATCCCGAATCCACAAATAGGCCAAGAACCCGACACAAATGAGGCCCTAGTTACTCGCGCTTTTTTAGAGATGCTATTCAACACCCTACGTGAGGACATACAAACTCTGAAAAGCGAAGTAGCATCTGAGCTGAAAGAGTTGCGTAGGGACGTGGATGCCGTTGGAGAAAGAGTAGCCGACATTGAGGAACAAAACCAGGCCCGGGGAGAAGAGGTGGAACTGCAACAGGAGGTGATACGGCTCAAGGCACAACAAATTGACCTGCAGGTGCAGGCAGAAGACTTGGAAAATAGATCGCGCCGGAATAATATTCGAGTTAAAGGGGTTCCATCCAAAGAAGAGGCAGAGCTTGTTGCACTAATGACAGACAAGTATTGTGCCCACAGCGCTTTCAGACCACGATGCGGTGAGTGTTTCCCTGCAATTACCCACACCACGGAGACAATTTGGGGGGTGGAGGTTAAGGGAAAGTTTGTTACATAAAGAGACAGTGGTGAAACAATTCACTAAATGCATTAAGGAATACTTAGAGATGAATGACTCATCAGAGGTTTCTGTATCCACACTGTGGGAAGCCATGAAAGCATGGTTAGAGGAGAGCTAATCGCAATTACTGCAGCAGAAAATAAGGAAAGGAAAGAAAAATGAGAACATCTATCAGCACAGGTCCTGGAACTAGAACGGGTACATAGGCGGACAGGAGCGCCCAGGGTATGGAGACAGCTTAAGTCGGCGAGAATGCAATTAGCGGGGTTAGACCTTGATAGGGCGGAATATGCGGCGCTAAGGTTGAAATACTCCTACTACATAGGGGGAGACAAGACGGGACGAATGCTAGCGAACAAGCTTAGAGCCCGGACACAACAGTCTAAGATCCACTCCATCATAGACGATAAGGGAACGGAACGTACTGATGATGAGGATATTGCCCATACTTTTAGAAACTTTTATGTGCAACTTTATACGGAAGCGAATAGATCCGAAGAGCTCATAACAAACTACTTAGAGAAGGTCCACACATCAAAAATAGCCCAGGGACAGGCAGAGACACTAGATGACCCTATTAGGTTGGATGAGGTGATTGGAGCGATCGCAAGACTTAAAACTCTCAAGTTCATGAGCATTTTAGCGGCACGATTAGGTCCCCTGATGCTCGGAATTATTGAACCGGACAAGGCCGGGTTTGTCCAAGGTAGGCAAAGTGGTGATAATACAAAAAGGATTTTACATCTCATAGACAAAGCACACCGGATACACATGGACGCCCTATTACTAACAGTGGATGCCGAAAAGGCGTTCGACCGAGTAGACTGGAGGTATCTCGAGCAAACTCTGTCCCACTTCGGGGTGGGAAGTCGCTTTCGGTCCTGGATAGCGGGCTGCTATCACTCTCCCACTGCTAAAATTAGGGTCAACGGCGTCTCCTCTCTGCCCTTCACAATCCAACGGGGCACTAGACAGGGGAGCCCGCTATCACCACTTTTATTCGCCCTATACATTGAACCGCTGGCTCAGAAGGTCAGAGACAACTCCGAGGAAGTGGCATTCCATTTGGAGGGGAAAGGCATACAATCAGTTTATATGCCGATGACATACTTGCTTCACTGGAAGCTCCCGAGCGATTGTTACCGGCCTTCCTGGAGGAAATGGAGGAGTTTGGGCGGGTATCTGGGTTCCGAGTTAACGTCGGGAAATCACAACTTCTCCACTTAAAGGGGTCACTATTAGGCTCAGCAGCACAGGGACACCATCCTTCAGGTATTCAAGCAGCAGATTCTATTCCCTACCTGGAGATCGAATTAACTTCGACGGTGACACAAACTGTTACGCGTAATTACACCAAACTTAACCAACAGATTACAAAAGAGTTAAATAACTGGAGGCAGCACCGCCTATCGCTTTTAGGCCGTGCAGCTGCTGTCAAAATGTCAATTTTACCAAAAGCATTGTATTTATTCCAGACGTTACCGGCCTCGCCACCCATGGGAACGCTTACGAAGCTACAGAGAGCGATATCTCATTTCGTTTTGGTGGGAGGGCGCCCACGGATGCTACCGGAAGTGGGGTATTTGAGAACGGAGGAGGGCGGTTTGGGGATCCCAAACCTTCTGGCATATTTTAGGGCAACCCAATTAAGGTACTTCGTAGAGTGGAATAGATCGGAGTCGGAGAAACACTGGCTATTCCAGGAGCGGGCGCTAGCGGGGCTACCATTATGGAAAGTACCCTTTTTAAGAAGGCAAATAGACCACAGGGCCTGTGGAGGTCACCAGTTACAAAGCCATTGCTAGAGGCATGGGATAAGGTAGCTATCAAGAAGGAGCTCACAACGTCTCCAATGTCGCCATTAACGGACAACAGAGAATTTACACCAGGGTTAGACACACGGGCATTCATGGCGTGGCAGTCACCTTGTTGTAGGGCAGCAGGCCACCTATTCGACATTGAGGGGATCATTCCTTTTACACAGCTGAAACAGGACCACTCATTTGCCGAGTCAGAGCGTTTTCACTATATGCAGATTCGGCATTGGGTACTCAACCAAGAGGTACAACCAAAGGTTAGCCGGAAGCTGACCAGATATGAGAAGTGGTTGGTCACGAAAAACTCAGATAAAAAACTGGTATCCGAGCTTTATGAGATGCTGTGACCATCAGCTCCCACACAACCCACTACTAGTCAGAGAAGGTGGGGGAAAGAATTGGGGAGGGATCTATCAAAGAAAGAATGGGACGAAATGTATTATAGAGCCAAATACATGGCACACAATACGGCTAGCAAAGAAACGGCTTTTAAAATAGCCACATACTGGTACTTAACGCCTGCGCGCCTCAATAAAGGCAACCCAGATCGAAGCCCAACATGCTGGAGAGGGTGTGAGGAGGAGGGAACGTTGCTGCATCTGTTGTGGGACTGCCCACATCTATCGAGGTATTGGTCCCAAATATTAGATGAGATAGATGCTCGGTTCGATACACAGATTCCAAGGTTACCGGCATACATTGTACTAGGGCTTCCTAACCCCTTAACATTCCCACTGAAGTCACGCAAAGGGAAACAAATGGGTCTGGCTCTTGGGGCTGCACTTCAAAACATCTTGACACATTGGGGAACGCAAGTCATACCCACACATATAGGCTGGCTCCATAGTTTGTGGTATACCTTAGGGATGGAATGTATACATGCCGCGGTAACAAATTCAGTAGCGGCATTTAAAGAGATTTGGAAACCACTTCTCGCTATACTGTCAACAGAGTTTCATGAAATCAAGTGTCCAAAATACCTCCGGCTCCTCAGGATAACACTTGTAAGTGAACCCCAGAACATACAATAAATCCCGAAGCTAAGAAGGAAGAGATATGAGAGATCCTGAATAGAGAGAGACAATGCTAATGCCAGGGGGGTGGGAAGAGATGGGGGGAAGGGATATGTTAGTTGTTGATTTTGCTTTAATGTTGTACTTTGGTTAATTAGGTCTTTATTGTAAGATGTATCCCATGAACACCATGTGTATCAGAGCAGAAGTACTCTGTAATATGTAGACGAATTTGAACTAGAGACAGTCTCAAAGTGTGAGGACAGGAACAAATGGAGGTGATACAGTCATAGGCTGATGTTTTGTGGATGACATTAATAAAAAACATAGTTAAACCTAAAGCAGAAGGCAACGCTGATTATTTAGTAACAGATGCACTTTTATTACCCGATTGTATTTGTAAGCGTCCCTCACTTTTTATGATCATCTGTATTAAATGTCTTTTTATTGTCTTTTAATTGCAACCCGCTTGCTGTGCGATCTCATTGCGGTTTGTATCAATCTGTATGGTTCTACTGCTTTTATACTTTCATGGTCTAGCAAGACTGAATAAAGTTGTTGCTCACTGACTGAGTTCTCAATATTCTCTATTAGTAGGAATACATATTGTGGTCCTTGTTTTTGAGAGGAGGTGTGTATGAGATAAGTACTATGATGATTATAAGGTTAATTGTTTTTAAATTACGATCTTGCAAGACTCTTGCAGGTTTTTGAAAAAAAGGAAGGAGTAGGTGACGTCAGAATACACTCTGCTATGCATGTGTGTTACTGTATGAAAGTGTCTTACTGGAGATGGTATTTATTAGACTCTACTATTTATGCCCATTGGTTTGAGAAGAGTTGAGATTCATTCAAACCAGGGATGTGGAATTCCTATAGCCCGATGCCCAGGACATATTGTTTGGGGTCAAGGGCAACAAGTTTTCATGTGTATTTTGTCCTTGGGACAAGTAGGCCAAACCCCCTGCAGCACAAACCCTTTGTCTTCCAGTTTGCAGTACCACATTATGGATCAGGGAAGGGCACTGTCTGCAGTTAAGGTAATATTTGTGTCCATATGTTAATGCTGTTCAAACTTGTATCTATGGTTCATTAATTGAAAGCTTTTATTATTAGGGTGAGCGCTCTAAGTAAATGTTGTAAGCTCTGACTGCACTACTGACAGCGGTTCCAGTATAAAAATGTGCACACACGCTTTCAAAGTTTAGCAATATGAGGCTATGTATAATTCTCCCAGAATGCGCTCTGATTTGATGCAAATATTTGCAGAAGCTTGAAAGCAAGATTGATGATTTTTTACTTTCAAAATAAAATGTTCATAAACAAATGAAAGCAGGAAAAAAAAACATTTCGCTAAAATACTGTAAACTTTCAGGTACCGTTTCTTTGCAGCATCATTTAGTAACGTGTGGATGCATGCTAGTATTTCCCAAAAATATTCATAACGGAAAATCAGTGTAACCAGTTTCAATAAGATTATGGGAAACAAAAATAAACAAGCATTGGCAAAGCCAGTAGGTCTGAAATTGGTGGTCAGCGTTTTAGTTTTGTCAATGTGTGACTTGTTTTGGCATGGTTTTTGTAAAACCTTATTGGTGTGGGAGCTGCCGGGCCCTCACCAATATAACAAACATTGGCAAAAGCAAAAATAGTTTTTGGTCTCAAAAAGCACACACTGCCACAGTAGTTACTGGCACTGAACAAAACTACTTTATGTGCCGATATGCTCCTTGTGAAAGAGCAGAATGCTGTAATACACATTGAAGCCAGCCGATACAGAGGGAGAGACAGAATTTTAATAAACACAAAAGACCAAATTAGGTGTCCAATTATTAAAGAAAGTCTCAAAAGTGCACCCATGTTATATGTCCTTGCATTAAGTGCAGCTATACAGCTTTCGTGAATACCCAAGAATTTACAGAAGTAGGACAAGAAATAGTACTCCTAGAAAATATTTGTGAACTGCATTTTAGCGTGAGCAAATATGCATGTGTAGATTTGCTCATGCGAAAATCTGAGTGTTTGCAAGTTCACTTTCCCGCCAACCACTTTTTTCCCAACTCTGGAAGAAGGTTTAAGTCTGCCATTGTCAGGAGTAAATTTCCAACATTTCTCAGTATGGGAAAAGATTAGAGAGGAGTTGTTGAAAACCCTTAAAACATGCAAGTCAGTAGGTTGGCGCAGACTCAAAAAGGCATTCTAACCCTGGAACTATTGCTTACCACTACCTTCAGCCCCAGTATGGAGATATGCGGAAACGTGGAAACATAAGGGCATTGCAAGTATTCAAACACTACGATGGTATGAGCCTTGGCATAATCAGAGAGGCTATATCAGAGCTCTTATATAATGAGATTGCTGCCATAATTTGTCGCCACACTACATGGCACCAAAGGGACAAGTGGATTTTGTTGCAGGGCACGTAGATTTATGAAGCAACCTGCCCCATGGACAAGTAGATATTTTATTAAATTCCACACCCCTGATTCAAACACCCTACTACGCACACCCATCATCTGAGATAGAGGTCTAAAAGGAGAGGCCGGTCCCTCCCCACACCCTACAAAGCACACCTATCATTAGAGAGAGAGGTCTCAGCAGGGAGGCCAGTCCCTCCACACACCCTAGTACACACACCCATCATCTGATAGAAAGGTCTAAAAGAAGAGGGCAGTCCTTCCCCATACCACACCCTACTATGTACACCTATAATTACAGAGAGAGTTCTCAGCAGAGAGACCAGTCCCTCCACACACCCTGCAACCCTCACCCGTCACCTGAGAGGGGTCTAAAAGGGGAGGGCAGTCCCTCCCATCACCCTACTACGCACACCTGTCATCTGAGAGAGAGGTCTGAAAGGAGAGTTCAGTCCCTCTCCACACCCTACTACGCACACCCATCATTACAGAGAGAGGTCTCAGCAGAGAGACCAGTACCTCTACACACCCGTTGTTGCGAGAGTAATGACACTTCAAAAAAAGATTGTTGGTGATTTGTCTTGATATCAGAGTTACAATAACTGAGCAAATAAACAATTTCTATTGAATATTTATCTATTTAATACTCACATTTTACAAAGATTTTGCAACTGTAAACCATAGCCTGTTTTATTACGATAAAAAAATGATTTTACTAAAATTATGTCAGAACTCAACATATATTATAAAGTCATCCCACCATACAGACACTCACAAAAAAAATTAAATTACTTAAAAAAAAAAACTAGAAATTTAGTGAAGTCATAAATGATGCCATAGAACGTCATGAGTGGTGTCATATATGAGGTCATAACCAGTGCATAGTGGAGGCGCAAGTTATAGATAGCGCTGCTAGCTAGAACTGGTGAATTCCTGTGTTTTTTTAGGTCAAAACGTTCCTGTTCACACTGACAAATTCACCTAACTAAAAGTTACTTTAACCTTTGTCTTTTTCAGTATATAAATATATATATAAATATATATATATATATATATATATATATTCACTGAAAAAACCACAGGTTTCAGGGACGTTATAGTTAGTTGGACATTTCACTCGTACAAAACCAGAGAAATTCGGCCGCTATAGTTAGTAGAGCTAACTATAACTCGCGCCCCCGCAATGCACTGCTGATGACGTTACATATTACATCACTCATGACATCAGGTTTAGAAAGCGGAAGAGTAACATAGCTTTTGATTGTAAGAACTTAAGGGTGTTTTTGAACAGTAAATAAAAAAATTAAAAAATTCAGCCTTAAATTTAAAAATCTGCATCAAGAGGAATAACCTTCAATCATGTTTTACTTGCAGATATTTTTATATATTTCCTGCATCTTCATTGCTTTGATTTTGTTCACAAGAAAATGTCACCCTTAGCCATCGAATGCTAGTCATAATAATTACATTGAAATTATGAAAATGTCACGCATAAGCAATTTGAAACCTTGGCAGCTATGCTCACTTTACTAAGAAAAGAGTAGAGCAAGTTTAAAAACAGGGCATGTGCTTTCAGAAAGTACACGCTGTGTTTTTAAACTTGCTCTACTCTTTTGTTAGTAATTGACAGGGTTGCCTCGGCTGCCCTTCTTGTTCAAAGGGACAATTATGGGGGTTTTTACAAACAAACAAATTTTGTAGGAGCTTTTTAATTGGAACTCACACTAGTCCACCCGTTAGCTTCTCTTCTCACCTGCCAAAATCATTGCTGAGGAGGTGGCAGCTATGTATTCATGTTAATCACAGCCCCTTCACGGGCTGTGATTAACATGAATACTTAAACAAAAGCCCACAATCTCTCTCAACCGCGCTTTACTAACAAAAGAGTAGAGCCAGTTTAAAAACACAGCGTGTACTTTCTGAAATTAAAATAACGAGGAGAAATAAAGATATTTCTCCTCGTTGCGCTTCTGTTGGGATGGTGTACCATTTTGAGCCATTCCCAGGTTTACTGGTCTTGGTAAATTTGGGAATGCACCAAAACTTTGGATGGATGCGTGGGAACATCCAAGCTCCACACATTGAATGCCTTCCCAATGTAGAGTAACGCAACGCAGCGACTTGTGTTGCCTTGTGTGACTCCAGATTTACTAAGTCACGCAGAGCTAGGCAAGGTGGCTTTGTGTGGCCTAGTAAATCTGATTTAAGGGCTTCTGGGACGCAAAGGCGACACAAGCCATTAGTAAATCTGTGCCCAGGTGATAGCCTATCCAGGAGGGAGAGTATTGCTCCCCCTGGTCATATGAGTTTAAGCTTCAGATTCACATCATTGCTCATTCGAAACTTTTCACCATGAGGTCTAATCGAACATCACCACAAATAAGCTCATGAACTCCTAATTTGCCAGTACAATAACCATAGCAATTCCCCCTTCTGTTTGCTTTAACAGTTCTTTGTTTGCGGGATTGGCTTTCTATCTATGTTCTGGTGTTCCACTTTCCCCACTCCGCCTGTAAGCAGCCTGTAAGCAGCGCTCACTAAGCAGCAACAGACAGATTAGTATTTTTGGTACCAGCCACAGACTTTCTAAAGCGAACAAAAGAGCTGTCTCACATTCCCAGCCCCTGACACCTGTGACGCTCTGGGTCCTGATTACATGCTCCTGTTCTGTGGCCTAATGCTGGACTGAAATGTTTTGTAAACAACTGTAAGCAGATACAGGCTTTAGCCATACTTTTGAAGCAGAAATAAGATCAACATTCACATTAAGTGTTCATCATTCAGTTTGCTTTTTGACACGGGCGAACCCATTTAACCTCAAAGAGTGAAGAAATCTGCAACAGTTTGACCCCCCTGCTGACGTCTGCTTTGAGAAGCCTCACTGCAGGCAGAGGAAGGGAAGCTTTTTTTTCTTCTCGTTTCCCTGCACAGCGCTTCGACCCATCTCTACGGCGGCGCTCATGAATATGCATTAAATCAGAGATGACATTGGCCTGCTCCATTAATAATCATGTCATCTGACTTGTGCCGCGCAGAGCCTGCAGCCCCCGTGGCTCCGTCATCGCGAACGCAGCCCGGAGGAAGTAAAGGCCAGCCTTTTTTTTTATTGGGATCAAGTGCTTGGAAATTTGGCAGGGGGTGTCAAGAGAGTGTGGAAAGGAGGGGACCAGGAGTTGGAAAAGGAAGGAAGAAAAAGAGAGTAAGAGAGAGAGAGAAATGGCCCGTGAATGCGCAGGCTTGTTACAAGCCCACAGCAGTGGGTGTAATGGTATGCAACGTGACCTTGAAAGTAGGCACTGTGGGCAGTCCCAGACTTTTTTTTTTGTGTGACAAAAAGCCCACAATTGCTCTCGCAGCCGCGCATCACTAACAAAAGAGTAGAGCCAGTTTACACGCTGTGTTTTTAAACTTGCTCTACTCTTATGTTAGTAAAGCGCAGTGCGGGGACGATTGTGGCCTTTTGTTTAAGTATTGATGTTAATCAGAGCCCCTTCACGGACTGTGATTAACATCAATACTTAATCAAAAGCCCACAATTGCTCTCGCAGCCGCGCATTACTAACAAAAGAGTAGAGCCAGTTTAAAAACACAGCGTGTACTTTCAGAAAGTACACGGTGTTTTTAAACTTGCTCTACTCTTTTGTTAGTAATGCGCGGTGCAGGGGAGATTGTGGGCTTTTGTTAAAGTATTCATGTTAATCACAGCCCGTGAAGGGGCTCTGATTAACATCAATACTTAAACAAAAACCCCCAATCTGCCCCGCGCTTTACCAACAGCCACATGCCCCCAAGGCAGCCTTACCTGAACTCCGTCCCGACTCTTCCGGCACACCGCATTCAAAAAGTGCCTGCTTTTCGCGCCGCTCGCTTTTTTAAAGCAGCGGCGCCACGACCTGGATGTGTGCGCGCTCCACACGCGGCAGTGCGCGCTGACGTCAACAGAGGTGCGCGCGCACGCACCGTAAAGGGAACGGTGGTCCCAGCTAGTACACAACAAGCTCTGAGGACTGAACGTTATCTATCCTGTGGTTTTGAATGCAGCAGGGTTCTTCCAAACACAGGCCCACACTGTACTCATTAATTATGTATGGCTTTCTAAGAATACACCACGTGCATAATATGTATGTACAAAGTTCACCCCTGACGTCTTCCTCATGTCCAATATGAACCATACTGAGGACCGAGACTCTTTAGGGTATAAATACACCACATCTTGCCCCGGTAAGACAGAGGGAACCGAGACTTCCATGCTGACACACTGACCAGAGACGCTGAGGCTCCTGCATGCAGACGCTCAAGCTGACAGTGGTCTGACACAACCCGGACGAGGTGTCCAACTCGAGACCAGGACGGGGTCCCACACTCTCTCTATTTCAGGTATGGGGGTTCGACTAAATCCTAGAAGGATTCTTGGCTCTTAGCTTTTAGACCTACACACATATGCTAGGTACACTCAGGTACATCTAGTTAGGCATCGTAGGAGTACGCGCACTTGCATAATGCTTTTATATTCATGTATGTATTCATGACTATCGCAATATGGTAGAACTGTTCTATCCCTTTGCTTTTATCGTACTGCTGATAATATATCTCTGCTATTGTCTGCTGGTTACCGCAGCACATATATTTTACACTAGAATAACAACTGTTCAATAAATACTTATTGAAACGCCCGACTGTTTATTCTGTGTAACTCTCTGAGACAAACCGAATAAGTGAGCACGAGTGACTGAGCGAAAGGTAGTATATTGTTTCCACGATTCTGAGGGAATCAGGGTTGTCATGATCTAAGGTTGCCAGAAACTAACCTCTCCCCGATAAGAGGAGACACTAGTGGCACTGCGAGCTAGCTAATGCAAACCAGGCTAACATATACGGTGGGGGTGCACGGAGTCAGTCTGCCACCAAGCCCCGCAGTATATGTTATCCAAACGCGCAGGTCCTGCAGGGGTACTATAGGAGCTACACGACAGGACCACCTCTGTGCAACGCAGCTCTGTGGCGCTTACTGGAGGTACCTGGTGGGCTAGTTGGCCCCCAGGGACCCTCAGGATTCAAGGGGACTTAATCACCCAATTTACAAAGCGCCAGGGGGTGCGAGGCCAATTTCAGACCCGGGGACCCCATTCCCCGGGACATGGCCAGACTTTTGTTTTTAAAAAAAAATTATTTATTTATTTGGAGGGGGGCCGCGTGGCCCCCCTCCCGGGCCACTTCTGGCCCCGGGGACCCCAACCCCCAGGGCCTGGCCGCTCCGTTGGGGACCCTGGGGGGAGCCCCAATGCCCCCACGGTCCCTGCCGGCGCCCCGCCTCCTGCGGGAGCCGGCATTGCTTTTCCACAAGGGGAGCTGCTGACATGCAGCTCCCCTTGTGGAAAAGCAATCCTGCTTTGCTTCATTGAAGCGCGAGCAGGTTTCCTGCTCTCGCTTCAATGAAGCAAAGCAGAGTTTGCTATGGCAGGGCGGGAGCCGGCTCCCGCCTGCCATAGCAAACAGCAGTGTCCCGGGGTGGGCACCCCGGGACACTGCAGGAGCCGGCCCTGGGGGGTGGCGGTCCCCAGGGCCATCGAGGGCTCCAGGAGGGGGGCCGCGCGGCCCCCCTCCCAACGTTTAAAGCGCGGGGAGGTGGTGGTCCCCGGGGCAGTGAAGGGGGGGCTCGAGTCCCACCACACTAATTATTTATTACAGCCCCGGGGAGGTGGCGGTCCCCGGGGCGGCCCGTGAGGCCCCCGCCCTTATTTAATGAAGCCCCGGGGAGGTGGCAGTCCCCGGGGGAGCGTGGGGGGGTGGGACCCCCCACGCATTATTTTTTTTAAAAGCCACGGGGAGGTGGCGGTCCCCGGGGCTGCGGGGGCCCCCGCTATTATTTTTTGACAATGCCCCCGGGACCTGGCCCACCCGGGGGCCTCATTAAAATGAAGCGCGGGAGGCCGCGCTTCATTTTTTTTATTTTTATTTCTGCGGGATTCGCGACCCCACCGCGGGACCCCCTGAGCAGGCCTAGGGGGTCAGGGTGTTTCTACCCTGCCCCCTTTTCTTCTTTTTTACCCTCTTTTTCACTGTTTTCTTCTTCCGAGTCACAAGATGGCTGCCAACACTTCCTGGTTTGGAGTATCGGCAGCCAATCAGAGTGAAGCTCATGCCCGGGAGGGTTCGCGAACCCTCCTCGGTGCTCAGATATATACATTTTTTCTTTCTTTAATTTCTCAGCAACTACTGAACGGATTTACACCATTTAACAAAAAGGGATCTTTCTGAACCAAGCCCTACCTTTTTGCCAAATTTGGTGTAATTCCGTTCAGCAGTTCGGGCTGTAGCTTTGTCTTAAGTTTCCTATGGAAAATTACATGGGGAAAAGGCGTTTTGGGACCCCCCTTTTTTCTCGGCCCCCGCTTGACGAATCACCCCGAAACTTTCAAGACAGGAGCTGACCGGAGCGCCCCACTAGTTTTGAAAATTTCACGAAGATTCGTCAAACAGGGCCAAAGTTATTGGGAAAACAAAAAACACTTTTCCTATGGAAACTAGGTCCTAACTATAACTACCTACTGGTGACCGCTAGTAGGTAATATATATATATATATATAAATAATCGTGCCCAGCAATGAAACACAGCACTCTCTGGGGTGAGTCTCCGTAGTTTATTCACCCGGACTCCGGCCAAACAGACGCATTTCGGCTGACGCCTTTATCTATGTTTGTCGGACACGCCTTGTCCACCATTTTTTTTATATACACAAAGCATTTTCAAATCGGCAACACAAACAAAGGACAATCATGGCAGTCACGAACATAAATGCAAATGACCCCGCCATTTTAACACAGTGCAAATACAGTCGTCCCCCTTTTTAATCGGAAATGCGATGATACCGCTTCACATTAACATGCAATTATTAATGAAAATACATTTCATAAGTTTCATATATTTCATATGTTACATGATTGCGTGGACCAATTTCGACGTTAACGTTATTCGCCTAAAATTCAGTCAATCAATATCTCACCCTGTATGGGTAACGTCACCACGTCTTTTCTTGCACGAAATGTGTTATCGGACAATACTTCATACCTTATGGTGAGTAACTTCTGAGCTCATCACACCCTGCATGGGCTCCTCATGCACTATAAGTTGCCAAACTTGATCTGCTCTCATTACCATACTCAATTTTAACATTCTCATATACCTCCCTCCTGGTGGCCAACCATTACAGAATTCAGAATATGTAGATTATCTGTTACTTGTGAATATCTGACTGTAACAGAGAAAGGAAGAAGAAAAGGAAGAGAAAAAAAGGAACAACAATTGGCACTGAGGGATTTATGCCAAGACACGTTGATAATATTCAAAACATCAGACAAGGGTGGGAATATCGTCCTACAGACATGCTAACAATATAATTTGGAAGCCCACCGACAACTGGCCGATACTCATTGTTATGAGAAGATCTACAATCAAAGTATAACTAATTACCATCTGATGACCTGTAAATGGTACGAGAATAACATGTTGGAAACAGAGGAACATTTGTTTCTTAGATGTCTTAACCCCATGATTCAGGTTTTTTTACCACCTTCCCAAGGTGCATAAGGATAAGTTGAATCCTCCGGGGCGACCAATTGTGGCCTCGCAGGGAAGCCTGACGGAACATATGTCTATCTATATAGACCATTTCCATGCACAGCATGTAGAGAAATTAGGATCGTATATAAGAGACACAAAATACTTTTTAAGACACATCAATGAAGTAAGGGTTCCAATTGATGGTCCTGGATATCAGGAGCCCGTATACAAGCATAGCCCACAAGGATGGACTAAGGGCAGTGACGATTTTTCTTGGATAATCGCCCTCTCAAGTATTTGGAACATAATGCCATGTTGATGACCTTCATAGAATTCTGTCTTGAAAATAACATGTTTCTCTTTCAGAACCAATATTTTAGACAAGTCTCAGGGTCGGCCATGGGAACCTGCTTCACCCCCAGCTACGCAAATTTATTCGTGGGCTGGTGGGAGGAGCAGGTGGCCTGTACCTGGACCCACAACATCATAACTTGGCATCGTTATATCGATGACCTTTTCATGATCTGGAAGGGGTCTATCGAGACAGCGAGGGCATACATAGATGTGTTAAATTCTAACACAGTAAATCTGAAATTCACGGGGGAAGTGAATTCTCAATCTGTCAATTATCTGGACCTGAATATCTACATCTCGGAAGGTAAACTGTGTACTAGGCCATATAGAAAATCCACAGCGGGCAATTCTACTCTGCACGCCGCAAGCAGCGATCCTAAGAAACGTATAAATAGCATCCCTTACGGCGAGCTATTAAGAGTGAAAAGAAATAGTTCAAACGAATCTGAGTTTCAACTGGCTGCAAAAGCTAGCATGAGACGGTTTAGCCTGAGGGGATATAGTAATGTGGTCCTGACACAAGCATTAAAAAGAGCTAATTCCTTGGTAAGAGCAGACTTGTTGAAAGAATCTTCCAAAGAGGATATTGGGCCTATGAAAGATGATGGAAAGTTTAGGATGATTACTACATACTCTGAAAATGCAGGGCAGTTTAAAAAAATCCTTCGAAAAAACTGGCACACCCTATTGTCTGACACCGTCATAGGGAGTGATTTACCCCCTAATCCCTTAGTAACATTCAGAAAAGCTAGGTCCCTCAGAAATGACTTGATTCAAAGCCATCAAACAAAGGAAGTTGCGAAATCAAGATTGACAACTTTGAATGGCTTTTTCCCATGTGGGAAATGTAAAGCCTGCAGTAAAAGCAAAAGAGTTCTATCTTATAGTGTTCCAGGGTTGGGCAAACCTAGAAACATTAAGACATTTTTAACCTGTACAACACCATACATGGTATATTGCCGAAACTGCCCGTGTGGCTAAAGATATATCGGGAGTATGATCCACCCGACAAAGGTGCGAATATTAGAACACATGAGGGCCATAGCCAACGGGGATGCGACATATCCGGTCGCAAGACACTTCAACAAAGTACACCAACGCAATAGGGATCTCCCTACTTTTTATTGTATGGACCATGTCCCAGTGAATCCTAGGGGAGGAGATAGAATTTTACGCCTCCGACGTCTAGAATCACGTTACATCATAGATTTGCAGGCGCAAACACCTTTGGGGATGAATAGCAGTGAGGAACTGGCAGTCCATTTAGGAGATTGACTCTTATGGAATATGCACATAGTCAAAGTAATGTAGTCCAGCCTATTGTACATATAGACGGCTTCTAACTTATTTTTTGTCGCTTTGTCAAACCTCCCTTCTCTTCAATTTTGTGCATTATTCTTTAATATTTCGTATTATTCTTATTTCTCTACTTCTATTTTTTCTCTTCCTTTCTCTGTTACAGTCAGATATTCGCAAATAACAGATAATCTACATGTTCTGAATTCCGTAATGGTTGGCCACCAGGAGGGAGGTATATGAGAATGTTAAAATTGAATATGGTAATGAGAGCAGATCAAGTTTGGCAACTTATAGTGCATGAGGAGCCCATACAGGGCGTGATGAGCTCAGAAGGTACTCACCATAAGGTATGAAGTATTGTCCGATAACACATTTCGTGCAAGAAAAGACGTGGTGACGTTACCCATACAGGGTGAGATATTGATTGACTGAATTTTAGACGAATAACGTTAATGTCGAATTTGGAAAACGCAATCATGTAACATATGAAATATATGAAACTTATGAAATGTATTTACATTAATAATAGCACGTTAATGTGAAGCGGTATGATCGCATTTCCGATTAAGAAGGGGGATGACTATTTGCACAGTGTTAAAATGGCCTCGTCATTTGCATTTATGTTTGTGACTGCCATGATAGTCCTTTGTTTGTGTTGCCGATTTGAAAATGCTTTGTGTATATAAAAAAATGGTGGCCAAGGCGCGTCCGACAAACATCGATAAAGGCGTCAGCCAAAACGCGTCTGTTTGGCCGGAGTCCGTGTGAATAAACTACGGAGACTCACCCCCGAGAGTGCTGTGTTTCTTTGCTGGGTACGATTACCCTGGAAACTTGGGAGCTGTAATATGCATACGGGAGCACCCCCGTAACTAGAGAACCCGCTCGTGAGTGCACCGTTCTGGTGAACTTGGAGCTGATATATATATATATATCTATCCAGGAAACTCCTTCTCATCTCGCTCATTCCTCTCCGCAAAAGAAGGAGCACGGACCACAGTAATTTGTTCTGCTGGCTATTTTATTGTTGCTCAAAACAGATCGCAGTAGCCATGATGCGTTTCGTCCCTCACAGGGGACTTGATCACATGACGCGCTTTCAGCAGGATGAGCTGTTTAAATACCATTTTCTAAAACTTTTCCCTCGTGATTTTTTTAAAGTGACGTGCATTATTTAAACAGGGTTAACCATAAACATAGAAATAGTAATGTTTAAGTGGTTTCTTGTTGAGTGGTTTCTTTTCAAGCAATTGACTTCAAAGGTTTCAAACATGGCGTATGTATCAATATATAAATAAATAATTATATGGTTGAATACATAAATATATAAATAAATACAGATACACGCACATTAACGGGATTTGTTGTAAAATAACGGTACAAATACCTAAAATCAAACTTTAAAAAAGCCTATTTTTTGCTTTAAAACCATACAATGCCAAAAAAACATTACTGTATACAATTATTCATTTTGTTTCCTAAATAATTTGATTTGGAAACATTGATACCTAACTTGAAGCTTTAGATGGATGCTTACAGGTTAGGAATCCTGCTTGTTATACTCTATCTCGGTACAAATACCTGGCGTTGCTCAAATTTATTGTGTCCTTTGAGCATGTTTCATAGAGTATAACAGTACATGATGGACCTCCCTGTTGGTCATAAAGTGCTACTGTGTGCAAATAACGTGAAAAAAGTGTCTTGTGCAAATTATTTAAAACTCTGTGTAAAAACCTATCTTGCTTAGTGTGTTAAAATAATGGATTGGGCTGGCGGTTATATTAAAACTAAATGTTTTTAATAAACCTGTTCAAAGATGAATGAATTATTGTTTCAACTGGTTCTCAAACAGTGCATTGATTTATTTTGCTTGATCATTATCTTATCGATTTAGCAGACTCGCATGCAATTCCTCTGTGGCATTCAACCCTCTCGGATGTTTGGTGTCGAGATTTAAACTGTATAGCATTTCAAGTTTACGAAGTGCTTTTTCTCGATCACCGCCTCTTTTGTTGGGTGGGACTGAATCAATAAGGAAGTATTTTAAATCTTTGGAACTTCCACCATGTATTTCATTAAAAAGTCGTGCCACCGGGTATGACTGATCGTTGTTTTTGATAGCCCTTATGTGCTGGAGCACCCTTTTATGCCCCTGCAGGATGGTGCTTCCTAAATATTTTAGGTTACAAGGGCACTCCAGCACATAGACTACATGATCAGTTTTGCAATTCAAAACTTTCTCGATATTTCTCTCCTTCCCGCCAAATGGAGTCCTATAAGATATTGTTGTTACTCCATGTTGGCAGGCCGTGCAAGTTTTGTACTTGTAGAACCCTAATGCACAAGTTACTTACCTTCGGTAACGATATATCTGTAAGAAACATTAGTAGTGATAGATTCCTTACCTTAGAATATCCCCAGGCGTCAGACTGGATCCGGAAAGTTTTCGTCAGCAGTACCCCTGCGCGTCGGTAGGGGCGTCGTGCGGCTCCGCATCCGTCGTTGGCGTCGTGGTCGCCGAGATGACGTCGCGGGCGCTACTTAGACGCCGCCCCCGCGCGCTGACGTCAGTTCTGTACACGACTTTCCGTGCCAGGAACGCAGAGCCATGCAAGATACTGACCACTGGTGCATTGAAATTAGGGCCCTGAAAGGGATGACCTTAACCCTAGAAATCAGTTCGCAGAACGGGGAGGATGGGGGGGTGGTAAGGAATCTATCACTACTAATGTTTCTTACAGATATATCGTTACCGAAGGGAAGTAACTTGTGCATCTGAAAGAAACACATAGTGATAGATTCCTTACCTTAGAATAGATACCCCAGCAATACCAACCCCGGTGGTGGGTCTGCGAACTAAGATCACACCAGAAAGTCATGGAGAACAGAACGGCCAAAGAAGCCGTCTCTCCGGACTTGGCTGTCCAGGCAATAATGTTTGGCAAACGTGTGCAGCGAGGCCCACGTGGCAGCCTGACAGATGTCTTGCAGGGGGACACCACGTCCCAATGCAGTAGTGGCTGTGGTAGCTCTGGTGGAATGAGCACGCAGCCCCACCCGAGGTTCCTTTTTAGCCAAAGAGTAACAGGCTTTGATACACAAGACAACCCAGCGGGAGATGGTTCTCTTATGGACCGCCCGACCTTTCTTGGTGCCAACGTAGCCAACAAAAAGCTGGTCATCCACCCGGAACTGCTGTGTGCGGTTGAGATAAAAAGAAAGCGCACGCTTTGGGTCCAGACGGTGGAGCCTCTCTCCTCTCTGGAAGGATGCGGAGGCGGAAAAAAGGTGGGCAAGGTAATAGTCTGCCCAATGTGAAAGGCTGTAACCACCTTTGGCAAAAAGGAAGGACGGGGCCTGAGCACAACCTTGTCCGGATGGACTGAAAGGAAAGGAGGCTTACAGGAAAGAGCCTGGAGCTCACTTACTCTCCTGGCAGAAGTGATGGCCACCAGGAAGGCAGTCTTTAACGTCAAAAGACGAAGAGGACAGTTGTGAAGGGGCTCAAAAGGAGCGCACATCAAGTACGTCAGAACCAGATTCAAGTCCCACTGAGGCATCACGAAAGGAATAGGAGGAAAAAGGTGTGTAATGTCTTTGAGAAATCTATTTACAACAGGGGACTTGAAAAGAGAGGGCTGATCAGGGAGCCTGAGAAAGGCCGAAATAGCAGAAAGGTAGCCCTTGATAGTGCCCAGAGCAGAGCCCTGCTGGGCCAAAGAAAGAAGGAACAGTACAACTTCAGAAAGAGGGGCAGAAAGGGGATCCACAGCCTTTGCTGTGCACCATGCCACAAATTTGTTCCACCTGCAGGCGTATACCACTTTAGTAGAGGGACGCCTGGCTGCCAGAATAACGTCACAAACTTCAGGAGGCAAGTCGAAGGGAATCAACTGCCGCCGCTCAATCTCCACGCAAAGAGGTGGAGGCTGGACAGGTTCGGGTGGAGGACCGTCCCCTGCTGCTGCGACAGAAGATCCTCCCGAAGAGGCAGTCGGATCGGGGGATCGATGCTCATACTGAGTAGCTCGGGATATTTTATTTTTTATTAATTTTATTTTAAAGGTTTTATATAGCGCTGGCTAGACCCGGAGGTATCAGAGCGCTTTACATGAGTATCAGACCATAATTGCAGGTTACATCGTTACAAAGGTTACAGTTATTAGAGCCTGGCAACATAGTGACAAGTAAGGTCGAGACAAACAAAAAGGACATATACGCAAGGGAAAAAGCAGGCAAGGGGAGAGATTCAGGGGAGGGGGTAAGAGCAGGGGAAGTAGACAGAGAATGGAGGAGGGAAAGAGGAGGGAGGGTGAGAGACACAGCATGGAAAGAGGAGGGGGAGGGTGACGGGGACACAAACCGGTAGACGAGTCAGAGCTGCGTCCAAAGTCCAGTAAGCTGTGATCCCAGGGGAAGTGGTATCATTTCCCCATCTCTGTTGCGAGAGGCTCCCTATATGCAGTGGACTCTCTCAGAGGGTTTCTGAGACTCCAAGGCCTACAATACTGGATCCTTCCCCAAAAAGGGGAGAGGGAGTGGTTTGGCAAGGGGTGCCATACCATACCTCAACTGTGAGTGGCTCCCTAGGCGCTGTGGACTCTCTCAGCGGGTTCGCTGAGACTCCAGAGTATAAATATTGGATCTTTCCCCAACAAGGGGAGAAGGAGTGCTTAGTCAAAGGGCATAAAAGGACAGGGGGCTAGGCGGTGTAGTGGGCAAGGGGAAAGATTCAGGTGAGAGGGGATAGGAGCAAAGGAAGTAAGACAAAGAAAGAAAGAGTGCTAAATGGGAACAGATAGATAGATAGGAGACAAGGAGAAAGCAGAGTTACAGAGATACGATGAGGGAGGGGTGGGCGAGACGGGGAGAAAAACTGTGCCCAAAGTCCGGCTGGGTAGGTGACGGTCAGGGGATGAACCAAGGCCGATCTCAATAGCTGAACAGAGCAGCTACACCGGGCGTCGGACATAGTGCTCGGACTCTGCTGTCAGGATGGAGATCAGGAGTACTCAGAGATTGTCAGATTTGGGGGGGGGGGGGAGAGAAACCATGGTCCGAATGAATTCCAGACGCCATCTTGAGGTCAGGCACAGTCCTACCAATGTGATCATGTGGCGAATGTAGTTATCCCCTGTACTGTCCGTTTAAACGTAGAACAATGGCATGCACTTTAATGCCGTGTTATGTGGCCTCTAAAGTTGGGGTAAACTTTATGCTGATCAGCTGTTTTTTCAGCGGCATCGATCTTCCGCATGTAGCCACCTACTCAGCGTTCGTAATTTCTGTATTTCGCTATCCACACGCTGACAATGCGATGCTCCGTAGGTCTCCAAACAGTGTCTGGAAATTCCTAGCAGGGTCTGCTAATTTAGTAGTCTGCACACAGGAGAGCTGTTCAAACACACTATTTTCGGGTGTTGTCTGTAGAGAATCGGATCGCCTCCCCCCCCTCACCGCAGATCACTGATGTTTCGTTAAGAGTCACTATACGTAATAGTGCAGTCCTTCAATGAGCCTGCACCACCTGCATCTGACGCTGCGGCTTTCCGCTCGTACTTAAAGTGGCATCTCGCAATTCAACAAAGTCGCCATTATTGCCATACACACACGTCTTTCCCCAGCTACGTCTTTCCCCACTTCCCCCAGATGTGCCCTTCAGCGTAGCTATTTATATTGCCCTGGATGACCACTCGACGGCCCGGCTACCAAGCCCGTTCAGGGAGGTTTCTTAACTTGTTCGGGACTCCCCCGCCTCTCAGCTCTCCCCCAGGCAGTCAGGGGGGGTCGCTCAGTGTATTGAAACAGCCCGCAGCCGCTGGCCTCCTCACTCACCGATGGCTCTCAGGGGGCCCCAGTTCCCAGCGCACAGGCAGCGATGGCTGGCTTTCCCATGCAGTGTCTTCTGTACCCGCCGGCCGGCTCCAACGCACTGCGATGCATCAGCTGCTCACTTCCCGCAGGGCGGAGCTCCCCACCGTGTCCCTGGAGTTCGCGCTGGGCCACAATCAAATGTAGAAAGACTTGTTGATTAACCGCGCGGGGTCTCTTCCGACAGACAGCTTAGTTCCACAGGGCAGATCCGTCTCCAACGCCGCCAGTCCCGGGTTCATTACTCTGCAGGCGCCATCTTGTCCTCCGGACGCCCGGGCTCGTCACTCATAATTTCTCGGCTCCACAGCATCGTCAAGAAGCGGCATCTAGCTCATCAGCCTCTCCGGGTGTTCCGACTGCCAAATCGTCGCAGATGTCGGGGATTGCATTCGGTGAAGCGCCGCTTCTGGTCCGAGCACGCGGGGTCTTCACGGAGCTTCCGGGCAGAAGGGATACCATACTTTTCGAGCCCAGTCCGGAGCCACAAGAATGACTTGGGCCTGGTCGCGCCTGATCTTCTTCAGCACTCTGGGCAGAAGTGGTATAGACGGAAAGGCGTACAACAGACCGCAACTCCACTCGCGACGAAAAGCGTCGCCAATCGAGTGCCGCCTTGGAAATTCCAACGCGCAGAACTGATGACATTGCGCGTTCTCTTCGGTGGCGAATAGATCTAACCAAGGCTCTCCTCACTGCTGAAAGAGACCTTGCGCCACCTCCGAGTGAAGATGCCATTCGTGATCGAGCATGCACCTGCGGCAGAGTTAGTCCGCCCTAGCGTTCAGAGAACCTGCCAGGTGTTGAACCACCAGGGACATGCCCTGATGTTCCAGCCATGTCCAGAGACGCAGAGCCTCCTGACAGAGGGTCCACAACCCCACCCTGCCTTGTTTGTTGCAGTACCACATGGCGGTGGTGTTGTCTGTGAACACCTGCACTACTCTCCCCTTGACAGAGGGAAGGAATGCTTTTAGTGCAAGCCTGATCGCACGCAGCTCCAAAAGGTTGATATGGAGCCGGGACTCCGCCGGAGACCAGAGGCCTCTGATCTCCGCCTCTCCCATGTGGCCGCCCCATCCCAGGAGGGACGCATCCGTCACCACTGTGAACTCCGGTTGGGGAAGGGAGAGGGATCTGCCGTTAACCCAATGCCGGTCCGTGAGCCACTTGTCGTGCAGTGCCCTCCGAGATCTGGACGTGATCGGACAGGTTTCCCTGATGCTGCGCCCACTGGAACTTCAGGTCCCACTGCAGAGCCCGCATATGCCACCTGGCATGATTGACCAGCAGGATGCAGGATGCAGGAGGCCATGAGGCCCAGCAGCCTCAGAGTCACTCTGACCGAAACCCGGGACAAGGGCTGAAAGATGGGAATCAGAGCCCGAATATCCCGGACTCACCGTTCGGGAGGATAGACCCGAAACTGCGCCGTGTCCAGAACCGCTCCGATAAACAGGAGCTTCTGGGAGGGAATCAGGTGCGACTTCGGCACATTGATGGAGAACCCCAGCAAGTGCAGGAGGTCGGCCGTAGTCTGGAGGTGGGAGACGACTGTCTGGGGCGAGCCCGCCTTCAACAACCAATCGTCGAGATAGGGGAAGACTGAGACCCCTGATCTGCACAGATGGGCTGCGACCACCGCCATCACCTTGGTGAACACCCGAGGGACGCTGGTAAGGCCAAAGGGGAGCACGGTAAACTGAAAGTGCTCGTGGCCTACCGTAAACCGTAGGTAACGCCGGTGGGCTGGTAGGACGGGGATGTGGAAATAGGCATCCTGCAAGTCCAGCGCTACCATCCAGTCTTTTGGGTCGAGAGCAGACAAGACCTGAGCTAGAGTGAGCATCTTGAACTTCTCTTTGCGGAGGAAGCGATTGACGTTCCGGAGGTCTAAGATAGGACGCAGGCCTTTGTCCTTCTTGGGCACCACAAAGTAGTGGGAATAACAACCACGACCTACTTCGTGCATCGGAACGCGCTCGATGGCCCACTTGGCCAAGAGGGCCGCAACTTCCTGCTGAAGAAGCACCAAGTGATCCCCCGACATGCGGTGGTATTGAGGTGGCATGGCTGGGGGGGTAGTCTCGAAGGGAGGGAGTAGCCCCTCCGGACTATCTCTAAAACCCACCTGTCCGAAGTGATGGTGCGCCAGTGGGGGAGGTGATGGCGGAGCCTGCCGCCCACTGGCGTTTGATGGGCCTGAAAGTTCGGACTAGGAAGGTTTGGACTGACTCGCCCGCTGGCCCCTTTGTCCGCCACGGCGGAACCCGCGTCCGCGTTGGGATGACTGCTGCGCCGGCCTGTGGCTCTGTTGCGAACGCTGCGGGGCGCCCCTTCCGGTGCCACGAAAGGAGCGAAAAGCAGAAGGCGGAGGAGGGCGGACTACAGAGAGTCCCAAGGACTTGGACGTAGCCCGTGAGTCCTTAAACCGCTCCAACGCGCTGTCTGCTTTGTCGCCGAAGAGGCGACGGCCATCAAAGGGCATATCCATAAGGGTGTTTTGGACATCCCCTGAAAATCCAGTGGTTCTCAACCAGGCGTGACGGCGAACCGCCACCGTCGTTGCAATGGATCTGCCCAGTGAGTCGGCGGTGTCTAGACCACAACGGATCATGAACTTCGCTGCGTCTCTCCCCTCTGCAACAGCCTGGGCGAGAGCAGGCCGGGCCTCCTCCGGACACTGGGGCAGCACGTTCGCCACCGTATCCCACAGACAGTGGGAATAACGGCCCAAGAGGCATGCGGTGTTCACGGACCGCAGCGCAGAGCTGGTGGAAGAGAAAATCTTCTTCCCAAACTGATCCAGCTTCTTGGATTCCCTATCCGGTGGGGCGGAAGGGAAGGCGGTTGGGAAAGCAGAGGCTTGGACAACCAAGCTCTCGGGAGTGGGGTGTTGGGAGAGGAAAATGGGGTCACCTGGAGCCGGGCGATGGCGTCGGGCCACGTTCCTATCCACAGGAGCCCCTGTGGTGGGCCTGGACCAAGTGCCTAAAAGAACGTCCGAAAGGGCTTCATTAAAGGGAAGCAGCGGCTCCGCAGAAGTAGCTGCTGGCTGAAGCACCTCTGTCAGGAGGTTAGTCCTGACGGCCACAGAAGGGAGCTGGAGGTGTAGGGCCTCCGCCGCCCTACGCAACACCACTGCATAACTGGCTCCCTCCTCCGTAGCCACGGTAGGAGGAGACAGCATGCCAAGGTCTGGTGAGGTATCCAGACCACTGGCGTCCCCCAATTCCTCAGCCCAGTCCTGTTCAGACTCGCAGGCTGCAGCGAGAGGGTCGTCCGACCCCTCCCAGTCCTCCCCTTGCTCCTCAGGCTGTTCAACAGGCCTAAAATAAGGAGTAGGGACATGGGGATAGAAATCCCCAAACGGCGTCGAGAACGACATCGATCGACGCCGGACCGACGCCACGTCCACTTCGGGGCTGAATCTGAGGTTGACGTCGTCCCGAGGAGCGGGCGGCGTCAGGATCGGTGCCGGTGGAGTCGACGTCGGTGGAGGCGTAACAAGGTCAACCGGCGTCGACCGGGATCCAGGCCTGGATCCAAGGGTGTCCTGCGGCGCTGGGGCCGGAGCCGACAGCGACGCAGGGGCCGGAGCCGCCGGCGAGGAAACGCGAGGACACCCATGCGGGACCCGAAGGCGCACCGGCGGGACCCGACGGCACAAAGAGGCGAGCCATGGTCGACAGGAAGTCCTGTATCTGGGCCGGAGTCGCCGACGACCCCGGGAAGGGCGGGTAGTCGGGCGGCGACTCTATGGACTCTGCCGGAGCAGCGGGGGTGGCACCACCCGTACCCTCAGCCGCGTCGCGCGACCGGCGAGGGGAAGTCGGAGAACGATGACGTTTCTTCGACTTCTTGTGCTTCGCCTTACCTGACTCCGAGTGTGAAGACTTCGATCCCGACGATCGCCGATGATGACTCCGCGCACGGTCCCTCGACCTCCCTCTGGACCGGGACCTCTCACGGCGCGGAGCCGACTGCCGGGCTTCAAGCAGCTTTCGGGACCGCTCCCGCAAAGACTTCAGCGCCATGGACCGGCAGTCGGGGCACGACTTGGGGTCGTGGTCGCGCCCCAGGCAGAAGAGACACACGCGGTGCGGGTCCGTCACCGACATCATCCGATGACAGTCCTCGCAAGACTTAAACCCGGGCATCCCTAACTGCACCAGGAGTCGTATCGACTCGAAAAGGGTGAGAAAAAATTCTCAAAAAAAAGACTAGGGGTACCGCTCTCTCCGGATCTGCGCTTGCTGGCGCGGAAAAAGAAAGAACTGACGTCAGCGCGCCCGCGACGTCATCTCGGCGACCACGACGCCAACGACGGACGCGGAGCCGCACGACACCCCTACCGACGCGCAGGGGTACTGCTGACGAAAACTTTCCGGATCCAGTCTGACGCCTGGGGATATTCTAAGGTAAGGAATCTATCACTATGTGTTTCTTTCAGATCTCTGGCTCAACCATGTGCTTTTTACTTGTGGACCGCTGGGATAATTTTTAACTAGGACGACTTTCATCGATGGGGCCCTGCTGTATGTTATGGCGGGTCTTTTGGGTACTGAGCCACCTATTACAGGGTCACTCAGAATTAGGTGCCAATTTCTTTATATATATATATATATATTAAACACCACAAAAATGTGTGGTAATGGTCCACAACGTAATGCAATGCGTTGTAAAGGTTCACTACACATTGTATTAATGGCGTATGTTGTACAGACCTCATGTTCGGATCTTTGTGAACATATAAAACATACTTGGTCATGGAGATGTTGTCATCTATTACCTCCTTCTTTTTCAGATGTGTTTTTCATGTGAATGTTGTATGAGTCTGTGTGAGTTTGTATGATTTGTGTTATGTGTGGTTTCTATATTAATTTGGATTCAATTTTTTGCATCCTTTGGGGGAGTTATTTGTCTTATTGTATTTTGTGGCAATTTTTCTTACATGTTTCAACAAAAAGTTTTTAACCAAATGAAATAAGAAAATGAAAAAATGAAATAAACTATGGTTGAAGAAAATAATGTATAAAAAAAAAGAAAAAATCAAGCATTTTGATAACATTTATTTTTGTAAAGTTTTTGCTTATATGTGTTCAAGCCCTATTATATATAGGTCTGCCTAGATAGCAAAGCAATATAGGTCATGAGGGAGGTTTGTGATTATATGTACAGACATACAACCCATTAGGTTCCAAAACACACTTTTGACCTAAGATTACTACCTCAAAAGCAAGGAGGTTTTTGTCCCATGTAAGAAATCTGCACAGCACATTTTGACATATAGATGAATGCTATAATTGTTTGTGTTATGCAAAATCTATACAATAAAAAACATATTGCTTTGAATAATCAGCATTGGCCAGTCTCTAGCGCGGCTCTATTTTCTTCATCAACACTGGATAGCAGTTTTTATCAAGATAACTGTAGTAAATAAGGTGACTTTGTTTCTTTAGTATTTGAAAAGGTAGTTTATGCCCGGCTTTAAAAATTAGAACCTGCTTTCCCTTTAACAATATCATAAAAGTCTGCTTGCTACAAGGCATACCAACAGTATCACTCAAGCAGGCTTCCATCATAAAAAAATACTTCAAACTTGATCGACTCCAGCAAGTATAGATCCATTGCTGGGCTTCCCATAATCAGTAAGGTAGACAAATATTATTACACTTAGATCACGCTGATCTGCTAGATCCACGTCAGTCACACTTTCATCCGTTCAAACACACAGAAACCATGCACTACTAGGCATATCCAATATTATCGCACAAATCATGGTTTAGACCTTGCTGTGATGTTAATATTTGACTTGCCAGATGCACATGACACGATAAAGCACTATTTCCACACAACTGCCAGAATACAAGACTCACCTGTAGCTTGGTTCCAGACCTTTCTGTCAGAACCCACAATTCTAGACCGTCTTGGACCCACTATACCTTCTCCAATAATACTGGAGATTGGAGTCCCAAAGAGCTCGCCACTATGTACATGAGTTTAAACAGCCATGTAGTCCTGCAGGACTGCTTATTGAATTAACACCCACAGGTGGCATTTAATGTGATCTGAAGTTCACAAGTCTGCGTGCAGGTAAGGCAGTCTTGCCCTTCACTTCTATTAAGGTAAAAAAATTGAACACAATTATATAGGGGAATAGTAACAGCAGTTGGCTACATTGCTTAAAAGAAGGCAGAAGGGTTTTATCTAGTGCTACATAACAACAAGTAAATTCTATAATTAATGTAGTTAGTAATTAATATGAATGCCTCAACAGATTTAAATGAAAGATTCCACTGAACAATAAGTATAATTATGCTATTCCATAAATTACTTTAATGTCCGAATGCACCAAAGTTGGTTCCAAATTAATGAAGCCAAAATGGAAATCATTATCTAGTGAGCAAATTCTGCATTAACTTTTGAGGCAATGTTCAGGATACCCTTGGACAAAGAATGATAGTGTTGAATAAGTTTAATAATGTTTAGGTCTACTCGAATACACATCTCCTTATGTGACCATAGGCTTCATTTGTAGCCCAAAATAGTACTTTATATCTTTGTAGGATAGGTAATATGATGTAACTGATCTCACCTTCCCTCTGTCAAGTTTTAATGAGGTTGACTGCAAATTCTACATTCGATTTTACTGTTGTCTGGTATGCTTAGAGAAAAAAACAAATTACAAAATGGTAATAACACAAAGACTTCATTGGCTAGATATAAATAGCACTGTTATCTTTAATATATAACATTTACAGCTACCTAGGGCTGTATTATACATTGTGCCCCGGTGGCGCAATGGGAATGGGGGCCAACTTTGTGTGCCCCTAGGGCACAATGGTATTACAGAAAGGGACACAGACGCTTTTGAGGCCCCTTCTGTATTACAGACACCACAAAAAGGTGGTGCACTTTCAGTGCTTCTTCAAAAAGTAGCCCTCTGGGGGAGAGAAAGGGGATCCCATGGACCCCCACTCCCCCTAGACATTCCCCTGCAGGCGTGTGCAGTCACTCACTGCACATGATATCATACGGCAGGTGACTGAAATGGCGATGCCTTCTCCAAGAGGCAGAGATCAGTCTTACACCTTTCAAAGAATGCAGCGTAAATGGATAGAAAAATGCAATTCTATGTCAGGACCGGAGGCTAGGATTATGCTTCATTCTTCCTTCGCTTTATTAACAGTAAATTTCCACACCAGCCATCAGCAAAAAACTCAGAAGAAAAAACACACCCATGAACATTAGGGAGAACCACAACAATCCATAGTCCTTTTACAGTGTCTATGACGCAGAGGTCATATAGTCCCTCTTCACTGGCTGGACCTCCTCTTTCTTCACTGCTTCGCAGCCAGTTAAATGTACTTTTCGCTTCGCTCCTAGATTTATGGAGTACTGTGTTGCTTCTTGTTTTAAGTCAACTGTGAGCTCATAGCGCCGCTAAGTTGCGGCGTTGTCGTTGTTTGGATTTAATAATTGCCTTTGGTTTCAGAGCCCAAGACCGGCCGCGGGACCGCTAACGCGCCCCGAACGCGGCCAGTGCCCGCACGCGAGGCGGTGAGCATTGCACCCGCTAGGTGGCACTGCTGGGCGCGTCTTGCTGGCTCCTGTCAAGCGCGTCTCGTTACCTCAGGAGACCGTGCTGCAGGAGCCTCGAGCTGCCGAGCCTTGTCCCGCTGTCACGGTGACGACTGAGTCTCATGGTCTGTTTGTCCACGCACGCACTAACCTGACACCCCAGCAGGGGTCTGTACTTGCGTGCGCTGCCCGAGTTTGACGCCTTAAGGCAGGGTTTGGCACCAGTTGTAGGTTTTTCTCTCTATTACACGCACGGCCGATCAGCGGGGCCCTGTCAGTTACTAGATGGTGCTCCGTGCGTTGGGAATGGGTGCATCCCTATCGTGGGCCTCAGGCTCACCCATATCTCGCCTGGCTCTCCCAGCCACCACTAATTTGCGCAGCCCTGCACCTCTAGAGTTTGTGCTGTTCTCCTGTATTGTATTCCCTAGTTTACCCATCTCTTGTGTCCCTCCCATTGCCCTGCCCACAAGGAGGCCCTTGATGTCACCTATGAGTAAGAGGACTCCCTTGCTTACCTGCAATCGGATGACGATTTTTACGAGGCAGTGGATACCTCTATTTACAGAGCGGTGAACGAGGTAGTTGGCCCTATGGAACAGCGTCTGTCAGACAGAATTGTGCAAGAGTGTGCTAAGTTGGCCCAAGCCTGGGGAGTGCCCCCCAACGCCCCTCCCCCAAACGAGTCTGCGGGGGATACCTCCCCCCACCCCCTAAAAAGAAGTGTGAGGAGGGGGTGAATAAGGACGCATTTGCACACATCAAGAGCGCACTCCTAGCCAAGACGGCCCCTACCTCCCCCGTTTCAACAGATCCCCATGAGGCCCGATGTCCTGATACCCAGGAGCCGGATGACTCCCCCCCCCAGGGGATTCGGAAGATGACGCTGGGTCCTCTCGACCATGGTACCCGGCGGTGGCTCCGCCCTCTTTCAAGGGGATGACTCTGGCATGCTGGACCCGGATGATATTGTCCATCCAAGGTCCGCTGCATGGGCCCCTGGCGACAAGGGAGCAAAATTCATTGCCGGCTGCCTCCACAAACCCCTACAGAAAGAGGCCCGGGGCTGTCTCAAGGCAGAGTGTCCCCATCCCACGCTTGAGGACAAGGTTGCCCTTAAACCCGAAATTGACTCTAAGATGGCCACCTTCCTGGCCAAATATATGAAGGATCCTCGGAAGGGCATAGCCAGGTCTTGGCGGTCATGCCAAGACAAACTTCTCAATGCCATAGGCCCCATGACCAAAATCCTAGAAATGGTCGAGGAGGCCAAGGCCTCGGGTCCCTGATTTCGCCTGAAGTTCTCTCCAACTGGGCCCAGCGCGCCATTATCTTCCTGGGGAACGCCATCTGTGCGCTCTCAACGGAACGTCGCCGCTCCTTGCTCATCAAGCTGGACCCCAAGCTTGGGGATTTAGCATTAACGGAAGTGGGCGCAGTGGCGCAAGGGGGCCTCTTTGGAGACCCTTTTGTCAAAGAACTGGGCAAGTTTGTGGATAAGGTGCAGTCCAGCATCAAGAGAATATTTACCCCTCGGGTTTTCCACGGGGCCGGTCGAGGCAGGGGCTGCTCGGCCGGCCGGGGGTCCTTCCAGAATCCTCCCAAGGGACAAGCCTCCAGACGTGGGCAGTACCAGACTACCGTAAACTACACCACCTTCTACCCCACAAGAGGCCAGCACTTCAGAGGACGTGGAGGCCCCAAAGGCCATGCAGGAGGTGGCAATGCTAATGGCGAGTGTGTTACCTTCCGCTCAGATCCGCGTTGGGGGTTGTCTGGCAGAGTTTCCGAACGCTTGGGCTTCCTTCACCTCGGATGCGTGGGTCCTGCCGACAGTGCAGGGCTTCCACAAAGAGTTTTACGACCACCCACGTCAGGCATCACACCCTTGGCCCATTTGTTTTTCAGCCCGCAATGCACAGTTTATGGACGAGGAGGTCTCCGCGCTTCTGCGCAAAGGGGCCATCTGTCAATTGGCGCTGCATTGCGATGGTTTCCTCAGCAATATTTTTCTAGTCTACAAATCTGACGGTAGCCGGTGCCCGGTTATCAACCTCCGGGAGTTCAACGAGTGGTTGGTGTACCAACACTTTCAAATGGAAGGGATTCACCTCCTTCAGGACGTCCTGCTCCCATCGGATTGGATGGTGCGGTTGGACCTGAAGGACGCCTATCTGGTGGTCCCGATATTTCCTCTTCATAGTCGGTTCCTACAGTTCTGTTGGAGGGGGAGTATTTACGAGTTTACCACGCTTCCCTTCGGTCTGTCCTCAGCACCGTGGTGCTTCACCAAGGTGCTCCATCCAGTGGTGGAGTTCCTCAGGGCCCAGGGCATTCGCATGATCGTGTACCTGGATGACATCCTGCTCATGGCGCAGTGTCGCAGGAGACTGATCAAACAGCTCCAGCTGGCGGTGGACCTTTTGCAGGAATTAAGGTATGTGATCAACGAAACCAAGCCAATCCTCTCCCCAACTCAGAGGGTGACCTACCTCGGGATCGTTGTGGACTCGATGCAATCCTCCTTAAGCCTCCCATCACGGAAGATGGCCAAGATCCGCCACGAGCTACGCCAGACAATTTCCAAGCCCCGCACGTCGCTCAGGCAGATTGCATTCCTGGTGGGTCTCCTCTCTTCATCCATCCAGGCCATATTTCCAGGCCCTCTTCACTATCGGGCCCTCCAGCTTCTCAAGGCGCACCACGTACGGAGGGGCTTGACAAATGCCCAGTCAGTTCCCCTTACCACGGAAGCGAAAGAGGAAATCACTTGGTGGCTAACACACATGGAGGCGTGGAACGGCCAGGCGATTTTCGGTTCCATTCCCGACCTGGTCATCGAATCAGACGCGAGCAGGTCCCGTTGTGGGGAGTTCTCCACAGGAGGAAGTTGGTCATCGGGCAAACAAAGTCTTCACATCAATTGCTTGGAATTCATGGCAGGGTCTTTCGCCATCCGCTGTTGGACCAGAGAAAAGATCCAATCCTGCGTGCTCCTCAAGATGGACAACATTTCTGCGTTCTGTTATATCAATCACCTGGGGGGGCTCCCGGTACTGAGCCCTGGCGGACCTAGCGAAGGACTTCTGGAACTTCTGCCTGGACCACCACATCTCGGTTAAGGTGGAATACCTCCAAAGTCAAGCCAACCAGGTGGCGGACTGGCACTCCTGACACCTTCACGACTCCGGACTGTGGAAGCTGGACCCGCAGGTGTTCCAATGGCTCTCGGCCATATGGGGTCCCTTTTCAGTCGATATGTTTGCAAAACGTCTTGACCATCAGGTTCCCCGGTTTTTCAGCTGGAGGCCGGATCCGTTGGCGGCGGCCACGGATGCGTTTCTCCAGGACTGGAATCAGGAGAGCGGTTATGCTTTCTCTCCGTTCTCAATGATCACGAGATCAGCAGCCCAAGTCCGCCGGCAGGCAGCAGAGGTGGTCATGGTAACTTCGCTGTGGAGATTGCAAGTTTGGTTTCCGGTTCTTCTGGAAATTTCTTGGGATTCTCCAATCTGACTACCCCTGCTTCCACACCTTCTGCTGAGTCCGGATCAGGTTCCCCATTGCTCAGGCCTCCCTGCAGCTGATAGCGTGGCGAATTTCAGGCCTTTTGCGACTGGCTGAACATTTCTTGTCCAAGGAGTGGGCAGACAGCACCGCCAACGTTATCGTTCCGCCTGGACTAGATGGGTTCGCTAGCGTCTGCGACGGAACCTGGATCCCGTGGTCACGGGCATAGTACAGATTTTGAATTTCCTGTCCGACCTGGCTACGAAGGGCTTGGCTTACCATTCCATCAATGCGATCAGGTCGGCGATCTCGGCAGGGCACGCACCGATAGAGGGGGCCCCGGTGGGGGAACACCCCTTTGTTTGCAGGTTGTTGCGTGGAATTCGTCTCTCCTTACCCCCGGAATCATGCTATTCAACCTTGTGGGACGTCAAAACAGGACCAGTGAGGTGCATCCTTTGGCGTGACTCGCGCGAAGAAAGAGGTCAAGCCAGTGAAGAGGGACTATGAGACCCCTGCGTCATGGACACTGTGAAAGGACTATGGATTGTTGTGGTTCTCCCTAATGTTCATGGGAGTGATTTTTCTTCTGAGTTTTTTTGCTGATGGCTCCTGTGGAAATTTACTGTTTGTTAGACCTGGCATCCTTGGTGTGGTTTTCCCTGACTTTTTGCCTCTAGCTCCTATGTTTTTGAAGCTGTGCTGGATTTCGTTTTTGCTGGCTTAGATGCCTTGGGCACTTTGCCACTGCTGATCAGTGTCAAAGTGCTCCCTGTGAAAAATTAATATTGTGATTGGTTCTCCCTGATTGGCATATTTGTTTTACCAGTAGGCCCCTAGTAAAGTGCACTGAGTGTGCCAGGGCTGGTAAATCAAATGCTACTAGTGGGCTCACAGCACTGATTGTGCCACCCACATGAGTAGCCCTGAAAAGAGGTCTCAGGCCTGCCTCAGCAGTGCCTGTGCGCAGTTTGTTAACTGCCATGTCGACCTGGCAAGTGCACCCACTTGCCAGGCCCTACCCATCCCTTTCCTTGTACATAGGACACCCCTATGGTAGGCCCAAGGTACCCCCTGGGCAGGGTGCAGTTTATGTGAAAGGTAGGACATGTACTGGTGTGTGTAACATGTCCTGATAGTGAAATACTGCCAATTTCGTTTTTCACTATTGAAGGCTATCTTGCCCATAGGACAGAATGGGGAATGCTTTGTGACATTTTACAAGCATATCTTCCCATAGGAGTAAGATAGAAAATTGGAGTCTGGCATCCCTGAACTCAGAATTTAATAACACATCTTTTAGTAAAGATGGTTTTTAAATTAGGTGTTTGAAAATAGCACTTTTAGAAAGTGGCTATTTTCTTGTTCAGCCTTTCTGTGTACCTCTGCCTGGTTGTGGATTGACTGTCTGGATTCAGTGCGACAAGACAGAGGATGTGCATTCCCTGTAGACAGCTTCGGGGGGGGGGGGGGTGAGGTGCGCCCGGCCCTTCCTGGATGACCCAGCCCTGAGCTGAATAGACCCTGGCTGCATATAGAGTGGTGGGAGGAGATTTACCCTGCACCTGAATGGGGCCTGTCTCCCTTGCACAATGCTGTCTCCACCTCCTGTGGTCATCTTGCACCAGTGAAGGCAGAACTGGTTTGAACTGGGCCCAGAGCTCCCTGCACAAAGAGAACACAGACATTTTGGGGTATAAGTATTAGACCTAAAACCCCTAAACTTTAGATCATTCCTGGAATTCAAGAGGAACCTTTGCCAAGGAGAAGAGCTGGAGAAACTGAGGAGAAGTACTGCTCTTGCTGTGTGTCTGGGGTTGGCCTGCAGTTGCTGTTTCAGCCAAGGAAAAGAGAAGGACTTTGCTGTGTGCTGTGTCCCCTGCTTGAAGGAGATCTCCAAGAGCCTGAAGTGAGCTGGCCTCCTGTTCAGAAGTGTCAGGGACACAAAGACTTCTCCCCCAGCTCCTCTGAACTCTGCTGTTGTGTGTTCTGACCTGCCTTGAGGTGCCTGTGCCAGTTTTGGGCCTCTGGAGGTTGTTTCTGCTGTTGGGAGCTGGAAGAAACCCAAGAGAAGCAAGAAAACCTGTTTCCGACACCGTCAACGACGACGCTGTGACGCCGCGACCTGCACCGAGGCCCGGGGAGCCGCTCGTGAAGTGAACAACGCATCGCCCGGCCTGCTCCGCAGCTCCGACGCCCGCTGAGGCCGGCAGTGATCGGCCGTGCCCGACGCCAGCGCTCGCATCGACTCCGTCATCGCCAGCGCCTACATCCTGTTATCGCAGCGTCGATAAACCGCTGAGGGTGACTCTACGAACTTGCCGATGTCGCAGCGTAAACGGAGCCGACATCGGCCATCTTCGAGGCCGTGCATCGCCACCGACTTAGTTTCCAATGTACTGTTTGTTTGGAGGGTCTGTGTGACTCCGCGCCCAACGCCGCGATCCTCGCCGTACTTTGGATTTCTTGTTACCACGACGTTGCAATAGCCCCAGTTGGTGCTATTTGATTTCTACAAGCTTATTTTTCAATATCCTTTTGAAAAGTCATTTTTCTGAATATGTGTATGTTGGATTTTTGTCGTTTTGGTCTTGTTTAGTTTAGATAAAGATATTTTATTTTTCTAAACTGGTGTGGTGTCTTTTTGTGGTGTTTTCACTGTGTTACTGTGAGTGTTGGTACAAATACTTTACACATTGCCTTTGGGATAAGCCTGTCTGCTCGTGCCAAGCTACCAAGGGGGTGAGCAGGGGTTATCTAGAGTGTGTTTCCCCCTTACTCTGACTAGAAACAAGGGTCCCTATTTGGACAAAGGTACCTACCTCTGCCAACTAGAGACCCCCATTTCTAACACTGTTAATAAAGCGAAGAAAGAATAAAGCATAATCCTCGCCTCCGTGTCCTTAATAGAACTGAAACTTACCAAGTCGCTCTCGCGCACGGTATTGTACCCTGCATTCCTAGACTCCTCTAAATTATGCGTTGTACGCTGTCTGAAAGCATATGAGGATTTGACTTAAGAATTTCGCCCTTCGGGCGAGCGTCAACTGCTTTTCACTCTGAAAAAGCCCCATAAAGCAGTCTCATCCCGCACCATAGCTAGGTGGGTGCGGTGGGTCATGCAAGAGGCGGGCATTGACACCAAGAAGTTTGGGGCCCATGCGGTCAGGGGAGCTATGGCATCTAAGGCTTTCTGCTTGGGGGTGCATCTGGAAGACCTGATGCGGGCAGCAGCCTGGTCTTCAGACTCGACCTTCAAGAGGTTCTACTTCAAGCCACTGATAGAGGTCGCTCAATTGGTGATAAGTAAGCTTTGAACTAGCATAATCCGAGCCTGCAGTCCTGACATAGAATGAAAATTTGCCTAACAACGTAAAGGTAAGTTTCAATTCTATTAAGGACACGGAGGCAAGGATTATCCCGTCCGGAGCACATTCTGATGTGAACCCTCCCCATACAGTGGTAAGTAAGCCATTTGTGATGTTCAAATGTACTGCAAATAGATTGTTGAAATGTCATGTTCAAGTCTCTCTGCTTTTGGTGACGGAGCGCTTTTCAGTTTTCGATGTTCAAGGAGAGTTCGTCCGGTCCCTTACTCTATCTCTCTCTTCAGGGAACGACGGTTCAAAACAGGACCAGTGAGGTGCATCCTTTGGTGTGACTCGCGCGAAGAAAGAGGAGGTCCAGCCAGTGAAAAGGGACTATGTGATCCCTGCGTCATGGACACTGTGAAAGGACTATGGATTGTTGTGGTTCTCCCTAATGTTCATGGGAGTGTTTTTTCTTCTGAGTTTTTTGCTGATGGCTGCTGTGGAATTTTACTGTTAATAAAGCGAAGGAAGAATAAAGCATAATCCTTGCCTCTGTATCCTTTATAGAATTGAAACTTACCTTTACGTTGTTAGGCAAATTTTCATTCTATTGTAGAAGGACTCAACACTCTGGAAGAATGGTGTACCTTTATATCTTTACCTTATGGCTAAAAGACTTAACAATACTACGGCATTAGTGTGTAGTTTACATGGACTACGTAGCAGATCAAGGAGAAATTGTGCCTTGTTCAATATATTGACTATTCTCTCAGTCTTACATATGGAGGCACAATGATTGTGGTACTTTGGGTCTATGTGAATTGGCAATTGTTTATGGTAAATACTATGAATCAATATTATGCACATCTGCTTTTTACCTGTCCTGTCTCAGTACGTTGGTGCGCATATGACACCATTTATATTGTTGTTTTAGCACACTTCTTAAATATTATCGAGTATTAAGTGTGTGTATTATCATTATGTAAGTATTTTGTATATTAATTTTGCCCCAGTGAACAGACATCCATGTTCAACTACATTGTACCTCTGTATATTCATTAGTGAATGACCATTGCTAGACTGAGTTTTATCCCATTGTCTAGTCCCTTCTCTAGAACCTTTCCCAGCTTCGGTTGGAACGCCAATGCTTTTCTTGCCCTCATTCTCACTTGGTCGGGCATCTTGTCTGGAACGCACCAAGTTTCAAGCCTTGGATTCCGCGAGCCACCATCTTTGGTGTGCTCACACTTCAAAGCCTTCGGCCCACAGTGACGGTGTATCCACGCCGCGCTGCTACACTTCTATCTCTCATCACCAGCGACGTCCATACAGACCTTACTTTTGGTCTGGGGGGCACTGACCGTCTTGCTAGGAATTATTTGTGCCCCTGAGCACTTTAGACATGTAATCCACCTCAGATATGGCCAGTGCTTGAAATGGAAAAATAGAAGTGCAAGTACTCTGTACCCAAGTACCTGCTTGTTTCTCAGAAGTGCCGGTACTCTCCAATTAAAAGTATTACGTCACTCTTGAGAAGTGGCGGTACTCAGTACCGGACAGTACCGGCCCATTTAAAGCACCCACGATTCTGAATTTTAAATAAGTAACTTTACATTATTCTGACAACTTCTTAAATTCTATTGCCACCAGGTCATTGTACCTGTGAGCATATATATCTTTTTTCACCGAGGTGATTAATCTGAATATAAGCTGCATACTGTACTTCACAACTTGCCCAAGGTTTTCAACTATCACTCTGGGCATTACCAGGTATCACTACATCAAAATCGGGCTATCTGGGATTTCTCCCCTTAGCGGGTTCCTTTTTTTTATTTTTATTTTTGTTCTACTATCCCCTGTGCGTGCCCCCCTTCCATCCTTAACGTCCTGATGACTCTTGGATTCTGTTAGGGGTTGAAACCTTGTTGATATGTAACACAAACAAACTGATTGCCATCTCGTGACTCACTTGTATACAGGCAACTGTGGGCCTGTTTTAATGATTATACAGACCAGAAGTTTGTATACCAACATACTATTGTACCTTTAAGCACTGTAGTTTCACTGAGCGTTGGTTGACATTTTTGACCAGGGGTCACTTCACACCCACTTTTGCGTGATAACTCACACAGGTAATGTGGTTTATGCTGCTAATAAACCATCTCTTTTTACTGGAAACTGTATAATGCTTTTTTCATAAATTATATTACAATGATTTTGCTGTCTTGTATACATTAAGTAAATTGTAAATCTGTTCTGAGCGAACCTCTGTTCTTCTGCATACATTAATTACCCAGGTTCACACAGACATTTGTGTTACTCTTGTTTGCAAAGAATGTATTTAGCCTGACTGAAGCACCTGATATATAACTGATTTGATGTTCTTTTAACATAATACAGGATGACCTCCTGAGCCCGAAATGGTTGAATTTACACCATGATTTTCAGAAACATAGGACTAGTATATAAGACCATGCAACTAAAACATGATTTTTGTGATCAAAATCATTGAAATGGGACTTGAGAATGATGAGTTTTCCTTTAGTTCGCCTTCAAGTTTAGATGTTTAACAATGAAAAATTAGGGTCTAGATCAAAGAGATCTGTTCTATCAACCTTTTCTAAAATGCAGATCTATCCTTGCAATAAGAGGAATGTAAGCAAGTAGCCCATGAGCTCATACATTTCAGGCTCATCAGCATGATTCGGGTGTCAATTAAAATTTTGTGTTAGTGGCAAGATGGCTGTCACGTAGCCGAAGTGCTTATGTGTCAGCGCCTGCTGGACAGAGACAGAGGTGAGATGTGTGGGGCTGGGCCATCCGATGCATGGGCTGCATATAATACGAGAGAGGTTGGGAAGGCAGCCGTGCCCTGGACCTTGGATGATCCTGCAAGGGCTTAAAAGAGTCATAGCGCAACAAAGGCTCTTAAACTTCACTGAGCCAAATAAGGTACACAGGACAGCAACTAACTGATGTCACAATGGTGAGATACATAACTTCTGCTACGCCCTGACAGACCGGTAGCCCAGTCTGCTGAGGAATAGCTCAATAAAATGCTAAAAGGTTATCATCCGTGGAAATTACCAACAATATTCTGAACAGAACTCACAAGAGCTATACCATAACGAGAGTCATTTTAATAGTACTCATTTATGTTCGAAAAGCTGGCTTAGCCATCTATGATCCACTAGTTATGTCTTCGATATATTTCTAAAAGTCACCTGGAAAATATGGCCCAGTAGAATCTTCTTAACTCTCAGACAACGAGAAGTTTGGACCAACTTACCATCTGGAAATAAAGTGTATTGTAATGATCAAATTCTGTCAGGGACAGTAAGATGTACATTTTTTATAGCATGGGTTACAGGAACACCTTTCCTCGAAGGATGCACACACATAAACCCCACACTATCAGTTTAAAATGCTTTATTTATAAGAGCCTTGTATTACTGAAGGATATGTGAAAAAGTGTAATTTGGGGAACGTGGCCGGCAGCACAAGATGGCGCTTGCCTAGCTGAATAACTGAAGTGTCAGCGCCTGCAAATCCTATAATATCCTGCCTGCGCAGTTAATAAGATACTGCAACCGGGCTCCCAAACTGCAAGGGTGCCTACCGTGGCTACAACGAGCACCTGAATTGTGATCAAACATTGCGGCCGGGCTGAAGCAATATTGACACATGAGGGTGACTCAGGTTGGGGAGCTGAAGAAGACAGGCTGATTCCCCCCTCACTCCTCCTGCACTCTTGAGAACAGCCGGTAGTGGCCAGCAGGGGTATTGTGGCTGCCCGCAGCACAAGCAGTGTGCCCCTTAAAAGGGCGTCCCTCTTAGTGCCGCATTGGTCACATACCCGTGCACCAGTCGCTAGGACCCCTTCCCACGGGAGTCCCTCTTAGGTCCGGTGCCTCTGCGGCGTCATTTCTAGAACGCAGTGGACTGGGGACAGGTATTTTATACCTGCCCCCACCCACTGGCCAGTGACCATCCTCTTTGTTCCCTGCTGGGCACGTTACACAGTGTCCACAGGTCGACCCCTGGTTCCGCGTTGCGTCATATTCTCGGGTCGGTAGGCAGAGTCGGTGGTTTGGTGCGGTGAGTCTGGGTCCTTTGGCGCAGTTCCCCTTGTCTCCTGGAGACACTGTTTAGGGGCTGGATGCCCCTGCCCCAGGTGCACCTGGCTTCAGCGCCATCGGAGGGGGGAGCAATTTGAGCAGCATGTTTCTCGTGTTAAGACATGCACTGGGAACCGGAGGGGTAGTTTGGGCATGACTGGAAGCTCAGGCGGGTTAGAGCATGGAATAATGCTGCTGAGGGCGAGATAGTAAAGCCTGTATGGCCAAGGGTTATGTATAGCTGGTAGCTTGTTCTGGCGGGGGCTTCTGCTGGACAGCATAGATTAAAGGTGCGATGGGCAAGCCTTTAAGCACACTTACCTCCGCTCGCCCTAGGTTATTCATGGCACGGCCTCACAAGGTCAGAGAGGAGGACCTCGGATAGCCCCCCTCCCCCTTTTCAGGGTTAGAGCGTGGGGCATAGAACCCAAGTCGTTGGCTTGATCCCGTATGGGCTGAGGTGATGGTTAGGCTTTCAAATGCGATTTCTCTAGTAGTTTGTCAGCTGCGCATGGGAGGTCGCATTCCTCAGTTTTAAACATTCCAGCAAGGGAGCTTTGAGTCGGGGGAGGTCAAAGAGAGCAGCTATTACCTTATTGTAATGGCGCAAGTGAATAGAATCTTATAACTGTTTTATTGTTGCAGTAAGCGTGTTTTTATTACATGCTTTGCCATGTGCTGCACATGACCTTTTAACCTTTTTGATGCTAGGCCTCCCTCCCCCGTGCTAAGCCTTTTTTTGGCTATTTGGGGTAGTTCGCGCTTAGGGCCCTGTAACATTTTGTCCACATAAGGTATCCACGCCAAATTTGCGTCCTTTTCTTCCAACACCCTGAGGATTCTAAAGGCACCCAGGGTTTGTGGATTCCCCTGGAGGGGACCCAGAAATTAGCCAAAATACAGCTAATGTTTTTTGAAAAATGGGGAAAAAGTACTGCAGAAGAAAGCGTCTGTTTTTTCCCCTGCAATTGGTATCAACAAAGGGTTTGTGGTGCTGAAATCACCATCTTCCCAGCTTTCAGGGGCAGGCAGACTTTTGTCAGAAAACCAACATTTTTTACGCAGTTTTGGCATTTTACTGGGACATAGCCTGTTTTTGCTACTTTTCGTGCTTTCAACCTCCTTCCAGTTAGTGGTAGAAATGGGAGTGAAAGCAATAATGGATCAAAAAAGCTTTACTTTAGTGAAAAGTAGACAAAATTCTGAATTCAGCAAGGGGTCATTTGTGTAGATCCTTCAAGTTTTTTTTATAGAAACTAACAGTTGAAAATAAGAAAAATTGAAAATGAGTTGGAAAAAACAGCAGTTTGTGCCAACGTTTTCACCTGTAGCTTCTTCTAAATATGACATTTTTTAAAGCAATATACCGTTACATCCGCAGGACCCTTCTGGTTGTGGGGATATATAGGACTTGTAGGTTCACCAAGAACCCGAGGAACCCAGAGCCAATAACTGAGCTGCATCTTGCAATGGTTTTTCATTGTGTACCGGGTATATAGCAATTCATTTGGTAAAATATAAAGAGTGAAAAATAGGTATCAAGGACACCTATGTATTTCCGAAATGGGAACAAAATATAGAGGTTAGAAGCAGTAGCTGTTTGCACATCTCCGAATTTGTGGGTACCCATACTAGCATGTGAATTATACGACATTTTTCAAAATGACTTATTTTTTACACATTATCTTACATTTGGAAGGCAGAAATGCATAGAAAGTCAATAGGTAATAACAGTTGCTCTAAAATTCTGTGTTCCCCTAAGTCTCCCGATAAAAATGGTATCTCACTTGTGTGGGTAGGCCTAGTGCCCGCGATAAGGAAACGGGCCAAAATGCAACGTGGTCACACCACATTTTTACAGTGAAAACTGACCCTTTTGTTTCAAAGTGCCTAGCTGTGGATTTTAAACTTTAACTCAGCTGGCACCTAGGAAAACCTAGCAAACCTATAGATTTTGTTAACTAGACACCCAGGGCAATCCAGGAGGGGGTGAATTCTGTGGCTCTCACCAGGTTCTGTTACACAGGATCCCTTGCAAACCTCAAACTTTCTCACAAACAAACCATTTTCCTCACATTTCTGTTATGGAAAGTTCTGGAATTTGCGTGGATCCACAAACTTCCATCCACCCCTTATTCTCCAAAGTCTCCCGATAAAAAATGGTACCTCACTTGTGTAGGTGGGCCAAGTGCACGCAGCAGGGAAGGGCCGAAAACGTATTGTGGAGACGAACAAGTTACTTACCGTTGGTAACGATATATCTGTAAGAAACATAGGTTAGTTATAGATTCCTTACCTTAGAATTACCCCCAGGCGTCAGACTGGATCTGGAAAGTTTTTTCGTCAGCAGTACCCCTGCGCGTCGGAAGGTGGCGTCGGTCGAATCCGCATTCGTCGTTGGCGTCTTGGTTGACGGGGTGACGCCGCCCTCGCGCCCTGACGTCAGTTCTGTACATGACTTTCCACGCCAGAAGCGCAGAGCCATGCAAGATACTGACCACTGGTGCACAAAACTAGGACCCTGAAAGGATGTCCTTAACCCTAGAAGTCAGTTCGCAGAACGGGGAGGATGGGTGGGGCGGTAAGGAATCTATAACTAACCTATGTTTCTTACAGATATATCGTTACCGAAGGTAAGTAACTTCTTCATCTGAAAGAAACAGTTAGTTATAGATTCCTTACCTTAGGATAGATACACCAGCAATACCAACCCCGGAGGTGCGTCTGCGAACCAAGTTCACACCAGAAAGTCCTGGAGAACAGAACGGCCAAAGAAGCCGTCTCTCCGGACTTGGCTGTCCAGGCAGTAGTGTTTGGTGAACGTGTGCAGCGATGCCCACGTAGCTGCCTGACAGATGTCATTCAGGGGGACTCCTCGTTCCAAAGCAATGGTAGCTGCCGTCGCCCTGGTGAAATGGCCGCGCAGTCCCACTGGAGGCTCCTTCTTTGCCAAGGAATAGCATTGATGCACAGAACGACCCACCTGGAGATGGACCGTTTGTGCACGGGCCGACCTTTCTTAGCGCATACGTAACCAACAAAGAGCTGGTCGTCCACCCGGAATTGTTTTGTGCGGTCCAAGTAGAAGAAAAGCGCACGTTTTGGATCCAGACGGTGGAGCCTCTCTTCCTCTTTTGAAGGATGCGGAGGCGGAAAGAAGGTGGGCAAAGTGATGGTTTGGCCAATGTGGAAAGAAGTGACCACCTTGGGAAGAAAGGAAGGCCTAGTTCTAAGGACGACCTTGTCCGGATGGACAGCCAGAAAGGGACGCTTGGCAGAAAGAGCTTGTAGCTCACTCACCCTGCGTGCAGAAGTGATGGCCACCAGAAAGGCAGTTTTCAAAGTGAGAAGTCTGAGAGGACAGTTATGTAGTGGCTCAAAGGGAGCGCACATAAGGTAGGTAATAACCAAGTTCAAGTCCCGCTGGGGCATTACGAAGGGAACAGGAGTAAAAAGATGAGTAATGCCCTTAAGGAATCTATTTACAACAAGGGACTTGAAAAGAAAAGGCTGATCAGGAAGCCGAAGGAAGGCTGAAATGGCCGAGAGGTAGCTTTTTAGAGTGCCCAGAGCAGAGCCCTGCTGGGCCAAAGAAAGGAGGAACAAGAGGACCTCAGAAAGAGGGGCAGAAAGGGGATCCACAGCCTTTGCTGTGCACCATGCCACAAATTTGTTATATCTGCAGGCGTATACCGTCTTAGTGGAGGGACGCCTGGCTGCCAAGATAACATCGCAGACTTCGGGAGGCAGGTCAAATGATGTCAACTGACAATGCTCAATCTCCACGCAAGGAGGTGGAGGCTGGACAGGTTCGGGTGGAGGACCATCCCCTGCTGCTGCGACAGAAGATCCTCCCGAAGAGGCAGTTGGATTGGAGGATCGATGGCCATGTTGAGCAGCTCGGGATACCAGACTGTTCGTGCCCAATCCGGAGCCACAAGAATGACTTGGGCCCGGTCGCGCTTAATCTTCTTCAGCACTCTGAGCAGAAGTGGTATAGGCGGAAAGGCGTATAGAAGACCGCAACTCCACTCGCGATGAAAAGCGTCGCCTAGCGAGTGTTGCCTTGGAAATTCCAACGCGCAGAACTGCTGACATTGCGCGTTCGCTTCGGTGGCAAATAGATCCAACCAAGGCACTCCCCACTGCTGAAAGAGACCTTGCACCACCTCCGAGTGAAGACGCCATTCGTGATCCATCATGCACCTGCGGCTGAGTTCGTCCGCCCTGGCGTTCAGGGAACCTGCCAGGTGTTGAACCACCAGGGATATGCCCTGATGTTCCAGCCATGTCCAGAGGCGGAGGGCCTCCTGACATAGGGGCCACGACCCCACCCCGCCTTGTTTGTTGCAGTATCACATGGCGGTGGTGTTGTCCGTGAACACCTGCACCACTCTTCCCCGGACAGAGGGAAGGAATGCTTTGAGTGCAAGACGAATCGCCCGAAGCTCCAGAAGGTTGATTTGGAGCCCGGACTCCGCCGGAGACCAGAGGCTTCTGATCTCCGCCTCCCCCATGTGGCCGCCCCATCCCAGAAGTGATGCATCGGTCACCACTGTGAACTCTGATTGGGGAAGGGAGAGGGATCTGCCGCTGACCCAATCCTGGTTCGTGAGCCACCACTCCAATTGGTGTGCAGTGCCCTCCGAGATCTGGATGCAATCGGACAGATTCCCCTAATGTTGTGCCCACTGGAACTTCAGGTCCCACTGCAGAGCCTGCATATGCCATCTGCCATGGTCCACCAGCAGGATGCAGGAGGCCATCAGACCCAGCAGTCTGATGGTCATCCTGACCGAAACCCGGGATAGAGGCTGAAGCTCGGAATCATAGCCCGAATATCCCGGACTCGCTGTTTGGAAGGATAAACCCGAAACTGCGTCAGAGCTTCTGAGAGGGGGTCAGGTGTGACTTCGGCACGTTGATGGAGAACCCCAGCGAATGCAGGAGGTCGGCCGTAGTCTGGAGGTGGGAGACGACAGCCTGGGGCGAGCCCGCCTTCAACAGCCAGTCGTCGAGATAGGGGAAGACTGGAACCCCTGATCTGTGCAGATGAGCTGCGACCACCGCCATCACTTTCGTGAACACCCGAGGGGCGCTGGTAAGGCCAAAGGGGAGCACGGTAAACTGAAAGTGCTCGTGGCCTACCGTGAACCGCAGGTAACGCCGGTGGACCGGCACGACTGGGATGTGAAAATAAGCGTCCTGCAAGTCCAACGCTACCATCCAGTCTCCAGGGTCGAGGGCAGACAAGACCTGAGCGAGTGTCAACATTTTGAGCCTCTCCTTCCGGAGGAAGCGGTTGACGTTCCTGAGATCCAAGATAGGACGCAGGCCTTTGTCCTTCTTGGGCACCAGAAAATAGTGGGAATAGCAACCACGACCTACTTCTGGGGAGGAATGCGCTCGATGGCTCCCTTGGCCAACAGTGCCGAAACTTACTGTTGGAGAAGGGCCAGATGATCCTCTGACATGCAATGGTACTGAGGTGGCATGGCGGGAGGGGTAGTCTCAAAGGGGAGGGAGTAGCCCCTTCGGACTATTTGCAAAACCCACCTGTCCGAAGTGATGGTGCGCCAGTGGGGAAGGTGATGGCGAATCCTGCCGCCCACTGGCGTTTGGTGGCCCTGAAAGGTGGAATAGGAGGGTTTGGAGGCTGCTGCAGAGGGGGCTGTGGTGGACTGGCCCGCCCGCTGGCACCCAGAACCACGGCGCTGGTTCCCACGTCCCCGGCCGCGCAGAGGCTGAACAGCTTGCGCCGGCCTGTGGCTCTGGGCGGGACGTGGCGGGGCACCCCTTCCGTAGCCACGAAAGGGGAAAAAGGCAGACTGCGCAGGACAGGTGGTGGAGAGGTCCAAGGACCTGGCCGTAGCCCGAGAGTCCTTAAAGCGCTCCAGCGCGTTGTCTGCCTTGTCCCCGAAAAGGCGACGGCCATCAAAGGGCATGTCCATAAGAGTGGATTGGACATCCCCGGAAAAACCAGTCGACCGCAACCAGGCGTAGCGTCGAAGGGCTACTGACGTGGAAATCGTCCTGCCTAGTGAGTCGGCGGTATCCAGCCAACAGCGGATGGTAAACTTCGCTGCGTCTCTTCCCTCGGCAACAGCACGGGAGAGCACGGCCCGGGCCTCCTCTGGGCACTGGGGCAGCACCTGCGCTACCGTATCCCACACAGAGAGGGTGTAGCGGCCCAACAGACATGCAGTGTTTACTGACCGCAGTCCCAAGCTGGAGGAAGAAAACATTTTCTTCCCAAGGTGGTCCAGCTTCTTAGATTCCCTATCGGGCGGTGCGTTAGGGAATGCGCCTTTGGAGGTGGAGGCTTGGACTACCAAGATCTCAGGGGTGGGGTGTTGGGAGAGGAAAGTGGGGTAGCCCGGGGCCGTGCGGTGGCGTCGGGCAATCATCCTGTCCACAGGAGCCCCTGTGTTGGGCCTGGACCAGGTGCCCAAAAGGATGTCCGTGAGGCCTTCATTAAACGGCAGCAGAGGCTCCGAAGAGCTCGCTGCCGGGTGAAGCACCTCTGTCAGGAGGTCAGTCCTGACTGCCACCGTAGGTAGCTCGAGGTAGAGAGCCTCAGCCGCCCTTCGCAACACCACAGCGTATGAAGCTCCCTCCTCCGTAGCCACGATAAGAGGAGACAACATGCCAAGGTCTGGTGAGGTATCCAGACCACTGGCTTCCCCCAGTTCCTCTCTCCAGTCCTGTTCATACACCAACTGGTCGGTTAAAGGGTCCCCAGACCCCTCCCAGTCCTCCTCACCCTCCTCTGGCTGCCAATCTGGTCTCAAAGACCCAGGGTAGAACAGGGGCACAAAAGTACCCACCGGCGTTGGATCCGGCGTTGGTCGATGCCGGTCCGACTCCGTGTCTACCTCGAGGTGGAGGCCGGGGTCGACGTCGGCTGGGGACACAGCCGACGCCGGTGGCGGACGTGGTGCCGATGAAATCGGCGCCGGGGGAGGCGTAACAAGGTCGACTGGCCCCGATCCGGATCCAGGCCTGGATCCAAGGGGACCCTGCGGCGCCGGAGCCGAAGCCGCCGGCCCAGGGCCCCCAGCCGAGTCCGCAGGGCCCGAAGGCGCGCCGGTGGAGTCGGGCTGCCCAAAGATGGCGTGCAACGCTTCGTAAAACTGACGAAGCTGGGCAGGGGTCGCTCCCGGTCCCGGGAAGGGGGGGGAAACCCAGAGCTGACCCTACGGGCTCCGCACACGGAGCCGCGGGAGGGGCACCACCCGCATCCCTCGTTGCGTCGGCCGACGGACAGGGAGAAGTCGAAGAGCGACGATGGTTCTTCGACTTCTTCTTGTGCTTCGACTTACCTGACTCCGAGTGCGAAGACTTAGACGAAGAATGGTGTTGGCTCCACGACCGGTCCCTCGACCTCCTACGCGACAGGGACCTCGAGCGACGCGGAGCCAACTGCCAGGCCTCGAGTAGCTTTCGGGACCGCTCCCGCAAAGATTACGGGGCCATGGTCCGGCAGTCGGAGCACGACTTGAGGTCGTGGTCGCGCTCCAGGCAGTAGAGGCACACGTGGTGCGGATCCGTCACCGACATCAGTTGGTTACAGGACCCACAAGCCTTAAAGCCGGGCATCCTTTGTGCACCAGGAGTCGATGGAATCAAAAAACAAAGTCGACAAAAGACGAGAAAAAGTCAGTCAAAAAGTGACTGGAGGTACCGCTCTTTCCGGATCTGCGCTTGCTGGCGCGGAAAAAGAAAGAACTGACATCAGCGCGCGAGGGCGGCGTCTATGTAGCTGCTGTGACGTCATCCCGGCGACCACAACGCCGACGACTAACGCGGCGTCGACCGACGCCACCTTCTGACGCGCACAGGTACTGCTGATGAAAAAACTTTCCGGATCCAGTCTGACGCCTGGGGGTAATTCTAAGGTAAGGAATCTATTCTATAACTAACTCTTTCTTTCAGATATCAAAATTACCTATCACAAAACGACCTGGTTTTGCAAAGAGGCTCACCTGGGTTTTTGGCCCCACGCACGGCGGCCATCTAGGGAAACCTACGAAACCCAGACATCTTTGAAAACTAGACACCCAGGAGAGTTCAGGGAGATATGGCATGCGTGGACCCCTCAATGTTTTCCTACCCAGAATCCCTTGCAAACCTCAAATTTAGCTGAAAAAAATCTAATTTTTCTCAAATTTCTGTGCCGGAAACTTGTAAGATCACTGGGCTGACACAAATTTCCTACCACCCAGCGTTCCCCCAGGTCTCCTAATAAAAATGGTACCTCACTTGTGTGTGTGGGCCAAGTACCCTTTTTGGGGAGACATCAAAACTACCTATTACAAAACAACCTGGTTTTGCAAGGGGGGGAGCACCTGGGTTTTTGGCCCCGGGCTCAGCAGGCATCTAGGGAAACCTACCAAACCCACACATTTCTGAAAACTAGACACCCTGGGGAGTCCAGGGAGGTATGGCTTGCATGGATCTCTTAACATTTTCCTACCCAGAAGCCCTTGCAAACCTCAAATTTAGCTGGAAAAAAAATCACTTTTTCCACACGTTTGTGTGGGATCACCGTGCTGGCACAAATGTTCTACCACCCAGCATTCCCCTTGTTCTCCCGAGTGCACAAGTTACTAACTTGTGTAACGATATATCTGTAAGAGACAGTAGTTAGTGACAGATTCCTTACCTTAGAATATCCCCAGGCGTCAGGCTGGATCCGGAAAGTTTTTGCGTAGCAGTACCCTTGCGCGTCGGTAGGCGGCGTCGTGCGGCTCCGCGTCCGTCGTCAGCGTCGGGATCGCCGGGATGACGTCGCGGGCAGTACTTAGACGCCGCCCCTGCGCGCTGACGTCAGTTCTGTACACGACTTTCCGCGCCAGGAACGCAGAGCCATGCAAGGAGCGGACATTGGTGTCTGAAAAATACTAGGGCCCTGAAAGGGATGTCCTTAACCCTAGAAAGCAGTTCGCAGAACGGGGAGGATGGGTGGGGCGGTAAGGAATCTGTCACTAACTACTGTCTCTTACAGATATATCGTTACACAAGTTAGTAACTTGTGCATCTGAAAGAGACACGTTAGTGACAGATTCCTTACCTTAGAATAGATACCCCAGCAATACCAACCCCGGTGGTGGGTCTGCGAACAAAGATCAGACAAGGAAGTCTCGGAGAACAGAACGGCCAAAGAAGCCGTCTCTCCGGACCTGGCTGTCAAGGCAGTAATGCTTAGTAAACGTGTGCAACGAGGCCCACGTAGCTGCCTGACAAATGTCCTGTAAAGGGACACCACGTCCTAAATCTGTGGTGGCGGCTGTCGCCCTGGTGGAATGGGCACGCAACCCAACAGGGGGCTCCTTTTTAGCCAAAGAATAACAGGCCTTGATACACAAGACGACCCAGCGGGAGATGGTCCGCTTGTGTACCGCCCGACCTTTTTTGGCGCCCACGTAGCCAACAAAGAGCTGGTCGTCCACCCGGAACTGTTGTGTGCGATTTAGATAAAAAGAAATCGCCCGTTTTGGGTCCAGGCGGTGGAGCCTCTCTTCCTCTCTAGAAGGATGCAGAGGCGGAAAGAAGGTGGGCAAAGTGATGGTCTGCCCAATGTGGAAAGCAGTAACCACCTTTGGCAAGAAGGACGGACGCGTCCTGAGAACAACCATGTCTGGATGTACAGACAGAAAGGGAGGCTTGCAAGAAAGAGCCTGGAGCTCACTCACCCGCCGAGCGGAGGTGATGGCCACCAGAAAGGCTGTCTTCAGAGTCAGAAGACGAAGAGGACAGTTATGCAGAGGCTCAAAGGGAGCGCACATTAAGAAGGTAAGAACCAAATTCAAGTCCCACTGAGGCATTATAAACGGAACAGGAGGAAAGAGGTGAGTAATGCCTTTAAGAAACCTGTTAACAACAGAGGACTTAAAAAGAGAGGGCTGATCAGGAAGCCGGAGGAAGGCCGAGATTGCACAAAGATAGCCCTTGATGGTACCCAGGGCAGAACCCTGTTGGGCCAGAGAAAGAAGGAACAGAAGAACCTCAGAAAGAGGGGCAGAAAGGGGATTCACAGCCTTTGCTGTGCACCATGCCACAAACTTGTTCCACCTGCAGGCGTATACCACCTTAGTGGAGGGACGCCTGGCTGCCAGAATCACATCACAAACTTCGGGAGGCAAGTCGAAAGGAATCAACTGCCGCCGCTCAATCTCCACGCAAGCAGGTGTAGACTGGACAGGTTCGGGTGGAGGACCGTCCCCTGCTGCTGCGACAGAAGATCCTCCCGAAGAGGCAGACGGATCGGGGGATCGACGCTCATACTGAGTAGCTCGGGATACCAAACTCTTCGAGCCCAGTCCGGAGCCACAAGGATGACTTGGGCCCGGTCGCGCCGAATCTTCTTCAACACTCTGGGTAGAAGTGGTATAGGCGGAAAGGCGTACAACAGACCGCAACTCCACTCGCGACGAAAAGCGTCGCCGAGCGAGTGCCGCCTTGGAAATTCCAACGCGCTGAACTGATGACATTGCGCGTTCTCTTCGGTGGCGAATAGACCTAACCAAGGCTCTCCCCACTGTAGAAAGAGTCCTTGCGAGTGAAGACGCCATTCGTGATCCATCATGCACCTGCGGCTGAGTTCGTCCACCCTGGCGTTCAGGTAACCTGCCAGGTGTTGAACCATCAGGAATATGCCCTGATGTTCCAGCCATGTCCAGAGGCGCAGAGCCTCCTGACATAGGGTCCACGACCCCACCCCGCCTTGTTTGTTGCAGTACCACATGGCGGTGGTGTTGTCTGTGAACACCTGCACTACCGTCCCTTTGACAGAGGGAAGGAATGCCTTGAGTGCAAGTCGGATCGCCCGGAGCTCCAGAAGGTTGATATGGAGCCGGGACTCCGCCGGAGACCAGAGGCCTCTGATCTCCGCCTCTCCCATGTGACCGCCCCATCCCAGCAGGGACGCGTCCGTCACAACTGTGTGCTCTGGCTGGGGAAGGGAGAGGGATCTGCCCCTGACCCATTGCCGGTTCGAGAGCCACCACTGCAACTGTCTTGCTGTCCCCTCCGAGATCTGGACGTGATCGGACAGGTTGCCCTGGTGCTGCGCCCACTGGAACTTCAGGTCCCACTGCAGAGCCCGCATATGCCATCTGGCATGATCGACAAGCAGGATGCAGGAGGCCATGAGGCCCAGCAGCCTCAAGGTCATCCGTACCGAAACCCAGGATAGAGGCTGAAAGATCGGAATCATAGCCTGAATATCCCGGACTCGCCGTTCGGGAGGATAGGCCCGAAACTGCGTCGTGTCCAGAACTGCTCCGATGAAAAGGAGCTGTGGAGAAGGAATCAGATGCGACTTCGGCACGTTGATGGAGAACCCGAGCGAGTGCAGGAGTTCGGCCGTAGTCTGGAGGTGGGAGACGACTGCCTGGGACGAGCCCGCCTTCAGCAGCCAGTCGTCGAGGTAGGGGAAGACTGGAACCCCTGCCCGGCGCAGATGAGCTGCGACCACCGCCATCACTTTCGTGAACACCCGAGGGGCGCTGGTAAGGCCAAAAGGGAGCACGGTGAACTGAAAATGCTCGAGGCCCACCGTGAACCGCAGGTAACGCCGGTGGGCCGGCAGGACGGGGATATGAAAATATGCGTCCTGCAAGTCCAACGCTACCAACCAATCTCCAGGGTCGAGGGCAGTCAAGACCTGAGCTAGGGTGAGCATCTTGAACTTCTCTTTCCGGAGGAAGCGATTTACGTTCCGGAGGTCCAAGATAGGACGCATGTCCTCCTTGTCCTTTTGGGCACCAGAAAGTAGTGGGAGTAGCAACCACGACCTACTTCTGGGGTCGGAACGCGCTCGATGGCCCTCTTGGCCAAGAGGGCCGCAACTTCCTTCTGAAGAAGCACCAAGTGATCCCCTGACATGCGGTGGAATTGAGGTGGCATGGCTGGGGGGGTGGTCTCGAAGGGGAGGGAGTAGCCCCTTCGGACAATGTCCAAGACCCACTTTTCCGAGGTGATGGCACGCCAGTGGTGAAGGTGATGGCGGACCCTACCCCCTACTGGCGTGCTGTGCACCTGAAAGGAAGGACTAGGAGGGCTTGGAGGCCGCGGACGGGGCGGGGTTGGTGGCCTGACCCGCACGCTGGTTGCCTGACCCGCCACGGCGGGAGCCACGTCCTCGGCCACGCGAAGACGCTTGCTGCGCGGGCCGGTGGCTGGGCAGCGGACGTGACTGGGCGCCCCTTCCGTGGCCACGAAAGGGGCGAAAAGCAGATGGCTGCGGAGGGCGTACAGCAGAAAGGCCCAGGGACTTGGCCGTAGCCCGTGAGTCCTTAAAACGCTCCAGCGCATGGTCTGCCTTGTTCCCAAAAAGACCGACCCCATCAAAGGGCATGTCCATAAGAGTGTTTTGGACATCACCCGAGAAACCAGTGGTTCTCAGCCAGGCGTGACGGCGCAGCGCCACTGTCGTTGCAATTGATCTGCCCAGCAAGTCGGCGGTATCAAGGCCACATCTGATGGTGTATTTAGCCGCATCTCTTCCTTCCGCAATGGCGCGGGAAAGCAGTGTCTGGACCTCCTCAGGACACTGGGGCAAAGCTTGCGCCACCGAGTCCCACAGAGAGTGGGAATATCGGCCCAAAAGGCAAGCGGTGTTGACAGACCGCAAGCCAGCACTGGAGGAAGAAAAGACCTTCTTCCCAAATTGATCCAGGCGTTTGGATTCCCTATCCGGAGGAGCGGTAGGGAAGGCGGTTTGGGAAGCAGAGGCTTGGACAACCAAGCTCTCAGGAGAGGGGTGTTGGGAGAGGAACAGGGGGTCGCCCGGAGCGGGGCGATGGCGTCGGGCCACGTTCCTATCCACAGGAGCCCCTGTGGCGGGCTTGGACCAGGTGCCAAAAAGAACGTCGGAAAGCGCGTCATTAAACGGCAGCAGTGGCTCCGAGGAGGTAGCCGCCGGCTGAAGCACTTCCGTCAGGAGGTTAGTCCTGACAGCCACCGTAGACAGTTGGAGGTGTAAGGCCCCAGGTGTTCTACGCAACACCGTTGCAAAATTTGCTCCCTCCTCCGTTGCCACGGAAGGAGGAGACAGCATGCCAGAGTCAGGGGAGGTGTCCAGACCACTGGCATCCCCAAGTTCCTCAGCCCAGTCCTGTTCGAACTCACACTGCTGTGTGAGAGGGTCATCCGACCCCTCCCAGTTCTCTTCGTCCTCCTCAGGTTCAAAATAAGGAGAAGGAGGGACACGCGGGACCCAAGGTCTCATCGGCGTCGGAGCCGGCGTCGAGCGACGTCGGTCCGGCGCTGTGTCCGGATCCGGAGAGAACTGGGGAACGTGGCCACCCCGAGCCCCGGGCGGCGTCGGGAACGGCACCGGAGACATCGGCGCCGGCGGAGGTGTAGTTAGGTCAACCGGCGTCGATGGGGGTTGCAGCAGCACCGGAGCCGGGATCGAGGCCGGGGCCGGGACCGAGGCTGGTGTGACAGGCAGCGCCGGGACCGGAGTCGCCGGCGGCGCCGTGGAAACCCCATCAGGGCCCGCAGGCGCACCGGGGGGACCTTGAGGCCCGAAGAGGCGGGCCATGGCCGACAGGAATTCCTGGATCTCGGCCGGAGTCGCCCCCGAACCCGGGAAGGACGGGTAATGCAGGGGCGGCTCCACAGGCACTCCCGGAGCCGCGGGGACGGTGCCGACAGGAGCCTCAGCCGCGTCGCGAGACCGGCGAGGCGAAGCGAAGCCGTCGAGCGATGACGCTTCTTAGACTTTTTATGCTTCGACTTACCGGAGGAGTGCGAAGACTTGGACCCCGACGACCGATGAGGACTCCGCGACCGGCCCCTCGACCTCTCACGTGACCGGGGCTTGGTGTGGCGCGGAGCCGACTGCCGGACCTCGAGGAGCTTTCGAGACCGCTCTCGCAAAGCCTTCGGGTGCAAGGCCCGGCAGTCGGGGCACGACTTCGTGTCGTGGTCACGGCCGAGGCAGTAGAGACACTCTAAGTGCGGGTCTGTGATCGACATCATGCGACCACAGGCGTTGCAGGGCTTGAAGCAGGGCATCCCTACGACACCTTCGGAGTCGAGAGACTCGTTTAGAAAAACTGTGAAAAATCACCAAAAATTTAGTCAAAAAATGACTAGGGCACTGCTCTTCCCGGATCTGCGCTTACTGGCGCGGAAAAAGAAGAACTGACGTCAGCGCGCAGGGGCGGCGTCTAAGTACTGCCCGCGACGTCATCCCGGCGATCCCGACGCCGACGACGGACGCGGAGCCGCACGACGCCGCCTACCGACGCGCAAGGGTACTGCTACGCAAAAAACTTTCCGGATCCAGCCTGACGCCTGGGGATATTCTAAGGTAAGGAATCTGTCACTAACGTGTCTCTTTCAGATAAAATGATACCAAAATGTTGTGAGATCCACGCAAGTCACACCTCGCTGGACTCCCCTGGGTATCTAGTTTTCAGAAATGTCTGTGTTTGGTAGGATTCCTTAGATGGGCACTGAGCCCGGGAGCAAAAAAGCAGGTGACCCCTTGAAAAACTAGGTCGTTTTGTGATAGTTAGGCACCTGTATTTTTGGTCCAGGGTTTGCAGACATCTAGGGGAACCTAAAAAAAAACCAGAAAATTCTGAAAACTAGACAGCAGTGGGACTACAGGGAGGTGTGGCTTGTGTTGATCCCCCAACATTTTCCTTCCAAATATTTGCTGCAAACCTCAAATTTAGCTAAAAAGTCACACTTTCCTCTAATATCTGTGTGGGAAAGTTGTGGGATCACTGCATGGCACAAATTTCCTACCACTCAGCGTTCCCCTCAGTCTCCCGATGAACAAGTTACTTACCTTCGGTAATGATTTATCTGTAAGAGACATATATTAGGTATAGATTCCTTACCTTAGAATTACCCCCAGGCGTCACACTGGATCTGGAGATTTTTTTTCTCTAGCAGTACCCCTGCGCGTTGGTAAATGGCGTCGGTCGACTCCGCATCCGTCATCGGCGTCGTGATCACCGGGATGACATCGTGGTTTCTATTTAGACGCCGCCTCTGTGCCCTGACGTCAGTTCTGACATGACTTTCCACGCCAGAAGCACAGAGCCCTGGTGCATAAAACTAGGGCTCTGAAAGTGAGTCCCTTACACTAGAAGTCAGTTCGCAGAACGGGGAGGATGGGCGGGGCGGTAAGGAATCAATAACTAATGTAGGTCTCTTACAGATATATCGTTACAGAAGGTAAGTAACTTGATCATCTGAAAGAGACTATTAGTTATAGATTCCTTACCTCAGAATAGATACCCCAGCAATACCAACCTCGGAGGTGGGTCTGCGAACCAAGTTCACACCAGAAAATCCTGGAGAACAGAACGGCCAAAGTAGCCGTCTCTCTGGACTTGGCTATCCAGGCAATAATGTTTGGTGAACGTGTGCAGTGATGCCCACGTGGCTGCCTGGCAGATGTCAATGAGCGGGCCCACGTCCCAAAGCAGTAGTGGCTGCCGTCGCCCTGGTAGAGTGGGCGTGCAGTCCCACTGGAGGTTCCTTTTTCAACAAGGAGTAGCAGATTTTGATGCATAGGACAACCCATTGAAAGATGGTGCGTTTTTGTACGGCCTGACCTTTCTTGGCGCCCACATAACTAATGAAGAGTTGATCATCAACCCGGAAATCTTTAGTGCGGTCTAGATAAAATGACAGCGCACGTTTAGGGTCCAGACAATGGAGTCTCTCCTCCTCCTTGGAAGGGTGCGGAGGTGGGAAGAAGTTGGGCAAAGTGATGGTCTGTCCTGTGTGGAAAGAGGTAACCACTTTGGGTAGAAAAGAGGGCCTAGTGCGAAGGACAATCTTGTCCGGATGGACTGCAAGAAAAGGAGGCTTGTAGGATAGAGCATAAAGCTCACTCACCCTGCGAGCAGAGGTGATGGCAATCAGGAAAGCAGTCTTTAAAGTAAAAAGTCTAAGAGGACAGTTATGTAATAAGACAAGATTCAAGTCCCACTGGGGCATTATGAAAGGAGGAGGAGGAAAGAGATGAGTAATGCCCTTTAGAAATCTATTTACAATAGGGGACTTGAAAAGAGAAGGCTGATCAGGAAGGCGAAGAAAGGCAGATATGGCCGAAAGATAGCCTTTAACAGTGCCCAGGGCAGAGCCCTACTGGGCTAAAGAAAGGATTAACAAGAGTACCTCAGAAAGAGGGGCAGAAAGGGGAACCACAGCCTTTGCTGCGCACCATGCTACAAACTTGTTCCATCTACAGGCGTATACAGACTTGATTGAGGGACGCCTGGCTGTCAAAATGACATTACAGATTTCGGGCAGAAGGTCAAAAGCTGTCAACTGCCGCCGCTCTATCTCCACGCAAGGAGGTGGAGGCTGGACAGGTTCGGGTGGAGGACTGTCCCCTGCTGCGGTGACAGAAGATCCTCCCGAAGAGGCAGTCTGATCGGAGGATCGATGGCCATGCTCAAGAGCTCGGGGTACCAGACTCTTCGTGCCCAGTCAGGAGCCACAAGAATGACTTGGGTCAATCGCGCTTGATCTTCTTCAGCACTCGGGCCAGAAGTGGTACCACCGGAAAGGCGTACAGGAGGCTGCAATTCCACTCGCGACAAACGTCGGCGAACGAGTGCCTCCTTGGAAATTCCTCTGCGCAGAACTGCTAACACTGCGCGTTCTCTTTGATGGTGAACAGATCTAACCAAGGCTCTCCCCACTGCTGAAAGAGACCTTGCACCACCTCCGAGTGAATACGCCATTCGTGATCCATCATGCACCGACGGCTGAGCTAGTTCGCCCTGGCATTCAGAGAACCCACCAGGTGCTGAACCACCAGGGACATGCCCTGATGTTCCAGCCATGTCCAAAGGCGAAGAGCCTCTTGTCATAGGGTCCACGACCCCACCCCCCCCTGTTTATTGCAGTACCACATGGCGGTGGTGTTGTCTGTGAACACCTGCACTACTCTTCCTTTGATAGAGGGAAGGAATGCTTTTAGTGCCAGAAGAATTGCCCGGTGTTCCAAAAGGTTGATGTGGAATCCGGACTCCGTAGGAGACCAGAGTCCTCTGATCTCCACCTCTCCTATTTGGCCGTCCCATCCCAGGAGTGACGCATCGGTCACCACTGTCAGCTCTGGTTGGGGAAGGGAGAGGATCCGCCCCTGACCCAATCTTGGTTCGTAAAGCACCACTGCAATTGGCGTGCAGTCCCCTCTGAGATGTGGACGACATCTGAAAGGTTGCTCTGATGCAGCGCCCACTGGAACTTCAGGTCCCACTGCAGATCCCGCATATGCCACCTGGCATGATCCACCAGCAGGATGCAATGAGACTCAGCAGCCTCAGGGTCATTCTCACCGAAATCCGGGATAGAGGCTGAAACATCGGTATCATAGGCCGAATATCCCGGACTCGCTGTTCGGGAGGTTAAGCCCGAAACTGCGCCGAATCCAGAACCGCTCCGATGAAAAGGAGGTTCTAAGAGGGAGTCAGGTGTGACTTCGGCACGTTGATAGTGAACCCCAGCGAATGCAGGAGGTCCGCCGTAGTCTGGAGGTGGGAGACGACAGCCTGGGGCGAGCTCGCCTCAACAGCCAGTCGTCGAGATAGGGCAAGACTGGAACCCCTGATCTACGCAGATGAGCTGCGACCACCACCATCACTTTCGCGAACACCCGAGCGGCGCTAGTAAGGCCAAAGGGGAGCACGGTGAACTGAAAATGCTCGTGACCTACCATGAACCGTAGGGTATATTTGGAAATATGTGCCCAGCAGTCTAACGCTACCATCCAGTCTCCGGGGTCGAGGGCAAACAGGACCTGAGCCAACGTGAGCATCTTGAACTTCTCCTTCCGGAGGAAGCGGTTGAGGGCCCTGAGGTCTAAGAGAGGGCGCAGGCCTTTGTCCTTCTTGGGTACCAGAAAGTAGTGGTGTAGCAATCATGTCCTACTTCTGGAACAGGGACCCTTTCGATAGCTCCCTTGGCCAAGAGAGCTGCAACTTCCTGGCAGAGAAGGGCCAAGTGATCCTCCGACATGCGATGGAAGGATGGTGGCATGGAGGGAGGGGTAGTCTTGAAGGAGAGGGAGTAGCCCCTTCGGACTATCTGCAAAACCCACCTGTCCGACGTGATGTGTGCCAGTGGGGGAGGTGATGGCGAATCCTGCCGCCCACTGGCCTCTGGTGGCCCTGAAAGGTCAGACTAGGAGGCTGCTGCAGGGGGGTTATGAGTGGACTGGCCCGCTCGCTGGCCCCCAGACTCGCGAGGTTACTGGGTCCCACATCCGCGGCCACGCACAGGCTGGGCAGCTTGCGTGAACCGGTGGCTAGACGGGGCCAAACGTGGTGGGGCACCCCTTCCGTAGTCACGAAAGGGGCGAAAAACAAACTGCGTGGGGCGAGAGGTTGCAGCGAGGCCCAAGGATCTGGCCATAGCCCTAGAATCCTGAAAGCGCTCGAGCGCCGAGTCTGCCTTATCACCGAAAAGGCAACGGCATCAAAGGGCATGTCCAGTAAGGTGGATTGGACATCCCCAGAAAAAACAGACGTCCTCAACAAGGCGTAGCGCCTCAGGGCTACTGACGTGGAAACCGTTCTGCCCAGTGAGTCGGTGGTATCGAGCCCACATCTGATTGTGAATTTGGCTGCATCTCTACCATCTGCCACTGCGCGGGTGAGAACGGCCCGGGCCTCCTCCGGACACTGTGGCTTCACCTGCGCAACTTTATCCCACACTGTATGGGAATAACGGCCCAAGAGGAATGCAGTATTCACAGACCGCAGCGCTAAGCTGGCGGAAGAAAACATCTCCTTCCCAAGATGGTCTAGCTTCTTGGATTCCCTATCTAGGGGAGCAGTAGGGAATGTGCCCTTAGAGGGCGAGGCTTGGACCACCAAGCTCTCAGGGGTTGGGTGTTGGGAGAGTTAAAGTGGGTCGCCCGGAGCCGGGCGGTGGCGTCCCGCAATCATCCTATCCAGAGGAGCTCCTGTGCTGGGCTTGGACCAAGTGCCCAGAAGGATGTCTCATTGAACGGCAGCAGGTGCTCGTGAGAGGCCGCTGCCGGCTGTAGCACCTCAGTCAGGAGGATAGTCCTGACTGCCCCCGTAGGAAGCTCAAGGCTCAAGGACTCAGCCGCCCTACGCAACACCACAGCGTAGGAGGCTCCCTCCTCCGTGGCCACGGTAGTGGGAGAAAGCATACCAAGGGCTGGGGAGGTATCCAGACCACTGGCCTCACCCAACTCCTCTCTCCAGTCTGGCTCTTTTAGCTGGTCTGCCAGAGGGTCAACAGACCATTCCCAGTCCTCCTCACCCTCCTCTGGCTGCCACTCAGGGCGATAGGGAACGCTAGGGTAGAACAGTGGTACAAAAGTACCGGTCGGCGCCGGTCCGGCTCCGTGTCCAAGTCGCGGGGAAGGCCTGGGTCGACGCCGGCCGGGCACACAACTGGCGTCAGAGGTGGCGGAGGCAGTTAGTGGAATCTGTGCCGGAGGAGGTGTCGTGAGGTCAACCGGCACCGATCCGGATCCAGGCCTGGATCCTTGGGTGCCCTGCGGTGCCGAGGCCAGAGCCGCCGGCATTGAAGGCCTAGAGCCCCCATCCGAGTCCGCGGGGCCCGAATGCGTGCCGGCGGAGTCGGGCTGCCCAAAGATGGAGTGGAGGGCTTCGGAAAATGCACGAAGCTGGGCAGGGGATGCTCCGGCTCCCAGGAAGAGAGGGAAGCTCGGAGCCATCCCAGTAGGGTCCGCGGGCGGAGCCGTAGGACGATGAACTTCCGCGTCCCGCGTCGTGTCAGCCGACGGACGGGGAGAAGGCGAAGAGCGACGGTGCTTTTTCGCGTTCTACTTGTGCTTTGACTTACCTGATGGCGAAGACTTCGAGGAGGAATGATGGTGGTGACTACGTGACCGGTCTCGCGACCTCCCTCTTGACCGTGACCTTGAGCGGCGCGGAGATGACTGCCTGGCCTCCAGAAGCTTTCCGGACCGCTCCCGCAAAGACTTCGGGTTCATGGCCCAACAGTCGGAGCATGACTTCGGGTCGTGGTCGCGCTCCAGGCACCAGAGGCACACGAGGTGCGAGTCCGTGACCGACATCAACTTGTGACAAGAGTCACAAGGCTTGAAGTCGGTCTAACGATGGGACATCCCTACGTGCTAATATAAATAAACAAAGAGAGAGAAAAGGACTAGAGGAACCGCTCCTGGTTCCCCAAGAAATGATACCATCAACAAAAAAGGAGCAATTCCAGGAAGGATTACTGCTTTGTATTAACTTAAAAAGGAAAAGATTCCTCTCTCTTTGTTTATTTATATTGTGGCAGCGTACAGCTGCGAGAGATTTCAAAAAATTCTTTTGGAGACGTGATTATTTAACCACACACCCCCAATCATGGTGGAGAATCAAGGTTTAACCTTTACAGATGAGGAGGTGAATGAAATCCTTTCAGGTCCCTCCCTTGTTGCAGACCCAAACATAGCCCAAACTATCGCTCAGACAACAGATTGGAACAGAGTAGAAGAGGAATAGGATCAGGACTATTTTACATGGCATATAGTATAAAGAGAACTTAACCCAGTCTAAAATACACAAATTTCAAAAAGACCTGAAACGTTTCTCTTACACCAAAACGTATCCTTATGCCGACCCAGAATTTATCCCACCCACTAAGAACGACAGAAATTCTGATCTATCTGATGACTCCTCCTCCACAAACAGTGGCTCAAGTGGTGGGAGCATCAAATCAAGATAGAGAGGGAAGAACCGCTTCCAGAATTGGCAACAACCATGGCAGAACTACCCCCCACCAGGGATGGGAGTCTACCCTGGCCAATTCAACCCAACCCAACAACATCCTATGTACGGATGGAACCCAGCCTTTCCACAACCACAACCCCTCGTCCCAACTAACACTTACAGGCCTCCTTTTTTAGTGAGAGGCAGGAGAGGAAGAGGAAGAAGAAAGGGGACAAACCAGGTACATTGGGAGGACGACGGCCCAATAGGAAATTACACCAGGAACAAAACACGGGAACCACAGGCAGGGACCAGTACCAACAGAACCTAATAAGCAATCTATTGTCTCTCACTTTGACACCTGCTGAAGAGTAGGTATTGAACAAAGGCCTGGGTTTCGTACCAACTGCCCGCTTAGATAAGTTTAACCTACATTGTGAATTATCGGAATTCTTTAGAAAGCTCAGGTTAAAAGCTTTCTTTGAGAGACAGGGTCTGAGAGAAGATTCTAATCTTTCAGGTGATACTGGGTTAAGTCTAAAGTCTACATTCTGCCCCCCCAACATACCACACCTGTAGAAATTCTAACCTTTGAGCAGGCTGTGTTCAATGATATTGAAAACATGGGAGTCAAAGAAAACTTTCACAACATGAGCAAAGAAGAGACTGCGGCTCTCAAACAGTTACAGAGCAATGACGCTATTGTGATCAAACAAGCAGACAAGGGCGGGGTAATGGTCTTGCAGAACAAACTAGACTACCAAAGAGAATGCCAACCCCTGTTGGATGATCAGAAAAACTATGAACTTTTAAAAACTAACCCCACCCAGGCTTTAAAAAACAAGATCAAAGTCCTGGTTGACTTTGCAGAGATGAGTGGCCACATCTCCAAACACGAGGCAGATTTTTTGGTAACAGGAGAAGAAAAAATCCCTTATTTCTACACGTTACCAAAGATACACAAGAACAGAACCCCCCCTCCAGGCCGCACGATTGTCTCAGGGATAGGTTCCCTTTTGGAACCATTATCACGGTTCTGTGACTTCTTCTTGAAACCGCTAGTACAGAACACCACGGCTTACCTGAAAGACACTGAAAGTCTTCTGAACCTCCTGAAAGAGATCAACGTGGATAGCGAGTCGACCCTCCTAGTGAGTCTCAACATCAAAAGTCTGTATACCAGCTTGCCCCAAGATGATACCATTGAGGTCATCAGTAGAGGCTTAGCTGAGGCTGCTTGGGATTTTCGGACACCAAAAGCTTTCATCATTGAGTGTGCGAAACTAGTGCTCAAAGAAAATTTCTTTCAATTTGAGGGGGACCTGTTCCTCCAAATAAACGGGACTTCAATGGGCAGCACGTTTGCCCCTAGTGTAGCGGGTTTGTATGTCTACGACTTTGAGAAAAAATTCATCCTTCACGACAACAACCCCTATGGTTCTGGAGAAGGTACATAGATGAAGTCCTGCTTATCTGGCAAGGACCTGGCGAAGTTCTTCAGGACTTTCTGGAACGGATCAACAGATGCAACAAAAACCTTAAGTTTACCCACTCTGTAGACGACAAGGAAATGGTTTTGTTAGACATAACCATCACTAAAGAACATGGCAGATTGGAGACAGAAACGTACCATAAACCCACTGCCAAAAATGACCTTTTAAAATTCGATAGCTTCCATCCCAGAGCACTAAGGGAAAACTTACCCTTTGGGCAATTCCTCCATCTGAGGAGGAATTGTAGCAAGCTAGGAGACTACCAGAACCAAGCAGCGGACCTGTCTAAAAAAATAATGACCCGAGGTTACCCTGACAAAATACTAAGCATGTGCCAAAAACGGGCTAGGAATCAACCACGGGAAGCACTTCTAGAAGAAAATCCAATAACCGCAACAGAAATCCCACTAACGTGTGTGACAACCTTCAGCACTATTTCCAACTCAGTAACGAAATTCATAAACAAACACTGGAAAATATTACAAACAGGCAACAGAAAATGGGAAAAACCATTATTTTCATTTAAAAGAGCTAGGAGCCTAAGGGACTCCTTGGTCTCCACCCGTACTAAAAAGGTGGACATGGAACAGACTACGTCAGTACTCAACGCCTGGGGCCTCCCCAGCGTGACTGGACACTTTACCTGCGTGAATTGTAGTGTCTGTCACCTCACGACCGCCGTGAAACATCTTGATTTTGAACCAAATAAGATCTGGACACTAAGAGTGCATACAAACTGGAACTCAGCCAATGTGGTATACTTCATAACCTGCCCCTGTGGACTTAGGTATATAGGGATGACAAGCAGAAAAGTGAAACAATGCATCTGCGAGCACCGCAGTAACATTATGTGCAAGAAATACACAACAAAAATGACAGAACATTTTTTTTACAGACAGGTCACACAACCAATGATCTAAGATGGACACTCATTGAACAGATAAAAACCTGAGGGAACACACAGAAATTCCTCTTAGAAAAAGAACAAAGATGGATATATAGGCTCTCGACTCACAAACAAGGTCTGAATGATAACATCCCCTGGAACTCACTGAACCATAAATAAGTATAAGACATGGTATCCCAGATTTAGGCTAGACCTAACATAGATGGGAGGAGGTTGGATTATAAACTGTATAACCTCAGCCATGCAAACTGTATACCCTCAGCCATGAAACAGTAAGAGATCATACACACTTAGGGCTTGGACGAGGGCCAACTCATTTTGAGACCCCTTACATAACTGGGTGGAGGGTCAACAAGCTCTGTATCCTCAGCGGGTTTGCGCACTTTAGGCCGATTTATAAAGCAGTTTTGACTACAGAAGGCTTTTTAAACCCACTACGTTGGACATCAACATGAAGAGTTTACCCGGCACACTCTACCCTACACATACCATATTTATATGTCTTTGTTTGTTTCCCGTAGGTTGCTAAATAAAGCTTTTTGAACTCAAAAGTATTTTGCACACAACTATTTTGGGCAGGATAGTCAGGAGTTAACTCCTCTGAGCCGACGTTATCAAGCATTGCGTGACGACGCGCACGTAACCCAGCAACACGCCCCTGTGCTGACGTCATCATGCGCAACACAACGACGGGCACTGGACCCGACCACTAACACAAACACAAAGGCTTTTAAGTATGCCCTGCCTGGGAAACCAACTATCCTCGGGATCCCGGGACTGCAATAGGTGCTTCAGGCGGGCGCTGATCCTTGACGAAGTAAGTAAGGACTTCAGTCCAACCGCACGCCAGCTAATGCTTAAGGCCTATTTTATACCTTATATTCCATCTTACTCGTAGGGATTGACAATAGGCAACGCCCCCCGGCAGGATCCATGAGGTTCTGCATTTTTGCGTCTTGAGTAAGCCTGGTTACATTATTGTCTCCGCCATGACCGTACAAATTACATAGCTTGCACTATGTTTTTAAATAGGAATCACTTTCCCGTTTTTTTTAATCACTTTTATCTCCTAGATCACAACACACGAGCCCAAAAATCTGGGACCCTCCCCGGCACAAAGAAGGGGAAATTTCGAGTTAAAACCAACTCTCTTTTAAGATAAACCACACTTCAACTAGTACGTGTGGATAAAATGTGGAGAATCTGAATACTTTACAGTTCTCCCCAGAGCACACACCACACTCACACTTGTGTGGGTGTAAGCATGCGCATGTCGTTTGTTAAGGGCCACCTGTAACCATGAGTGCCCGGACACGGATTGAGCAACACGGGTGATGAGAGATAGTTGCTGAGATCCAGGCACGTGGATCGATATTTCTCACCATTTGCGCTGATGAGTGTGATTACTGCGATGAAATGCATGAGAGTTATTAAACGTATTAATCTCATGCAGTGTCTTTTCTTTCAGAATTCAATGAGTACGAGCAGAACCGTAAGTTGGCGGTCAGTCTCGTATAACGTGGGTACACCTTAGCGAGTGCACGCCGAATCACTTGCACTGGTCCTGAAGAAAGCCTTGCGACTTCGCACGAGAAGGCTGAAACATGTAGACCTTGTCACTAATACACCACGGATGTCAATGGTCAATTTAACCATAGAGAACATCCACCTATGTTTTTATTCTTGTCCTATGACCCCACCATTAACATTCTTGGTTGCATAGAGACAATTTTAAATCACTTCTCACTGTTCACGTTGCACAAAAAAACCCGCTCCACTGTAATCAGGCGTCGTAGCACACCCGGGAGGCACTCGGCCCCTCGGGTGGGAACCCAATGATGAAGCATGTAACCAACTAGGTTGGTGAGTGAGGGTTCTTTTTAAAAAGGAATCTTAGTAATCATTCCTGGAATTGCTCCTTGTTTGTTGATGTAACATCCCTACGTGCACCAGGAGTGAAACGACTCAAAAAAGTCGAAAAAGTGTTCGTCAAAAAATGACTAAGGGTACCGCTCTCTCCGGATCTGCGCAGGCTGGCGCGGAAAAAGAACTGACGTCAGCGAGCAGGGGCGGCATCTAAGTCGATACCGCGATGTCATTCTGGTGATCACGACGCCGACGAAGAACGTGGAGTCGACCGACGCCACCTACCGACACGCAGGGGTACTGCTGAGAAAAAATTCTCCAGATCCAGTCTGACGCCTGGGGGTAATTCTAAGGTAAGGAATCTATAACTAATAGTCTCTTTCAGATAGCCACTTTTACTTGCGAAGATGTCTTAGAAAGTAAAGGAGTTTGTCAGCTTCTGTGTCACCTGTCAAGCCAGTGGCAAAACAGGTGGACACCCAAAGGCCCCCTTAATTACACTACTAGAGGTTGGGGTTCGCTTTGTAAGGGTAGGTGTTAGAACTGGGGGTCTCTAGTTGGCAGAGGTAGGGACCTTTGACCAAATAGGGACCCTTGCTTCTACGTCAGGGCAAAGGAGTTACACTACTGGATAACCCCTACTCACCCCCTTGGTAGCTTGGCACGAGCAGACAGGCTTATCTCAGAGGCAGTGTGTTAAGCATTTGTGAACACATACAGTAATACAGTGAAAACTACAGATGGACACCACACAGGTTTTATAAAAATAAGTATTCTTTATATAGACTTATCACAAGACCACAAACGACAAAAATCCACAATACTGTACTCAAAATTGACTTAAAGATGGTAGAAGTAACTTAGTTCAAGTTGATGGTAAGTGCGACAAAGTTCTCACAAAAGTACCTGGATGCGTAACGCAAAACAAACAAAAGGTTCGCAGGGATGGAGATGCGTCGGTTCCTTGCTTCGGGGGAGACGATGCGTCGCGCCTCAATGCTTGCGCAGAGTAGGGGATGCCTCTTGTTCCTTACCGGAGAGGAGGTGATGCCTTGATTCTCGGATTGCGTTCCAGGTTGCGATGCGGCACGATGGCGCTTCGATGCGATGAGACGATCCGGTGCGATGCGATAGATGGCGCCCTTGATGCGACGACGTGAAGATGATGCGTGCACGCCCGGCGGCCGTGCGGCGACTCTGTAACTTTGGAGCCGCGACAGGCCCTGCGACACGCTTCTCCGGTGATGCGACGGCGACCCTTGCGGTGGCGACGCGCTTCTCCGGTGATGCGTCGGGTAACAGTTTTGACGAAGGCTCGCTTCTCTGGTGATGCGGCGGCGACCTCTGCGGCGGCGACACGCTTCTCCTGCGATGCGACGGCAACAGCTGCGACTGCGACACGCTTCTTCTCGTTGAGTCGCGCTTCCAGCTCCCAGCGACACGCAGGCTTCTGCAGACAGAATTCCCAGCAAGGAAATTCAGAGGGGAGCTGGTGGTGAAGTCTTTTGTCCCTGAGACTTCAGCAGGAGGCAAGCACAAGTTCAAGCCCTTGGAGTAATATTCTGCAAGATGATGAAAGTTCTTTAAAAGTTCCTTCTCCTCTCCTTGGCACTGAAGACACCACTGTAGGCCAACCCAGCAACACAGCACACTGGCAGGGGGGCAGTCCAACTCCTACAGCTTCCTTTGGTTCTTCTCCTTGGCAGAGGTTCGTCTTGTTGTTCCAGAAGTGATCTAAAATTCTGGGGTCAGGGCCCCAATATTTATACTGCAAAATCCTTTGTCCTCTGAGGGCAGAGGGGCCTTTGCCTAGTCAAAACCAGTTCTGTGCAGTCCTGGAGCACTTTGTTTACAGGACTCCATCTTTCCTTTCACAGTGTAGGCCAGGGACATCAGACGCACCACAGGAGGTGGAGCCAGCATTGTGGAGGGAAGGCACAGCCCTATTCAGGTCCCAGGTGCAACTCCTCCCACCCATCTACATGCAGATCTCTCTATTCAGCCCTGTGCTGACTCACCCTGCCTCCTGGAATCCCCCAGCCCCTGTCACTCACAAAGCCAGACACACAATACACAACCTAGCAGAGGCAGGCTTGGACAGTTAGGCAAGAAAATACCTACTTTCTAAAAGTGGTATTTTGAAACACAGAATGTTAAAACCAACTTTACTAAAAGATGTATTTTATCATTCTGAGTTCAGGCATACTAAATTCGTTTTTCTACCATGTTCCCTGGGTCAGTTAGGATTACAAGATGTTATAATCAAACTGCCCATTCTGGCCTTTGGGGAACAGGTAGCCTTGCAATAGTGAAAAACGAAAATGGCTGTAATTCACTATTAGGACATGCCACGCACACCAGGGCATGTCCTACCTTATACTTACAATGCACCCTGCCCTTGGGCCTACCTTAGGGGTGTCTGATAAGAAGATAAGGGAAGGTTTAGGGACTGGCAAGTGGGTGCACTTGCCAAGTCGACATGGCAGTCACAGACTGCACACAGGCTCTGCAATGGCAGGCCTGAGACACACTTTACAAGCTGCTCCTGTGGGTGGCACAACCAGTGCTGCAAGCCCACCAGCAGCATTTGATTTACAGGCCCTGGGCACACCTGGTGCACTATACTAGGGTCTGACAAGTAAATCAAATAATCCAATCATGGAGTCACTAATCCATACATCAATTTACAATAGGGAGAGCATATGCACTTTAGCACTGATCAGCAGTGGTAAAGTGCCCAGAGTCATAAAACCAACAAAAACAGGTCAGAGAAAAATACGGGAGGAAGGCAAAAAGTTCAGGGATGACCCTGCAAAAAGGGACAAGTCCAACACAACCCCCTTCCAGCCAAAACGCAGGGGAGACCAATTACTACCCTGATGGGCTTCTCTGCTTTGGGCGATAGAACATGGACCCTGGCCCGCAACAGCAGGGGCATACTCCAGTTCTATGCCAATCTGAGCCTATTTGGGTCCCTCTGTCCATACTCTCAGGGCCCACCAAGCTAACCCCTGGGGAACCCTTCTCCTCACCTGTGGACACCATCTGTGCAGCACCTAACCTTATCTTGCTCACAAGTGTGTCCCAACAGACAGACAGCAAGCCACAGTGGCCACTGACCGTAGTCAGTGATGAGACCCAGGCCTTATGCCTCTCAGGGTTCTCAAACCTCTGTGGCGTCAGAGAGCGGGGGGCTGTAGCCCCAGGTGCTTGGCACCCTTTGTCCACTCTCCCTCCTGTCAGGTCAGGTATGACATCCTGACACTGACCTACCAGCCCCGGGCCTGTACCCGGCGGCTGGACTGGAGACTGGGGTGGGCTTTCCCACACCCGGTCCTCCTCCTCCTCGTTGGGGCTCTGTACCCTCTCACCTGGAGTGGTACCCCCTTCCAGAATTGCCAGGGCACCTGTGGCAGGTGTCCTGCACAATTTGCCCACCAGTTCAGGGGTTCTATCCTGCAACTGGGCGTCCAGGTCAGGGGGGACACCCCGAACCTGGCCCTCCAACCTAGGGTCTAAACCCTCCAGTTGAACCGGGGTCAGAGGCGAGGGCTCCCTCCCTCTGCACCCCCTTCCAGAGTACTGCACCCTCCCATCAGGAGCGGTACCCCCAGAAGACAAATCGGTCAGGACACTGTTTACAGTTGTCCCACCCTCCAGGTCAGACAACACCTGAACCTGGCTTCCCAACCCAGGGACCAACCCCTGCGGTTGAACACTTGCCCGGCGCACCAGGACTTCATTGGGAGCACGTATGCCCCCCCCGAGGGTGACACACAACTCATGTGTCGTGTGACAGTCTGTCTGGCACAGATCTCCCGACCCCTGTCCATCTGACAGCGCGTGAAGATCCCCCAGGACAGAAGCGGTGTCACCATGGTCATTCATTGGTGACTCAGCCCTTCTGGCTGGCCCCTGATCCACTGGTTCTTCCACTGGGGACTCTTTCCCCCTCTCACCCCTCAATCTGGACTTCTGCACCCTCCACTTAGGAGTGGCACTGCCAGACACCAGAACTGATGGAGGCCTGCTTACAGACACTCCCAGTTCACCAGACACTAGGGGATCCCCTTCAACGGGCGGCCCATCAGGACAGACTAGGCTCCCCACCTGGTGTTCCCTTAAAGAACCATCCACGCCCTGAGACTGGGTTTCGGGCACCTGGGGACACGCAGCCCCACACTCACTCCGTCTCCTCTGAGACAGGACGTGAGCCCCTACACCCCTCCCACTACACCGGGACCTAGCTGGGCTACTCTGAACCATTTGCACCACTCTGGGTTGGAAGATACCTGAGCCACTCCCCTTAGGGTCATTCCCCAATGCCTCTTTAGACCCTCTGGAATCCACCAAAAGGTCTGCCTCCAATGTGAGCTCCTGGGGTCAGAGAACTCACTCTCCAACAGGTGTTGGCATAGCTCTGGAAAACAGGACTTACAATATGCTCTCCCACAATTGGATCACACAGCCCCCTACAAGGGTTAACCAAACTATCCTCCACCTCACCATCCAGTGCCTCGTACACGTACTCCACACCACTCTCCTGAGATTGGCAAGACAGTATCTGACTGTCTCTGTCACTCAACCCACACTCTTCTGGGCGGTCTCCACATTCACACACCAGGACTTCAACCATGGGGGAACCTCCTCCCTGCTCCTCTCAGCTAGAGTCAGTGGAGTGTCCCTCCCAACACTAGGACCATGAACCCCTGCGCCAGTGCCCCAATCTACTTCCGGGACACTGCGCACCACTGGAGCTACCTCAGATCCTTGAACCTCCTGGTGTATGTTAACCCCCTCCAAATCAGGCACCACATCTCTGGGTGTGTGTACTACCCCCTCAGCACTAGATAACTCAATATTGCTGCCACCATCTGAGCTGGATTCCACCTCCAACTCAGCCAAGCTCACTTCCTGAGCTACACAATTTTCTTGTTGCTGGGCTGAGACCCTCATGGCCTCAAGCCTCTCGAGCTCCAAATCAAGCTCTCTCATTCTCAACTCATGTTCCAATCTCATTCTCTCTCTCTCCAAGGACAACTTGTTATTCTCTATTTCCCTCTGACCCTCCATCTTAAGCTTAGCCATCTCCAGCTTGTGCGCCCTATTTCTCTCCCTGTCTTCCAACTCTCTGGGGGACAGGTCTTTGGAAGAGATGCTACTGCCAGGTGGGGACGGTACCCCTCCCCTGGCTGGAAACTCTGGCCTATCCAGTTGCACATCTGCATCCCCAGCTGGCTCCACCACCAACTCAGGGGCATTTCTTGCTTCTACCCAGGCCCTCAGCGCCATTTGGTAGTCATCCTTTTTGGAAATGCCTGGTGTAGCAACTTTCAATTTTTTGCACAGATGCTTGAGCTGTTTCAAAGTATAGGTTTCCAACCTCTCTTCCTTAAAAATCTAGATCCATAGATGCAACAGATGCTGGTCTACTCATGGCAGTAAGAATTGGCAGTTCTCAGGAAAAATAACAGTCCAAGGAAAAAAAATTCTACCAACAAAAGTATGTGGTTGCGTTTGGTCTGCACTCACTAGTAGTGTACATCAATTACTGTATATGAGTCACAAATGCAGGTCCAAATCCCCACCGCTGACCACCAATGTTAGAACTGGGGGTCTCTAGTTGGCAGAGGTAGGTACCTTTGACCAAATAGGGACCCTTGCTTCTACGTCAGGGCAAAGGAGTTACACTACTGGATAACCCCTGCTCACCCCCTTGGTAGCTTGGCACGAGCAGACAGGCTTATCTCAGAGGCAGTGTGTTAAGCATTTGTGAACACATACAGTAATACAGTGAAAACTACAGATGGACACCACACAGGTTTTATAAAAATAAGTATTCTTTATATAGACTTATCACAAGACCACAAACGACAAAAATCCACAATACTGTACTCAAAATTGACTTAAAGATGGTAGAAGTAACTTAGTTCAAGTTGATGGTAAGTGCGACAAAGTTCTCACAAAAGTACCTGGATGAGTAACGCAAAACAAACAAAAGGTTCGCAGGGATGGAGATGCGTCGGTTCCTTGCTTCGGGGGAGACGATGCGTCGCGCCTCAATGCTTGCGCAGAGTAGGGGATGCGTCTTGTTCCTTACCGGAGAGGAGGTGATGCCTTGATTCTCGGACTGCGTTCCGGTTGCGATGCGGCACAATGGCGCTTCGATGCGATGCGACGATCCGGTGCGATGCGATAAGATGGCGCCCTTGATGCGACGACGTGAAGACGATGCGTGCACGCCCGGCAGCCGTGCGGCGACTCTGTAACTTTGGAGCCGCGACAGGCCCTGCGACACGCTTCTCCGGTGATGCGACGGCGACCCTTGCGGTGGTGACACGCTTCTCCGGTGATGCGTCGGGTAACAGTTTTGACGAAGGCTCGCTTCTCTGGTAATGCGGCGGCGACCTCTGCGGCGGCGACACGCTTCTCCTGCGATGCGACGGCAACAGCTGCGACTGCGACACGCTTCTTCTCGTTGAGTCGCGCTTCCAGCTCCCAGCGACACGCAGGCTTCTGCAGACAGAATTCCCAGCAAGGAAATTCAGAGGGGAGCTGGTGGTGAAGTCTTTTGTCCCTGAGACTTCAGCAGGAGGCAAGCACAAGTTCAAGCCCTTGGAGTAATATTCTGCAAGATGATGAAAGTTCTTTAAAAGTTCCTTCTCCTCTCCTTGGCACTGAAGACACCACTGTAGGCCAACCCAGCAACACAGCACACTGGCAGGGGGGCAGTCCAACTCCTACAGCTTCCTTTGGTTCTTCTCCTTGGCAGAGGTTCGTCTTGTTGTTCCAGAAGTGATCTCAAATTCTGGGGTCAGGGCCCCAATATTTATACTGCAAAATCCTTTGTCCTCTGAGGGCAGAGGGGCCTTTGCCTAGTCAAAACCAGTTCTGTGCAGTCCTGGAGCACTTTGTTTACAGGACTCCTTCTTTCCTTTCACAGTGTAGGCCAGGGACATCAGACGCACCACAGGAGGTGGAGCCAGCATTGTGGAGGGAAGGCAAAGCCCTATTCAGGTCCCAGGTGCAACTCCTCCCACCCATCTACATGCAGATCTCTCTATTCAGCCCTGTGCTGACTCACCCTGCCTCCTGGAATCCCCCAGCCCATGTCACTCACAAAGCCAGACACACAATACACAACCTAGCAGAGGCAGGCTTGGACAGTTAGGCAAGAAAATACCTACTTTCTAAAAGTGGTATTTTCAAACACAGAATGTTAAAACCAACTTTACTAAAAGATGTATTTTATCATTCTGAGTTCAGGCATACTAAATTCGTTTTTCTACCATGTTCCCTGGGTCAGTTAGGATTATAAGATGTTATAATCAAACTGCCCATTCTGGCCTATTCGGGAACAGGTAGCCTTGCAATAGTGAAAAACGAAAATGGCTGTAATTCACTATTAGGACATGCCACGCACACCAGGGCATGTCCTACCTTATACTTACAATGCACCCTGCCCTTGGGCCTACCTTAGGGGTGTCTGATATGAAGATAAGGGAAGGTTTAGGGACTGGCAAGTGGGTGCACTTGCCAAGTCGACATGGCAGTCACAGACTGCACACAGGCTCTGTAATGGCAGGCCTGAGACACACTTTACAAGCTGCTCCTGTGGGTGGCACAACCAGTGCTGCAAGCCCACCAGCAGCATTTGATTTACAGGCCCTGGGCACACCTGGTGCACTATACTAGGGTCTGACAAGTAAATCAAATAATCCAATCATGGAGTCACTAATCCATACATCAATTTACAATAGGGAGAGCATATGCACTTTAGCACTGATCAGCAGTGGTAAAGTGCCCAGAGTCATAAAACCAACAAAAACAGGTCAGAGAAAAATACGGGAGGAAGGCAAAAAGTTCAGGGATGACCCTGCAAAAAGGGCCAAGTCCAACAGTAGGTATGGACATAGTGGGTCCACTTGAACCTCCCACAGCATCAGGAAACACGTTTATACTGGTGGTAGTGGATCATGCCACCAGGTATCCTGAGGCAATTCCCCTTAGGACTACTACAGCTCCTGCAGTAGCCAAGGCCTTCATTGGTGTCTTCACCAGGGTAGGGTTTCCTAAGTAGGTGGTTTCAGACAGAGGGTCAAACTTCATGTCTGCTAACCAAAAACATATGTGGAAGGAGTGCAGTACAAGTTTACTACACACTATCACCGACAAACCAATGGTCTTGTTGAGAGGTTTCAAGACATTGAAAGGCATGATTATGGGGCTCCCTAAAAAGCTCAAAAGGAGATGGGATGTCCTCTTACCATGCTTGCTTTTCGCCTACAGAGAGGTGCCTCAGAAGGGAGTAGGGTTTTCCCCCTTTGAACTTCTGTTTGGCTTGTACTGTTCAACCTGCCTTGAAAAGCACCATTTACACTTACCTGTACCAGGCTTGCTTGGTTCTAGAAAATAAATATAACTAAATAATATTTTTATACAAATCAAATTGGTCTGAGCTCAGTCTTTGAGCGTGTGACATCATTTGCTGATTGAGTGTGTACAACAAATGCTTAACACTACCCTCTGATGAAGCCTTACTGCTCGCCCACACTACCACAAATAGAGAGTAAGGTGCTATCTACTTTTACCTCTGCCTACCTTTGGGGTTCCACTGGACTCTATGCACACTATACCTCATTTTTGTATAGTATATACAGAGCCAGCTTCCTACACCCGGTTACGCCCACAAAGAGTATAAACTCTCAGAGTAAAGGGCTCAAATTCTGAGCTGGGTTTTGGATATAGACCGTGATGTCGTTGGCATACATGGACACCATCTGCCGTCGATCCAAGTAGTTGAGGCCACGATCAGAATGAGATGCTGTCTCAGTCGTGTGGCAAGGGGTTCCATGGCAATGGCAACAAAGATCGGGGAGAGCGGGCATCCCTGTCTATTTCCCCTGCTAATCACTATGGGGTCTGATACTACACCATTTGCGCACTTTTGAACTGTAGGTACAGTGCAGAGGAGAATGATCGACAAAAGAAACTTGGAGCTAAAACCTAGGCGCTGGAGCAGCACAAACCAGAAGGGCCATTCCAGTGAGTCAAAAACCTTTGTGCCGTCTAGAAAGCCCACCACCGCTGGCAACTCTGGGTCAAAAAAAGGTTGCAGAGATTATAAGAGGTGAAGCGCCCTGTAACGAAGCCCGACTGGTCAGGGCGGACTATGGTAAGGAGGAAGAGCAGCAGCCATGCCACAATCATGCATGCTAGGATTGTATTATCTGTAGTAATCAAAGATATCAGTCAGTAAGAATTGCATACGTTGGGCGGTTTGCAAGGCTTCAGTATCATGACTATCAGTGCCTCAAGAACTGAGGGCAGCAATTAGTCCGACTGCCTGGTCTCCTCGAACGTTGTTAATAGGTGCGGGCCAAAAGATCAGCATATTCTTGGTAAAATCGGGCAGTCAGACCATCCAGCCCAAGGGCTTTGTTTTCAGCCATACCGCGTACAGCTGAAATTACATCTTCTGCAAACAGTATGTCTAGGTACTGTCTATGTCCATTCTGTAGCCATAGCAATTGGTTGGAGTCAAGATAGGCACTGAGCCTGTCCAGTGGATATCACTGGTGAAGGCGTAAAGGGCAGTGTAATTTCGCAGCATAACCTGGGTGATGTCCGCCGAGGCATAGCATGGGTCTCCCTCGACATTCAGTAATTTCATTATGTAGGAATTGCTCTGGCCCTTTTCAGCAGGGCTGCTAAAGCCTTACACGCCATAACTCCCTCACAAAGCCAGCGAGCTGTAGCCTCCTTTTGTAAGAGTTTAGCTTCACTATCAGCAGTTTCCTCATATTCGGACATTTTGTCCCGTATCTATGCAAGGTAGCACGTATTAGACACCTTGAAAAAATAGAGCTTGAAATTGTGAATCTCATGCTCCAGCGTCTGCAGTCGCCTGTGCAGGTCGCAAAGGACTCCTGAATGTTTCAATACAGATACCTCGAATGAAAGCTTTGAATGCCCCCCCAAAGGAGGCAGGGTGAGTTCACTATCCTGACATTGTGTGCAAAGAATTTGACTATGGCCCCACGTATCTCGGCCCTAAAGGGGGGGTGGGTCTCACAGCACGTAGGCAGGCAGCCTCCAAGTGAAGGCACGGCTGGGCACGCCCAGCATAATCAGCAAGTGGGCCACCAGTACATGGTCGGAAAGTGTACACAGCAAGTGCTCTATACTCTTGGTGCAGCCAGAGATGGTGCTGGTAACTAACCGATAATCAATGCATGACCACGTCCCGAAGGAGCCAAGTACACAGATGCCATTGGTGGCAAGTGGGTGCAGGGCTTACCAGATGTCAACCAAGGCTCAGAAAATAACATCCATTCACGTCTTCTTTAAAATCAGTCTTGGTCTATGTATATCTTGGTCCATGGGTTAAATCCCTCATGAACAACTGTGTTGGCGTGGTGTTAAAGCGCCTTATAAAAGCCCTGGGCATATCAGCCATAGGGGACGAAACACGTGCTGGCTACTCTCAAATGTTGTACATCAAACGGCACACCTTATTCTCACTTGAACATGAAATGATTTACTTTAAATAAAGAAGCGCATCTAAAACAATGAATGGATGCCACCTTGGTTTATTCTGAAAGGGAAGACACCCTTATTCTGTCTTCAAACAACTTTATGATTGGGGTAATAAGGGCCTAAACCCCACTGGAGCGTTCAACCGCGATAAACAAACATTGGGTATTCCTAATCGACAGAAAGAGGGTGCTGGACCCTACGTACTATCAGATTTCAGATGTTATTTCTCCTCGAGTGTGCCTCCAAGTCCTCATTCTTGGCTTTTATAACAGCAAGACCTTTTTCCATTTGGTGGAGCCGTTTAGAATTTGCCACTACCTCATCGTCCGAACAGGACACTCGCTGTTCTAGCTGGGACAGTCTTCACGTTTATCAAGGCGGTTGCCCATATGGTCCAGCCTATTAGTGAGCACGTCAATTTTAGCATCAATAGTTTTAGGTTGTTGCGGACATTCGTTAGGAGGTCTTTGATGGCTTTAGCCTCAGCACCTCCATCTTGGGCCCTTCGGCCACGCTGTCCTCGTCAACATGGTAATCTGGTAGTTTAGCAGTCCTCTTTCTGTCAAACCACAACTTCGTTTGGTGCCTGTCTGTCCTCTCCATTGTGGGTATGTCACAGAGAGATGGGAGCACAGTAGCAGTCATCTCATGTCTCCCAAGGCGGCTAGCTCTCACCAGGTGAGGTACAATCACACCTCACCTCAGTCTCCCAGCGGACAAGAGAAGGCAGAGAGGTAGGTAACTGTTCAGGACCTGTCAGCACAGGGTAACTCTTTTGTGCAGTCCGTGCGTCGACAGGCTAATCCTGGGGTCTCCAGCGCCAGCCAGGACAAGGAGAACACAGCCATGGCTGAAGGGTAGAAGAGGGAAGCAATCTAAGGCCCACAAAGTCCTCAGGACAGGTCTCATGCCCGACCGCCTCGCAGGCCCAACAGGGTGGCCCAAATCCCACCGCTGCCCCTACCTAGGGAGGTGGACCAGTTCCACGTCAGCTACAGGGGGCTCCCCAGGCATGTGCTGCCAGCAGCATCACAGACACCCTCCCGAGGGAGCAGTTAAGGTCCGAAATTCAGGCGCAGCTGGAAGGATAGCCCACCGGGCTCCAGGGTAGTCCCATTTATTGGCAGTCTTAGCATGGAGCAACCCCCACACCTCCAGCAGCTGTCTTGTTTATTTATGAGTTTTATATAGCGCTGGCCAAACCTGAAGGTATCAGAGCGCTTTACAACATTAGTAGCGAGGAAATCACACAATATAACAGTAGTATACACATTGACTCGTGACGAATCGGAGGTCTCAGAGCGCTGTACAACATTAATAGTAAGGAAATCACATAATATAGCAGTAATATACACAATGACTCGTGACGAGACCCGTTCAGGGAGGGGGGGGACAAAGAAACGAGTCGGGAGGTGGGTGAGGTAGAAGTCTTAATGTCAAAGTGGCTGTGTGTTGCAAAGGGCAAGATTCTGCGATTGGTCAGCAGCTATCCATTTGGAAGAGATCTGTCGAGGAAGAGGTCTTTGAGCTGCCTTTTGAATTTTAAAAAGGAGGGGGTAGTCCTGATATGGACTGGGATGGAGTTCCAGATTTTGGGCGCATTTCCTGAGAAGGATCAAGATGAGGTTTTTTGTTTGCGAGTTTTCGGAGGAATGAGAAGTAGAGTGTTGGTACTCCTGAGGCTCCTTGTCTGACCGGCCTTCTTGAGTTTGGAGGCCAGGTAGGCGGGTTTCCCAGTGTGCAGAGCTTTGTGTGTGAGACGGGCAGTTCTGAAGTTGGCAAGCATTTCGATTGGGAGCCATTTTAGCTCTCTGAGTGCGGGCGAGATGTGTTCATATTTCTTTACTCCGGTGACCATTCCGGCTGCTGCATTAAGAGTTGATCTGAGGGGGCCAGTAGCCACAGCTGGAGTCACAGTAGCCACAACTGCAGCCACAGATCTCCTCACCTCTGGGCCCCCAGCATGGCAGCCAGCAGTCAGGTGCGGTGAGAAGGGGAGGCCACAGATCTCATACAGGGCACTCAGGCAATCATTTACAGGGCCAGGCCAGCCAAAACAGCGCGGGCTCAGACTGCAGTCCCCTGGGATCCAGGAGGCCGCCACCCCGCACTCGGTGGACAAGGGCAGTCACAGAAGACAATAGCACATGCGCTCTAACTGCCTTCCAGAGTGGTTGCCGCTGCAGTGGATACCGGTCTCCTCACCTCCAGGCTCCTAGCATGCCACTCATCTGGCCCAGGGACAAGTCCATGGCTGCGCGCGGTATCGCAGCAGGCCGCGCGCCCAAGGCTGCTCTTGTTGGGTCTTGTTGAACGCCAAAGGTGGCCACCGGCACTACTCTGGCACTCCAGCATGCGATTCTCATCGACATGACACTTCAATGGCAGCCTGATCAGGCATATTTTGAAGGATGTTGCACAGGGCTGTCGAAGCCTCACAGATTGGTGGCCATCTTGAGGCCAAGCTCACCAGCGCCACTATTCCCTGTTCCGTTCCTTAAATTATATAAGGCTGATCCATCAGTTTCCACACTAAACAAGTGTAGGATTTAGTTTTAGTCTCCAAGACTACAATATACATGCAACACATTAGCTTCTAAACGGATTCACGGAGGAAGCCAATAAAAGGATGAAAATGTTGGGGACTGAGGCTGTCTTTTTAAGACAAGCTTCAACTGGTGTATGTAAAGGACACCATGGACCATATAAGTTTAGGAAATCACATTATAGGGAACTGTGATGCAACGTTGGCTGCAAAAACAGATGAGACCTCTTAAGGGTATCTGAAGTAACCCAATCTCAAGACAAGATCGGCACAGATATTTTAGCAGCTATTTAAGCAACATCAAAAGCAGGGAAGTCTTCAGACCACTCCTACACACTCAGTTCAGATAACACTCTAATAGTTTTCATACCAGGAGTGAAAGAAAAACATTCTTAAATGAGTGAGCTATGTTATATTTAATCATGGCAGATCAGGCATTTAGGGCATATGATGGCATAAAATCTGCAGTGCCAAGGATAAAGCAAAAATATTTGTAGCTGTGGTAGCTATCCTTAATAAAACAAACTAGAGAGAAACGAATATGTGCAGCAATGCAATATTTTGTTAACAAATGACACATTCTATTTTTGCAAAACTAGCAAAGATTCTTCTCATTATTTTGATCAAACTTTTGCGGTGAGCTTTCCTTGACCATGTCAGGGCTAATCATAGGTGTAAACTAATATTATTTTATATTAGTTCCGGTTATTTCGTGCTCCACATTCTTGTGGGTTAGGTCACAAAGAAATGCTGCTATGCTCGAGCGGTCATAAAGGACTTGAAGTTTATGTGTCTCATTCCAACAAAAGTCCTTTATTTGCCTTAAAGGCTTACAGGGATGCTATGTCTGCTCTGGAAGTATGTCTGCAATTCAGCAACCTATTGTGACTAGGGAGTATTGGGTTAATGGAGCAAGCTTTCTGGTATGTTTAACGAGTCTTGACTACTAGTGTGTTATATGCAGGACTGAGTTGGTTGCATAGTCTGTAGGCAGTTCAGCGATCATTAAATAATTTGACTTCGAGGAGTATTAAGTGGTCACACTTCAGATAACATGCTCTCCGGGGGATCTGTGTATGTACCTGTTCTTGATCTCCCTGGGAAGGTGGCAGGAGCACGGTTGTCTGACCCACAAACTCATCAAAAGCTGTTGCAAAACATTAAAGAAGTCGGAACTAAACTATCCAATATGAAGCACTGCAACTCTGCCACTTGTGAAGGTTTTCAAAGCTGCTGACGGGTGTCACCTCAACATTCAAGAAAGATTCCTGACCAACTAATGTTTAGGCTGTCTTACCCATCTTAGTTTTTGGAGTAGAAGGCTGATGTACGGTAATCCTGCTTCCACTGCCTGATTCAAAGAAAAATAAGGTGTCCATCGCTCACATTAAAAGCATCATGTGGCCAATTCTGTTCAACAGACACCCTTTTGACACAAAAGTGTCTTCAGAGTAGAACCTCTCAGTCTCTCCCTACTCTGAAGTTACTACCCCAAGAAGAGTACAGTGACACTGGTATCTGCAGTCCCAATCCAGGGACTGTAGAAATGATTCAGAATGGTATTCATCAAGGTCGAGAACCCACTTGTCACCTGGGGCAAGTTAGGTGACAAGTGGGTTCTCGACCTGGATGAAAGTTTGACTACAGGAGAGACCCACCTCGAACAGACCATGAAGCACCTAGCTAAATAGTTCTAGATTATCACTAATTATGATACCAGTTTAGAGGTAGGTCCTCTGTTTATATCTAAGCCCACCGAGCACTTACTAATTGCAGTGTAGGGGGCATAGACACGGCCCTGACGAATGCCTTAGACCCACGGACGATTAGAGGCAGAAACATGTTGGCATAATTATTTGTACAGTGACGCATACAGGTCATTACACCTAAGTATGCCTCCTGTATTTACCCCTTGGTAATCTTTTAATCAACCAGGGATACCACCAAATTAAAGGATACTTTAGTGGATTATCCCATGTTTTTTAAAGTAAAAAACTGGACCTAAATCATTGTCCTGATAGAAGAAATATCTAAGAACTCCCTCAGAAAAGCCCCAGTCCGAGGTCGAGTCCACCTTGGTAGTAACATCTTACCAGGGTAGGACGAGGTGGCAAATGATGAAGCATGTCACATTATGTGAGTGAGCCATCCTCGTCCAATTCTTGGAATTGCCTTGAATTTAGGTAACAAACAACTAGCAGCATACCGAGAACTCATTGGTTCTCTGGTACTAACCTGCTGACTTGCTGATTAAGCAAACAGCATTTCTCTGAGGGTATCACGCCAATTTTTGTGTTGGTACTGATATCGAATAACACTAGGGAATGGATCAACGTGTTTGATGTACATGACAACAAAGTTTATCAAATATCGCGAGTGGAGTAGGCGTTGGTTTTACAGCAGAGGAGAGTTTCATTTGTTGACAGAGCCCGCTTTACTGACCTGGGAGAGGACTCCACTTCCCAGACTCCCCAGTAACACGCTGCGCCCAGAGGCACTTAAATCCACGTCGCGGGTCCCACTCCTCTGGAAGCCTGCTTTACTGACTTGGCAGAGCGAGAGGGGACTCCACCTCCCAGACTCCCCGGTAACATGCTGCGCCTGGAGGCGCTTTAATCCATGTCACGAGTCACACGGTGCAGGACGAGCACGGGCTATGCCCAGGCAGCAGTAGAAAGAGGCAGGGCTGGGCGTCCCCACTTGGCCCGGCGTGACGGATCTTTCTGGAGTTCTTCGACAAAGTGATTACCACTTGTACCTAGAGGTTTGTTGCTTGTCAAGTTTTTAATGACTTGCTGTTTTTATTGTTGTATTACTTTTTGTTGTCTTTGGACATTGGACTAGCATACAGAACTGGATTCAGTTGCTAATGTTTGAGACACGGTCGCTCTTACCAAAGATCTATCTGGCTCTGAACTGACATCTTGTCCTTCTGTCAATTTGTGAACTCCTCAAACTAAAGGTGATTGTAACAGGACTGTATTTATTATGGGCATCTTTTAAGTAAGGAACTGAAAATGGTAAAAAGGAAACACCCAGGATCAATGGTGGTAAATTTCCCTAAAAAAACCTGATCGTCTTCTATTTTGAATCACATCACAGGCGCAATGGGGGCGATTGAAAAGCAGATCATGAGTGTGGAGGAAACTCGAACCACCTGTGTGGAGGAGACTCACAGGCCTGTTTCTTCAAGCGTAGTGGCAATATCAATCGCTGATCAAAGCATCTCCCATGATAGGGTGCCCACAGATGTTAATGAAACTGATGTGAGCAGTTCTAAACCTTCCCCACCGTGCCTGCCAGCCATTCAACCCCCCAGGAAACGCCTAAAAGCACAAGTTACTACTTGTGTAACTATATATCTGTAAGAGACATTAGTTAGTGATAGATTCCTTACCTTAGAATATCCCCAGGCGTCAGACTGGATCCGGAAAGTTTTTCGTCAGCAGTACCCCAGCGCGTCGGTAGGTGGCGTCGTGCGGCTCCGCATTCGTCGCTGGCGTCGTAAGCGCCGAGATGACGTCACGGAGACTACTTAGGCGCCACCCATGCGCGCTGACGTCAGTTCTGTACACGACTTTCCGCGCCAGGAACGCAGAGCCATGCAAGAAACTGACCACTGGTGCCATGAAACTAGGGCCCTGAAAGGGATGACCTTAACCCTAGAATTAGTTCACAGAACGGGAGGATAGGTGGGCGGTAGGAATCTATCACTAACTAATGTCTCTTACAGATACATCGTTACACAAGTAGTAACTTGTGCATCTGAAAGAGACACGTTAGTGATAGATTCCTTACCTTAGAATAGATACCCCAGCAATACCAACCCCGGTGGTGGGTCTGCGAATAGATTACACCAGAAAGTCACGGAGAACAGAACGGCCAAAGAAGCCGTCTCTCCGGACTTGACTGTCAAGGCAGTAATGCTTGGTATATGTGTGCAGCGAGGCCCACGTAGCTGCCTGACAAATATCCTGCAAGGGAACGCCGCGTCCCAAGGCAGTAGTGGCTGCAGTCGCCCTGGTAGAATGGGCACGTAGCCCCACAGGAGGCTCCTTCTTAGCCAACGAGTAATACACTTTGATGCACAAAACGACCCACCGAGAGATGGTTCGTTTGTGCACGGCTCGACCTTTTTTGGCGCCCACGTAGCCAACAAAGAGCTGGTCATCCACCCGGAACTGTTGAGTGCGCTTCAGATAGAACGAGCGCGCACGTTTTGGGTCCAGACGGTGGAGCCTCTCTTCCTCTTTTGAAGGAGGCGGAAAGAAGGTGGGCAAAGTGATGGTCTGCCCGATGTGGAAGGGCGTGACAACCTTTGGCAAGAAAGAAGGACGGGTCCTTAAAACCACCTTGTCCGGATGAACAGAAAGGAAAGGAGATTTAGAAGAAAGAGCATGGAGCTCACTCACTCTTCTGGCAGAGGTGATAGCTACCAGGAAAGCCGTCTTTAGAGTAAGAAGACGTAAAGGACAGTTATGAAAGGGCTCAAAAGGAGCGCACATCAGATAGGTCAAGACAAGATTTAAGTCCCATTGAGGCATTATGAAAGGCGCGGGAGGAAACGTATGTGTAATGCCTTTCAGGAAACGGTTAACAACCGGGGACTTAAAGAGAGAAGGCTGATCTGGAAGCCGGAGAAAGGCGGAGATGGCCGAAAGATAACCTTGATAGTGCCCAGAGCAGAGCCCTGCTGGGCCAAGGATAGTAGGAACAGAAGGACCTCAGAAAGAGGGGCAGAAAGGGGATCCACAGACTTCGCTGTGCACCATGCCACAAACTTGTTCCACCTGCAGGCGTATACCGGTTTAGTGGAGGGACGCTTGGCTGCCAGAATGACATCACAGACTTCGGGAGAAAGATCGAAAGCTGTCAACTGTCGCCGCTCAATCTCCACGCATGGAGGTGGAGGCTGGACAGGTTCCGGTGGAGGACCGTCCCCTGCTGCTGCAACAGAAGATCCTCCCGAAGAGGCAGTCGTATCGGGGGATCGATCGCCATGTTGAGTAGCTCGGGATACCAGTATCTTCGTGCCCAATCCGGAGCCACAAGGATGACTTGGGCCCGGTCGCGCCGAATCTTCTTCAGCACTCTGGGCAGAAGTGGTATAGGCGGAAAGGCGTACAACAGACCGCAGCTCCACTCGCGATGAAAAGCGTCGCCGAGCGAGTGCCGCCTTGGAAATTCCAACGCGCAGAACTGATGACATTGCGCGTTCTCTTCGGTGGCGAATAGATCTAACCAAGGCTCTCCCCACTGCAGAAAGAGACCTTGCGCCACGTCCGAGTTCAGACGCCATTCGTGATCCATCAAGCACCGGCGGCTGAGTTCGTCCGCCCTGGCGTTCAGAGAACCTGCCAGGTGTTGAACCACCAAGGTAATGCCTTGATGTTCCAGCCATGTCCAGAGGCGCAGAGCCTCCTGACAGAGTCCACGACCCCACCCCGCCCTGTTTGTTGCAATACCACATGGCGGTGGTGTTGTCCGTGAACACCTGCACTACACTGCCCCGGACAGAGGGAAGGAATGCTTTCAGTGCAAGTCGGATCGCCCTAAGCTCCAAAAGATTGATATGGAGCCGGGACTTCGCCGGAGACCAGAGGCCTCTGATCTCCGCCTCTCCAAAGTGGCCACCCCAGCCCTGGAGGGATGCATCCGTCACCACCATGTGCTCCGGTTGGGGGAGGGAGAGGGATCTGCCATTGACCCAATCGCGATTCGTGAGACACCACCGCAATTGTCGTGCAGCGCCCTCCGAGATCTGGAGCCATGGCCAGACAGTCGGAACATGACCGGGAGTCATGGTCGCGCTCCAGACAGTAGAGACAGACACCATGGGGGTCGGCCACCGACATCTTACGGCGGCAGGTCCCGCAGGATTTAAACCCAGGCATCCCTACGTGGCACCAGGAGTCAGAATTAGAAAAGTAGAGACAAAAGTCCCCAAAACAACTAGTCAAAAAGTGACTAAGGTACGTGCTCTAACCGGATCTGCGCTTGCTGGCGCTGAAAAAGAAAGAACTGACGTCAGCGCGCATGAGTGGCGCCTAAGTAGTCTCCGTGACGTCATCTCGGCGCTTACGACGCCAGCGACGAACGCGGAGCCGCACGACGCCACCTACCAACGCGCAGGGGTACTGCTGACGAAAAACTTTCCGGATCCAGTCTGACGCCTGGGGATATTCTAAGGTAAGGAATCTATCACTAACGTGTCTCTTTCAGATACTCTGAGTATCAATTGGAGTCATTCCATTTTAGAACCCGGGGGTGAACGGTGCACAAGGAAAACTATTACCCAGAACCATGCAACTATAAAAAAAAGCAACTAGAGTACAAACTAATAAACCGCCCACATTATTTTGAGGAAAATGCCTCCCTGGTAACTTCCGTACAAGCATTAACATATATGGTTAGGCTTTCCTTTACCGCACTCACTGATATAGTGGGGGGACAGAGGAGGGAAAGAGTTTGCATTTATATAGTGCTTGCTACCCCTGATGAGGTGTAGCAGCGCTTTTCGGCAGGTAGCACGCTACTACAGAACCCAAACAGGATTAGCGGAGAATTTAGTATAGGGAATCTATCATTGGAGTGAAAGTGATGGTGTAGAGCTGGGTACAGGGCCAGGAGGGGATAGGCCCTGAATGGCCGCATGGCTGTGGTAAACAATTGAAGAGTTGGCTGCATGTGAATGCCGGTTTTAGGGTACAATAGTGATGACTTGCAGAACACTGTCTTTGTGCTGGGCCCCGATTAACTGTTGAGGAGTAGGAGAGCGGAGGACTGGTGGGTGCCCTTGAATGCAGAAATTGGAAGGGCCGGAGAGGGGCACTTTAGAGGCCTATCGCTTGTGGCACAAAGCACAAGTAGAGAATGGAACGTAGCCTGATAATAATGTAAAAGCGCCAAACACCCAGGCAGGGTTGGATTGGGGCCAAAATGAGGCCCTGGAAGCCAAAAAAAGTGGCCTACATTTGCAGACTGCAACGTTTTGCAATACAATGCTTGGTTAGGGTTTTGGAGCGAAATGTTGTCAAACATTTGCAGTAATGAAAGTATTTTAGGGCTTATAAGGCGAATACTTAAATGGGAAATTAACATTCCAATGGAAAAAAATACATTGGAAGCTCAGAATTATGAAAAATTCTAGGAACTTAAGTCAAATTGCTTTTTATCCCCAAGTTTGTTGTGGATAGTTTGATTAATATCTGCTGGGAAACAGGAAATGGCACAGACCTAGACTGCCTTTCACACTTGCCCAGGGCTTTTTAGATATTCACTTTATTTTTTACAGTACTTAAGAGAAGCCCCTCAATGCTCAGTGACTGATGAAAGGTGCATCTGTGTTTTTCTTTGTTTTACTTGCTGCTAGCATCACATGTAAGTTCTAATAAAGCAAATGATGCTAGTGTGTAAATGCACAAATAAAAAAATAGTAATTTTCCTCGCATACATGCAGTTTTATATAGCACAAAATTGCCCAGAGGCATTGGAGCGCTTTACATGAGCACCCAATAACGTTATAGAAGGCCAGATTCATTTTCTGGCCCATGTAGATTAAGTGATTTGCCGAGGATCACATGATAATAAGTTGACGTTGGGACTCAAAACTGATTTCCCAGATTCAAAGTGGGTTAAGGCCACAACCTCTCCCCATTGTCTGTAGTAATTAATTTCTGGCAGGCAAAGGAGAACACTTCTTTATCTCTGCCTGTTCCATGCAGGGAAGGGAGACAAAACTAACTAAGGAGCCTCCTTGCTGGTCCTCGCCAACCACCCCCCACCCGCTCTACTCCTTTCCCCTGCAAAGCAAGTGCTAATGGCTTCCCATCAGCAGCTTTTTGAGGCTACTGCCTCACTTGGAAGGAGCCAGATAGCACACTCATCTCATGCTGTGACAGCCAGAGCACCCTTTGTCATTCTGCCTCTGACAATGCGGCAGCCTGCCCTTAATGTGGATCAGGTCATGCTTATTGTATGTATGCAAAGGCTTTAACTACAGCCTTTGATGTGTCCTTGAGTTGGAGACTGAGATGGCCTCAAAAAATGGCCCACCAACGGGCCTCAACCACAGGCCCATCGGCTGATGATCAGTCGCCTGCCTTGCAATCCGAGACTGCATCCAGGGTAGGCGGAAAGTAGCAACATGACTTTACAGACACCATCTGAATAAACGGGTGGCCCACAACATAAGACACAAGTGAAGGACAAATTACAGTCTGGATACTGTACTAGTGGCAATCGCAATTACTAGGACCACCTTAAGGCACAAAATCAATACTGTTGTTATGGATCTGGGACTTCTCCGCAATGAACAAAGCAAAATGTCTTAGCATGTCATCGAACAAAAAGCACGCTGAAAGAAATGCTGTTAGCAAGGAGGAATTGAGAAAAGAAATACTGGACGTCATTGGTCTGCTTTCTCAAATACAAAGCTCAAAACTTGGAGGGCCACTCCAAAAACTCAGAGGACTAATATAGAAGGAATAACATACGACTGATGGGCATCCCTGAGAAGGTAGAGTGCTCTGATATCATACGTATTCTGCAGCAATGGTTAGGTCGTGAAGTCACATCAGAGGGACTACAGGGCTTTCTGTGTTTTACGCCTTGTAAAAGCCCACCGGTAAACGGCCAGCCACCACCATCCGGCGCCCTCTGAGGCTGGTGGTGGCAAGAGCACTCACCTTTAGGGACCTTGCCCTGCTACTGCAGAAGGCAAGGAATCTGTACCCTACCTGATAGATGGCGGTAAAGTTGTAATATTCCCAGATTGTACAGCAGATGTGCAACAACAAAGCCTCTCATTTCTGGAAGTGGATAAATGCTCAGGGAATTGGGTGTGAAATACCTTACTCTTCCTAGCCAGACTGAAGGTGACGGGGCAGGAGATGTGAAATTCTTTGAACACCCTCAGGAAGTCTGGGGCTTGACAGAGGGATGTGTGGCTGGGGAAAAAAGACACCCAATATCCCCCCTGTCTGAGTCAGACATAACAGCCGAGGAAATCGAGCAGGAGAAAAGTTCGCCCTAGGGAGATGAGCAACAGGAGAGGCAGCATGTTGTGGGTAAACTTTGAGGCAAAATCACCTCGGAGGCATCAATGGAAGCGACAAGAGATGACTCAGACACACATTTGAACCATGCCACAGATACTGAACAATCAGTGGCAAAGATAGCGCAGAGAATGCAGATGATGACTTGCTCTAAATTCTTCATGATACAAGGGGAGAAAATAGCAGCCATGCACACCACTGCCCCCCATAAAACACATACTCTTGCTGCTGTTCGGTAAGATGCTTGGGTGCAGCCAGCGTATATAGGAAAAAGAATAAGTAGGCCCCCAACCCCTGGCATTGCACATTGAATCCAAATAGTGGTGTATGTGTATAATATGTGTATGTATGTATATGTGTATATATATGTGTGTATATGTGTATATATACGTATATATGTGTGTATATATGCGTATATATGTGTGTGTATATATGCATATATATGTGTGTGTATATATGCATATATATGTGTGTGTATATATGCATATATATGTGTGTGTATATATGTGTGTATATATATATATATATATATATATATATATATATATATATATTTACCACTCCTTCTCTTCGTGATCCCTCACCCCTGGGATCAGAAAGGGAAACGGACACCTCTTATTTTGTGCAGTTATTTATTTTCGAATGTGCTTGCCGCCATGACGCGTTTCAGCCCCTTGAGGCCTTGATCACATGACATGCTTCGTGTTTCCTTCCAAATTTAAAGTGCTCTGTGCATATAAAACTAGAAAACAGACTGCCCGTCCGTTTCCTTTACCTTGTTCACAGTACATATTATTGTTAAATGGCTACATTTCAGCTTTATAGCTGCGAATGCATGTTACTTTCTGTATAAATACAATGGGGTAAAAATATCATAAAATATCATAAAATAGTGCCTTTTGATGATAAAATCCCAATTTTGGGACTTCCAAATTCAGCTATTTCGTTGTTTGACACTTAAACCATGCTAACTGTATAAATACAATCACATATTACATTCAATCTGAATTTTCCCAATATGTTGCATTGTTTGTTATATACTGATATTCACATTTGGAATACCTCTGGGAATAGATTATATATGTTATATATACCAGTGATAAAACCATGGTTAAATTTCCTCATTTCTGTTGCTCAATCTAATACCTAAAAACTTAGATAGAACACTATAGTCCATATACAACAAACCCCATCTATGGAAATAGTTGATATTATTGCCATAATTAAAATACAATAATCATGTGCAAAATACGCAAACTTCACGTGTGAAATACACTTACTTCCGGCTCCCATTATGAGGTCTCCTCCCATTCTGACATATTCAATTACCCCCGTCGCACAAGTTACTAACTTGTGTAACGATATATCTGTAAGAGACAGTAGTTAGTGACAGATTCCTTACCTTAGAATATCCCCAGGCGTCAGGCTGGATCCGGAAAGTTTTTGCGTAGCAGTACCCTTGCGCGTCGGTAGGCGGCGTCGTGCGGCTCCGCGTCCGTCGTCGGCGTCGTGATCGCCGGGATGACGTCGCGGGCAGCACTTAGACGCCGCCCCTGCGCGCTGACGTCAGTTCTGTATACGACTTTCCGCGCCAGGAACGCAGAGCCATGCAAGAAGCGGACATAGGTGTCTGAAAAATACTAGGGCCCTGAAAGGGATGTCCTTAACCCTAGAAATCAGTTCGCAGAATGGGGAGGATGGGTGGGGCGGTAAGGAATCTGTCACTAACTACTGTCTCTTACAGATATATCGTTACACAAGTTAGTAACTTGTGCATCTGAAAGAGACACGTTAGTGACAGATTCCTTACCTTAGAATAGATACCCCAGCAATACCAACCCCGGTGGTGGGTCTGCGAACAAAGATCAGACAAGGAAGTCCTGGAGGACAGAACGGCCAAAGAAGCCGTCCCTCCGGACCTGACTGTCAATGCAGTAATGCTTTGTAAATGTGTGCAGCGAGGCCCACGTAGCTGCCTGACAGATATCCTGCAGCGGAACACCGCGGCCTAAAGCCGTGGTAGCAGCCGTTGCCCTGGTGGAATGGGCACGCAGCCCAACAGGAGGCTCCTTCTTAGCCAAAGAATAGCAGGCTTTGATACACAAGGTTACCCAGCGGGAGATGGTTCTCTTGTGCACCGCCCGACCTTTTTGGCGCCCACGTAGCCAACAAAGAGCTGGTCATCCACCCGGAAGTGTTGTGTGCGGTTGATATAAAAGGAAAGCGCACGTTTTGGGTCCAGACGGTGGAGCCTCTCTTCCTCTCTGGAAGGATGCGGAGGCGGAAAGAAGGTGGGCAAAGTGATGGTCTGCCCAATGTGGTAGGCAGTAACCACCTTTGGCAAGAAGGACGGACGCGTCCTAAGAACAACCTTGTCTGGATGGACAGACAGAAAGGGAGGTTTGCATGATAGAGCCTGGAGCTCACTCACCCGCCGAGCGGAGGTGATGGCCACCAGAAAGGCTGTCTTCAGAGTCAGAAGACGAAGAGGACAGTTATGTAGAGGCTCACAGGGAGCGCACATAAGAAAGGTAAGAACCAAGTTTAAGTCCCACTGAGGCATCACAAACGGAACAGGAGGGAAGAGGTGTGTAATGCCTTTTAGAAACCTGTTAACAGGGGACTTGAAAAGGGAGGGCTGATCAGGAAGCCTGAGGAAGGCCGATATGGCACAAAGATAGCCCTTGATGGTACCCAGGGCAGAACCCTGTTGGGCCAGGGAAAGAAGGAACAGAAGAACCTCAGAAAGAGGGGCAGAAAGGGGATTCACAGCCTTTGCTGTGCACCATGCCACAAACTTGTTCCACCTGCAGGCGTATACCACCTTAGTGGAGGGACGCCTGGCTGCCAGAATCACATCACAAACTTCGGGAGGCAAGTCGAAAGGAATCAACTGCCGCCGCTCAATCTCCACGCAAGCAGGTGGAGGCTGGACAGGTTCGGGTGGAGGACCGTCCCCTGCTGCTGCGACAGAAGATCCTCCCGAAGAGGCAGACGGATCGGGGGATCGACGCTCATACTGAGTAGCTCAGGATACCAAACTCTTCGAGCCCAGTCTGGAGCCACAAGGATGACTTGGGCCCGGTCGCGCCGAATCTTCTTCAACACTCTGGGTAGAAGTGGTATAGGCGGAAAATCGTACAACAGACCGCAACTTCACTCGCGACGAAAAGCGTCGCCGAGCGAGTGCTGCCTTGGAAATTCCAACGCGCAGAACTGATGACATTGCGCGTTCTCTTCGGTGGCGAATAGATCTAACCAAGGCTCTCCCCACTGTAGAAAGAGTCCTTGCGCCACTTCCGAGTGAAGACGCCATTCGTGATCCATCATGCACCTGCGGCTGAGTTCGTCCGCCCTGGTGTTCAGGGAACCTGCCAGGTGTTGAACCATCAGGAAAATGCCCTGAAGTTCCAGCCATGTCCAGAGGCGCAGAGCCTCCTGACAAAGGGTCCCCGACCCCACCCCGCCTTGCTTGTTGCAGAAACCACATGGCGGTGGTGTTGTCTGTGAACACCTGCACTACCTTCCCTTTGACAGAGGGAAGGAATGCCTTGAGTGCAAGTTGGATCGCCCGGAGCTCCAGAAAGTTAATATGGAGCCGGGACTCCGCCGGAGACCAGAGGCCTCTGATCTCCGCCTCTCCCATGTGACCGCCCCATCCCAGAAGGGACGCGTCCGTCACAACTGTGTGCTCTGGCTGGGGAAGGGAGAGTGATCTGCCCATGACCCATTGCCGGTTCGAGAGCCACCACTGCAACTGTCTTGCAGTCCCCTCCGAGATCTGAACGTGATCGGACAGGTTGTCCTGGTGCTGCGCCCACTGGAACTTCAGGTCCCACTGCAGAGCCCGCATATGCCATCTGGCATGATCGACCAGCAGGATGCAGGAGGCCATGAGGCCCAGCAGCCTCAGGGTCATCCGTACCGAAACCCAAGATAAAGGCTGAAAGATC